>CM022391.1:34968003-35593003 GCA_011833715.1 Carcinoscorpius rotundicauda | reverse complement strand
ATAGGCTTAAAAATTACAAAAGCGCACTTGGAAACCATTCTGAATCGTCCAAAACAACTACATTACGCTGTGTTTATTGTTGTATTTCATTCCACCATTTATTCTGTGAAAACAACATAGCACTTTGTATTGTGTATTCTCAGTTTGGGATGTCACTGGTGAATACTAAATACACTTAAAGGGGCGGGGAAGCAATAAAACAATTGTATAGCATTTCATATAATTTTAGTTCATTAATAATTACCATTAATTTATTATAAAAACAAGATACTTTCATACATCGAATCTAAATATTTGCCCAATAAACATTTAGTTCATATAAAATAGCATACTACTCAAAGACTTGTTTTGTTCATCAGTGTACAATAATATTTTGGACATAAAGAAAACAACGACATGTCATTTAATTATGCTTTTATTATCTATGCTAATATAAATATATAAATACATGTGGCCCCTTGTGAAACATCAAACAGCCCATTGTAGCTTTCCTTTAAAAAATAACAATAAATATTTGTTATCAATATTTGAAAGCTAACTACACTTTATCCAAATTGAAAGTGTTTTGATTTAGAATAATAATTTATTTTAACGCAACGTAGCCTTAGTTCGTGTTCTTTTCTAAACTATCCTTGTACAATAACCAATAAAATTAACTTATAAGTGTTATTGGGTGTGATAGTTGCTTTAGCTCGCATTAACACAACAAACGTTCTTCTGTTTACGCAATCAGAAATAAACTATTTTCACGCTTCTCTGTAGTTGATAAATCACAGATATAGGATGGTAAAATCCCCGTGTGTAACTACGTATATTTATCCTACATTTTTTGTTGCCTTTTACTTACCACGGTGTGCTAATATTTATATAAGATTTGAATAATATGTAGTATTGATGATACTTATTTCTTCTTTTAAGTCATTCAGCTGGTACTTTGTTTAAGATACTAGAAAAGTATAGAATGATACTTTAGGCTTCATAAATACCTTTAATACGTTATACATAAAATTGACTCATAGCCTCAAAGTACGTAATGTGTTTTTGTGACAATGGACTGCGAAATATGAATCTATCATTGAAAGTCTGAGCATTCTAACCCAATAGACCACACCCAGCTTGTGTATAGTAATCATATTTGGTCTTCTCTATTAACATATGAGATTTTTGTCTTTGGTGCCCCACAAAAAAAGAGATTTTAAAATTGGTTACTTTATTTGTTGTTAAGTATGAATTTACACAACGAAGAATTTGTGCTATTACAGCCACAGAGATCGATACCCGAATTTAGGGTTTTATATCCTCTTGCTCAATGCTGTCCGTTAGGCGATTTAAAGTACTTTAAACATATTGTCTGAATTTTAATGGACAGCTTCTCATGCCACATTCTTACGAAACTAGTTTCCGTTAAAATGTGATGTTTCTCCGTTAGAACGGATTCAAACTTTATTGTAAGTTACTTTACACCGTAATGCGTAGTTCACATCTTTAAAGAAAAGCAATATTAGTATAATATCAATTCTTCAATCGCCTATTTCTCTGTTTATTCGTTATTTCCTTTCCATTTCTCCTTTTCCTCCTATATTACTGCTATCTTTTATATCAATTTTATAAAAATTACATCAAAAAATACTCTTTCTTTCTGAGTTTTTACACTTATTTTGATCATCAAAAGAGGTCCTGCTGTTTTCATACCCTGAAGAGGAGAAGAGATCCGTTTAACAACTTTCTGATGACTTGGAGCCCTAATCCCTTACCAACTGACATCTGTCAACTCAATCCATGCTCCTTATACCCAATTTTATTGTTTATTTGTTTTTTTAATATCGCGCATAGCTATACGAGGGCTATCTGCGCCAGACGTATACCTAATTTAGCGGTGTAAGACTTGAGGGAAGGCAGCTAGTCATCACCACCCACTGACAACTTTTGTGCTACACTTTTACCAATGAATAGTGGAATTGACAATATAACATTATAACGCCCCCACGACTGAAAGAGCCGGAATTTTTGGAGTGACGGGGATTCAAGCCCGCGACCCTCAGATTACGAATCGAACGCTCTAATCACCTGGCCATGCCGGGCCACCTAATTTCATGGCTAAATTTATAATGAATTACTTATTAACTGTTTTATAATGACTTATATTTTTTAAAAACTAAAATAAAATATGTTACGGAAATGTATTCACTCACATAAAGTGAGGATTTTAAGAATTTTATCCACTAATCCCTCAGGATATTTCAACTTGAAATGTCGAAATTTTTTTTTTGTAAAATACGTTATAAAGAAATGACTATCCCACTGTTATTGCTTAATTATTCGAGTACGAAAGATCAACTGTTACTGGTGGATAATAAGGCACAGAAATAAGAATCTTCCATTTATTACCTTATTTCAACAATAATTACAAAAAATAGTAACAAAAAAACAAATAATCTTGTAGGTCTCATTGTTTATTTCCATTTGATGACTGCAACCCTATCTCTTAATGATTAATGATCATAGATTGGACTGTTCCTCATACCAGGCTAGAGTCAGTATTGAAAAGTAATAACAATGTAAGGGTCATTACCTTCTTTCTTGTAAAGATTCAAAAATCTCCAATAGGTCAATTACCTTTATATCTTCGGTTTCTCTTCAAACAACAAGAATATTTACAGAGCTGGCGGACGAGAGCATTAAACGGTCAGTGATTCTTGATAACGAAAAACCCATTTGAAATAAATATGGATCTCAGAATGGTTGGTTTAAGTGTTAACACTTTTATTGATAAGCAGAAAACACCCTTTCGACCTTCCTAGATCATCTTCATGTTAACAAAAAAATGTTTGAAACTGACCATTGCTGGCCACCTGTCTTAGGGACGAGAATATATGTATAAGTGATTTTTCTGTGGATTTCTGTTTCGAATTGTTTATCGGTTCTAAGAATCTTGAGGTTAAGAAATGATATTGGATTACTTTTTACTGCTCACAGGTGAACTTGATGTCGGGATGTATCGAGTTAACATGGTTGAAAAACTAAGTGTGTGTTCTGTAGAAGTGAATCTAACGATTGCGTCATCAACATACCTGTGCTAGTATAATGGTGAATGTAAGCCTGAAATCGCTCGAGATTTAATCTGTGCCATAAAAATATTAGCTAAAACTGGTGACACAGAATTTCCCATTTATTTATAGGTAGTTTTGGTTATCGAAAACAAAGTTAGCTTTGGTAATAGTAAATTTTATCAGAATTGCTAATTGGTTGCTGTGGATGTCTGTCAATGAATTGGGGGTCTTGAATATAAAGTTTTAAATCTATCTGCAGAATTCAATGGTTTGGACTTCTGTGAAAAGAGAGATTACATAAAACTGTCTCCCGCTGGTACAGCGGTAAGTCTTTGGATTTAGAACTCTAAAATCATGGGGTGCGATTTCTCTTGGTGGACTTAGCAGATAGCCTAATATGGCTTTGCTATAAGAAAACACACAATCAGGTTTGTGAGGTTTGGGGATGTCGTATAGTTATGGTGTGCGTGAGTCGGTCTTTCGTAGGTTAGAATAAAGGTTTTCTAATATTGGGTTGGTTTCTTTTTCCTTTGTAGTAGTATTTTGTTGAATTGGTTTTGTTGGATTTGTGTTTATTTGTTTGTATCTGATAAGATGCTGTTAATATTTGAAGGTATTAATTTGTGTTCATTATAACTATAGAATTGTCTTTATCTGCTTTTAGAATTTTGGTGTTATTGTCTTGTTTATAGAATTAATACCTTTTCATATAAAGCTGTTTTTTAGCTTTATTTTCTGTGAAATTATATTGATGTTTTTGTGTGAAAAGTCTTTGAAAAGTTGTTTAAGATACTGTTTTGAAGTAATTCGGGGAAAAAGATGTTTTCAGTTTCACCCAAAAAGATGGGATTTTGGCTGTCGGGGGATTGTTGTCAAAGTTGTTTTCTTTCTGGCGGTTGCTTTTCAATATTTTGTTGGTGTTCTCAGTTTGTGTAGAGTGAATTACCAGTCTTCTAATTAGGTCTTCCAGGCAGGCTTTCTTTCTATGTATGGAATATTTCTAGCTGTTAGTGCAAAGCTGAGTCCTTTGTTAAGTAGATGTATCTTTTCATTGCATAAAGTCTTGCATGGCCAGGTGGTGAAGGCACTCGACTCATTTTTCCACTACAATAGAATAACACAAAACAATTTAAATAGGTTAAGTTGCTACCTATCTACTACACTAAAATATTACAAGAATGTTTCATTACGAATTAGCCATTATAGGCCATGGAAAAAATAGTAAGGTTATTTGATGTGCTTAGTTGAATGCTTAATGCGAAAGAATAACACAAGTGTATGATGTGTGTGTGTATCTATATAGTGCAATTTATGTGTAACTCTTTGAGGTTCTTGTATATTATTAATTAAATGTATCGTTTTAAAAAGCATAGATACTCTTTTCAGAAGAAATAGAGGGCTTTGCACGACCAGGTGGGTTAAGGCGTTCGACTCGTTGTTACGTTTTTTTCATGTTTTATGTAGACTGAACGCAACAGAAAGACACAGATAACACCTTGTATAATTTATTACAACAAACTATTATATATGTAACAGATATAACATAAATTATATAGTAACAATGACAGATATTCAGTTTCAACCTTCAAAATTAATTACAATACAAAATAGTACTGGTTTCAACCTTCAAAGTTAATTAGAATACAAAATGGTACTGGCCTGTGTCCAATTTAATGATTTAGAGTGAAAGTCCAAAAGTTCAGATCAGAAATCCAAAATTCTAGTCTAGGAGGTGAATTTGGTCCTACGAAGAAATTCCGAAGTTTGAATGGAGAAGTTCAGAAACAATTCACAGTTCGATAAATTTGATGAAGTTCCCTTCACGATGGTTCTGATGAACGTCTCAAATTTGTTGCCTTCTAATTTTCCCGGTTTCCCCTGAACAGTCCTGTACGTGTTGACCTTCAGTATAACTAGTAATTCGAATGAATCGTAGATTGACGAAATAAAATTACCGCTTCTGTAGATCTAGCTCTGATCACAAATCCAAGTTGAATAAACACACAGCACACGTTGAAAACTTCTTGAACAAAGACACTATTTCTTGAATTGAATATAACTAATGACTAACTCTCCTTTCTCACGTTTTCGTCTGTTTATATATTAGTAGGCCTAGACTTCTCGAACCATCGCGTAACTTCCACAGAGTTCCAGAATAATCTGCGCATGTCTTTTTTTACACGAGACTTGTCGTCTAGACACTAGGCCGCCAACATTCCATTTATAGTCAATTGATTGATCTACCTAATTCTAGAAATTTGTAACTGTTATTTTAAATGAATAACAACATATTTTATTGGTTTGAACTTTGAAACAATAATATAAATATGGAAATATAAATAATAGATATGAATATTCAAACACAACACATGTTGTCGTTTATAAAACATTTACAGGACATTTACATAACACTCGTAATCTGAGGGTCGTGATTTCGAATCCCTGTCACACCAAATCTGCTTGCCTTTTAGCCGTGGGGCGTTATTATGTGACACTCAATCCCACTATTCGTTTGTAAAAGAGTATCCCAAGAGTTGGCGGTGGTTGGTGATGACTAGCTGCCTTCCCTTTAGAGTCTTACACTGCTAAATTAGGGAAGGTTAGCGCAGATAGCCCTCGAGTAGCTTTGCGCAAAATTCAAAACAAACCAATCATTGCTTAATTTTCAGTCTGATCTGTTAATTGATGGTTAGTCTTGTTGGCGTCTTTTTTGTTGTTGTCACCTTAGTTTATCTAGTTTTTGTTATGACAGACCTTCTTTTCCTTGTCTTTCTTACTATTGATTTGATTGATGTTTTGTTGTATGAGTTCATGAATGTTTGATTGAATGCTGCAGGCTAGTTTTATTATTTCTTTTATTGATGATTTTTTGGTTTAAGTTTCTTAGTTTTGTTAGGATCGCACGAGCATGTATGGTTAACAATAGCGTTATATAAGTAAGTTATGGCATTATGGAGTTTAAACATATAACACAGTACACAAAGAGACACAAAAGACTTCGGTATAATCGTCGTGATGAAGTAATTCTTGATGACGAGAAATCCACAAGAATTAAAAATGTATCTCAGAACGGCTGGTATGGGTATTAACTCTGTTACTGATAAGGACAGAACAACGTTTCAACCTCACTAGATCATCTTCAGGTTAACAAAATTACAAAAGTAGATAAAGGCAATGATAGAGCTACAAAGAACACAACTAAACTCACCAATTCCAGCCAACACTTTTATGGCACAGATTAAATCTCGAGCGATTTCAGCCTTACACCCACCATTATACAGGTACAGGTATGTCGATAATACAATTGCTGGATTCACATCTACAGAACACACACTTAGTTTTTTCAACCACGTTAACTCAATACAATCCAACATCAAGTTCAACTGTGAGTAGGGAAAAAATAACCCAATATCATTTCTCAACCTCGAGATCACAAGAACCAATACACAATTCAAAACAGAAATCCACAGAAAAATTACCCATACTGAATTATACATTCCATGGGACTCATCACATGAAACAAAACAAAAACTAGACATGATAAGAAGCCAGCTACAAAATTATGCTCACCCGATAAAATTAACAATGAAATCAACATTATAAAACAACACTTCATCAACATCAATAAATTCCCTCCAAAAATCGGATATAATTTTTACAATACTACATATCATATGTTCCAGACATCAACGAAAAAAATAACCAACATTTAGAAAAACTTATAACAAAACACAACATCATAGTAAATTTATTAAAAATCAGGTACAATCTAAAGTTTATGCTATGAAAAACTACACTGGCAAACACAACACCAACATAATCTATAAAATACAATGCAACAACTGCTACGACTTCTATATTGGAGAAACAAACAGAAAAATGGAAACTAGATTCAAAGAACAAAAAAAACAACAACTTCACACATTTTTGAACACTGCAAATCAAATAAACACAACATAACCATAGAAAAAACCCAGATATTATGTAGAGAAACAAATATATAATCAAAGAAGTCATACTTATACAATAACTAAAACAAAAATTAATATAATATAAAAAACACCTTTATACCTATACTAATTAATAACTTAACATCCACTTGTCAGTCCCTTACAATCTGGTAACCTTTTTTCTCTCGTCCATAAGACGCGTATGTCAACGGTTACATTCAAACATCCTCTCTTTCTTAACCTGAGGATGACCTACAAAGGTCGAAAGGGTATTCTCTGCTTATCAATAAAAGTGTTAATACCCACACCAACCATTCTGAGATACAAAAAATGGTATTTTATTGTGAAATCCTAAAGGGAAATTTGTATAGTATAGATTAACCGAACATTGTACGGAGACACTTGTTGCTCAATCAACATATCTAGAATGTTGAGATCTACATAATATGGCTGGAAACTTCTATCCATTGAACCAAATACAAAGCACTCTCAACTTAGAGCATTAAGAATATAATACATTCTACAGAAACAAACTACTAACTTCAGTGATCAGATTGCTTTAAGAGCACAAAACTAAACGCATTATTGATAACATCGATTTTACCAGTCACAACGACTAATAATAACGTAAAGCAAATGTAAGTTTATTTAAAACCAGTAAATTATATTATTGTAATAATAAAGGAAATATTAACGTGCACATTTTTTGTTCATAATCATTTATTAATATCAATAGTTTGATTGACTTAAGAGTGCCAGCAGCTACTAGAAATAATTAGTCTGAGCTGTACATACATCTGTATGCTGAATTCTTTATCTCAAATAAGATTAAAAGCACAGGATATAAAGCTCAAAACGCCTTCTAATTACATGAATTATTTTACGAATGCTTTCTATAAAATATTATTTAAATTAAAAACTACGCAATAAGCTATTTGTATTCTGTTCACTCCGGGTGTTGAAACGTTAATTTCAGTTTATACGTCTTCAAACTTATCACTAAGCCACTTGGAAGCGTGTTAAGTAGGAAAACATCAGGACCTTAAAGTTTGTATGAAAAGATGTTAAGGTTAAATATAATAATCATATTATTACACTAAACACAGCGTCATATACCATTGACATATTATTTACCAAGACCTTGTCAGTCAATTTAATCACACAACCAAGATAACGAGGTGTTCTATACTAACTCTGAGTTTTCTATGTATGTAAAGCTGTTGTTAGTAAAGATTAGCTCTAGACATATTACTTGTCAAAAGCACAAGATGAAAGTTATTATTTTGGGACTTAACTACTTCATTATTTGCAAAATTAAAAACAAACAGCAACATTACTGATGAAAAGTTTGTTTGGGAGTCTAAATTAAGTTTATTTATTACAAAATATCCCATACAAGTCTAAATATTTTACGCAAATTTTCTGAAGTTTATGTCTTACAGTGAATCATTCAAAACATAAATTCGATGATGAATATGGTTTTATCACTATAAAGACACGCTTCCCTTTTTTTTTTTTTATCAAACCTAGGTCATTTCCACGGTGAATCAGCGGTAATGTTACAAATTTTAGTAATTTATTCTGGTGTACGAGTTTGCACTAAGGAAACAACAACAGAAATACATTTTATTGTGAACGCTGGAAGTTTCTCGATTAAATCTGCAAATTTAATCAGTACACATATTTTTGTCACAATATATTGTACTTGTAAGCATTAAGTTTTTTTTTTATTCTTTCAAAATCGTTAATTTTTTTAGAAATTGTTTATTACGACATGTGAGAGTATATTATTAACAGAGGCGAAAGGAATAACTAAGCCTAGTTTTTTAATGATGATAAGTTCTAGTTCTTAATTGAAACAGTTTTAAAATTTTGTGGTTAAATAAGAAGCATTTTTATTTGAAAGACAAAATCTGTTAAATTTGTGGAGTTCACAATTCTAATTATTATACAGAGAGTAGCTTAAAAACAAATTATTATATGGAAAGCTGGAAAAAAGGTTTCGTTCAGATATATAAAGAAAAATTTTACCCTTATGTTTGAATATTTATTTATAAATTACGTAATAAATACTTAAAATTGATTTTTTTAGATTATATTTTTATCAACTCATATTTCTTCATGTTTCTATAGCTTTTAGTATAAATAAAATATTTTAGACTCTTAACATTAACTGAAATAAATCAATTTAATAAAGAAAGTCGTTTTCACGTAGTTTTAAAGAGAAAATAAGAAGTTTCTTAGGAAAGAACTAAATTATGGATAGCTTTATTTCATTATTTCTTCTATATCCAATTGCACAGGGAGCTAGAAGAGTAATTTATAATTATTTTACCTTTTTATTTTTATTTTATCATCAGGTTTCAATTGGAAAAACAAAGCAAGCCAATAAACTAGATTCTACATTATTATTGATAGATAACAAGATTATTACAGTACTGTCAGTTTTGTAGGTATACTTTATACTGTTGTAAATGTGTTTTTTAAAGCTATAAATTACAGTACTTTTCTCCAACAAAGGTCTAATCTTTATCAGCGACTGTTATAAGTAGATTACTGTCCGAAAAAAAAAAGTTTTGTTATTTTGCTCTAGAAGTATCTTTTATTATTCTCACGAGTAAATAAATACTATTTAAACTAAACTTAACAGCATTATATTTCTACAGATAAAAGTTATAATGTTTTGCCTATATGGATTAATATAAAAAGGTTTCATGTGGTAGGTAATAAGTGCAACTTATTGTTGTTTCAGTAGAAAGCTACAAATCGGGCAACTTCGTTCTGTTCATTACCAAGAATCGAATTTCGTATTTTTCGTTATAAATCCGTATATTTACCACTGGCCCATCGTAATACGTTAGTGTAATAAGCTTCACGGATCTGCAATTATTTGCGGAGTTCTTTTTTTTCTTTATTTGGTGAGTTTGCACAAGCATTTCAAAATATCAAGTTCAAACTTTGAAAGCTTGGCATGGTCTGGAGAATATGGACTCCGGACTTTGAATTTAACTATTCACAGTTCGCAACCTGATGGCACAAAAATTGCAAATTACATTTTGGAGCTCATGGTGCACGATAAGATAAATCGACTGCTCAATAAAACAAGAAGAGCACATGGATTCGCAGTTGACTGTCTATTAGCTCCGAATTAATAAGATCTATACAAGTGTTAGCTGTTGTGTAACTTCTTGTGAAATTTTGAAACAAACAAGTCCATCTACTGTAGCTGGATAAATTTTGTTACACTATATCAATTGAGTTAGTACATTTTGTGCTTTTAATTTATTATATGACGTACATAATATTTTAAGGGGAAGATTTGTATTTGCAGCTGTGAAAATTACATCAGTAGTGTATTTCTTCCTCTTATTTTAATATTAACCCTTTAATGTGCACATTCCCAAGTAAATATATGTATTTATTAAATTCACGTATCTGAAATATAAAGTATTAAATGATTATTTTAAGCTATATTGGTAAGATCATTTGTGAATCTTTTAAGACATTTAAGTTTTCTCGCATAAACGTTTTTAAAGTGCTGTTTCATTTGTGGGTGCATAAACCATTTTAAACACATAATAGTTGCAAAAATATCAAGATGATGTCCTTGCGATTTATGAAATTATCCATATACGAAAAATATAATTTAGGGTGTTTATATATATATATATGTATTTGTTAATAGTTAAATATATAAAAAAAACTGAAACTAATGCAACTAATCTTTATTAACTCATTCAAGATGGAACTCTTGCAAGAGAAAATAACTAAGCTATAATGTTACCAAACTAGAAATTAAAGAAAAATATATCTTTGTAAAATATAACAAAATTACTCTAATTTAGTGGTGTGAATGTTTACTACCAGTGTGTAATTATTTTAGTATTACCTTTTAGTGGATTGGCAGTAAGGCTCAGGACTTATATCGCTGAAAATCGGGTTGCTTTACTCGAAGTGGGCAAAGCACAGAGAACACTATACGCAGTTTTGTACTTTACAGCAAACAAAATACAATTCCAATTTTTATTTCATCAATAAGTAGAGAGGATTACTATAGATTGTTGGAAAATTGAAGGTAAGAAATGAAAGTTCTGTTGAAAGTTATCTGATTCAGCAAACAGTCTCTTTTAGAAGAAATATAATAATATATACTATATGTGTATAAGATTAATATTTAATAGTCAAGTAAAACAAAATCTAAAAGAAGCACTGTATTACAAATAGCAAATCAAAACCTCTGACGAATACTATTCTAATAAACAAATAACAAGCCCAAATAAAAAATCAAAGACGATGCACAAATCAAAAGACTTCCCAGAGTATAAGCAATAATGTGGGATATGAAACGTACTCTAGGTTTTGGAGTTGACTACATAAGTAGGACCCCACATTTAGATGGGAATACATCTTACATCAGTTCGCCAAACTTACATGAAGAAAAAGTTAATAACTTAGCTTGTGAATATGAAAATAGTTCATTTATTGATAATTTTCATAAACATATTATTCGTTGTAAGTTGGAAATTATAAAATATAAACTTCTGTATGATATATTTAAAAAGAATCTAAATGCAGAATTTTCACAAAATGTAATAAACAAAACATTTTAAAGTCCATTGAAACCAGTACTGATGAACCTATTTTGAAACATAACTATATCAAATCTTATCCATTTAGATAGATTTTGGACTGAAAGTTGTATACAGTTAAAAATAATATTTACATTTTTTTCAATAATCAGGTGTTTAAGCAAGTAATAAGAGTTCGATTGGGAGTTAACTTATTCTATTTTCGTTGCAAATTTACATTTTGATTTTTATGAGAATAGGTTCATTGACAATTACATAAACCTGGGTATCTTTACTTTAACTTACAGATATAAAAATGATTTATTGGTACAAATACTCCTGAGATAAATTATGTTATTAACAGTAGAATTAGAAATTGAAAATATTTCAATATCTTATGTAGAGATACATTATTTAGATCTAGAAATTATAACAACTGATAATATTATCAATCTAAACATTTTTGATAAAAATTTTCTTTTCAAGAAATTAGTTTACCCTGCAAATAGTAATGTACTATACTCTTCTGTTATACGTATTATAACTTCAAAGTTATTCAGATTTTGTAAAATTTGTAATAAACTACAATTCTTTATTATTAATGTTCAAATTTTGATACAAATAATAACATTTAATGGATTTAATAAGGAAATTATCAAAATATTCTCCAATAAATATAACCACGAAGCTACACGAAGGTCTTCCTGTGCTCTGCCCAGGCAGCACAGTGTTATGTCTGCAGAACAGAAATTACTAAATAATTATAAAGAAGAAAAATTAAGGAATTTTTTTTGGAAATTTTGATAAGTATTTTTAGTTTTTTATAAGGTCATTTAAACAACTTGTCATCACTTTGTGAGGATGAACATATTATCTCCTATAAAGACTTATTTAGAGTCTGAAAATAGGTAGTTACTGTGGACACAATTGGTTGCAGCTGAGAGTTATACAAATTAGTTTCTATAATTGATTAGAATTCTTTATACTAATACACTGCTGGCCAAAATCTTAAGGTCAATGAACATGAAGAAAAAAATAGGCATTTTGCGTTGTTAGAGTAGAGCTTCAAAAATGAAAATAAGAAAAGGGAAAATAAAAAACAAACTTTTTTTTAGCATTTAATAGGGAAAATGTGAACACTATGAAATTAGCCTAAATGCTAACTGGTTAAAAGTTTAAAATCGTGCTAAAACGAAGCGTTAATCGGTAAACACCTAACGAAATTTAGTCATTTATGCTCAAGCATTAGCATTGTCAACATTTCCAACTGACATCTTCTGTGTTACATTGGGTAGAAACAGGACAAAGGCTAAAACGTTGACAGAGTTTAAACGTGGCAGAATTGTCGAGCTGCAAAAGCAATGACTCTATCAACGTGCCATGGCTGGTGAGATTGGGCGTAGTAAAACTGTTCTTACAAACTTCTTAAAAGACCCTGAGGGATATGGAATGAGAAGTTCAAGTGGTCGGCCCAAGAAAATTTCGCCGACGTTGAGCAGAAGGATTCGACGGGTTGTTCAGCAATACACCAAGCGATCGTCGAACTAGATTAAGGCCCTTATGAACGCAGAATGCAGCTCAAGAACAGTAAGACGGCATCTATGACAAAAAGGCTTTAAAAACCATAAACGTCTTCAAAAGTCACGCCTCCTTCCACACTACGAAACAGATAAGTTATTCTTTGCTGAAAAGCACCAAACATGGGACGTAGAAAAGTGAAGGAAAGTTTTGTTCTTTGATGAGAAAAAAATTAAACTGAATGGTCCAGATGGCTTACAGCGTTACTGGCATGATAAGAATATGCAACCGAAGACATTTTCTGCACGACACAGTGAAGGAGGTTCCACCATGATCTGGGGTGCTTTCTCTTTCCATGGAACAATGAAGCTACAGGTTATACAGGAGAGTCAAACAGCAGCTGACTACATTGGAATGTTGGAGAGAGCATCCTTATTAACTAAAGACCCTCGCTTTGTGTGGAAATGACTGGATCTTTCAGAAGGACAACGCTGCAATCTACAATACCTGCAGAACAAAGAACTTTATCATGACGAATAACGTGATTCTTTTGAACCATTCGGCGTATTCGCTCGAACTGAACCCCTTTGAAAATGTTTGGGGGTAGATGGCAAAGGAAGTCAATAAAAATGGACGTCAATTCCAAAGAGTGCATGATCTTCGTGATGTCATCTTCACCACTTGGAATAACATTGCAGCCACCCTTTTGCAAACGCTTATATCGACCATGCCAAAGCGAATGTTTGCGGTTATTCGCAATGACGGCCGTGCAACTCACTACTGAGACTGCTTGTTGGGCATTTCATACCCTGTTTAGGACTTCTTTTTGATATGGTCTTAAAGTTTTGACCAGCTAGTATTTAGGGTAAATTCATAGTATTCACATTTTCCATATTAATTGTTAAAAAGTTTCTTTCTTATTTTCCTCTTTCGAAGCTCTACTCAAATTAGTAGATGAGTCTAACAATGCAAAATGCATATTTGTTCTCTACGTTAATTGGCCTTAAGATTTTAGCCAGCAGTGTATATTTTGTCAACTGTGTTATTAATTAGTGCTTTTACCAATTAGTTAATCGTATGTATTTTTAAGAGACAGTACCTTATTTCGTGTCTTCTTTCTTTTTTTATTTCTTATTTACTCTGGGGAGCAGTCACCTTCCCACAACTGTCTACAGCCAATAAAGGGTGATATAGATATGGGATGTTGTGGGCTTGAGCACCCACCATTCTTCCGCCTGATATGTATTTCTTTTTTATAATTTAATTATTATTATTGAAATTCATGTGAAATTTTTATATTCATCTTTTGCATATGCCAAAATATTCCCTCATTGACTCAGAGTAGCTCTGAAAACTTATAACGCTAAAACCTGGACATCGATATCCATGGCGAGCGCAAGACAAATATCTCATTGTATGGCTCTACGCTTAACGAGAAACAAATAAACGTATGTCAAAACACAGAATTTTGCAAATATTGATCATATATATTAGTGTAAAAAAATTATCTGTGCATTTCAAGAAGATACAGTTTTAATACTATCTCTGATAGTGACTGAATCTGCCAGTCACTGTTTAACAAACTCACTAGAAGTACACGATACCGTAAATCAATACATAATAGAATTAAACCCTTATTGAACTGGAAGCAATGATTTATAATGTAGTACTCTCGCATTGAACATTTTAGCTGCAATTCCAATACACCTCAAGAAGTTCAGCCAACTTAGAAGAGTAACATTAAATCCGTATACTGAGTTCAAAATGTTCCTTATAAATCTTAGCACAGTGGTATAAGTGCGTACGTATACTACTATAAACTGAGTTTTGATACTTATAGTGAGCAGAGATAGTCCATTGTGTAGTTTTTTGCTTGATAACAAACACAACTGAACAGCACAAATGTATAAAAAATAATGAAAGTAATAAAATTATTTGAACCAATACTTTTCACCAAATTAACGTTTGTAGGTTATCATATAGTGTTCAAAGTAACCAGCCACGTGCCATTCCTTTCTTTTATCTTACGCAACTTGCCTTTACAAACCAGATTTTAAAATTTTAAGTTAGCTGAAAAGTGGTTTGAAATTATTTACAGGAATAGGTTTATTTCACTGACAAGTTACATGAAATGTAATAAAAAATGATCAGTATTTGTTTAAATTGAAAATTCCAGTGGCACACGGAATTTCTACAGATTTATACTCTTAGAAACAAAATTTCGATATTCGTGTGGCATTTTGCTCAGATTTTAAGATTTTATTGTACCAAATATCTACTAAAGTATATTTACATCCGCTTTTTGCTTACATCAGTTTAAATGAAGTGCTCATGCATGCTCATTTAGAAAGTAAGATGCTTGTGTATTTTCAGTTTAATTACGTACACAAGCTACAGTGTTAACTTATTTCTTTATTGAATAAAGGCTGTATTTGATAAACATCTAACTAATATTAAGTGTAAGACAAGTGTACTTACAGATTTTAGGGTATGACATTAGATTTATTTTGTATTATTCTGGAAATACTGTATTGAAAGAAGTAACATTACAATTAAGACAATTTGGCCGAAATGTTTCATGGGTCTCTCTCTGCTAGTATAATTTTCTTTACAATACAATCGGTGTGAAAAGTTGTATTTAGATTAAGTATATTTATTTTGAAATCAGGAAACTAGAGAATCCTGAAAGAACAAGAGAAAGAGGTCTCTCTCTACATATATATCTACAAACAGGTGAATACTTGAAAGTGCTCATAAACTTTAATATTTAGGTGGATTTAGAGTTCTGTTTTGTCGTAATTTGATGAGCCTTGAATAGGTTGTTAGCTTTGGTTTTGAATTTCGCGCAAAGCCACAAGAGGGCGATTTACGTTAACCTTCCCTAATATAGCTTGTTCTGGAATTTCGCACAAAGCTACTCGAGGGCTATCTGTGCTAGCCGTCCCTAATTTAGCAGTGTAAGACTAGAGGAAAGGCAGCTAGTCATCACCACCCACCGCCAACTCTTGGGCTACTCTTTTATCAACGAATAGTGGGATTAACCGTCACATTATACACCCCCACGGCTGGGAGGGCGAGCATGTTTAGCCCGACGTGGGCGTGAACCCGCGACCCTCGGATTACGAGTCGCACGCCTTACGCGCTTGACCATGCCAGGCCAAAGCAAGAATGGTCTTTGTTTGTTTGTTTTGGAATTTCGCACAAAGCTACTCGAGGGCTATCTGTGCTAGCCGTCCCTAATTTAGCAGTGTAAGACTGGAGGGAAGGCAGCTAGTCATCACCACCCACCGCCAACTCTTGGGCTACTCTTTTACCAACGAATAGTGGGATTGACCGTCACATTATACACCCCCACGGCTGGGAGGGCGAGCATGTTTAGCGCGACGCGGGCGCGAACCCGCGACCCTCGGATTACGAGCGCACGCCTTAACGCGCTCGGCCATGCCAGGCCAGAATGCACTTTACTAGTGTTGTTGTTTTGAATTAAGCACAAAGCTACACAATGGGCTATCTGTGCTCTGCCCACCACGGGTATCGAAACCCGGATTTTAGCATGTATGTCCGCAGACATACCGCTGAGCCACTGAGCCCCTAAAATGGCAGTTTAAGACTACAAAAAAGACAGCTAGTCATCACCACCCACCGCCAACTCTTGAGCACTATTCCTTTTTGTCAGGAATAGTGTAAATGACCGTCACAAAATGACGCTTCACTGATGAAATGGCCAGCATATTCGGTGTAACGAGCATTCAAACCCGCTCCCCTCAGATTATGAATCAAGCGCTCTAACCAGCTGACACTTTGAATACATGAAAATGCTGTCTACAGCAAAGAGTGTGATGGATCAAGGAATGTATTAGGTCTCTGAATAATAGATTACATTTTCAATTTTACAATTCAGTTTGTCTCCAAAACCACAAAAATAATGCAATTCCCCAAATTTTTGTAAAATATCCCTGTTCTGTCTGTAATGCGAAAACAAGTCACTTCGCCTATAGTGTGACTTTTTGCTAACGTTAAAAAACGAACAACGACACCGCTTGTAAAAAAACTATAATTAAGTAGTATATAAAACAACTCTTCCTCAAATATTGTTAGCTATCAGTTTGGTTTGGTTTGTTTTGAATTTCGCGCAAAGCTACTCGAGGGCTATCTGCGCTAGCGGTCCTTAATTTAATATCCCACTGTTACAGCGGCAAATTTACGAATTTACAATGCTAAAATCAGGGGTTCGATTTCCTTCGGTGGACCCAGCAGAGAGCCCGATGTAATTTTGCAATAAAAAACGCACAAACACACACACCCATTCTCTTAATCTATTACTTCGAAATTAGGAACAGTTAGTGCAGATCGTCTATTAACAGCTTTGCGCGAACTTCAACAATAAGAATTCATATGGCAACCCAAATCTTGTTTAACACATTTTTACACTTGCGCAGTCACAAAGTAAAATTTATCTCAAAGGTAACGTTTTTATGACCCAGGTTTCAGAAAACTCAACATTTTATTTGCCTCAATTTCTTTATGATGTTACAAGTTAATTAAATTCTCTTGGAAACAGAATTCTCTTGTGTTCCATTGTCACAAAGTGTCACTGTTTGAATCAGCTCTACCGGCTCGGCAGTGCGCTCTTAACGTTATCTTACGTTGTACTAAAGGAACTTTGTACAAAAAGAGAAACGTTTTATTTGATGAACAGATAGAAAATAAGGTCGTAAAGAATTTAATATACCAGAAATAATATTTTAGAACTAGATATTTACTTGGCAGTCTAATTTCAACCACTTAACATATTAGAAATGCTCTTGAAGTGTGACTTTGATAATAAATGTAATTAAAACAATAATGTTCGTATACCAATCAATCTGTACGTGTATGCGTGCTAGCTCACATGAAAACTCAATATTCCTTTGTTTAATTGTACATTGATACTTTTGCAGTGCTAATAAAATATTCGAGTAAAATTTAAGTAAAAATCATTAACAAGATTTTCAAAGATAATCACTTCAGTTATATGAACAAACCACGCTAGGAAAGATAATAACTTAATTATTTACTCTCATTGATTCGTAAATAACGGAATATCATTAACCTAAATACACATTCCAACAGGTGCATAAACATCGACAATTAGACCTAAAGTTTATATACGTTTGGTATTCGACTTGTAATCTGAGAGTCACAGGTTCGAATCTCCGTCCACCAAACGTGCTCACTCTTTCAACCGTGGTGGCGTTATAAAGTGACAGTCTATCCCCCTATTCATTGGTAAAAGAGTAGCCCAAGAGGTGAATGGTGGATAATGATGACTAGTTGTCTTCCCTAAAGTATTACACTGCGAAATTAGCGACGGCTAGTAAATATAGGTCTTGTGTAGCTTTGCGCGAAATTCAAAACAAAAACAAATATATAGTGTGCAAAGCACGCATCTTTCCCGTGTGATAAAAGCAAAACTATTTTCATTAAACAAAAGTTTAAAATACTTTTCAAGTACTTATCATAATCTATCAAGTTCAACTTAAATTAAGACAAGAGAGTAATATATTTGATAAAAAATCATTACGATCAAAGGGATTAAGATATTTTCTCCTTACAAACTTCTTATATCAAAATCTTACATTAGTTTTTCGTTATACTGACTTTACTAACATTAAATACTTTTTAAAGCTCACAGGTTTTCTGTAAACGAATAATAATTTATATAGAGTTTCTAACAACGTGTCTCTTTTGGTACTCATGTAAAAAACAAAGAGAAAAATGTGTAATAATACATTTAAATATATACTCGTGTATATTTTCACTAAACTGTTCTGTAATTAAATATTCTTTCAAACTTGTTTTTATAACGCCATACATTTTTTTTTTGCATTTTATATCTATAAATCATATGCTTTATATTTATATATGTGGTTCTAGTTTTTGTTTGAAGTTAAGTACAAACCTAGACAATGGATTCTTTGTTCTCTGCCTACCATGAGTATCGAAACCCGTTTTCTAGCGTTGTAAGTCCGTATACATTCTGCTGTGCTTCTAGTGGTCTGTAGGTTTTATACAAAGATTTTGGGAGCCACTGGTATATATAATATATTATATTTATACACTGAGCGGAGGTGATTAGACTCAGGTAAAGGTCTGCAATTAGAAATTATATTTTATATATTAGAAAATATATATTTTGAATTAGACACACCCAGAGAAAACTTTCATAAGTTAAAGTTCAACATCAAGTATGAAATAAACAAATAAAAATTTGATTTAATGTAATTTAATGAAATAAACAAAAAAAAATTTTAATTTCAAACTTGTGGTACTTGTCTAGATTTTATAACGACTCAAAGTTAATGATATATAAATTAATGGCGACGGCTTAAACTAACAGCTAAAATATGTAAACTGACATTATTATATTAACATCTATATGACTTTGGGCTGGAAATAAAAAGTTAAGATTTTTTATTTTTCGAAAAATCTTATCTTACATTTCAAGAGGCTAATAAATTAAAATTTATTTGACACATTTTACCAATATGATTCCAGTTCGTACGTTCTGAGAAACTGTAGATTTGCTGGTTTTAACAGGTGAATAAAAAATAGTTAAAAAGTAGTGCCACATTCTTTTAACAATAATTTATTAGTCTTAATAAATATGTAAGAAAAGATGAAAGAAAACAGCAGCGACAAAGTTGACTTAGTCCTTTTGAAACAAATGATTACATTTGTAGTATATATAGTCTAGTGATCAGCAAACTATATTTAAATGTATGTAGTTTATGATTTTAAAACATAGAAAACACGAATCTAAACAAATGAATACCATGAAGTACTATCTTTAGGGTTATGAGGTCGTTTTAAATTTAGGTATATGGATAATATTATACCATTAAGTTTGTTTGTTTGTTTTGGAATTTCGCACAAAGCTACTCGAGAGCTATCTGTGCTTGCCGTCCCTAATTTAGCAGTGTAAGACTAGAAGGAAGGCAGCTAGTCATCACCACCCACCGCCAACTCTTGGGCTACTCTTTTAAGAACGAATAGTGGGATTGATCGTAACATTATAACGACCCCACAGCTGGAAGAGCGAGCATGTTTGGCACGACTCGGGCGCGTACCTGCGACCCTCATATTACGAAGCGCACGCCTTAACGCGCTAGGCCATGCCGGGCCCTATAGCATTAAGACATATTTATCTATTACTCGATATTATGAAGTTTACCAATTGTTTAATAATTATTTTATAGATTTTATTTCTTTCTACCAAACATGTAATATAATCTGCGACGTGGAAGTTTGGTATTTTCTTATATTCACAACACATGCTGCTTTGGACTACAATTTCACTTTCTTTCACAGCAAGAAGTACATTGAATCAAATAATACGTTAAATCTGTATGGAACAGATTACATTTTCAATGTCACCTTTAGTGAAAAGTAAATTACAAGCAATATCTTTATTTTTGTTTGTGAAAATTTTTCTCTGATTATGTTCAGAAAACGCTGATTATTTATTTGATTACGATTACGTTCTTACTCAAATTAGCACACTCTGTTGAGGAATAAGTGTATAGATATTGTTGGCTTGATGCTCTTTCTTACATGCCTTTGTTAAATCGCACGGGTATTTTAAAATAAACTCGTCTATATATCTTAATGTTATATCGGATAAGTTTTATTTTTACTATTTTGATATATGTAGTAGTTACAAATCTAAACATAAAGTACAGAGCAGAAATTGCTAAATAAGATAATTTATCTGTTTTGACTTTTCACAGTAAGTCGCAAAAATAAAACTTAAAATGCTATGTAGATAATTAATATCATACCTGTCGAGAAGATGGAGAGCACATACGTGCAGACGATTAATGCCAAAATGGATCCCTAAACTACATACACATATGTACGTGCTGTCTTCATATCACCGCATTTTTACCTCGGGGTAAAAATGATTAAAGAGCTGTTAATGTTTCTTGATTTACACGTACTCGTCGTCTGATCCCAAAAGAGAGAAACTCTTCTGAATTAAAAAAAAACAAACATTTTTCATGATTTCTCTTTCCCGTGAGAATTTTGCAAAAGTTTCAAGCAGATTTACTTATTTACGTTGACACGTGTGAAAGAACATTCATCTGTATATTTTTAGGTAAATTTGATTTCGTCATTTCTGTAGGACACTGACACATGCTCTCTGGAACTGATTTATAGCAGCAAACTTTGCATGACTTCCTATGTAATGAGGCTTATTCAGCTGTTCTTTCTTTCTGTATTTTAATTTAGATTTGATTGAGAACAACTTCTGTTGATTTTCTTCAAATATCTTATCCATTTTATCAGTTAATTCAGCGGCAAAGACGATATTTTCCCAAATACAAATGTGCTATGCAATTTACTGGTACTGGACATATTATAGTAATACTATTTTTAATTTTGGAAAAATGGACATGTCAGTTGTACACACGTTTGATGTAGTTTCTACGTCAGAGATCGGCAGTTATCCACAGAACTGAAAACTTTTCTTTGATATTTATTTTTAGAAATAACACTGTTGAGAAAATTCACGTAAACTCACAATTAAGGTTTAAAACTCGAGCCCTTGAAGTCTGTCGTCTGTTTTCAGGATTATTTTGGCTTTTTAAATTTAGAGACGACTTCAACGTGTAAAAAATAAACTTTTATTACAAATTTAACACAGTGACAAATGTACAGTGCTCCGAGAAGCATTTGCTATCATCACGAATAAGAAATTTTTTTTTTTGTACCTATACACAGGAATATGTATATATAGCATTAAATAGTAAAATTACATGACTACAAATTATTTAATGGCTTAAGAAGTTAGTTTAAAGTTCATCTCGAGGAATAAAACCGCGGATTTTAGCTATAGAATCCTAACATCGCAGAGGGAAATTTAGTTTTGGAAACACAAACAAGTCATTCTCTCTTGAGGAAGGCTTCCCTGATTAAGGTTTGAGTAGAATCAGGTGGCCCGTGGTAGAGCTCTGTAGACGGAACTCACACTGGGTGGGCGAGAAAAGATTGTTTAATTCGAGGAACTAAACAAAACAAGCATTAACAATCTTCTCTTAAATCTTACAGAGACAGCTAGTCTAACAACTGAATGATAATAAGAAGGAATCTTGGGATCTTTCCCAGGCTTAGAGAAAGGTAAGACAACAGACCGGCCATAAGCATTAGGAAACTATTATACTTCCATGTCTGGTAAAACCAACCAGAAGAATAACAATAGAAGCAGAAGAGAGATGGTGCAGCATCTCATAGTGAACACCATCAGGTTCGATTGATGTATTGCCAGACTGATTAAAAACAAGTTCAAATTCTACTAGTGTAACGGGACAAGTATATTCATAGAGACAATCACTTTGTCCGAGACTTGATGGCCAAGAAGCCAGGGGAAGAAAACTGAGGTAAAAGTGAATGGGAGCTGTTACGTTTTTTTATGTATGTTTTATGTAGACTGAACGCAACAGAAAGACACAGATAACAGCTTGTATAATTTATTACACTAAACTATTATATATGTAACAGATATAACATAAATTACATAACAACAATGACAGATATTAAGTTTAAACCTTCAAAATTAATTACAACACAAAATGGTACTGGCCTGTATCTAATATAATGATCTAGAATGAAAGTCCAAAAGCCCAGATCAGAAATCCAAAATTCTAGTCTAGGAGGTGAATTTGGTCCCACGAAGAAATTCCAAAGTTTGAATGGAGAAGTCCAGAAACAATTCACAGTTCGATAAATTTGATGAAGTTCCTTTTACGATGTTTTCGACGAATGTCTCAAATTTGTTGTTTTCCTATTTGCCTCGGTTTCTCTTAAACAGTCCCGTACGTGCCGACCCTCAGCACAACCAGTAATTCGAATGAATCGCAAAGATTGACGAACAAAATCACAGCTTCTGTAGATCTAGCTCTAGTCACAAATTCAAGTTGAATAAACTCACAGCAAATACTTAAACTTTCTCAAACGAATGACTGACTCTTCCTTTCTCTCACATTTTCGTCTGTTTATATATTAGTAGACCTCTTTTCTCGAACCATCGCGTAGCTTCCCATCATTCCAGAGAAATCTGCGCATGTCTGTCTTTTTGCACGAGACTTGACGTCTAGACAATAGGCCGCCAACATTCCATTTATAGTCAATTGATTGATCTACCTAATTCTAGAAATTTCTAAATATTATTTTAAATGAATAACAACATATTTTTATTGGTTTAAACTTTGAAACAGTAATATAAATATGGAAATATAAATAATAGATATGAAAATCCAAACACGACATGTTGTCGTTTACAAAACATTTACACGACATTTACATAACAGGAGCAACCAGACAGTAAATGGCAGTAAAAGACTGACTAGGTGCGTGAAAATAAGTACAAGAACCAGTACTGAAGTGAAAAAAGGTTGTGATCCGAGAACATACTCTCTACATACCCTCCTATCATTATCAGTACCGCTCCAGATTGGATTGTGTCTATTAAAATCGCACAGGATTAAAAGGAGAGATGACTACTGATTGATTATAAGTCCCACAAGGAGACAGGTAGAAAAAACTAATAGTGATGGTACGACCCAAGGAAACATGAAGGACTACAGCTTACAAGGGTGTATCGAGTGGCAAAAACAGGATAGGCACATGCTGGTCGACCAGTAGCCCATCTCATCATGTACTCTTTTACCTCAGAACCTTTCATTCCGGTATAAAGAAAACTGCCGAAAGATGACTGTATCGATATGTTTCAGGAATGTCGCCTGTGAGGAAAGACACACAGGGTGATAGGAATCAATCAAGATTTTAATGCAATCCAGTCTTAAAGACGTAGTCCTTCACCAATTATATGTTTTTTTATGATTTTTACTGATTTGAGGTTTTGGGGGATCCAAATGAAAGGAGAAATATCAGTAAGTGTCTAATGTTGCTATTCACCATAGGGTTCTATGAGAAAATATATTGCAAAGCCAAGTAAGAACGCTTCGGCCAGGGTTTTTGTGAGCACAATACCAAAACATCAGCATCAGACACAACACCTGATAAGAGCGTCCATGACTGGTACCCAGTTGGTCCTTGCCCATTAGAAAAAGTCGATTTACGCGGGGGTGACACACACCTAGACGAAATAAAGGTCACAGAAGTGTATTGGGGTTGGACCTCTTAACCACTTAGATCCTCGCCTCTCCTTCACGGGTTGCCACGCACGGCAAACACACGAGTGAATTGTTCAGATCCCAAAGAAGGTAAACAAAAAACACAATCTTTCCTGGGAGGTCCCCTCTCCATATATAGGAATCTACTTCTAGGGGTTTTATTTGGAAATATTTGACAAAACATGTTCATGTTTGTTTTCTGCTAATCACAAATTTTCTCTCTAAGATAAACATCAAGACCAGCCTGAAGTTTGCCAGAGAGAATGTAGACAAAGACCAGGACTTTTGGAACAACGTTCTTTGGACAGATGAGTTCAAAATTGAATTATTTGGTCACCAGAATAGAGAACATGTTTGGCGTAAACCAAATACAGCATTTCAGGAAAATAACCTCATACCAACTGTGAAGCATGGAGGTGGAAGTGTTGTTATTTGGAGCTGTTTTGCTGCAGCAGGTCCTGGATAGCTCACAATAATAGAATTCACCATGAATTCTACTGTGTATCAGAGGGTGCTTGAAGATCATGTGAGACCATCTGTAAGAAAATTAAAGCTGAAGCGAAACCGAACCCTGCAATACGACAATGACCTAAAACATACCAGTAAATCCACCAAGAACTGATTGAAAACTAAGAAATGGAGAGTCCTGGAATGGCCGAGTCAAAGCCCAGATCTAAATCCCATTGAGATGCTGTGGGATGACTTGAAACGGGCTGTACAAGCAAAAAACCCCTCAAACATCTCACAGCTAAAAGAATTCTCCATTGAGGAGTGGAGCAAACTTTCTTCAGACCGATGTCAGACTGATAGATGGCTACAAGAAGCGTCTCACTACAGTTATTTCAGCCAAAGAGGATAACACTAGCTATTAGGGGGTAGGGTGTTCTAACTTTTTCCTCAGTTAGAATATGCATTTTTATAAAATTAAATTTACAGAAGATCGTAAAAAAATCTTTCCTTTAGTTTTAATTGTTTAGTTATATTCCTATAATCTCTCAATATTGTTAAAATTGAGATTAAATATTTATATATCCAAAAATGTTACAAAAATACACAGGCTTTCTTAGGTGTCCTAACTTTTTCACATGACTGTACATGTAATTAGAAAAAATTGCAAGGTTCTGTAGCGGGACCAAAATCTTGAAATATAACATGAATAACAGGTATAAACATTTCGGAAAGAAATCAAATTAGTTATTTTTCCGATAAATGTAATTATCTTATGTAAGAAAGACGACAGCTGAAAAAGAAAAAGAACTACATTTTGCTTTGAAAGTATGCGACTGATCTGAGAGAACAGTGCAGAATGACTGTCAATACAGAAGCTAATTTTTTTGTGACCGAGTTATGCTGCGTCCTGAAATGTAATGAACATCTCCAACGAAAATCGTGTGACCCACGTATGTTTTTAGTCTTTTTTTTCAAAAAACCAAATATTTTCTAACTAATCAAAAGTACTTTTGTGTATGTAGTATACTCCGCCAAACAAGTTTAGCCAAAAAAGTATGATCTTACATTATTAGTATTGTTAAATTAGTTTAGCCATTCATTTTCTTTGCAATATTGTGCTTTGTGTACATGGTGTATACAATGTATTATTCTCATAACAATTTCATATTTAGAAAGGCGAACTGTATTTACTTTGCGGGGTTTAATGAAGGTTCAATGTAATTAGTTACTTCCTACTGTTGTCTCTGAGTTTTTGATACAGAAGATTATTAAATAATTCTAAGACTCCATCAGAGTGGACAAAAGAAACGTTTTTGGAAAAAACTGTTTACAAATTTTGACAGTTCTTTTCTTCTTGTTACCTTTAACATTTTATATTGTAATGGCCAGATCAGATGTTTTATTGTTTTTAATCTATAAATAGTTGTTTTCGCTTGAATCTTGAGAAAGTTGATGCAAGCAACCTGAGACGCTTTTAATTAAAACATAGTACATTAATTGTCGGAGTGAAAACATTATACAGAGTGAGTACTGTGTTTACCTTCTTTAGCAAAGTGCAATGTTGCACAGGGAGTTAGTTTTCCCTATAAATTTATTTTAACGATAAGAACTAGCATTGTCAGTTACCTAAAAAGGGTACGCTATTTTATTTACTTCCTTGTAATTTGCGGATTGCGGATTCGAATCTCCGTCGCACAAAACATGCTCGCCCTTTCAGCTGTGAGCGAGTTATAATGTTCGGCCAATTCCACTTTTCATTGATAAAAGAGTAACTGAAGAGTTGGTGATAGGTGGTGATTACTAGGTACCGTGGAATGCTATCGCCAAATTCAAAAACAAACAAAAACAATTGTTTGATAATATTGATATTTTAATTACCATATTAAATTAATTACTTTAACTTCATTTGAATTTGTTGTTCATTATCACACGTTAGCTACAAAGATTGATTTGAATTATTAGCTTAGAAATTGCACATGAAAATAACTTTATCACCCAACAATTCACAAAAAAGCCATCTCTAACTGGAAATATATTTTGTTTAATATAGAATATGTCTTGTCTAATTGGGAATCTATCTAACACAGATTAGATTCTGTCTAACTAAGAATACATTTATCTAACTCATAAAATGTTTTTTTCTTACTGAAAATACATTTTGTCTAACTAAGAAATTATCTTTTCTTAACTCAGAATACGTACTGTCTAACCTGATATAAAATATTATGTAGTTCAAAGACGAAGTAATATACTTAATTCTTGTTTTTAATATACTCTGACAACCTCAATAACCAACAGTTTTTACATTTGGTCATATCTTTTGTGAGTATATTTTAGCTAGTGCCTTGCAATAACTACGAATTTAAACCTCATAAAAGTTGGTTTGGTTTTAATAATGGATTTTCCATAGTTCAACTACCTGTAATAATTTTTTTTTAATCTACAAGAAAAACTTTTACTTAGATCAAGCTATTTCGTTTGCCGTAGTGAACGTTTCTTGTTATGTTTGTTTTGTTTGGATTCCAGACAAATCAATGAGATTCTCACGTCGCGATTTGTCTGGAGAAATCTGTTTGTTTTGGAATTTCGCACAAAGCTACTCGAGGGCTATCTGTGCTAGCCGTCCCTAATTTAGCAGTGTAAGACTATAGGGAAGGCAGCTAGTCATCACCACCCACCACCAACTCTTGGGCTACTCTTTTACCAACGAATAGTGGGATTGACCGCAACATTATACACCCCGACGGCTGGGAGGGCGAGCATGTTTAGCGCGACGCGGGCGCGAACCCGTGACCCTCGGATTACGCCTTACGCGCTTGGCCATGCCAGGCCCTAGAGAAATCTATAACCAGCGTTTGTCAGCCTTTTAGGTATGACAAAATGTAATCCAATTTCAATGAAAATGATTCACTTATGTAAAAGTACATATGACGTTTTGTGAAAAATCTGTAAATTATGGGAAAAACGAATATCATTAAAAACCATCGCTGCTTGGGTTATTTACAAATCAAGAATTTTTGTGTTATTTTTTCCAAGTATCATAGATATGTGATTTTAAGTGATCAAAAAGGCAGATAAAGTTATGTTACTCGTATACGCCTATTTTGCATCTTGATAATAAGAGAATAAAGTTGAAAAAATGTTAATAAACTTAAAAATCAGTGTATGTACTAATTCCAATTAGCTCATATATATAAATATATTTCTAATAAATTCTCGTGTTAAAATACAAAAACAACAACAAACGATTACTCAATTCACTATCTTGCTCCCAATGGCACAACAGTATGTCTGCGGACTTAAACCACTTAAAACCGAGTTTCGATACCCGCGGTGGACAGACCAAAGATAGCCTATTGTGTAGCTTTGTGCTTAACTCAAAACAATCAAATTATGTATTCGTAGCCTCAAACTAAAGATATCTCAGCTTAAAATATCTAATAACAATGAATGAATTTATTACTGACTTATTTTTTGTGAAACAAATAAACATTATCAAATATTATAATTATCGATATAGAATATTTGCTATATTGTCGACATAATCTTTTGTATCAGTCGTTGTGGCTATTATCAATCGGTAATATCGATAACTATGGTGCTCTAAAGGTGTTTTTGTCACTAAGATCAGAAGTTTGGAGTGTTTTTAAGTCTATCTAATCACTGATATTAATATCTGTGAGAGTAAGTGTTTCCATACAGTGTATCAGTAAGGTAGACTGTGCAGAATCGCCGCTAATATTTTACCATAAAATATGTCTGATCGCTTCATACTTTCATCCGCTAAGTCGTTGATTATTCAACAACAACAACAATATATTCATATAAATGGAAATAAATCAATATAGAGTTTTGAGTGTTCTCTCCACGGGGAACACAGTAATGACTCTTACATTGTTATCACTTTTCAAAACTGACTCTGGTCTAGTGAAAACTATCTGTTACAATTTTTTAAAAATCATTTTAGGTTGTTTGAAATATTTATTTCCAAAAAAAAAGATTGATAACCTCTTACTATTTTCACTTTTTAATTCTGGTTTGGTTTTATGTGAAGAATCATACAAGCTATGATCATTTATCGTGAAAACGAAGGTTTGAAAGGAGCAATCCGAGAGGAAAAATAAAACACACTCGACTATCTTTGCTTTAATGTTTTTGTCTGTTTTGTATTCATTGTTAGAATACTGTAGCATTGTCAATTTCTTTTTAACCTTTACATTCAAATGGTATAGCAATGGGACAGTCATAACTTTATGATATATTTTTAACAAAAACTTTTCGATAGTGTAATTAAAACCTTTTTTGGGGATTAATGTACACAACTCTTAAACTCTTAAACAGAGTCTGTTTGGACTCTTGATAAAATGATTTAATCTTTTTGTTCAGTTTCTAAAAAAACGTTCAGATTATTTCAAAGCGTTTAATAAGTCTCATACAGTGTGAAATAATATATCACGTGTCTACAAGTTAAGCTAATGATGTGAACATTTCTGCAAACATTTTCCTTTAAATAACAAGACAGCACTAAACTGCACTTTATTCTTTATCCCTGATACAGATTCAAAAAATAATTCATATTTGGGCAATATTTGCTTTTAAACATACAATTCATATTTATTTTAAATTCTTGATGATGAGAATTCCACTTGAAATAAAAATGTATCTCAGAACGGCTGGTATGGGCATTAACACTTGTACTGATAAGCAATAAATCAACACAAGTGTTAATACCCCTACCAGCCGTTTTGAGATGTATTTTAAATTCACTTAAAAACAACGCCCAAAACTCAAGTCGTTACCATATAAAAATTTAGGATATACACAATATCAATGTACAACTGTTCACAAATCCAGAAAAACAGGAAGAAAATCTGAAACCAGAATTACCAATTATAATGATAACAATAATAAATATTCCTATGTTACTACTATTGCAACTCAAAAATCCATTACGTATGTATTCAAAACATTGCTTTTTAAACAAAGAATCCAACATCAACAAAGTAAAATCAAAGAAGTCATCTTAATTGAACAGAACAGTTCTACTGTCAACAAAATACACTGGTTGTCTAGATACCTTCACTAAGCTGTTAAGCAGTTTCCAGTAATGCGATCTGTTTGTTTCACACTAAATATAAATACCCATGTTTATTTAAACTACTCATACGTGATGATGGGAGAACCTCGCCGAATCGTTGTACATTTGTTATTATGTCTAAACTTGTAATAAAGTTTTCTTCATTATTCATTCTAACCGTTTCCAGGTTTATTGTCTCAACCCTGGCTGATAAAGTTTGTAGATGCTCTTTGGATACAAAGACAGAGCGTGAACGAAGTTGCGTGTTTAGCGAACTAAACAGTTTGTTATAGAAAATATTGTTGAAACTGTATGGTAAATTGACATCTGCAACTAGATAACATTAAATAATCAGGTTATCATTTATAGTATATACTAGTAGTGGACACTATTATCATTCATATATTTCTAACTGGATGTACATTTAACGTATCTAAAATACCTTTCTGAGATGGTAAAGTATTCGAAATGGTAGGATTATACTATTGTTCGAAACCGAACGTGTCGTACACACTTGTGCAGTAAATAGTAACAACACTGCAATTTATTGACTGTAAGCAAACACATAATTATCCTAAACGTATAATATCAAATAAATGACATCACACTTAACATAATTATGTTTTTCTTTTGAAACCAAGAGTGCATATTCATCTGCCTTTTACAGTAATAGAAGTTAACTGGCACGAACATAAAGATAATGCTGTTAAAATAACTAACTGCGAAAATCTGGAGTAAAGTTTCTGCTCAGTTAAGAGAGTGTTATGAGCCTGATAGGAAACTGGATTAAGATCTCAGATACCTGATGATTGGGAACCTCATTATGAATCTTTGGCAGCTAGAAACTTAAATTAAAGTTTCAAAATTGTTATGGTTATATAAACAGATAAAAGCTCCCGACTTCTGACAGGGGGAAACTGGAAAGTGAGAAAAAAATATAGATCTGAATGTTGGAGTCTATATAAGTTTTAAAGAACTGGGTATATTGTTCTTTGGTCCTAAATGTCACTTGCATATCATAACGATATTGATAAAGTTACTTTAAGCAATGATTAAACAGCTTCAACTGTGTATTTTATATTTCATTGCTTTCATAACTTAACGGACGAAGAATTGCTATTCCTTCTACACATTATGTTAAAAGGTTTTGTTTTTGATTTAGTAATATTCTTCAATGAAACATAAAAGCTAATGTATCGACGAAAAGAGTCACACATATCAAAAGAATGCTTTCAATGCAGACGGTTGGATGTACTTGTTTTAGGAAACTAAGCGAAAAAATCAAATTAAAGTTGGTGTATTTTTTTAGCTTTCTTTAAAATTGAAAGAAACAAAAAGGGCGTAAAATCATTCAGTGCAGGCAGAAACCAGATGAAAACCTGTATAATGTAAAGCATACTAAAGTTACATCTTGATATGCATTTTCAACGTTCTAGACTATTAAGCTATATATTTCTTCGACACTTTCATTTCCCGTTTACTTTGAATTTTAAAATAACCTCACTTGAAAAAATCCACTATTACTTAACAACAGCAAAAAATTCAAATAACTTTTAAAATTCTTTTGAAAGCAATGTTCACCATCTGCGTGTGTTTTTCAAAAATAAGATTATATTTTATTTCTTGTCTGATACTCTTTTATTTCAAAACCTGTAGCAAAATGTTAATTTATTTTTCACGTCAATCCTGAAAAAGAAAGGTCTAATGTTTCTGAAAGCACTTTCTTTTTCTGTAATATCAATGCTTTCCAAGATGTGGAAAACATAAATGCAGATGCAAGTTGTAAGAATAAGATAATCTAGATCTTTGTAATACACAACGTTTAAGGTTTAAAGTCTGTGTCTTTTAGATAAAGATATTAATTTATTTCTTGCCTTCTATAATTTTGTCTTAAAAGCTTCAGCAAAATATTAATTTCTCTCCTGACTCAATCCTGAAAAAGGAAAGTCTAATACCTTTAAAGGCACTTGAACTATCGTGCCTTTTTCTGTGATATGAATGCTTTCCAAAATATGAAGAACATAACTGCAGCTATGTGTTGTAAGTTACTCGTATTTTCGAAATATATAAATTTTAAAGTTTAATAAAAGTCAATTTTGATGTTTTCTCTGAATTATATTCAGTTTAAATTTTTCATCTCTATTTATATGAAGGGATTAAAGAGGGTCATTATTATGTCTAACATAACACCAAATGTTTGAAACTCATGTTTTTTTTTCGTCTTAAAATAAATAGTTGTAGAGCGCTCGTTTCATTGTATACGTTAATTGTCACTTGTTTTAGAATTTAACGAAAAGCCACATAAAAGCTATATCCGCATAGCCGTCTCTAAGTTTTAACTAAAATAATATAAAAAGAAAACTAGTCAGCACGACATATCGGAATGTCTTAAGCTACTCTTGCCTGACTGGATTCGGTCACCGCTTTTATAGTGTACAATGTCCATAGATTGTGAAGAGGGTTTTTAAGCCAAGATGTCGTGAACCATAAATCGTCAGGATTACAGTCCGAGTGCATATCACATTATGCTACACCCAGCTCTTTAAATTTATTGTACTATAAAACATTCAATAATACAGGACTTAATATACGACGATACGAACAGCAAATTATTTATTTTTCTTTTTTGTTCATTTTAAAACATTTACGGAGAGCAACACAAAGGTTTTTCTCCGCACAACCGACTTTAATTTTGTACCTGATAGGCAGAAAGAAAGTTACAAATCTAGTACATTTGACCGCCAACTCTTGAACTACTATTTTCAAGTGAATAATGAGATTTAATAGACATTTTTATAGTTCATGCCCATCCCAATGTAGGATAGTGTTTTGACGGAAACATTATGCGAAATATGAGCTCTCAGATTTACAGTTCTGGCAATATTAACCACTTTAATATGTCCAGAAATTTACAATGTATTCAACAACTTGGTTATTAAGCTACCAAAAGGCCTGGTATGGCCGAGCGCGTTAAGGCGTGCACTTGTAATCCGAGGGTCGCGGGTTCGCGCCCGCGTCGCGCTTAACATGCTCGCCCTCCCAGCCGTGGGGGTGTATAATGTGACGGTCAATCCCACTATTCGTTGGTAAAAGAGTAGCCCAAGAGTTGGCGGTGGGTGGTGATGACTAGCTGCCTTCCCTCTAGTCTTACACTGCAAAATTAGGGACGGCTAGCACAGATAGCCCTCGAGTAGCTTTGTGCGAAATTCCAAAACAAACAAAGCTACCAAAATAATTTGTATTTAAATAATATCTCACAAATAGAGCTATTGAAAAATTACAGTCTTATCTCGAATATATTAAATAACTGTTATCCTTCCAAAAATCGAACATTTATATTAATGAACAAAATTTGACTAAAGGTTACCGATAACAGAATATGGAAACATGAAGAATTTACGTATTTCTTGTTGCAAAAACAAAAAAAACATTCATACAAAATATGATTTCAAAGTTGCGCTTACAAAAAGAGACGCATCATTAAAAGACACTGTACCGAATAATATGATTTTATCCACTTCCTGCTGGAAACGTTTAACATGGAGTTAATAAGTATTTCATATTAATAGTTTTTCAACATTATTCATCCATATTCTACGTGGATGTTCTGTATCTTAACGGGAGATAAGTTTGTATTTCAAAATTTACTCTTCATCAAGGGGAAAACATAAAAATAATATATGCGAGCTATGAATTCTTATTACATTCTTACTAGTTTATAAAACTTTGTGAAACATGTTTACAAACGTAACTCGAAAACAATGAAACGAATAGATAGATGCGTTGTTTGTTTCTTGTTAAACACAAAACTGAATAAGAAGGCTAGCTGTGCTGTGCTCAGCACGAGCATTTAGTTCTTAGTGTTATAACTTCTTTTATGTGCTTGTTTTTATAGAAAAGAATATTTGTGCAATCCGCTAGGTTTACCGCAGGAATAGAAACTTCGAGTTTTAGCGTTATAGATCAGTAACTTTTCGCTGTCCCCCACGAGAAAGTAGTATCTTAAGCCTGCAGCCTTTCCGCTGGACCAGTGGAAGGATAGAAGTTTTATAGAAATTGATTAAATGTTAACTCCATTTAAAGAATATTTCTTTAAAAATCTGAACTTTTCTTCAAGTGAAATTTGTTTAGATACTACACCTGCTCTTATCACTTATCACAACGATAAGTTTACGGACATAGAGCACTAAAAATCAGGTTTCGATACCCGTGATGGTCAGACAATAGATAGCTTGTTATCTAGTTTTATGCTTAACTACAAAAGAAAAAGATAGGGCATCGTAGGCTATTTCGTTTTCAAATAAAACTGGTCTGAAAACGTTTATTTAAAATTATACAACCCATATAATATGTTGTATTATAAGAATAATTCATTTCATGTAAAATAGTAAAGAAAGATTGTCCACAAATAACATAAATCGCAGTTATAATAAAACTTTATTGATGTTGATTCATTTTCTGGAGTTTGTACGATAACCTTTTAAACACGACTTGCGCTGATACTACGAAAAAAAAAATACAAAAATAAAACTAGTTTACGTCTTCATTCCAAACGATAAAATCGCTATCAATGTACCCAAGACAATTAGACATCATATACAAGCTAACATTTATCTTCAGCTTTTGATAACCAACATTATACATAAGAATTCAATAAATAGATTAACATAGCTAAGTGCTTTTCCTGTATTCATGGCAGTTCCTCTTATCTCATGTCACAAACCTCATGGTCATTTTTCTGTGCCGATTTTACAGCTTCAATCAAACATTACTTAATAATTAGGATGCAAAACTTGTTGATAACATTAACAAAAAATTGCATTCGATCTAGATACAAACATTAAGTTCAGAGATTAAAATGTTTATAAAAATACTTTTTTTGATATATTGATTGAAATATCTGACAAACAGTTCTATTTCTTATAAATCTACCAATGAGCAAAATTATTATATTACAATTGTAACTTTGTAAAAACAATTGTAACTTCTTTGAACCTAATTTCAAAAACTTTTTGTTTTTTTGTTTTTAAATTACATTTTATAATTTACCAATTTTGTCTTTTATAGCTTTATATAGAATGATTTTTATAATATTTTTTGCTGTGACTAATGTGATGTTTATTTCCACATGAGTAGCATTAAATGTCTTATGTACTTGTCCACCGGTAGTACAACAGTAAGTCTAGGGATATATAACGCTAAAATTAAGGGTTAGATTCCCCTTGGTGGACTAAGCAGATAACTCGATGTGGCTTTGCTATAAGAAAACACGCACTCTTACGTAATATTTATTATTTTCTAAATAGATTGACTGAAGAAGCTACGAAAGCGTAACTAACTAATCAAAAACCAGAAAACACACAAATGATAAATCAAACCATGGATATCGAAAGTTGATTTTTAGCTGAGCCATTTGGGGGAAGTATATTAAATATGCTTGACAAATTCACATCCATATATACACAAAGAAATTTATTTTGAAACGTATAACCATATTGTTTTTATATAGCATCGTAAATTTTCCTAAAAAAAACAATTATTCATATCTATGTATATAAGATTTTATTTTCTAGCTAATCGAAAATGTACAAAACCCACGTGGTTATAAAATTGTATGTTTCATTTTACTTTTACGTAAATTTAGTTTAAAATTACTGATTATTTTACTCTTTCAAATATTATCTCATATTTCTTCTTATCTTTCTTTGTATTTACTCAGCTTATTTGTCTCACAAGATTGAAATACTCTATACCTACCTGTTCACTCTTGTCCAAATTTCTAGTTAACACAAATACGTTATAATGATAACAGGTAAAGCAACAAACTTTGAGAAAAAGTCTATACTATTGTTATTACTACCATAATGGGCGCTGATGTAAGTCCATTTATAAGTACAGAAAAACAACGGGCCTGGCAAAACCAAATGGTTAAGGCACTCAACTCACAATCCGATGGTCTCAAGTTCGAATCTTCGTTTTACTAATGCTTGTTCATATAGCCCTGAGAGTGTTATAATGTTAGTCAATCTCACTATTCATTGGTAAAAGTGTAGTCCAAGAGTTGGTGATGACTTGTCGTCTTCCATCTTTCAATACTAAATTATGAGCAGTGTACAAAGATAGCCCTCTTTTAGCTCTGCGCAAAATTCAAACCATGTTATTATATTAAAACATCAACGTAAAGAATTTCTTCCTCTTAAGTCGTAAATTGTTTTGATATTAGGTTTTTTTTCTGCTTAATGTTCCAGCGTAAAATGATACCAAATGTTATTAAATTCATTGTTTCAACTAAGAATAACCTAAAATCTTGGTTAAACAATATATAAATTAAGAATGTTCTTGAAACTTTATTCATAGTAAATAGTTTAGTTTAGTTTTAAATGATAAAATGGCATTGAAATATTTTTAGTTAATGAAATTGTCAGAGAAATACACCATCAAGTAAAAGGAAGACAATTTAGTGAAATTGCGCGTGTAATTAGCAATAAATATTACAGTTTAAATTTTGAAAATTTACGCATGTAATAATTTCAAACATAAGCACGAAATTACAAACTTTCTACGTACTATGCTGTTACTTAAGACTTTTGATACAAATACATAAAATTATCTTGATTAAAAAAAATGTAATTTAAAGCGTAAATGCATTCGAAGCATCGAATAATGAATGATTCTTTTAATGGAGAAGAGTTATAAGGAAAACGTAACTTATTAAATGATTTGTGTTCCACTCAAGCATTTAGTTTGTTGATGGAGTGTTCAATTAATTCTCTGTCAACAGTGTTGTAGAGAATGGGTGTTTAGATTCCCTTAACAAACTCACTCTTTTTTAAGTGTATTCATATTTACTAAGAAACTAACACGCCTAGATAAGAGCAGATTTGCCCTTTACTGACAATATTTTAAGATAATGTGACTTTTAAGACTAACTCTCGTAATCTAAATACGTAATTGTTCATTCGTCTATACGGTTTCACAGTTGTTAAAACGAACTTGGAGAACAAGCAAAGATGAAACGTCAGAAAAACAGAGGAGAATACTTTTAAAAATCGACGTTAAATGGTTGAGCAATCAGATCAACCATCCGAGTTGAGCAACTGTCTTAATTATCTTGTCTTCATGCCACTAATGAGGGTTCAGTTTAGTAAAAAGATCGGTAGCAAAATACGTGAATTTATTTTGACTCCAAACAAAATCGACGTTTAATGCCGCATCGAGCACAAGTATCTTAGCATCAAACGGGCGGGTCGTGTGTTACGGCTCAAGATAGCGAAAGAGGTAGCCCCCGCCCATCCTAGGTATATCATTATTGTTTAAATACTACATTGTTGGGTATCCTTACTAGTTAGTCTGTTATAGAACCCCGTATCTTTATAACTTTGGTTGATCAGTATACGATTTACTTGAGAGATAAGCCAATGAAGAACTTCCCAGTGCGTTCTATAGAAAAAATAAACTTTATTCTCAATTTCATAACACTTTTTAACATAAAATTCTATTGCACAATATTATTATAACAATAGAAATTAAATATTTATAAAAAAATTTGTTGTTGATTTAATAACGGATTATAAATAATCCACGTGCACAAATTTTGAAAATAATACTCATTTTTTGCTATCGCATAAGGATTTGTTTGTTTTTTTACAAAAATTCTTAGTTAGATGAAATTAATATTTCGCTTTTTATAATAAACATTTTTAGTTAGTATGTTTTTTGACAAAAGTACAAACAAACTGAAGTAATGATAATAACACTGGTGTCGAACAAATATGCATCATGAACTGTGTGTGTGGAATCTACTTATTTTATTCTTAAAACTACGTATTGTGATCTTTTTTTTTTACGTATTGCGTCTGGATCATCTCGTTTCAATGACCAGTAGTAATCATTCATCATCTTGATGTTCCACATTTCCTGATATATATCCTATTTATTTCTCTAATGTTTTGATGAAACCTTTCCACTTGTTATTTGCTGATAGAACCGTGATTTTCATGGAAAATGTCAATATGTGTGTTTATGACCCAACTCTCATATTACGACCCAACTATTGGAATTTATTGAGCAAAATATTAACAATATTTTCGTAATTTGGGTTCTTGTTGTTTAATAAAACTTGTCAATGGAATCTTTAGAGGAAATTTCTTGCTTCTTTTACAACTTTTGTCACTGTTCTTTTGAACTGTTCATCCAAAGTAAATTTCTTAACCTCATGTTAAAAAAAAAATTCCATCTTAAAGTTTCACCTATAGATGAAATGCTGCATTTGGTGAGAGTAGTCCATGGGAAGGTTTACCTCCTGCACGAACTAAACATTCACCACGTGTTTGCCGTGCGTGGCCGCCCGTAAAAGGGAGAAAAGATTCATGGTAGTTAAGGGTTCCAAATCCTACACGCTGCTTAGGGCTTGACTTTCTACAGATGGTGGCCTTGCGATTCTTCCCAAGATCAGTCAGCTGATCCTACTGAGCTAGGGTCAACGTACTACCAGTATTTGGCGGTCTTAATGGGTGTTGTGGACGTTGTTTCTGATGCTAGTGCTTGGACATAATGCTCACGAACCTTTGGTGTTACTGTAGTGCATTTGTTTAGCATTATAGTGCATCCCCTTGTAGGACTTCATAGTGGGCGGTTTCAGTGAGCACTAAATGTGTCTCATTTTATTATAGATTCCCCCAATTCAAATAAAATATTAAAAAAACAACTCATCGGTAAACGACTACGTCTTGAAGACGCTGAACAGCAGTCTCCAAGTTATTCTACTCCTGTACCTCGTTTTCTCATATTCCATTCTTGGTCAGTCAAACATTTATGGTAAATGTCTTCCTTTTTCATTCAAAAGAGATTATAGGCACTTGCTGGATCTCTGCACATCGAGAAGCTACGTTCTGAAGACATCTTGGTGGAAAGACCTACATCAAAGCCTAATGAGCTCCCCCTGAATTCTAAGGCTATTGTTGATATACCCATTGAATTCATCACGAAGAGTTATTGTTGATAGGGATTTGAAGAATGTTTCCGAACCAAAGATTTTCTTTGGTTTTACCAGCAAAGACTTTTCTGCTCTACATTGTATTTCTGCTCAGAAGAATGAAATTATCCTGCCAACCAATGTTTTAATTTCGACATTCGTATTGGCACGTTTAAGTGTCTCTGTTAAAGCAGGTTATCTGAGCTGTAAGGCATGTTAATAAACTCCTAACCATTTCCAATGTCAGCGGTTTGAACATCTAAAAACTTCGTGTCGTAGTTTGTTGACAAGCAAAGACCATGATATGATCCCTACAATTGTGAAATGGAATATCACTGAATTAACTGTGGTGGTTTATATCTTTCTTTCTTTGGATCTTGTTCTAAGTGGATAGAGAAGAAAGAGGTACAGCATTTAAAATCCGTTAATAATATTTTTACTCCAAAGCTCGGAAGTTATTGTTCCAAACTCCACTGTGCACATATGATACTGCACTGTTACAGTGCCAATGCACACAGATCTTTCCATGCCTTTATTAAAATCGTTCTCTTACCATGTGCCCGCCATGGATATTATAATTTAAAATTCAACATCTACTCGTGTGTTTGTCTCCACCATTCTTTCTATTAATTGTCTGTGCTCACGTTTTAGGCCACAACTTCTGGTATCTGCTTTGGATCACTTTCTTCATCCAGGAGATGTAGAATAATTATTCGTTTATGCCTTCAGTCTATACGTATACTGGCAGAGACTTGACCACTTGACCTGGGACAGGATCCATGGATGTCTAGAGACCTCCTTCTAATAAAGAAAATGCCTTGGTCAAATTAAAGAGTTCTTCACTGAGTTTTCCTTTACCTAAATAACAATTGCCACTTTAATACAGCAGGGCTGTCGAAGTGTCCATTTTAAACTTAATGACGTTAACACGTTGATTGATTTTTGTCATTCGGTGTATCTTTCCTTAGAGGAAACATTTCTGAAACATGCGATTCAGTCACCTTTGTTCAGCTTTAGTTATACTAGAATGGCAGGTTCTGTGATGGATGAGAGCATGGAGGGGTGGCACTGCTGGTCAATCAGTCCATGCTCATTATGTCTTTTTCACTCAATATACCCTTGGAGATCACAGCCACCTGTCCTTCCTTGGGTAATACCATCATTGTTTGTTATTTCTACCTGTTTCCAAAGAGACTTGTGATCAATCAAACCTTGATGGTCTCGTTGAACAATTGGCATTTTCCTTTTTAATACTGTGACACTTTAAAGAATACAATTACCTCTAAAGTGTTTCTGATACAGATGGGAGTGCTTGTTCTATAGAGTATACCCTCTTGGATCACAATCTTTTTCTCTCTTCAGTACTAATTCTTATACTTATTTTCATGCAACCAGTCAGTCTTTTACTGCCATTGACCTATCTATCTACTAACTTTCGCTTTTCTCTTGCTTTTTCTTGGAGAGTTAATACCACGAGGCAGTGGTCATTTTGTTGTTTTTCTTTAAAAAATTAGATGTATTCAAAACCAAACTATCCATGTGCCTTGGTGGATGCTGTAACAAGTCAACTGGTCTTCTTTCACCACTTTCTTGGAGCTTGATCATGTCATCGTCTGTCTGCCATTAGTAGATGAACGTGTGGTTGCAGTGACTGAATACTTTGTCCAGACAATGCTCACTCTATTCTTAAGATCTCGACACGTTTTACATGGTATCCTCGTTTATGGTGGACTCCTGTCTGCTGGGAAACCTGAAAGGCTCAGAAAGAGTTTAATATACCTTCCAGATATGGTCAAAGCAATCGTCTTTATGATTACAGTTGCATCTTTACATGCAATGTAAACAATGTGGACAATGCTCCACCATGATTCACTTGATTCGACTTGAAACATCAATCAAGGGAGGCTGTATTAAGAAAGAACATCTTATTTCCGTGTGCTCTGACCTTGAGAAGACTTAAACACCAAGTGGAGATAAGGCATTTTGAGGGGCCACCACTCCTAAAGATTGTATAGCAATTTATACATTTTTATTCAGAACTTTTTATTTGATAGGTGATTCCAAGTCCATGTAGGTTCCACACTTTCCCTTTATTTTCCACAGAAACTTGAAGTCTATTAGGCCTATATCCTGAGTACCTTTTCAGTATCACTATACATTATTCTCATGATGTTATAAACAGACTCTATATCAACGACTTCCACATCTCGTGGAAGTTGTCAAACATAAAATGTATTGAATGAAAGCTTCAGACTGACTTCAATCACTTGCTTTTATCTTTCCTTTCTCCTAAACTATTTGCATGCACTCCTGCTACCGACAGGGTATACATCCTTATCCCAAGCTCTGTCTTGGTGATTTAGTTCTTTTCATGGTCCCTGAGGCAAAGTCCTTGGGCGATTATCTTTGAACGCATGCTTAATTCTAGTACTCACATGGAGCAGCTACGTGTCAAGTGTATGAGAGCTCTGAACATCCATCATGTCCTAACTTACACTTCCTGGGGAGTGGATTGATTTTCGAATTTATTGCATCTCATTCTTTTCCAACTAAACTATGGGTCTCTGGCCTATGGTCCTGCAATTACGGGTTCGGCTCTACGCAGGAGTTTTTGCACTTCTCCAGTTCAATGTTTGTCCACAGAGCCCAGTGAACTTCTTATTTACCTCTATCGTTTCCAACTTTATCTACAGTATGCTACCATGCTTTGATCCTTACCACAGTATTCTATCTGGATTGTGTCTTTATTCCTTTTTGGGCCATGCTTTTCAGAACAGATGGTCTGCAACTCCTTCGTTTAGCCTTTATATCTAGGGCAGACCTGGATGAATTGGGTCTAGAATTGGATGACATACCTGTCTCCAATGATGAGCTCATCCCACCATGGCTTATTACCATCCTCATTTATGAACATTTTCTGAGTCATCTGAAAAAGGTGGATACTTTAGAATGGAAGTATCATTTTCTCTTTCCAAATATCTTTTGAACAACTGTTTATTCTCACTTATATGAATGGTTTCAAATCAGGTGACTCTGTGGGATCTGTCATGGTTTGATTTTCTCTTGCACTGGATCATGTAGAAATTGTACAATACACAGATTGAACTATTTGCACTGACTTTCTTAGCTTTCTCTTGACTCTGGAATCGCTTAGCATTAGTTCTCACCCTGTTTTCGTCGATATTAACGATGACTAGCTCATTTTTCTCTATCTTCTACTCGTGTACAGTTTTTCTGTATTTGCGAGAACAAACTCGTTGACACTGCAGCTAAGTCTATCTGATCTAATGCCGTCATGGCAATTCCTGCTCTATATATTGACAATAGAACTCACTTGAAGCTCGGCTTTGCTCTAGTTGGCAGCCGACTAGGAGTACTATAATACTCTTTTTCAGATCAAACCTTCCGTTGCTCTTTGATCATCTTATTTCTTTAAGGATCGGAAGGAGGAAGTTGTTCTGGCTGAGCTACTCATTGGTCATCATTTTATCTGGGACCTGATACACTAATATGTGGTCATTGTGACTATCAAGTCACAATAACCTACATTTTACTGTTGCACCATCGTTGCAACTCTTAGCAACAGCATCCTTTTAATTTTTAACGGTTTAGCTCTGCCAATGGATGGTGCCATTGGCAATTGTATTGCATATAAAAATATTTAATGCCATTGGCCCTTTTAACTGTATTTCAATCTTTCATGTAATATGTAAACCTTGTTTAGTTTTAAGTCGATATTTTTACATTTTACAAGAAGTTGGTCTTAAAAGTTTTTAATACTTGTTTGGTGCGGCTGGCCAATTAACACTAACAACCAACCAATAAATCTTTAAGTTTCGCTTCTGAAAGACTTGGGGATTGTCCACATAGGTACTTGAAACATTCATCATCTATGTCTAAGATATTTAAAAAGTTCTTCATCAAGCTCAGATTTATTTTAAGTAAAGGTAATAGGACTTTATTTGTATCAATTAAATTTTCAAATTCAATGTTTTTTCATCCAGGTGTCAGTCCAACACTACGTGGCTATTGATTCTTTATCTAATGCTGATTTCATGATCTGCTGCCCCATTCACACACACAACAAAGCATAGAACTTTGTATAATTAGATTGTGTACCCAACAATATGCAAAATACTTTTAAGTCTCCACAAAGTTGCCAACCATATTTTTTTTTGTATTTGATCTTATTACGAAGTTCGAGATATTCGTACGCTTCCTTAAAATGAAGCTAATGATAAATAGAAAACGATGCATATTTGTCACCATTGTAAAGAGAATACTTTTGAAATTTATTTTGGAGAATCAATGGATAATCACCATTAACTTGATTCACAGACTGCAGCTACTAGCATTGTTATTAATTCAGCAATGATTTTCCAATAAATTCGTGAACCATCTTGCAAAAGAAAATATAAACTCTTTCTCACAATTTCTGTATCAATAAAGTATGTCCCAGGATAATTCTGGACTCTAAATGAATAATCCTTGGGAAAGCCCATATCTCTCACCAAATCATTAAGGTTACGTTCTGTGAAAAGTTGAAATGAGGATCAAAAGGTTCGAATCTCCGCCACATCAGCCATGCTCGCACTTTCAGTGATGGGGGCATTGTATGGAGACGGTCAACCTCATTATTCGTTTGCAAAAGCGTAGCCCCAGAGATGGCAGTGATTAGTGATGACTAGATGCTTCCTATCAAATTTTACACCAGTAAATTAGGAATGACTAGCGCAGATAGCCCTCATGTAGCTTTGTGCAAAATTAAAAAAGAAACAAGGCGTTATTTAATTACAGTAATGTTGGCTAGAAGTGTGTATGCTTTTTTATAGCAAAGCTCCATTGAGCCTTTCTGCTTCATCCATCGACGGGAATCGAAGCCCTGATTTTAGCGTTGTAAATCCAAATACTTATTGCTTTCCCTGTGTGGGAACACGTTAATTAGAGATTTGTTTGTTTGTTTAGAATTAACCATAAAGCTACACAATGGGCCATCTGTGCTCTGCCCACCACGAGTATCGAAACCCGCAGTCGTACCACTGTGCCACTTGTGGGCGTTAACTGGAGAAGAAAGCTATTTGTTAAGTGTCATCCCTTAAGAATACAAAACAATAAAATTAAAAAGTATGCGAAGACATGGGAAATTAAATGTAACTCAAAGTGACACAAAACATCAAGAAAAGCATGTCATAACATATATAAAAGAAAACATTGAAAATAAGGTTTTTTCTTATTATTATTAATTTCGAGCTCGCGAATTACGAGTCACTTGATCATGCCAGACTTGGTTGGGAAACGTCAGTACCTTGTTGTTGTTTTGAATTAAGCACAAAGCTACACAATGGGCTATCTGTACTCTGCCAACCACGGGTATCGAAACCCGAATTTTAGCGTTTAAGTCCGCAGACATACCGCTGAGCCACTGGGGGGCACGTCAATACCAATTGGGAAATAGTGGAAACAGTTACTAAGAGTTCTATAAAACAAAAATTAAGTAAAAGTATGAAATTATAAGACAAATAAATTACATTTACCTTATAATAATAAGAAAAATATATTTAGTATAATACTTTAATTTGAAAATAAAAGTATACTAATTTCATTGATGTTTGAATTTCACACAAAACTACTCGAGGGCTATCTGAGCTAACCGTCCTTAATTTAGCAGTGTAAGACTAGAGAAAAGGCAGCTAGTTCTCACCACCCACCGCCAACTCTTGGGCTACGAATAATGGGATTGACCTTCACACTATAACACTCCCACGACTGAAAGAGCGAGTATATTAGGTGCGACCGGGATTCGAACGCCTTAACCCACCTGGCCATGCCGAACCCTGTTGATTTTTGAATACTTGGAAAGTACTTATTTTTTACATGGAGTGATTACATGTTTGTGCATTTGGAGAGTGTACGCATTTAATTTAGATTATTTGTGTTCAGCTGAAAAGCAGTATTTATATGTTTTTGTTATTGATTCTGAGTAAAATTGCTTGTTTGTTTTTCGAATTTCGCACAAAGATACTCGACAGCTATCTGTGCTAGCCGTTCTAATTTTGCATTGTAAAACTAGAGGGAAGGCAGCTAGCAATCACCACCCACCGCCAACTTTTGGACTACTCTTTTACCAACGAATTGTGGAATTAACAGTCACATTATAATGCCCCCACGGCTGAAAGGGTGAGCATGTTTGGCGCGACGGGGATGCGAACCCGCGACCCTCAGATTATGAGTCGCACGTCTTAACACGTTTGACCAGTTTCTGAGTAAAACTATTTCGTTTTGAGTAACCTTTGAAGTTACGAAACCGGAAGAACAAATTAATAAAATAAGAGGAAAAAGTCTGACATTCTGCGTTGTCTGATATATGTTATAACATGCTTTTCCCAATGTTTTGCGTCACTCTTAGTTTTAACTGAATTAAACTTTCGCTTCCAACCTCTTGACATACGTTTTTAATTTGACTGTTTTATATTGTCAAGGGATGACACTGTTAACAAAAAGATTTTCTTTCTAGCTAACGTTACTCTAATTAAATACGCAGGTTTACTCGAGGGCGAATATTGTAAATGTTTAGTCTTCTTATGGTGACAATGTGAAAATAAACCTTGCACGTTCTCGAAACAAACAACATCCGAAACCTTCCATTATTTCGTCTTTTGTTGTTCACTTATATTTGACAAATGCGAACATATTGGTCATCAGAAAAAATTGTTGGATCTGGTCTAACTTTTTTCGTTATCAGAATTGACACAACGATCACGAGAGCTTTCGTTGCAGAGAACGTTTCAATATCAAATAAAATATCACCAATATCGCTGAACTGATGAGAGTCGAGTCTGGAGCTCTTAGCCGGCCATGATTCGAGTGGGTGTTATAGTCAACGTGACCTAAAAGCTTTAATATTACAATATAGAAAACTTGATAAGACAGGGAAATCGAAAAACCAGATGGATTTGGGCAAGTGAGTACAAACAAGCTGTATTTTTATATGTATCAGTTAAAAATATGTCATGATATTATAAAATGCAGAGCTCGATTATATTGTAATATGCCTTGAAGCGTTTGTCATTTGGGATTTTTTTTTTTTCATTATTGTGCTTAAATCTCAAAACACGTTATTTCTTTGTCATGGGATATACATGCCATACTGAGCCGTCACGCATGCGCATTAACTTGAATCTGTATTAGCGTCAGCATTATACATATTTGTTTGTGCGAGTTCGATGCAGTGCCACTTCTCAGCAGTCTACCGTTTCGGAGAGGTCTACCTCTTCACCCATTGGGTACTTGCTCTTCTGAAAGAATACAAAAGTTTCGTATTTCTCCTGTTTCTGGAACATCACACCCCGTGAGTAAAACATTGAGTGAGTAATTCTACGATTTTATTTCTCATAGAATTAATTGTAAAACTTATAACTATTCATACAGCTGTAAAAAAATAGGTTTCTATGACAACAAATAAGATGATATACTTACTTAATTGGCTACATATGAAAAACTTTTGAGAGCTAACAGAAATTTGAATATAATTTTGTCATTTTTACAATTAATAAGTGCTACGAGTGCTGTTATTTTAAGGACCTAAAGATTGATCTATTTAAATTTGTTCTTGTAACTCAATCATATTAAGGTCTTTTTTAATACCTTCATCTTTTATTAACTCACACATTAGTCTATTATGTGGATAATTAATTATTTACAGAGATTTTTACCGTTTATGAAACATATAATACAATTAAATTTGTTTCTGTGATATTTCTTTAATTTTCTAAAACTTTGGAATTACTCTCCATTTTGTTTATTTTCACTTTTTTTTTCTTTTATTTGATAAAAAAGTATGAAAAACTTCAAATATAAAACATGATAAAACCCAATGGATGAATGCATGATGTGGCTTTTTATTTTAATACTTCAGTGGGTTATATTTTCCAATAATGTGGATTAAACTAAATCAATCTTAAAACTAGGAAGAATACTGAAAAATGTCGCCACTGGTGTAAAAAAAATTGCACCAGCAACGACCGATGATAAGAATCAAGTTCAAGCTCCAATAAAGTAATGATAATTTAACTGGCAAAGACTGAGTAATACTAAGTTATGTGAAACTTCAGAAAACCGTTGGAAATAGTGGTGACCAGCTAAGAATAAGATATTTTTACTAGAGAATGCGAACACGTGACGTTATTCAAGATGGAAAGTGAAAAAATATACATAAAACAAATATGAAATGAGTGGACGGAAAAAAAGCACGAAATTTGAAGTATCTGAGAAAAATATAACAGCGCTGTTGAGAATGAATACACGATATAAGACTTGGTGATATATTAGGCCTAGTAGTTTTGCAATTATTTGTGCTACCTGGCCAACTGGATAGATGTTTAACATAATACACATACACAGTGTTTATTTTTGAAAACTGAGTGATAAGAAATTTGGATCTCGTGAACATAAAAATTCTAGGAACTGAAATAAATATCACTTTGTTAAACCCAATGTCGAGAAAAGTTAGACAAACTTTGAAATAAATTGTAAAAGTGTGAAAACTTTATTATCAAGACACAGAATATAAAATAATTTGAAAACTCATTTTTCGATAGTGAGTAACGTATAATATGGAGTTTGGTCACGAGTTTTGTCAAAAATTGCGTATAACACGTCCACTGATCATTTTTGTTTTTCTTAGTTCTGATGTGGACCCGGCATGACCAAGCGTGTTAAGGCGTTCGATTACTAATCCGAGGGTCGCGGGTTCGAATCCCGGTTGCACCGAACATGCTCGCCCTCCTAGCCGTGAGGGCGTTATAACGTGAAGTCAATACCACTATTTGTTGGTAAAAAATCGCCCAAGAGCTGGCGATGGGTGGTGATGACTAGCTGCCTTCCTTCTAGTCTTACACTGCTAAATTAGAAACGGCTGCGCAGATAGCCCTCGAGTAGCTTTGCGCGAAATTCAAAAAACCAACAAGTTCTGATGTTTATTTTTAATATTTAGACAGAGAAAACCTACGGAGCAAATGGGCAGCGAAAAATGATAGTGAAAAGCATGTGTTTTTGGTGAAAAAACTTCAGGTTTTGTATATTTTTAATGTGTTATAAAGTCCTTTTTTTATGTAATCCACCATCTTATTCATCATAAAACTGTTGGAAATTATGGAATTCCCTAGAAACATTATAATTTAGAAACATGATTGTGTGAAAATAATGGAATCTGTAATTTTACTTCATTTGTCATGGAACTTTGAGTTTTATATTATTATTATGTACAACCTTTTATGATGGTGATATATTCGCATATCTGGAATTTTTAATCTGAACGATACATAGACGAAACAACCAGGTCAAAGATCTAAAGTTTAGGTATACCCGTATCTAATTAAAAACAGCTAATCATAGCGGAGGAACCAATTAGCAGTACCCACAGCCTACAATGCTTCTCATAGGCGAATAGCAGTAGTTGTCAAGGTAAGAATTTGGAACTGAAGACCCAATGTTCTTTATAATTAAATGATTCGCCTTCGCCCCCCTCATGATTAAGAAGTGTATTAAGAGTACTTAGCCAGATAAAACAAAAGTGACTTGATCGGTTGATCCAGTACTGAAGAATTTGTGGCAGGGATCGATAGATCCAGTGACACAAGTTGCTATTGGATAGGAAAGGGAATGTGCTCCTAGAAAAATCCATTTACCCTACACAACCACTGCTAGTTAAATAGCAAAACTGGTTGTTGCTTTTATAATGAGCTTCCGACTGAAAGTACGAGACGTATTCGCGACTCCGAACATTGGAACTTTGGTCGTTATCCAGTACATCGTGGATTGCATGGAAAGAAACTATTATTATCTGCATTTCTCGTGCATTAGACTTGTCTTGAAGAATGTAATTACAAAGTCCATGTTGTTTGTACTTGTATTAGTTATCAACAAACAAAACATTTATTTGATTTACAGAAATGGATTAAAATGAAAATTATAAGATACAAGTGTAAGAAACCTTATAAACTACAGTTAGTGAAGTTTTTGACAATATCTGCTTCTATCAAGTTGAGTAAAGTATTTCTTTTCTTTATGTAGCAAAATTTTATTCTTTTTATCAGAATAAACTGATATGAAAATGAGTTCAAGTCATAAAAGCAAATCAATTAATATTCGATCATTTTTGTCCCGTGATTTAATGGAGAATAATAAAGATAATTTGAATTTCTAACTAATGTTGGTTAATCGTGAATTAAAGTCGTATTTGACTTGTCTTTTTGAATTACCAAGAAAAACTAATCATCGAAGCATTTTTCATGTTAAACAAGGTAAAGAAACAGTTCAAATACTTTAATATCAGTTTATTAGAAAACAAGTCAAGCTTGCAAAAGTAACTTTAAGGAGAATATAGATTAGTTGTAAGAAAAAAATTATATTATTCTAATTATTTTAAACTGCATGAGATATCAGTCTATGTGAAACAATAAAGTTCGCCGTTGTGAGTTTGTATGTCAGAAAGAAGAAAAAAATAATCACAAACCTGAGTCCTCCTAGTGGCGTTATGTCTGCGGACGTACAACGCTAGAATTCTGGTTTCGATACACGTGTTGAGCAAAGCATAGTTAGATTACTGTGTAGCTTTGTACTTAATTAAAGACAAACAAACAACATACAAACCTGGGACAGGCTAACCCTTTATTGTTGGTAATAAAAAAATATTGTCTTCGATTGCTTACATAAATAAATCTATATTGCACAAGATATAAGTTTTTCTGGTAAGCTAGAATTGGTTCCTACAATTACTATTGTTCAATTGAGGAATTAACTAAAATGATTAAATGGTTTATATGGACTGTTACCTAGAAGTAAGAGCATTCTATTATAGAACTGAATTGTTTGTATGCGTATTGAGCAACAAAAACGGATTTGTTACCTGTACGTGACCGCGTGCAATAGACAGTTAATTAGAAACACAATTAAATTACATAAATGTTCCATTTATACTTTTACTTATTCTTCGATGTATAGCTGTGCTCCTTAATGTATATATATTTATATATGGGTGTGTTTGTATATACATATAATCTTTATAATGTTTTATTTCATAAGCTCATTATAACTCACTGTATTGCTTAGTAACTTCGAACTTCAAAAAGCTTAGGTGCTGAACAGCATGTATTTTTTAATTATGCTAAACGTAAAACACTAAAACTTTATATTGTTTTAAATAATGTAAACAAATTTGTAGATGATAAGTTATCTATATATTTTCAATGTGTTTGTTTCATATAACACTAAAATCTTAAACAGTTTAATTTTAAAACTATGCTTGAAACATCTTCTGACGACCTTAAGTAATGAAATAACCAATAACGTTGTTTTGTATGAATTATTCAGTTCTAAACTTTACACGGAAAAAGAGTGGTAGTTTCTTGGCAAACAAAAGCCAGATTCAAGTTAATAAAATTCCAGCTGTCTTATGTTTCTAAAACTGAGCTCTGTAGATTATGTTCCGTTCAGTTAAACTTAAAAGTTCAAGACATCACAGTACAGAAGAGTTGATTTTGTAGACAGAAATATGATGTAATCCACATAAAAACCAGGGTGTGTAACATCACGTCACACTTGGTTTGTCTCGATTTCTTAAAACTAGAGAAGTCACAAAGGCCAAAATGCATTTATCCATTTTCTACCAATTACAATTTTAGTGACGGGCCATGCAAGGTGAGGGTCCGGAAACTTAATAAGTGTAGTGAGTGTTGGTTTAATAAGTCTATAGAAATACATAATGTAAAATCACTCAACCTAGAGCGAAGTGCATAACATTTATCTTGAAAGTAAACAAAAATGGATTTAATTTTAAACTTAAGTCGTTTCTAAAATAAGCTATTTGTTGCTATATCACTAATGTTTATAATGAAAAAATCAAACCTCTTTGATCATCACAAAATCTGAGTTAAGAAATCAACAAATAAATTTTCAGTTTTATTTTATATAAATTTCATTTTATGCTCCCATCACAGAGTCTAACAAAATTATTACATTATAATTTTATTGCTAAGCGACATGGCATAAATGGTTTGTTTTTTTTAATTTCGCACAAAGCTACACGAAGGCTATCTGTGCCAGCTGTCACTAACACTGCAAAACAATTTTTTTGAAAAGTTTTGCTTCCTGAAAAGTTTTTGCTGATTGTGACAGGTACCTGGTGGGTTTGCACAAATATTGTTTTGGTTTTGCTTCATTACGTAGGAATTCTGAGAAATAGACAGTTAACTGTTTACCGGTAATAACGTATTTAATTGCGTTTATGTTTCTAATATGCTATTACGTTCAACATAATTAAAAGTGTTTTGCTCCTGATTTCAATTTGTATTCAATGTCCGGTGCATTACGTTGCAGTGTTGAACAGTAGTCCGCAAGCATTGACGGATTCCAGTTACCCTGATATCGCTGATATACTTTCTAAGTATTCTAATACAAAATTATTTTATTGAATAATAAAGCTATTGTTTATGAAGACTGACAAATCTCTGGTACGTGAGTGCTACTTGTGTAAAATTACATAGTAAAATAATTTTATGTAATATTTTAAGCTAAAATATTCCCTGTTCACTACACACGTACAAATATGTACGGCAGGTTTAAGACACGTTTTTGATTAGAAATAAACTTATAAGGTACACTCACTTCACTTTGTTTATACTGTGACTTTTGAACATAAACTCAAAAACATGTTATTATTATCAGAATTCATTGACTCCTGTATTTAAGGCCTAAATTGTTACATTTATAAATATTTGGTAAAGACTTCCTAATAAAATTAACTAAAAAGAAACATTATTTTTTATAAACTACTAAGTTTTTGGACAAGACTAAAATAATAAGAATTATGGCCCAGAAACGACTTCACAGATAGGTTGAGAACAATTGCATTTAAGTGACACAAGCAATCTTCGAAACGCATTCTCAAAGCTATTTTAAATTTAATCACCTATAACCCATTTGAAATAAAAAGACATTAATGGGAGAAAAGTGACAACTGCAGATATGTGAGACATTTGTTTCAAAACATGCGAGAATGAGATTAATTATTTATCAACTTAAGAAAGTGTATTACGTTTCGTCTTAAAAATGACAAACTTTCAAAATTATATAAGAACACTTTTACATATATCAACGAAGAGATAAAAAACGCACACATAAATATATCTGTAACAATGATAGTAACTAAAGACGTTACAATGTAAATATACTGCCATGATGTTTAGTTTGATTTTCAAAACCAGATGAAATCATTTTACTGATTTTAATATTTTATAGGTTTCAGATTCCTGGACATAGAATTCTTTTGTTTTTGAATTTCGCGTAAAGCTACTCGAGGTCTATCTGCGCTAGTCGTCCCTAATTTTGCAGTGTAAGACTAGAGGAAAGGCAGCTAGTCACCACCATCCACCGCCAATTCTTGGGCTGTTCTTTAATCAACGAATAGTGGGATTAACCATGACATTATAACGCCACACGGCTGAAAGGGCGAGTATGTTTGGCGCGATGGAGATGCGAATCCACGACCCTCAGATTACGAGTCGCATACCTTAACTCACCTGGCCATGATTATTTTTAAAATACATACTGGGAGGATTTTGCGGGATTTTTCAGTAAAATATAATGGATATTTTCTTGTTGTTTGATTCGTTTTTAAGTATTATGCCACAAACTCGTACCGAAACTATTTGGTCCTTAATTCAGTTTTATTTATTCCTTACAATTGAATCTATGTAAGCGAATTAATTTTTGGATATTTTTATACATGTGCTCTTTATTTACGCTCTTCACACCACCCAAACTCAGATATATATATTTAGAATGCAAGCGAAGAAATATTAAGTTATTTAATTGTGGCGAAGGACCTGCATAATCAGGTAGCTAGAGCGCATGACTCGTAATCTGAGGGTCGCAGGTTCGACTCCCCGTCAGACTAAACAAGCTTGTTCAATCAGCCGCAAGAGCGTTGTGATGTTGCGCCCAATCCCACTGTTTGTTTGTAAAAGAATAATAGCTCAAGAGTTTTATAGTACTAAATTAGGAATGGCTAGGGCAAATAATTCTCGTGTTACGCTAAATTCAAAACATAAACAATTACAGTGAAATATTTCAAACAAATAAACAGCATTATCAGTTTACTAAAATGTGCAATATTGATAACATCGATCATTTATTTATTAGGAAAGTTTGGAGACGGTTTGAATATGTAATAAAAATTGTATTGTAAGTTCGATCAGTTTAAACAATATTATATTTTTCAATTAAGCTTTTCTCTGTCACCTAATCAAGCCGTTTCCAAACCTTTATTTTTAAGAAGCAGTCATAAAATTCAAATGTATTTATTATGTTAAGTTTCATTGAACAGAAATAGTGTTCACTGTTTATACTAAACTAAAAATTCAATTTTTCAAGTAAACAAAGGTGTAAAAAGTAGAAGGAAAAGTAGAAATCAGAGAGTTTCTAGAAGATATAAGACAAATTTTATTTTCAATCAATGTTCCATACTCTTCCAGAATTGTTTTTACAATTTCTCTTTATCTCATTTCTAAGAAATATTATAACAGAAAGTACAACCAACATTTTGAAGGTCAGTGAAAAGAAAAATCGTCTGGCATCATCCCCAGATCTTGAACAGTCCTCCAATATAATGATATATTTCAAAGTTGTTGTTGTTGTTTTGAATTAAGCACAAAGCTACACAGTGGGCTATCTGTGCTCTGCCCACCACCGGTATCGAAACCCGGATTTTAGCGTGTAAGTCCGCAGACATACCGCTGAGCCACTGGGGGGCATTTCAAAGTATAAAGTATATATTAACTTTGTTCAATAAAACAATAAACTAGTGCACAAGATAGTAACACGAATTTAATTAAGAAAGTTCTTCGTTAAGTGAGGCCTACTTCTATTAATTTGGATTAAAATTATGTATGTGAATCAATTTTCATTTACTGTCATAGAGGAATGAATTCCAATAAGTTAATTTTTAAATTTAATGATGTAGATCATTTGGAGAAACGCTTATTAAACAAATGCGAAGATGAATGCTCATTAACGATAGTTTTCTCGTCTTCCAGTTTTCTCATCGTTATTTGCAAGGTTTTAAACTTAGATTTTTCATAAGCACAATCAACAGAAGATGCTTCTTTCGAAAATAATGTAAATACGAAATTAATATTGTCAAGTGCAACAGTCTAGAACATAAGACTCAGTTCAAATATTATAGCGAAATTTTTAACTTTTCTACACGGCGCTAAGGTACACATTTTGCTGAAAGAAAAACATTTGTGTTTTAGACGCTTTAAATAACTTTTTGAATGACTTCTCAAAAATATATGAAATTCACTTCCAGTGAAACCGCATAGAATTATAAATTGTGGCACGTTGACGTAATTCTTAATGCATTTAAGTAACCATGTGCAACTGTGTTCACGTAAAGTAACTGTAAAAATAGGACCTAATCTTGTATTGAAGCTGAAACTAGTCTAGTTTTACTATCTGTATCAATACCATGTATAATTATCCGATTTGAAAACGAAAGCTTGCACCAGCGTATTGAACGAGACCATTTTAAGATAATATATTAAAAGTAATTTCCGATTTGTGTGTCGTTTGTAGTTGATTATTATTCACAAATGATGATTATAATTGCAAAATGTATTTCTAAAAACCCATAACGAGTTTTTCCATAATAACAGATGGCTGCAGTCACGCCTCAGTGTGGTGTGTTTTATGTTTTTAAATAAATATACTTTTCTCCGCTTAGTTTCCATTGGTTATGAAGAGAATTACGATGTGATTAATCAAACGTACCTTTTAGAAACAAGAATGAAAATATTTAGACCAGTTTTGATCTATTAGAAACACGGTGTGACATAATACCTCATGAGCGTTGAAGGACAGGTTAAAATTGGTAGTTTTAATTACATTTATCATGAAATTTCCTTTTCTGTGTAACTTATTTATAAAATTTTATACACTGAGGGAATAACTTAAACGTCAAGGCAATCAGAAATTTGAATTTTTTTTAATAAAATTGTTGGAGTGACTTTATATAAATCAATTCGAAGGGCTTGAAGCCAGTAAGTAAAAATATAGAGCAGAAACGATTAAAATAATGGAGGGCGTATTTCTTCTGCTGTTTTAAAGTTATAAAGAAAAAGTGTGCTCACAGGGACTACTCCTCGATCAAGCGTTGTTCTTAATAGTAAGAACAAACAGTAAAAAAATTATAGCGTTGTAATCCCTGTTGGATATTTCTCTTATCTTGTTTTCAAACTACCTTTCATTGAAACTAATGAAACGTGAAGTGTTCGAATAAATGATTCAAACTTATTTTACTTTAATGTACGAAACTTTCTAGTTTTCTTATCTTCACTTCGAGGTAACTTTAATCAGACTAATGAAACATAAATCGTTCGAGTAACTGATTAAAACTTATTTCCTTTTTACATCATAAAACTATTCCTTCATTCGAACATATATCAGCGCCAATTACAATTTTGATTTGGTTTGTTTTGAATTTCGCGCAAAGCTATTTGAGGGTTATCTGCGCTATCCATCCCTAATTTAGCAGTGTAAGAGAAGAAGGAAAGCAGCTAGTCTTCACCACCAACTGACAACTCTTGTGCTGCTCTTTTACCAACAAATGGTGATATTAATCGTAACATTATAACGCCCCTACGGCTGAAAGGACCAGCATGTTTGGTGTGACGGGGATTCGAACCCGCGATCCTCATATTACACGTCGAGTGTTCTAACCACGTGGTCGTGCCGGGCCTTAAAGGCGAGATTATCAAAATTCAATTGGCAACAATATTTAAAGACAGGCTAGTGATTTCGCAAAACTTATCTTGTTGGTTCTTTTATTCAAGACTTTTCTGGAAAGCTAGAGAACAGGCAACAATTTCGTAGTGCACAAAAAACTTACATGCATTTCTCAATATACATTAAGCTGAAACAAACATAAATATTAAAACAAGTGTATAATATTGAATCCGTTACGGGAAAAAACTTAGTTTAATTACTGAGAGTGTTGGCAGGTTTCCTATACACTTCAGTTGAAAGATGGTAAACATTGTAATCTGTTATTGCTTCAATAAAAGGTATTTCTTGTTTTATCTACCTATGAAGTGAACTGAAAATGAGACATCGTAGAAAGTGTTTGACAGTATCCAAGTCGCGTAATTTTTATATTAAAATATTGGAATTCATATCTTTATTCGAACCCTTTGGGTTTTTTAATTTTGCGCAAAGCTACTCGAGGGCTATCTGCGCTATCCCTCCCTAATTTAGCAGTGTAAGACTAAAGGGAAGGTAGCTAGTCCTTACCACCCACTGCCAGCTCTTTGGCGTTTCTTTTATCAACGAATGGTGGGATCAATCGTATCATTATAATGCCCCCACGGCTGAAAGGGCAACCATATTTGGTGTGACGGGGATTCGAACTCACGACCCTCAGATTACGAGGGCCTACAATTTTGCAAAAGAGACTACAAAAAATAAATGTTTTACAGTTGCTATTTTGAGCCCCCCGCAAGTACAGCGGTATGTCTCTGGATTTACAACGCTAAAATCAGGGGTTTGATTCCCCTCGGTGAGCCCGATGTGGCTTTGCTATAAGAAAAACTCGCAAACACATGCAATTTTGAATAAAAAAGTTACAAATATTTGTTAAATATGATACGTTTAATATAAAGTTTAATTTTTTCATCGCTATAATAATCCAAACAAATAAAGAAAAGTAGAACTTCACAAATTAACGTTCGTGGAAGAGGAGTATTAGGTAATTGTGATGATCTCTACCATTTCACACTGTACCTAAACTATTAAAAAAATGTAATAACACAGTTTTCTGGAAAAATCGATTTGAGAAAATATAAAAACCAAGTAATGACTTCAACTTCCATTACTATGTCACGCTCTCAGTATCTTTCATCAAGTTAATAAAATGACTATATCAACAACTGTAAAGCAAAGATTTACTGTTAATTTTCTATGTGCACAGAATGTAAAAGTACATAATTAAAACGTTTGAAACAGAACATAAATCAAATATGCTGGCTGACCAAAAGCACGTTTTCACAGATAACAGAAATTCTGTGGTTTTTGGTTTCTTGGTTTGTTTTGAATTTCGCGCAAAGCTACACGAGAGCTATTTACGCTGTCTGTTTTTTCGTTTAATTGTAGTTAAACACAAAGTTACACATTGGGCAATCTATGTTCTACTCATCACTGGTATCTAAACTCGGTTTGTAGCTTCCATAGACATGCCGCTGTGCCACTAGGGAGGGGCGTTCTCTGGCATGTGGAAATTAAGTTCTGACAATATGATAAAGCGTCGCAATATGGCGTAGAATGATTTTGATCACACCACATTTAACTAGATTAGTACAAATCTCTGTTATCAATAGTTTACAGCTGTCTTAGGCTCTAAGATGTTACATATAAAGTAGATTGTTGTCTTTCGTGAGCTTGAAATAAAAGCGTGGCTTATATGGTTTACATTGTTGTGACCTGTTTAGCTCTTACATTGAACATTATTTCTTGTCAACAATGTATGACAATGTATAATTGAATACAGTTACAAACTTTACTACTACCATACATATTATTATTAATCTTGTATAAGATATCTATGTCGTGCACAAATTAAAAACAAATAAATTATGGTTAGGTTATCCAAGTTACACTTTTATAGCTATAAGAATTCATATGTCATTATTATGAATCTTATAGAAAGAATCAATGACATACTAATAGATCATGAATAATATATATATGCTCTTCAACCCATAAGAATTTATATAAATTGCATTTGTATTAGTAAACCCAATTATTCTGAGTGTGACCCAGGGAATATCCTTCTTCGATTGTAAATTTAAGATTTAATGATTTGTAACCCGTTGCCACAAAAGTTGCGATCGGATCTCTGAGATATATTATAGTGACAATAAAATCGAATTATTCGATCAGACGAAAGTGTTATGTATATGTGTAAATATTTTGTTAACGACAACATGTCGTGTTGTGTTTAAATTTTCATTTCTATTATTCATTTTTCCATATTGATATTATTGTTTCGAAGTTTAAACTAATATTTTGTTATTCATTTAGGGTAACATTTAGAATTTTCTTGAATTAAGTAAACCAATCATATGTTTGTAAATGAGTGCTGGTGACTTCGTGTCTAGACGTGTAGTCTCGTGCAAGAACGAACACGCGCGGATTGCTCTGGAGTTGTATGGAAATTGCAAGATTGTTCGAGAAGTAGGCCAACCGGTATAAAAGACGGTGACGCGAGAAGAAGTCAGTCATTAGTTTTATTCGAAGAAAAAGAGTGAGATTCAGACATCAGTTTTATTTCAAAAGAAGAGAGTTAGTTATTTGAGAAAAATTAAGTGTTTGCTGTGAATATTCAACTTGGATTTGTGATTGAAGTTAGATCTACGGAAGCTGTGATTTTATTTCGTCAATCTCTACGATACATCTGAATTACTGCTTGTGCTGAAAGACGGCGAATTTATTGAACTGTGAACTGTTTCGGAATTTCTTCGTGGGACCAAATTCACACCCTAGACTGGAATTTGAGACTTTCATTTTAGATCATTATATTAGATACAGGCCAGTGCCATTTTGTATTGTGATTAATTTTGAAGTTTGAAACTAGTATTATTTTGTTTTGTAATTAATTTCGAATGTTATAACTTAATATCTGTCACTGTTATTATATAATTTATGTTATATCTGTTAATAGTTTAGTGTAATAAATTATACAAGCTGTTATCTGCGTTTTTTGTATTTCGGCATCAAGAACAAGGCATTTGTTTTCTTGTTCTGCCTCAAGAACAAGGCGTCTGTTTTCCTGTTCTGCCTCAAATCGTTTGCTTTCAATTTCTAAACGAAATTTCATTTCCATTTCCATTTTTTTTAATTCGAAATCTGGGTCAAAATGAGCGACAGGCAATTGTTGTGCAACTTTTTGAGGTAAAACTTTTTGGCTGACCAAATGTTCAACAATAATTTGTTTAATATCTCCTTTCTTCATTGCTTGCTTCACTTCTAAATTAAAATGTTTACCAACATCAAGCAATTCAGATTTTTTCAATTCACTGATTAATTCGAAAGAGGGATTCTGATTAAATTCGTTTATAAAATTTTCAAGTTGGAATGCCATTTTGAATATACAAGCTGTCTATCTGTATAGAATATAAATCTTATTTTATAATAAAATTAAATTGTTTGTTCGAAATCCCGGACGGGCCCCCCAATTTTCTGTTACGTATTTTTAATGTTTTATGTTCTTGGAAGACTAAACGCAACAGAAAAACGCAGATAACAGCTTGTATAATTTATTACACTAAACTATTAACAGATATAACATAAATTATATAATAACAGTGACAGATATTAAGTTACAACATTCGAAATTAATTACAAAACAAAATAATACTAGTTTCAAACTTCAAAATTAATCACAATACAAAATGGTACTGACCTGTATCTAATATAATTATCTAAAATGAAAGTCTCAAATTCCAGTCTAGGGTGTGAATTTGGTCCCACGAAGAAATTCCGAAACAGTTCACAGTTCAATAAATTCGCCGTCTTTCAGCACAAGCAGTAATTCAGATGTATCGTAGAGATTGACGAAATAAAATCACAGCTTCTAACTTCAATCACAAATCCAAGTTAAATATTCACAGCAAACACTTAATCTTTCTCAAATAACTAACTCTCTTCTTTTGAAATAAAACTGATGTCTGAATCTCACTCTTTTTCTTCGAATAAAACTAATGACTGACTTCTTCTCGCGTCACCGTCTTTTATACTGGTAGGCCGACTTCTCGAACAATCTTGCAATTTCCATACAACTCCAGAGCAATCCGCGCGTGTCCGTTCTTGCACGAGACTACACGTCTAGACACGAAGTCACCAGCACTCATTTACAAACATATGATTGGTTTACTTAATTCAAGAAAATTCTAAATGTTACCCTAAATGAATAACAAAATATTAGTTTAAACTTCGAAACAATAATATCAATATGGAAAAATGAATAATAGAAATGAAAATTTAAACACAACACGACATGTTGTCGTTAACAAAATATTTACACATATACATAACAAAAGTATTCCAAGAGTTGACGGTGGGTGCTGTTGACTAACGGCCTTTCTTTAAATATATCAGTTCAAAACTAGCGACGGTTTTGTCAAGGTAACACTTTGTGTAGTTTCGTTTGAAATGATTAAGCATGAACCAACAAGAGATACGATAAACTCATTCATAATCAAAAGTCCTCTCGGAATCGATACATAAAAAATGATTGCTACTTGAAATTTCTTTTTTTAGAAATTCGTATTGGGTAAGTCGAGGTCACTTAGAACTAGTGCGATTAAAACGTTCCATTCCATATGTCAACAAACATTCTATTCCACATTTCTTCTGAAGATGTCCTGAAATAAATAATTAAATGTGTTTCTTCCAGAAATTGGCATTTTAAAGCAACCAAAAGTATGTCATCCTGGAATCTACAAATGAAGAAACGGGTAATTTCTAATTATTATATTTTGTTGCGCTTCGGCCTTACGAAGTGTTTATTTAACTTTTTATTTAAATTATACTTCCACGTTATTTTTCAATGATTTCTGCATCGAGTTTTATATACATGTGGTAGCTTTGGTTGTCTTCTAATAATCGTCTAGTTCCGTGTAGTTTGTTAATCTCTCGATTTCTGAATTATTTTAATTATGAGCAAAATATTTAAATCACTTGGAAAATTATATATTATTATATGCTATGTTGTATTGAGCGTATGCTGGTCCTTTCTTTTCTTCGTGTTTTCCAATCACTTTAATTTTTTGTCCACAAACTTTGTTTTTAAACAAGTAGAAAAATGATTTACATCCTATTATTAAAAAAGTGTTTGTCAGGTACATTATTTTCCTGAGGTTTGATTCCCCTCGATGGATTCAACAGATAGCCTAATGTCGCTTTGCTGTAAGAAAAAGCACATACACCTTATTAGAAATTTATTTCAAGTTGTGTGTATCTAAAGAACTATTAGAATAGGTAATGATTAGCGTTATTAAAGTTTCCATAGTTATAACTAAATTAAAAGACAAAGTGTAAATAGACAGCGTTTTAATAATTTATTTACTTAAATTAATAGTTTGTAATATAGCACGTTAACATTTAGAGCTATTCTTGGAAATTAAAACTATTCGAGTTCCAAATTAGGGAAATTATCGATGTGATTAGGAATTACCTCTAGTTTTCTAGTTCTATTTACCAATCTGTAGTACAAAGTTTTATAGATATGTGGAACCTTATCTAATAATTTATAATATTAAGACGTACATTACGCATCGTTAATTGTAACTCTCTCACTAGTCTCTGCCCATACTCTTAAGTATTTTATGAGCTCTTGAGGGCAAAATTAAATTTAGGCTTAGCACGACTCCTTAATCTAACTCACACCTAACAGTCTCCATATTGATGATAAAAGCTGACTTAAGTTAATAATCAAATCCATATCACACCTGCAGGCCCAGCTTGTCTGATACTTTTATCACTCGTTAAACCTCACGATCGAAATGTAGGGTATCAAAGATTTCGATTTCTTTACACGAAACTAAATTTACTTTAATACAGTCTAGTGTTCCGTATCAACCCATTCATATTTATCAGATCTTTTACTTCCTAAACCTTCTTAGATCGATTCCTGTTTCGTTCATGACAGAGCAAAATAAATACAACATTCTCAAAAGGCATGACACAGAGAAAAACAGATTTTCTAAGTAAGAAATTTTAAGTATAGTGCCTGTTTTCTTTGCTTTTTCTTTTAGTATTAGACGTTGGTTTTATTGCAAGAGATGTTCCAGGTACAAAAAGGAAAAAACAAAACAAGAACAACAACAAAAAACAATATACTATTTAATGTATTTCTTATCCGGACTTCTTTTGGTGAGCAAACTAGTTACAAACTCGAGGGCTATCTACGCTAGCCGTCCCTAATTTTGCAGTGTAAGACTAGAGGAAAGGAAGCCAGTCATCACCACCCACCACCAACTATTGGGCTACTCTTTCACCAACGATAAGTGAGATTGGCCGTCATATTAAAACGCTCCTACGGCTGAAAGAACGAGCATGTTTGGTGGGACGGGGATTTGTATCCACGACCCTCGAATTACAAGTCGAGAGCTTTAACCATCTGGCCATGTACTTAAGGTATAGAGAAATGCAATCAGAGAACAACATTAGCAGAGAGACTCAATCGTTATTAAAAAAAAAAAAAAGCAGTTAAAGCAATTACCAAGACGTCGGTTCTTGAAATTGATTGTCAGTAGCTGTTCAGGTCAAACTTACTGCTTTCACTCTCAGAAAATGCGTTATTTATTGACTTGATTCATTTTTGTTCTTCTCTATTCTATATTACTTAGCCTATACTCAGAGCTTTTGAAATCTCAGTTAGTTTTCTTAATTGTGTATGTATTCTTAAACATTCTAATAGCATTTAATATCTTTAACTTATGGGTTTCCCAAGGACTTATGAAAACTTATTATGCAATTAAATAATTTTCTATCACAGTTAGCTAAGCGATAGTAGCTCATTATTATAGTAGAAATATATTAAAGATATATGAAAGCTTGTATTCCGAGTAGATATAATAATAATAAATACTGAATTACTTCAAACGCTGTTTTCACTTTAAATACAAAATTACCTTTTACTTTTGTACGATTAATTTACATTAGAAAATCAGACAGTAAACTGAAATACAAGGACATTTATGAGTATATTTTATTTGTTTATTTTTATAATTAAATCTTAGTAGAGTAGTATTTTATTTTTTTGGAAGAACGTACCATTTAAGTGTCATATCACAGACTATATTCCCACACTGGGAACTATGATGTCAAATAATTTGTTGTTAATCTTACATATATCAACATCTCCGTTTGCCAGCCGAACTAAATGTTAACCCACTATATACTTCAGTAACGCAGTTTTCTAACAAACTCGAGTGCTTAGCTATCACATTCTTTTTCTCTCATAAACATGACTCATCGTCGACCCTAAAAATATCCAAATTTATGTCTGAACCTTCGGAATTTCGTTACTTTGAGTAACGTAACTAAATGATTATCCTATAAGCCTTTGTTAGGCGTCATTAATATTCAAACTGCACATTATTATGTAATATATTTAGTGTTCAGATTAATCCCCTATACCAGAATTTAAGTTTTACAACCTGGGTAAGTAGTCTTTAGTATGGGTTTATTTATTTGCCCTTTTAAGAATCAACAGACAAACTAAAATGTTTCGAACATTCATAAATTTCAGCATATTTTATTCAAAAGGATATTTCGCCTATGAATACGAGGCTACAATTGTATTGCTAAGAAAAACACTTAGCTCCATAACAAATCAATTCACATTTTTTCAAGAAAAACAACAATAAGAAATGAAACTTAATAAAATTCGAGAGGTTGAAATTGGCTGTTACTTAACGTTTTTATTATGCGCCTAAACCTAAAACTAAAGAAATGTTTAGTAGCATTACGTCTCCACCTATCAATTTTCGATACGTAGCTCAATACGATAACTTGTCACAATGTGCTTTGGTTTTGTTTAAGCACTATCTTAAAATAGTTTATTGAGTATTCATTGATAACTGAAGAAAGTTCTGTAACTTAGTTTGCATTCTTCAGCAATGAATCAAATCATTTCAGTTTTTTATTCGTTTCGTATTTTTTACGGAAATTTGAAACATTCATAGACGCACATATATATACACAACTAAATGGATGCTCATGGTTTACCTTCAGCAAAGTTAGGTTTTTAAGTTAGATTACGCGTCCTCAAGACATGCAAAAATATTTACCCAACCAAATCTTAAGTTGAAGAACCTGTGGAAAAAAACCTCTATTGATTTAATTTAATAGTCGGATGGGTTACTATTGTTTTTGCAATTAAATATGCCACTAACATATCTTTCTCTTTCACTGGTCCAAAAATAAACTTGAGGGTTTATAGTGTTAAAATTGTGGATCTTTGGGCACAAAGTAGACAGCCGATTCTGTCACTTTGTGTATAACAACAAGCAGCAAAGCAATGTTCTACAACCCAGAGATATATCTTCCTTGATCCTAAACTTTTAAATTTGTAACTTATGCCAATTACCACAGATTTTCTTCACCAGATAGACGTATATGGATAAAGTTTTATACCTGGCACTTAAGCGTTAAAATAGATTATTAGTAAGATGGATGAATACAGAGTGCTAACTAATGCTAGAAGTATGTTTAGTTGCCCACAGTCTAGTTTAGTCTAAACATACAAATTTTTTTGCGTTTGCTATGTCATTCTTTATTTCGCGAGTATCTATAGCTGCATGTGAGCTGTTTCTAATCGTAAAATTTGTAACTCATCAAGTAGTAGACATGAAACACTTGCGTTCGTTATGCATATCATTTATTACTAATGTAATTCAAATTCAATTTGGAATTTTGTAGAATTTTTAGAGTAGTTGATGTTTACGGGATTAATTGTTTGGCTGGCATAGTTACATTGCTGTTGTTATAAGAACGAGATTTCTTTAGCCTAACTGGATTTTAAAATAGTTATGTTATTGTTTTTATATAATCAGATAACTTTGAATTTCGAGCAAAGCTGCACGAGGGCTACCTGCGTTACCCGCCCATAAATTAGCAGTGTAAGACTAGAGGGAAAGCAGTTAGTTTGCTTGTTTGTTTTGAATTTCGCGCAAACTACTCGAGGGCTATCTGCACTAGCCGTCCCTTATTTTGCAGTGTAAGTCTATGGGGAAGGCAGCTAGTCATCACCAGCCATCATTAATTATTGGATTACTCTTTTACGAATGAATATGGAATTGGTCGTCACATTATAACGCCCTCACGGCCGGAAGAGCGAGTATGTTGAGTGTGGACGGGAATCGAACTTGTAATCCTCAAATTACAACTCCAGTATCTTAACTATCTGGTCATGCTGGGTTAAGTCATTTGTTTAGAACTAAAACTTAACTGAACTGAATTTTTTTATGTAGATTCCGTATGGAAATGGATTTTGTATTAACGAAGTATTTATAAACGTTATTTTATTCTACCGGGAAAGAAAATGTTTTATATTTGGTAATACAACCCTCAATTAATTCAAACCAAAAGAATAATGATTTTGCAAAAGTAAGTAATAGAAATGTTTGTACTTAAAACTTAGTGTTTGCAATGTTTAAGCATTCCAACACATTTTGAATTTTATCACAAAGCGTTAGAATAATCTTAAGTTTTACTTGATATAAAACATATTATTTTTGTACAACTTATTTATAAATCACAAAACTTGTTTTCCAAATAAATTTCATCCTAGAAATGTCTGATGACATTTTAATAATAAGTTTTTTTTTTCAGTTTTTCCCTCTCATATTATTACGTATTTAGAAAATTGACAGAAAAAAGACGAAAAGAAAGGCTCATTTTCCACCAGCTTCATTCTTTTTCTGGCGTTTTATTTTCAGGACCTGCTATCAGAAAACCAATACCTGACAATAACAAACGTTCAACACTCAGTCGTCAGAAGTAAAAAAAACAAACTTCTGTTTAAAAGACTCTCCCAAAGTGCTTACGTCAGAGAAGGTTGTCCAAATAACTTTGATACCTACTAGTCCTGGTATTATCTTGTCAGCGCTCTGCAGATCAGTTGAAAACGAACAGGATGAATCACTTGTCCTTGTCAAACTCTTCTGAAACAACAAATGATAACAAATCGTATGACACTTCAAACGACCACTTGTTGGTAGGCATCGAGGAAAAAGTTTGTCTAATTCTCTTATATAGCATTATTCTATTGTTGGCTATTGTGGGAAACATGCTGGTCATCATCACCCTTGCAGTAAACAAGAGGATGAGAACTGTGACCAACGTCTTCCTGATGAACCTGGCTATTAGTGACCTACTTCTTGGAGTGTTCTGCATGCCCTTCACATTAGCTGGAGCTCTACTTCGAGAATTTGTTTTCGGTGAAGCCATGTGTCGTATGATTCCTTACTTTCAAGGTATTTGTCACCCGTATATTATAACTCATAGCAGATATATCTATTGAAATATCAGTTTCTTAAGAAATGTCCCACACGTTGTAACTTTAGTTTTATTTATAATATTAGTATTGCGTGAGTATGAAGGAAAAATTCTGTAATAACAATAATTGTTAGTTTAGTCCTTCGTCAGGTTTGAAATGAATCGTTTGCCATAAAACGTTCGAAGTTATTTTTGTGTAATTGATATTCGAAAACTTCTTTTATATGCATTAATAATACTCTGACAGCACACAGTTACAAAATAAAGCGCCAACAATAATAATGTTTTTCTTACAGAAGGTGACAAAATGACAAGGTGAATATGCTTACGTGTAGGAAGATTATACTGTGTATTCATATATAAGACTTTAGTTTTTATAGCAACCAATGCTAGAATAAACAAACAGGATCTGCCAGGGGAGTCAGCATTAACTTTACGAGCGTAAAGCGCTAATAGCCGGGATTCGAGTCAACGAAGTGGATAGAGGGCACAGTTAATCCAACTCTTTTAATACTTTGCTAAAAAGAAGCATAAAAACAAAAATGTAGATGTCTTCGTCAGCTTGAACGTTTTATATCTATTCTCCTGCTGCCATTATGGTGTAGTGTTTTCTGGCAATAAAAGAAAATTATCCTAGGCACTCATTTTTCGTAGGCAAACAAATGTCTAAAAAGCAGTTAAATTCGAATTCCCTAAAGAACCAATTAAAAGAAATATAAATAAATAATCAGTCGTCAAGATTGATTTGAACTACTCTCGTCAGGCCTAATAACGCAACAGCTAGCTAATTCGACTATGTATTAGGGTAAACAAACATCGCCGTCAGGCTACATGGCACCTAAACTGTGGCACTGCTGCTACCCTCTGACATGGTGTTTAAAAATATAATATCTAGTTTTCAATCAATTGTAACTTTGTAGAAATGAATATACCTTTGTTTTTAAATCCATTTTACTTCTAAGTTTCGAAATTATGCCTAAAATATATTTCTGAGCTATTTTTCTTAACGCTTTTACATTCAAGACACCTAACCAAAAATATAATACTTATTAATTCTTTATTTAAAAACATTTACAATTAGCAAATCTGACCAGCAGTGTAATATTTATGAATTGTTTACACTAATGAACTTACACACAAGTGCACATGGCTAACTATACGAACATTAATATAAGTGAAGTTTTCAGACAAATCAATGTAAAAAATAATTAAACAATATTCCATGTCTAACAGCTTAAGAGAAGAAAACGCATAGGTCTTTTTTTACGTGAAGAATCTGTTAATATTAAAATATATTGACATATTTCAACAGTAAGAAAATCATAACATAAACAGTAAGACACCAGTTCTGGACTTGAAAGCTGCACTAACACTTCGCGGCTCGGCATGGTCATATAGTTAGGGAGCTGAAGGTCATCTGAAGGTCACGGATTGGAATCCTCGTTACACCAAACATGCTCGTCTTTTCAGTTGTAAGGGTGTTATAAGTAATGCTCAACCGCGCTATTCGTTGGTAAAATAGTAGCTCAAGAGTTAGCAGTAGGTGGTGATGACTAGCTGCCTTCCTTCTTTGACCGCTAAATTATAAACGGTGAGCGAAGATAGCCCTCGTGTAGCTTTGCTTTATATGAGAAAAATAACAATTAATTTAAAATGTGCCTCTTATTCTTCAGAAAATCATTTTTTCTCTCTTAAGCTCTTGTAAAATGGCAGCTCATTCCATAAGCTTTTCACTTTATTATTTACGTTTTCACATATCTTAAGCCTGTGTTCTTTCCTTTTATTATTTTCAAACTAAAATACTAAGGAATCACATATTTTTTATCCTATGGTTCTCCTAAAAATCCTATAAACCTTAATAAAATCACACCTTACCTTTCTTTTCTGAAGATAAAATTAAGAGATCTTATAATATTCTTATGAGATGCCTCTCTTTTCTCTTGAATTATTCTAGTAGTTTCCTCTGACCCTTCCCAGTATGTCAGCATCCTTTCTTAGATAAGAGGATAAATTGTAGACAGTTTAAGCAATATGTCTCTAGCGATTTGTGATAATTATCTTTATGACTTGTAATTTATAGTTATTAATATACGTTTTAAAATCTTATTAGCTTTACTATTAGCAACGGAACACTATTTCGATGACATTATTAATTTATATAATATTATACCAGTTTCATTTTTTTTCTTTGACGTTAATGGTATGATAATTCTAAGAGCCTTATGTTGCATATTTATAATTAAAAGTTACTTCTCAAATATTTTTCCAGCTTACCATTAGATTCAAAGCTTTTTGTTCATCTCTTCACAGCTAGAGGTACTCCACAGTTTAATGTCATCAAAAAACTTTATTAATTTACTGATTATTGTCCTATTATATATCATTAGCGTAAACAAAGAGATGCCCCCAAAGATCCAACGCTCCTGTAAATATTGGTTTAGTCCCTCCTCAGGTTTGAAAGAAATCATCACCACCCATCGCCAACACTTGGGCTACTCTTTTACCAACGAATAGTGAGATTGACCGCACATTATAACGCCCCCACGGCTGAAAGACCGAGCACATTTGGTATGAAGGAGATTCGAACCTGCAACCATAGGATTACGAGTGGAGTGACTTAACCGCCTTATAAAAGCTTGGATCTAATATTAAATTTTATTAATCTTGGCATATAACAAACATTAAACCGTATATTAATTGGTGATAAATAACAAACTAACTTTGGTTGGTTTTCTAATTATTTGTCATACATTCTAAACTACTTTAATAAATCTCTCTGGCTTGCTATTTAGTTCCAATGAATCCTGATTATTGTGTCTAACGTCAAGACCATCCCATAGTAACAACTCTGAGTCTCCGACTAGTACAGCGGTATGTCTGGGGAATCACACCGCTACATAGCAGTTTCGATACCCCCGGTTTGAGCACACATAACCCATTGTGTAGCTTTGTGTTTAACTCCAAATTAACAACTCTGATCTCATTATACCACTTGAAAAACATACGACGTGAAAAAATATAAATGGTTGGTTAGTTTCTTAAAAAGAAGAGTGCTTAGAAATATTAAGTTTTCTTCTATAAGGCCTCAAGAAGCTGCTCATTGGCTCTTTTGGCGTGCGCTTACCAACTGTTTACCGTGAAAGTATGTAAATACCATTAATGTGTTACCTTAAAATGTAGCAATATAACGTAAGCAATCAATGTTGTACTGAAATATTTAATACGAATGGTAAACAGTAAAAAATATTTTTAGGTTACAAAACTATACAGAGTAATCTGATTCCACACGGAATTATAGTCATTACATCATGAAAATAAAACGATTTAGTACGGTCTATTGCATTCAGTAGGACACCGTTAGCACAGCGTAAGTCTACATATTTACAACGATAAAAATAGCGGTTCGATTCCCCTCGGTGGACTCCCCAAATAATCCACCAATATATCTTTACCATAAGAAAAACAAACATTGTATCAGTTATTTCAAAAATACATAATTACCACAGTTCCTTTTAAACATAATATTAAAATTTTTAATCCTTTTTTCTTTGTTTCACATATAAACGAATTATGTAGCGACTAAACAATTATGTGTTTTACTTGGTTTTGACATGAGATAAACATGCTTAAATTTTAGTAACTGCGTGCTGTTCTAATAGTTTACGATATTGTTTGTACTGTTGTAAGTTCTATAATTTGCATCAGTACATATGTGTACGAATGCAAATACACTTATTTTTACAAACATATTTTTACAAGATTGAATTATTGAAGGGAGGATGAGCGAGACTTAATCCAAGCTTTTTCTATGCCACGAGTTTTCTATTACTGCCACATTGTATTTATCTAAATCTTTGTGGCCTAGCGCGTTAAGGCGTGCTCTTCGTAATCTAAGAGTCGCGGGTTCGCGCCCGAGTCGCGCCAAACATGCTCGCCCTCCCAGCCGCGGGGGCGTTATAATGTGACGGTCAATCCCACTTTTCGTTGGTAAAAGAGTAGCCCAAGAGTTGGCGGTGGGTGGTGATGACTAGCTGCCTTCCCTCTAGTCTTACACTGCTAAATTAGGGACGGCTAGCACAGATAGCCCTCGAGTAGCTTTGTGCGAAATTCCAAAACAAACAAACAAAATCTAAATCTTTTACTAGTTCCAAACGACATGTAGAGACAATAACAAAATGCTGCTTTATGGAAAAATAAACAGATGTGTATAGTGTCGAGTAAAGTGAACCCGGATTACTGAGCAGTGACGAATTTGTAAATAGGATATTTAGAGCATAGAAAGATAACTAATGGCTTTTAAAAATAAATCTGTAATATTTTAAATGAAGCACACTAAACTGAAGAATAAGCTTGATTTCTGTTATACCGTTGTTAGGGGTGTAAAAAGAAATCGGATCAGTTCAGGGCTCTCAGCTGAAAAGGAAAATTAACTTAATGGAATTATTTGTTCAGAGCTGTAGCTGAAATGGGAGACTGTTATGATGGAATTATTTATGCATGTTTGAACGTAATTGTTAGTTAATCCCATATGAACTCTTGTTCAGTTTTCCTTTACATTTTAACGACAGAAGATGTAGTGACACTATATTCTTCTTCTATGGCGAATTTTTTCTAGCTAATAAAGAATGATGCAGAAGAAACTGAAGGTAGACACACAACATTCGTTTATACAGTGGCCAATAATACTATTGGTGTTGTAGGTTTTATACAGTGGTTGATAATACTACTGGTGTTGCAGGTTTTGATAATACTGCTGGTGTTGCAGGTTTTATACAGTGGTTGATAATACTACTGGTGTTGCAGATTTTGTACAGTGGTTGATAATACTACTGGTGTTGCAGGTTTTATACAGTGGTTGATAATACTACTGGTGTTGCAGGTTTTATACAGTGGTTGATAATACTACTGGTGTTGTAGGTTTTGATAAAACTGCTGGTGTTGCAGGTTTTATACAGTGGTTGATAATACTAGTGGTGTTGCAGGTTTTATACAGTGGTTGATAATACTACTGGTGTTGCAGGTTTTATACAGTGGTTGATAATACTACTGGTGTTGCAGGTTTTATACAGTGGTTGATAATACTACTGGTGTTGCAGGTTTTATACAGTGGTTGATAATACTACTGGTGTTGTAGGTTTTGATAAAACTCCTGGTGTTGCAGGTTTTATACAGTGGTTGATAATACTAGTGGTGTTGCAGGTTTTATACAGTGGTTGATAATACTACTGGTGTTGCAGGTTTTATACAGTGGTTGATAATACTACTGGTGTTGCAGGTTTTATACAGTGGTTGATAATACTACTGGTGTTGCAGGTTTTATACAGTGGTTGATAACGCTACTGGTGTTGCAGGTTTTATACAGTGGTTGATAATACTACTAGTGTTGCAGGTCTTATACAGTGGTTGATAATACAATGCTTTTCTTTTCAACTGCAGATTCCCTTTCCATATCGGGCACGTGAATTCACATATCACTGTTAAGGCTTATTTTGGGTGTTTCTTATCTTTTAAAACTTGAAACTCAGTTTAACCTAAGCTTTGGTTTAAAACTACATTTTAACTCGACTTCTGTAGATAGCTATTTGATAACTTTCGTAATTTTAGATGTAGTACTGTTTAAGTCGTATATGACTACATTAACAGTTTTATTTGAAATATTTAATATAACAACAAGAGAAGTGCTTGGTTATTTCCAGTTTTTGTGTGGATTATTCTATTTAGAAAGAATACCAGAAAACAACTTATTTTTGGCATTTGATTAATGCTCTCACCTTCTGCTTGGAAAAAAAAGTTTTATTTTGTGATATTTTTAGACATTCCGTGCAGCAGGGTTTTAAATCCCAGTTTATTTAAAAATTGAAGAATTGAACGTTTCAAAATACGAATAAAGTCCAGTGAAAGTGGGCTTATAATGTATGGTAACTATACACTGGTTATTCAAGTCATGAACTCGTATGAACGAGAGTTTATCATTTATTTTATTTTCAACAGTAAATTTTATTTTGGGAGGTTTGTCATTTAAACACAGGTAAACTATACTTAAGCGACTCAACACTGTTAAACCCTATAAAAGTGTTATCAATCTATCTCCTGTAAAACACAAAACGTATAGAGCAGGACTGAACAAATGTGTAAGTTATATATTGGTTGTCTGTCTGTGCCAACCATACATATCGAGACCCGTTTTCTTTAGAGTTATAATCATTTGATCTACTCTTTGATGACGATAAACCCACTTGAAATAAAAATGTATCTCATAACATCTGGTAAAGGCATTGTTGATAAGGCGAGAACAACGTTTCGACCTTGAGATTTACTGCTGAGTCACTGGGAACCCAAGCACAGAAAACATCGAAAGAAAAATAAAATCCACAGCCATTCCATCAATATAATCTTATATTTTATATTTAAACATAAAATGGAATGTCATTTTAGAAACATTTTTGATTATACACAGTACAATTTGATTACGAGCAGACACAAGGCTAGAACAAAGACCAGTGGTTAGTCTGGAAATATATTTATAGTGAGTGACTCGATATCACAACTAGCAAGTTTAACATCATCACTAAACTGTGTCTGTTTTAAGCTACTGACAAATTGAAAAATATCTTTAACAGAATATTTATCGTGCACAAACATTTTTTTAAATAAAGGAAAAACCTTGCTAATAATTGATTTTAGATGCCTACGCTAGGAACAGTTGGTCTAACTGGAAATACCTGTTTGTGAACCTTTAGAAATCTATTTAGTTCTCTACACTGTGAGTCCGTTGATCGAATTTGTTTTGTATATTTCTTTCATTATGACGCCGTCTTTTTTTAACATTGAAAGGTATTTCGTAAGTTTGGCTTCCATGGTTGCTGCGAGTTCTATGTTACTATAAACTTATTCATATTACTTAGAACAGGTTCCATCTAATTTCGAATTGCAATATCATTACCTTTATTTTGTTTACAATCTCCTTACAACTTTTCTTAAACTTTGAAGTTCCATTATACTTTGTATTAAGTGTTATTTTGTATTAACTACAATCTGCTGCGATGGCGCTAACCTGTGCGATATAAGTTGTGGATTTTCGCAACATAATAAAAGATGATTTATGAAGTAACAAAATTGGTCAGGCAATTATCAACTCCATTGTTTACCTTGGTGACTAATGTATAGTAAAATTTAAAGAGATAGGTCGAAACACATTCCAGAATATTTTGAATCTTTTTGCAGCGATATAACAAAGTGTTGAGTACGTTATATATAAACGATTTTAGTCTCACCACGTTCTTATGGTCCATTTTACCACATGCGACCATGCGCAGTCTGACAAACATGCTACGTAGTTTCTATTTTACAACTGACTTAAAATCTCCAGGGCATTTTAATTAAATTTGTTCGTCTTTTACTGACTTTTTTCACGTTTACAGGTTTTCAAATGTCATTCAGTATTAGGGTTGTGGTAAAGGCCTTCAAGGTTTATTGATATCGTAAATGACTTTATCTCTTCTCTGAAGATTTTTTACCTCGCTGTTTCTAAATTTAGAAAAAAGAAATTTGTGAAAGAAAAGACGCTTGTGGTATCTTTGGCTAATGATGTCTTCCTTTGGCTTACAAGCAGAAACCCACAGTGTTTATGTCAAGTCTTGAAAGTTACTTTAGATCATGCACAATTTTGGACAAAAAAATCGGAGATTTTCGTTTTATGCTAGGAAGAGCAAGGTCATAACTTCTACTCATCGTTGACTTATTACTGTTTTCTCCAAGAATGTTTATAACATGGATATTTCCATGATGGAAAACACAAATACTTGGGATTGTTATTTCATAATCGTTGGTTTTGAAAGGTTCAGAACATTTTTTTTGATTGCTGCTTGCTAGTCATGCCTCAACTATCTTCGACAGTTTCGAGTACTTTTGGGAATGGGGGAGGGACAGTAATTATACTCTTATGTTATTGTACAGAAACTTTATCCAATAAAAGATAAACTTTAGCTTTATTTTCTACGATTCTTCTCTTTCCTCAGCATACAATAAACTTGATGCCCTTTTAAAATCCTTCTTTGAAGATCTGCTTTGTTGCAATGAAATGTAACCTTACGTTTGTTTTAAGCATCTTATTACCTGAGAGGCTATTAAATGGACATACACGACGGTTTATTGGTGAGGATAATTGATAGGAATTACGTCAAAATGGTTTTATAGTTAATATTTTAATGAAGATATTTAATTCTCCGACTGGAGCTCCACGTATTATATATCTCTATGTGAAAGTACACTAGAGTCGATTAGGAATTTCCTGGTGGACTACCTGAGATTCAGTTTATCTCCGAATCAAATATCTCGTTTGTTTTTTTGTAGTTTACACAAGGTAGGCGTCACACAATGTTATGTAATATGATATAACAACTTAAGTCAGAACACATTATCCACTACATACAAAGTTATTGTAAAAATTAAATCAGACAATCGATCATCCGATTTTAGTAAAGTTGTACAGATGGCGCTGCTGATGACCATTTTATCTTTAAACTGAGTCTGATATAATGGAATCCCTAGAAAGTGAGATCTGCACGAATTGTCATTTCTATACTAAAACCTACTAAAAATTTCTATACCAGGTTTAAAAAATCATGAAAATATTTTCTTTTTAACAGATCTTTTACGGGTCAGACATTCAAGATATGCGCTTTATAGTAAATCTTAATATGTGTAATATTTTTCCAAAATGAGCTAAAACTTTATACTTAGTGTTTTCGGTTTGAATTAAAATTCCACACAACGTTTTCTAAAAAAATTCCAAATTTAGTAACAGTATCGCGAGTGATTCTCATGGTACACAGTAGTAAACTTAGAAAATGTGCATGTGGTGTCGACTTATCCTCTCGGCTTCTTGGCTAAGATCAGACATAGTTTGTTGCGTTCTTGGCTATTTTTTCCCATTCGTATTCTTTTTTTACACAGTACATATAAAGATCTTGACCTTGACGTTAATGAGATAATTCTTATTGCCTTAATCAATAGTACTTTACCGTTTTCAGTGTAGTTCGCTTATAGTAGTGCTGGATAGACCATACTATAAGGTATATCTGAAACCCAGACTTCAATCGACGAAAGTGTCATCTAGCTGTCCCAAAAGCTTGTTCTTCAATCTCGTTTTCACTTCTTTTAATGTCATCAACTAACACAGCAGTGCAAGCATACATTTTCTATAAATAAATTTCTCTTATAAAGCTTGTTGCACATTTTTGACAGATGAGAATAGTTTTCTATTATCAGATTTCTTACAAATGTTGTTTTCAATCAAGTTCGTAAGAACATCTGGTCTTCTGGAAGTAACATGTGTATAGAATTCTTAATACAGTCATGCAGAACGCAAACTATCGATTGTTCTTTTCAAGAGCACTGACACTTTATGCCTTCCGTCAAGCTTTTTGAAAACTTTGATACCAAATAAATGCCGAATTTAATATACATCATCCGCGCACCAAGTTAGAATACTACAACAACCTAGCGTTCACGCTTGAGTTTTTTGATGACCTGCGTCGTTTTTTCAGTGTCACAAAATCCAAGGAATCCTTAGATGTATCGCTAGATATTTCATCTTCATCACTCTCCAATATAAAATCATAATCAGTCCTTCATTTTATTTGTCTTCTCGTATTTAATTTGTCCTGTGGTTATTTTCCACCTTCTTTTAACGCTGCTTTGATCTTTTGGTCCAAGCAGTTGCATCCACACTGACAGCGAGGACATTTCCCACAAGTTCTGCACATACACACTTTGTACGAACAAATCATTTTTTTCTTTTGCTCTGTTAATGTTGCTTTGTCAATACAAGATTAGTACACTTACTCACTGAATGTCGATATCTGTTTTATGGTCAGCAGTAGAATCGGTTTTCACAAAGGGTGTAGCAATCATCTGCTTTTTTATTGTCCAATGAAGTTTTGGTAAAAGTGTAAACCTAAAAATAATTTGTTTGTTTGTTTTTGAATTTCGCACAAAGCTACTCGAGGGCTATCTGTGCTAGTCGTCCCTAATTTAGCAGTGTAAGACGAGAGGGAAGGCAGCTAATCATCACCACCCACCGCCAACTCTTGGACTACTCTTTTATGTTTTACAAAATTATGTTCTGCAAAATTCTGGACGCCTGGACTGTGAAAGCACTGTTAAATCTTATGTTGTAATAACTAAACTATAAACGTTTCGGAGACTGACACAGGTAAGGAAACGCTGAAGGTAGAAATTGTTTGCTTGTTGTTTTAAGTGCAATATTTTTCTATGAAAGTCAGTGTCTAACATTTTTATAAAATTTTAAGTTAATGTAAACTTTGATACGAGCAAACAGAGAAAAGGTGATGTAATTACTGTAATCAGTACCTTCGGGCCGGACACTCAGTAAGGTAGGTTTTTAACAAAGTGTGGCATCCTAAACTCGCCTTGACCAAGATGTTCACAATAATGTACGTTAATAATTGCAACTGTTGCAGGAAGTTTGTTTGTTGTTCAATACAGAAATAAACGATGGATTACCTTTGTTGTGTTCATCACAAGGATCAAATCCTGGTTTTTAGCATTATAAGTCTTCTGATCTTCCGCTGAGCCACTGTTAAACATTGCGGAAGAATAAAAACTGACAATAATTAGTTATACGCAATCATTGTGGAATTTTTGGGCTTCTAAGAATTCATCCTGGAATAACTTTCATTAAACACTTTTCTCAAATAATACATTAATCTTCAAAACACATGAAATTAACAAAACTACGATATTGCTGCAAATAATTTTAGACAAAAAAAAGGACAAATATAACGAACACCAAAATATTCTCTGAATCACCGTTTTAACCACAAGTGATAAATCAGGTAATCACATGAACAGTGGTTCGAACATTAGAAAATCACTAGACTTTCCTACGTGAAAAAAAATTGAGATGTTACTGATGTAGAAAAAATATTTCATAAAACGTAAAAAAATATCATAATTAGGTCCATGTGTGTTTGTGTTTTCTTAAAGCAAAACCACACCGGGCTGTCTGCTGATCCCACCGAGGAGAATCGAAGCCCTGATTTTAGCGTTATAATCCGTAGACTTCCCGCTGTGCTAGCGAGGGGACGATTAGGGAGGGAAGAGGCATTGAATATTTAAAAAAAAACTAGTCTTTGTTACTTTGGTAGAAAAAATCATTTTTGTTGTTGTTTTGAATTAAGCACAAAGCAACACAATGCTCTGCCCACCACCGGTATCGAAACCCGGATTTTAGCGTGTAAGTCCGCAGACATACCGCTGAGCTATTGGGGGGTAAAATCATTTTTATTTTTAGGTTAAATCTTTAGATTCTCAATTCGCGACTTATGCTTTACTATAGATAATAGTACAATGCATGTGCATAGTTATTGTTGTGAAACTAACTCTCGATTTTAACATCATAATTTCATAACGTAACATCGACCTTGAACCAGCATGGCCAGGTGGTTTAAGTCATTCGACTCGTAATCTGATGATCGCGGGTTTGAATAACGTTGCATCAAACATGCTCGCCCTTTCAGGGGTGGGGGCGTTATTATGTGACGGTCAATCCTACTATTGGCGGTGGGTGGTGATGACTAGCTGTCTTTTTTGTAGTCTTAAACTGCCATTTTAGGGGCCCATCAGTGGCTCAGCGGTATGTCTGCGGACTTACATGCTAAAATCCGGGTTTCGATACCCGTGGTGGGCAGAGCACAGATAGCCCATTGTGTAGCTTTGTGCTTAATTCAAAACAACAACACTAGTAAAGACCATTCTTGCTTTGGCCTGGCATGGTCAAGTGCGTAAGGCGTGCGACTCGTAATCCGAGGGTCGCGGGTTCACTCCCACGTCGGGCTAAACATGCTCGCCCTCCCAGCCGTGGGGGTGTATAATGTGACGGTTAATCCCACTATTCGTTGATAAAAGAGTAGCCCAAGAGTTGGCGATGGTTGGTGATGACTAGCTGCCTTCCCTCTAGTCTTACACTGCTAAATTAGGGAAGGCTAGCGAAGATAGTCCTCTTGTAGCTTTGCGCAAAATTCAAAGACAAACAAACAAACTACGTTTATGTCTAGTATTCAGTTAGTCTTGCACTGTTCAGCCAAAACTTTCCTATTTATGGTGGTTAGAATGGAGAAACAGATATTTTGGTTCATTATGTATTGTGTAACTCTCTAGTTTGCTAATCAGCTCATTTTTATTAATAATTTTCTTATAATATTGATGCGAATTATCTCATGTAGCTTTGCGCGAAATTCAAACCAAATATTTGTCACCTTTGAAATTAAACTTTATGCACAAAATTCATACACATATAATGAATATTCTCTTTGAAAAATGTTTGTTAAATAATGTTTAGCTAATATAAATTGAACACAAATAGATCTACCTTTAGCATGGTAATGGGCCTGGAATAGGTGGTTAAGGCACTCGGCTCGTAATCCGAGAATCACGACTTCAAATTTCCGTCACACCAAAGATGTTCACCCTTTCAGTCGTGTGAATGTTATAATGTTACGATTAATCGCACTATTCGTTGGAAAGGGTAGCTCCAGAGTTGGCGATGGGTGGTAATGATAGTTGTCTTTCGTCTAGTTTTACACTGCTTAATTAGGGACGGTTAGCGCAGATAGCCCTGGCGTTGCTTTTGGCGAAATTAATACAAACTAACAAACAACATAGTAATAGAAAGCGTGACATTCATTGCATCTAGAATTTTACTACTAAGCTATTATGAGAAAGCTATACAACTTTGCTGTTGACTGTTGTTAACTAAAAGTCAACTTATGTCTTACATTATTTAGTAACTTGAAGCACACGTATATTGTTACGTATTTTTTAATGTTTTAAGTTCTTCGTAGATTAAACGCAACAGAAAAACACAGATAACAGCTTGTATAATTTATTACACTAAACTACTAACAAATATAACAGATATAACATAAATTATATGATAACAGTGACAGATATTAAGTTACAACATTCGAAATTAATTACAAAACAAAATAACATTAGTTTCAAAATAAATCACAATACAAAACGGTACTGGCCTGTATCTAATGTAATGATCTAAAATTAAAGTCTCAAATTCCAGTCTAGGGTGTGAATTTGGTCCCACGAAGAGATTCCGAAACAGTTCACAGTTCAATAAATTCGCCGTCTCTCAGCACAAGCGGTAATTCGGATGTATCGTAGAGATTGACGAAATAAAATCTCAGCTTCCGTAGATCTAACTTTTGTCACAAATCCAAGTTGAATAATCACAGCAAACACTTAATCTTTCTCAAATAACTAAAACTGATGCCTGAATCTATCTTCTTTTTTCGAATAAAAACTGATGACTGAATCTCTCTCTCTTTCTTCGAATAAAAACTGATGACTGAATCTATCTCGCGTCACCGTCTTTTATACCGATAGGCCTACTTCTCGAACAATCTTGCAATTTCCATACAACTCTAGAGCAATCCGCGCGTGTTCGTTCTTGCACGAGACTACACGTCTAGACACGAAGTCACCAGCACTCATTTACAAACATGTGATTGGTCTACTTAATTCGAGAAAGTTCTAAAATGTTACCCTAAATAAATAACATATTTTAATTTAAACTTCGAAACAATAATATCAATATGGAAAAATGAATAATACAAATGAAAATTCAAACACAATACGACATGTTGTCGTTTACAAAATATTTACACATATACATAACAATATAAATCCAAAATTTGCACATATGCAAATGGTAATAGTATTTTAAGAAGTTATGGTAGATTTGTAGAGTTTAATGTTTTTCTACTAAATATCGTACTGGTAAAATGTAAATGAGTCGTCAAAATTCACTAGAAACTTCAATAATTATTGTAAACACCTTATTTCCACGACTTTTGTTTGAAATGTGCTCGTCAGGTTAATGTTAGATCCTGCAACAAATCCTGAAATCTCAAGAATCTTACAAATCACTGTAAAGCTAAATAGCTCTTTAAAAAACTTGGAAACGATAAGGTAGATATTTATTTCAAACAATCCTTTACATGTTCCTACCACTTTTTACTTCTAAAAGTTATTTTTAAAGTCCCCCCAAACGCTCATAAACCATAAATGGGAGCTTCAGTTATAAAGTTTCTGAAATCTAAATCTATTTTAATGTTTTGAACGACTCTTTAGATCTTAATACCACATAGTTAAACGGTTCAATCAAACTTGAAAGCCCTCTTCATTCATAATTGTTGAAGTAATGAAACGACTATTTGATTTGTTTTTGTTCGTATTCCGTGAGGCTCAAAAATCCATATGCAAAATATTGAGTTTTATATTTTTCATGAAAGGTAGTAATAAATTTCGGTACAACTGAGAATTAAAATTCAGGCTATGAAGTTAAACAAGAAAGAAAGAAAATCATTTATCACTTCAAAACTTGTATTTCATGAACAAGTAGAATGTTTTTATTAAACTTATTCATTAAATACGCCAGCAAATTTAAACTTCATAAAAGTTGTTTTGTTTTCAATAACGAATTTTCCATAATTCATCCAGGAATAGTTTTAAAAATATTTTTTTTTCTATCACATACGGCCTTTTTTTTTACAAATTAAGAAGTAAAAAAACTCTTACTTATTTCAAATTTACCACAAATATAAAAGAACATATAATACAACCTCGTGTTGTTATAGCGACGAATAAATAATATTGAAAAGGAAAATCAAAGTGCACGCACAAATGAATATTATCTCGAAATTGTACATCATGCAGTCTGTTAACTGTTTATTTACTAGTGGGTTCTCGGAGTTTCTAAATAGTCTCGTTGCTTTGTGCTATAAAACACCAAATCAGAAATCTATAACCAGTGATTGTCAACATTTTAAGGATAACAAAACCTGACCTGATTTCAATGAAAATGATTCACTTTTATAAAAGTGTTACGACATTTTGTGAACGATCTATACGAGATGGGTAAAAATGGATAACAGTTTCAGCATACAGGTATTACTGCAGAACATGTAAACTTTTCAAGACAATAAAACCATTGCAGGCCTTTGTCTTCTTTTCCATTATGCTTTCAAATTAGAAGATATCTTTACATTTTAATAAATGAGAAACATGAATAAGCGAGAACCATTTCAATCAGTATATTACACAGCTGAAGTAAGAGAGCAGGTTTCGATTAACAAACATGTCATCTTTAAAGCTCTTCGTGGGTGTTTTTAAACTATTTTTGTTCATTTGTGTTTATTTCTTTGTAATTTCAAGTACAGGCTGTTTTCCAAAGAATATCCATGAGAACCTTTCAGATCTCATGAAGAGAAAACTAAGATTTTCAGGCTTTCCCTTTTTCGCATCGATTCAGGTACCCTATTACACTGTGATAAATGGTGTAAGAAATGTTCACGTTTTCAATGAATGAGTTTTATTCATGACTTGAGACGAGCAGTCAAACGCAACTTGGCTGGTCTTTGAGGTGAGATATTGTAACTGACTATCGCCATGTAAATGTTTTACGCTTTTTGTCAAGTGAACAATTCTTGGTTGTATTATACACGAAGTGGTCGTGCATGCTCCAAAATATCATAATTGAAAAAGTAGACATTTGGTTTTAGAATCACAAAGAAATTATCAGACATATTCACGGAATATCGTTCTCCTGTTTTTACGAGTTTTCAGTTCCATATATTGACGCACTATGAGCATTTTAGACTAGTAGGCAACCATATAGAATGAAAATGTTCCGTAACGGAGATTTAAATTCGCGACACTCTGATTGCGAATGGAACCCTTTAACCATCAAGATATTTTTATTTACACTTTATTAAAAAGTTAAAATTAAATAGATTCGTTTGCGAGCACTTCTTATGAAAATAATTTGTAAGTACTTTGAGTTACTTGTACTAGTTGTAATTATCAAATACATGCGTGTTTTTTTCTATCAGTGTTGACCTTGAAGTTAAACACGTGTAAGTTATGAGCCTCCGAATCTTGTAGTTACTGCTATTACGTAAATAATTTAATCTTTTGCCTCGTGACACAAAATAATCCTTTTTTAGAATCTTCAATTGTTTTGAATGCTATTATGGTCCCAACCTCCAATGGTTACTATAATCACGCACATTGAATGAACACAACCCTTTCACCCGTGAAATTGAAAACATCAACGAAATGAGTTTAAAGCAAAATAACTCGAAGCTTGAAATTACTTATACTTGGTTCATTGGCTTAGCATAGAAGTTTACCCTGGTGTTTCGAGTTCCTGAATATTGAGGTAACCCTGGTAAATCAGTTAATCATCCTGAAAATAACAATTGCTTATGTATGATTGTCCGCAGAGGGTGGGGCAAAGGGCAGTTTGTACTCCTAAAAAATGAGAAACTTAATTCTTTCACTGTTTATTCAGCATATTTGTGTGATCTATTTATTTACTTAATAATTTCATACTAGTTTGCCTCGTACGGAAAAATTTCTGCGAACCCCCAAGTAATTTCTGTTGTTGGTGCGCCCTAACGTCCTACGGTTAGTAAAAATACGATGTCTTGTGTTGTTGTTGTTTTTTTATGAAAAATAATATGTTTAGACAAACGTACTGGTAAAAACAAAAGTTAAACAAAGCTGTGCTTATTGTAATGTTAGTGTAATTTATTCTTAAAAATAAAATTAATAAAAGTATTAAGGTAAAATAATTTAACTCGTAGACTTTTCCAGTTACTTTTAATATTAACTTATCGATATAAATTATTAATATCCGTTAGGTTTGGGTAGTATGTTGGTTTGTATTTTTGTTTGCTTTTTTGTGCGTCATGATCACAATAAAATATCAGTTCTAAGAAAGAATGAATATCTCTAATTATCTAGCTTAAAATTATTGGCTATATCTGATAGAAAGGTCAAACCGTTCTTATTAGCTAGCGTCTGTTTTCGGAAATATCCAAGTCAAACTATAGTGTTATATGCTATGTTTACACGTTCGAATTAATCTAACCTAGTTATATTCAAGTCAAACTACAGTGTAATCCGTTTCTGTCACACATGTGAACTAATCTAACTTAGTTATATTCAAGTCATACTATAGTGTAATATGTTCCTACTACACGGTTTAATTACTCTAACCTAGTTATATCGAAGCCAAACTATAGTGTAATATGTTTCTACCACACGTTGGAACTAATCCAAAGTAATCGTTTACTGTGTGGTCAGAAACACAAGTAAGCACACCAGCTGGTACGAAATTGGAATTTTGGAACGTCGTAGTTTTTTTTTATTTCTCAAGTAAATGTTTTAATGAGTTTTCGGCAAAGTAGAAATACGTTAAATTATATATTTTGGCTCATTTTGTGGTCTTGTGTACCCAATAAAGAGGTCGAATTTATAACTCAGTATTGCATTATGCCCTAAAGCATTTAATCACAATAAACTATATGCTGTGACCTATGCAACTGATTCATGCAACGCCATTGGTCTGCATTATTAGTATATATGCAGCGTAAGTGAAACTCTAAAACAACAGGGAAGTAAAGAATTACACATTCACAAAGTCGAACAGTCTTATTGACCTACATCGTGAGCGAATATATGGTAAGTGTAAATTCACACTAACATTCTCTATTTCTTCAATGCTCATTAGACAGCTGCATTACCAAATCCTAAAATCAACAAAACTAAAGTTCTGAATGTAAAATGTGGAGTTTATTTGTTAAAAAACAAATGGTTGCGCTAATAACAAACAAACACATTTTTACTCAACAAATTCCAATGTGATCTAATTGGATTAACTTTCCACTATTTTTTTGGAGTTACAACAAAGTTATCTATTCGTTTTATTCAGCTACGATTTGATTTTACTACGTGAATATTTATGTTATCAGAAAAGAATTCAGAGACACATAACTCAGGTGGCGTGACGTGTGAAGCCAGAGGAACACTATTGATAAATATAACATATATAGATTATGTTTTAGAGTTTGCAGATGAAGAAGATATAACACACTTTGATCTACAAGAAACTTTGTTCGAATTATGCCACACCTATAAACCACACTCGTCGGTGTGACCTGAATATTTAATAGTTAAATTACACTTTATATTTTAGTGCCATGTAAAAGGAATGACGAAAACAGCTTTCAAAGCTCAAGTCATGTTTCCGAACTTCGTTAAAGTTTCTAGTTCAATGACTAAAGCTAATTTCTTGTCCAGTAATAAGTAGTAAACTATAATCATATCGTGGCTTTTATTTGTACTCAAATCCTTACTTATGTTTAAGTAAAACGATTCGTTCAAGTTAGATCTTACGTGACGTTAAACATACTCCAATACTTGCATTAAATGTCTTATTTTTTAACTTCAAAATAAGACCTTACTGACTATTTTGCTCTGCTGCAATCTGAAATCCACATTAAACTGTCGATTTTAATTTATTATCTGGTTTGCTCAGCTAACTCTTCAAAATTAAAGTGAATTCAGAAAGAATCTTTTATAACGGAAAATCTAGCATTTAATACTATTAGGTAGAACTGTGAGCCATTTTAAAAACATATACTGCATAAACACAACGAAATTTACTGAATTAAAAAAAGCAAATTTTGATACATAAGTTGTAGTTAAACGTTGCTGTTGTTTTGAATTAAGCACAAAGCTACACAATGGGCTGTCTGTGCTCTGCACACCTCGGGTATCGAAACCCTGCTTTTAGCGTCCAGACATACCGCTGAACCAATGGAGGGCTGTAGTGGTCAGGCCATGGTCTGCTTCATACAGCCCTGAAGTTAGTCATGGTTAATTTAATCTTATATAATGTACTGTACTTGTATTTGTGTTTTATGCTGTTTGATATTTAAATTTGCATCAATACATCTTTGTTCTTTGTATTAACGTACTAAACAAATAACAATGTAACACTAACATAGCAGGCCTCGATTCCCCTGATGGTCACAGCTCAGACAGCGTATTGTGCAGATCAGCATTAAAACACAAAGTACAAAGATATAAACCACTAGTAGTAGAACCCAGGACTTTATTGATACTAAAAAAAGAGACAGACGTTTATTTTATGATAGACACTAATCTATTTTGACAGTTACTAAAGCGATTTATTACCACCACTGTGAACGCTAAAATATTACAATGCAATCACAGGTAATATGTTTTGTGGTATCGTACGGATTTGAACACACATTTCTAGCTCTAAACCCCAGAATTCTAGTACAAAACCACTCCACCCCCTCAAATAACTTAAACCTTACTGATTTGTTATTTTCTAGGCGACTGATAGGGGTGCGCATAGAGTGTACCCCAGATTACATAGATGAAATATATATCTCACTAGCTAGAGACAAGGTAGCTATTTAAAAACTTTAATCTCTACAGTTTATAATTTCGAACATTGATTGAGTAGAGTTTTCTAGGTCCGACTAGTGACTTTAGGTTCTCTCGGGATAGTCTTGTTTTCCTTCATACCCAATATTGGGTATTGGATTTATCAATCCACTCCAATTTTTTTGGATTCCCTGATTTTATTTGGTGCTAAATAATTTTACTTTAATTTGCTTTTATATTATTTTCGTGTTTTATGTTATTTTATCTTATTTTATCTATATATATATAGATAGATAGATTTCTTTTCTCGTTCGTTTTTTTCTGTTTTCTTTTCTTCTGTTTTAGGCTTTTCAGCTTCCTTTGTGACAACTGGAGTTAACATTTCAGCAGATTAATATTTTATATCTCCAAGTCTTCTGATTGCCACGAGGGATGTGAACAGTAACTTTCAATTTTTGAACAACCCTACTTCCTTGAACTTAACATTTTCTACGAACCAACAACATCAACTGTTTCTGTCTTTTAATGAAGATCGTTAAACACAGAAAGAAACAAATGCTCAGAGCTGACACATAACGTTTCAACATCGTTGCTGAATAGCTGTGCACTAGAAAAATTCTTCAGTGTATATATTCATCATTAATGTCTAGCAGTGTCACAGTATATAATGCATTACGTTATCAATTTTATCGACGCACAACTGTCCAGCAACGTTGTAGAAACGCTATGTGTTAGCTGGATCATGACTTTGTGTTTCTGGAACAGTGACGGAAAAATAAAATTATCCCTCAAAAGGAGTTTCAAATGTTGATCAATTTAAATCAAATTTTATATGGAGCTTATTGCAATAAAATAGGACTTTGCTACATACTGTAGCGTACAAAATAATTATATTTATTTCAATACACTGGTATTAAAGCAATTTTCATAAGAACCATTGAAGTCTCAATAACCGCTCACAACGGCAATTTACAAAACAAAATCTTTCATTTATTTAACCTTTATGAAAATACTTTATTTTTAATAGAAATTTAATATGAAAGCAACATTATCCAAACAGAATTTGAAGCTGGTTCTAGCTACATTTGAGCTAGTAGAAACGAAAATAATAATAAAAATAAAAGTTTATACTTTGGGTTTTCACCATATTTCAATTCAAGCGGAATGGGCTTATTAAACCCACACAAACGTTGTAGATATAACAATGGATAATAAAAAGCTTTCACAATGGCTTTATGGTTCATTTCTTTCAGATGAGTTTATCGTATTTCAAAATGCTTAAAAAGAAAAAAAATCTTATAGCTCTTTCAAACGTATATTTACCAGGGACATAACATAGGCCCAATTCTTAAAACAAAGAAAAAAGACTTGGTGATTTTCCATATTCAAATTTTGGTTTTGCCTTGAACATTTTTAAGTATTTCACTGCATGCCAAAGGCTTTGAACTTGAAAAAAACACCTAATAAATAATTCATATCAACGATTAGACACAAATGAAAATATTATTTCAATTATTCAATAAAATTGAAATTCAGTGTAACTTTGAAAAATAAAAGGTATGGTAAATAGCTTGTGATGAATATATTAACCATTTCATAATTCTAAAAATAGCAGCCACAAACCAGCTCGGAATGCAAGGTTATGAGTGTATACTTTTAGTGTCAATTACTTCCAAAATTATATTACAGAAGACTGGTTTGGATTAGCTGCGTCATGTAATGTTGAAAGGAAAAAATTACTCTGGCGATAGTGAAAAACAAATTGGTAGTCTAACATAAATGTTAAATGGGTATAGCTTCTCACTGTTCTTAATAAAATGCAAATACACATAAGGAAAATAGCACATGAATTCTCGGTTTTACAGAGTACCATTCTAAACATAAGGTCTTTGATATTCTTAATATACTTGCCCTATTAAAGCACAATTTTAGAGTATGCAACGAAGTGGTATGAAAAGAATGAGTTTTGTTGCTTTTAATTGCAGATAATATGCTCAAAATTACTTGCAGCCCACAAAATTTGCATACATTTCATAATATATACTCCGAGTCTGTATTATCACAGCTTATATCACCATAGCATACGCCTTATTGTTAATTAGAGATAACTTGCACACAATTACCTCAAGCTCACAAACACCGTAAATAAGATAAAATAATGTAGGCGGCCTAAATAAGATGTGATGATAATAAAAATTATGATGATTTTGTAAATGTTAACATGTTATCTAAATTTCAGTTGGAGTTGTTATTTTAATTTCAGTTGGAGTTGTTATTTTAATTTTAGTTGGAGTTGTTATCTTAATTACCTTACACAAATAACTTATTTAATTTTGATCTGCTCAACACCACAATTCCTCTATAATATAGATTGTTATTTTTATATTATTTGATTTTTGGTTTTAGTGCCGAAATATTTCACTAGTACATCTTTGTTTGTTTTCCATATCTAGTTCTCCGACAGATAGTTTTGAGAAGACTTATTGTTGATGCAGTATTTTAATAATCTAGCTCAAAAAGTAAGAATACACTTTTATAGCTAATATGAAAAAATAGAGGTTATAGTAAATATTAAACTGGAGTTTCCTAAAGTAAGGATGCTGTGTCACTATTCGAGTAGGTTTATTGTCATTGTATAAAAAATCATACTATTTTTTCCAGTTTTAATGGAATGAAAATTTGTTTGGTTTCAAGTGTAAAGTTTCAGTTATTGAACGTTTTATCTTGACGAAAATAAAACGCTAGTATATTACTTTTAAATCAACTGAAATATTACATTTCATGGATAGAATAACATACTCTGCTTAACACGGACGAAAGCTTCTGATGACCTAATAAATCAACTTCCAATATTCACTGAAGGAAAATGAATTTGCGACTGGGTTCTTTTGATAAATGGTCTGCCAAGGGAAAAACACTGTTAATATTTATTGTAGCCAGAATGTATGTAACAAATTAATAACAACTCTCTGTTTATCCTTTGAAATCTTATCCTTCAGCAATTCCGTTTTTCCAGTATCATTTTTATATACATATCGTAAATATCCTATTAAGTTCTGAACTTTGGCATGACTTTCTTTTTTTTCTAAGTAAGTATGAGAAAGATTCACACAGTATAAATATATACCTCGAAATTGTAACAGAGAATGTAGCTGTTCGTGTGAACGTTAAACCATGATCTAATATAGTTTTACAACAAAATTTTGAACTGTTGGTTCTGAAGCTAAGCTATTCTTTATTAAATCGATCCTTCTAAATTATGGCATCGATGAAGTAGCAGAAGCAAAAAACATAGAACTTCAAGTCTTTGTAATACGTAACCTGAAACATAGTTCCTATAAATTGCAACTAATTTTGTATTCTTTGAAGAGAAAAAAAAAATAAAAATAAATTCCATTTAAACGTAATTTTCACAGAACTTTTTAATATCTTAAGATATTCAAATTGTCCAAGGTAAAGCACAAAATAAAATATTTTTTCTTATTTATCCACTGAGAAAAAATAGTTCCAGCTATTTTTGAATTAGTACGCCTTCAAACGTCATAACAGTTGACAGTCATAACTGCGCATATATTTGCTATTGTACCAGCATAAATAAGGCCCAGTTTAATTAAAAGACATTAAAATATTGTTAGAAAAGCTGTATTCATATAACATTACTGTGAAATAGCATTCATGTTGAAAATAGTTAACATAGCTACATTTTGATTATTATTAACATTTTTGTTTAAAGTTGCCTAGTGTTTAGTGTGTTCAAGCTGAGAATTCGATGATTCATGTTATGAGCATGCTGTCAAAAATCGTGAGGATCAAATTCAACTATTCATCCAGACAAAAACATCCCAAGAGTTGGCTGTGGGTGGTGCTGTTGGCTAAGGATCTATCTATCAGTTTATATTTAGGTACTGTTATGAGTAAATATCTCTTTCCTTAGTTTTTCGCGAAAATTCTGAAATAAATAAAGTTGAATGCGGAGTAGCAGTAAGTTAATATATTTCGTAACAGAGACCTTTACTTTTAGAAACTACCGGAGACATAATTGTCATACGTTATATAGAAAATATAAAACAAAAATACAGAGCCGTAAATAAATGTTTGTTAAAGCATTTCGTAAATAAAAATCTACAACTCACTTTTTTATGGGTTTAATCTTTAACTATTCAGATTTCATCAAGACATTTAATCATTTTGACACATCTTAAGGCTTAGATACATAACATTCCATAATGAAGTATTTGTGTTTTTTTGTATGTCTATGTTATTAAACAGTAAGACAATTATTTAGTTTAAACTGGCAATAAATATCTTCGTGAAGTCTAACCAAGCAAATACCTTTTTTATCTGCTCTTCCATTGAAATATCAGGCTAAAAAAAACGAAAGAGTAAACGATGTTTTTTTTGTATTTCATATACTTCAAATCTGTTAGTCAAAAGGCCTGACATGTCCAAGCGCGTTAAGGCGTGCGCTTCGTAATCTGAGGGTCGCGGGTTCGCGCCCGAGTCACGCCAAACATGCTCGGCCTCCCAGCCGTGGGGGCGTTATACGTGACGGTCAATCCCACTTGGTAAAAGAGTAGCCCAAGAGTTGGCGGTGGGTGGTGATGACTAGCTGCCCTCCCTCTAGTCTTACACTGCTAAATTACGGACGGCTAGCACAGATAGCCCTCGAGTAGCTTTGTGCGAATTTCAAAAAAACAACAACAAATAAACTGTTAGTCAAAGAGTAGATTCGTCTTCAGTTATTACCCGAAGAGTTTGAATAATCAATAGAAAAACGCAATGTGTTCGTCACATTGTAATTGGAAATTTTATAGCTTCAATGTTATGTTTCAACATGTAAGTAAATCAGTTTGTTGGAAAGCTTATCACGATAAAAAGAAATTGTCTTACAAGCAACATATGTAAAAACTCCAGTGAATAAATGAGAATCTGATGACGACTTTTATATTTTTCTCATTGTTTGATTGGTTTATTTGTAAAACCAACATTTTTATAAGAGTAAACAGTCAATAGTGGAAGAAATGTTCCTGTTTCCAAATGTTCTTTAATTTGCTAATGCCACTAAAATCAAGGCTGCTGGTAATTAATGAGTTTCACAGCATGTTGATATTTAATTAGCACAAGTCTTCAACTACTTTATCGTACACTTCATCATGCATAACTGCTTTATCGGATAAAAAGCTATAATGTCTTGACTTCCAACTATTTAGCACCATCTTCCGCTTATTTCATTGTCACGTGGTTTGAGAAGCTAAATTTATTATATCCTGTCATAAACTAAAGGAGAAGAAAGTGGGAAACTCAGGAGACCAGAGTAAACGCTGAAGACATATACTTCTGGTGCTGCACTTTGAAAGGTGGGTATTCCTTAAGGAGGAGTACTGAGCCCTACCTTATTTATTATGTATGTCTAAAAAGATCCAAACCATACGTTTTGCTTTTAGTTCGCCGACGATATTGCCATCTGGAAGAGGACCCCAATCTTAAGAACAGAAACGTGCAATATACAACCACAACTAAACAAAATAGAATTGTGCTGCAACAAGTGCATAACTGAAATTAATGTGTACAAGTCACATTATTTACAGAATCGTACAAAACAAGCAGTTAATACCACACTTATATGGATGCAACTTACATCAGCAAAATTCTTAGCATTACATTTAACTCAAAACTAAACTGGGCACCGAACATTAATAGCAAAAAAAAAAAGAAAACCCGCAAAAAGTAGCAGTCGGAAAAAACTCAGAGTATCTACATAACTATTCAAACAATCCAATTCTATAAGGTAGCTTTCTGGATAATTCGCATCAATATTATAAGAAAATTATTAATAAAAATGAGCTGATTAGCAAACTAAAGAGTTACATAATACATAATGAACCAAAATATCTGTTTCTCTATTCTAACCACCATAAATAGGAAAGTTTTGGCTGAACAGTGCAAGACTAACTGAATACCTAGTTTGTTTTGTTTGTTTTTGAATTTCGCGCAAAGCTACAAGAGGACTATCTTCGCTAGCCTTCCCTAATTTAGCAGTGTAAAACTAGAGAAAATGCAGCTAGTCATCACCACGCACCGCCAACTCTTGGGCTACTCTTTTGCCAACAAATAGTGAGATTGACCGTCACGTTATAAAGCCTCCACGCTTGAAATGGCGAGCATGTTTTAGTGTGACTGGGGTTCAAGCCCACGATCCTTAGATTACGAGTCGAGCTCTTTAACCATCTGACCATGCCAGGGATCTAAAACGTATCTCCAATTTATAAGGGATTTTGCATGAAAAATAGGATTTTCTGTGTATTTGTACACAACTGCTAAGCGAAACTGTATTGTGAGCACGAAATACTAGTTCGATCATCTATAAGTGAAGATAGTTAAAATATAAGAGTTAATATTACCCTATGAACTGGACATGACACGAAAAGAATATGTAAAACTGCGGACAGTGAGCAAAAGTTAACATACAGTAAGAAATGCAACAAATTAATTCCTTAGTTTCAGTAAAAGTGTAAACAAAATAACTCCTGAGAGGAAGTAGGAGGTCAACGCTCAACCTAACCTTTCCTGGTCCTAAACATGACTGAATCCCGATGACAAAGATGATGGTCAGAGATGTGAACTTAATATTGGGATGTTGTAAATTAACGTAAGAAAGGTTTGTTTGTTTGTTTTGAATTTTGAACAAAGCTACACGAGGGCTATCTGCGCTAGCCTTCCATAATATAGCAGTGTGAGACCAGAGGGAAGGCAACTAGTCATAATCACCCACCGCCAACTCTTGGGCTACTCTTTTACCAACGAAAAGTGGGATTAACCGTAACTTATAACGCCCCCACGGCTGAAATGGCGAGCATGTTGGATGCAATAGAGATTCGAACCCGCGACCCTCAGATTACGAGTCGAACTCCTTAATCCACGTGGCCGTGCAGGACCGTCGGAATAAAGGAATTTGACAAAGTGAGTCAAACAAGCAAGAAAGTGTTACTAATATAGCGTTTCTAAAAGACAGATATAAAGTGATATAGGCAGTTAACTAGCCACTTGCACGCGTGAAAACATAGAAAAGTATTGTCTATCATTATGTCCAGTGGAGGGAACCTGGCATGGCCTAGCGTGTTAAGGCGTGCGCTTCGTAATCTGAGAATCGCGGGTTCGTGCCCGCGTCACGCCAAACATGCTCGCCCTCCCAGCTGTGGGGGCGTTATAATGTGACGGTCAATCCCACTATTCGTTGGTAAAAGAGTAGCCCAAGAGTTAGCGGTGGGTGGTGATGACTAGCTGCCCTCCCTCTAGTCTTACACTGCTAAATTAGGGACGGCTAGCATAGATAGCCCTCGAGTTGCTTTGTGCGAAATTCTGAAAACAAAAATAAACAAACAAATGTCAAATGAGGATTCCACTTATCTGTAAATGGTTTTACGATGTGGAGAGAGCTAGAAGTTCTAAAATTTTTTAGGGTAAAACCAAGATGCTGCTTAGTGTCAAAAAGAAACAGTGATGTCATCGTTAATTGCAGCAGGTTTAGAGTGTCGTTAAGCCTACTTAGTTTGGGCGATTTAAATTATTAAATGAAACTACCGGTTGTTTTTATCTTATTTTGCCTTATCTACGTAATCTTTATTTCTATTTTCCTCCTGTAAATAAACAGTTATCTTATTGATTGATTGGTTTAGTATTCGTTAAGCATGAGTGTCTTCTCAGCTAGTTGTTTATGGAGCTCTACCAGCTGTATTGCTCTTGGGTTTCTGTGGTAGCATTATAATGAGGCAGTACTGCATAAAGCTTTGCACTGACGTGGTCTGTAGTTAACTACGCCATATTGGATGCTAAGTGCTTTCAACCGTCTCTATTGAAAAATTATATCACGTTGTAAGTAATCTTAGTGAAGTGCGTAAGAAAGATTTGTATGGAATCTGAAATGTCATCGAGTTTCGCATCTTTTGCCAAAGACAAGATCTGCACCACTGATCGAATTTTGTATCGATATGATCAACGTTTTTTGTTTGTTTTTTTGCTAAAAGAGGGATGTTTGATAACCAACATAGCAAGAAGTGAATGGAAGAAGGAGTTTTATATTCAACATATATATGTGTGCGTGTGCGAGTGTATGCGTATGGCCGAAATAGTATATGCAGTGTGGTGCTATATATTGAATGACACTACAAACACAGATCCATAAACAATTTCACACAATGGGCACTCAAGATTCAAACAGATAAACAAACCACAGTGTGTGCAATAACCATTTCTTTATTTCAGAACACAGCTTTAAATGAAAGTGCTCTCATCACAACAAGAACATGATTTACACTAGAACTGTGTGTGACAGTTTGATCACAATTTTGTATATTTAATTTATAAATATGTTACTAAAAGTTATGTTCTTAAAACAGTATTATTTTTCCATTAAATTGTACCACTTTAGTAAATACAAACATTACAGTTTATAACGGTAGAATCTGAACACTTTTCCTGTGTAGCACTTTCCAGAAAAAACAGCATTTTTTATTGAAATGTTCATTTTTTTCTAAATTTATTAACCCTACAATTAGTAATTATTAGCACAATATAATAAAATGCAAAATGTGTGTTTTTTCTCATAGCTGAGACACGTCAGGTTATGTGCAGTGTCCACCAAGGAAAATCGAAATTTTTTTTTTAGTGTTTTAAATTCGAAGACTTATCGCTGTCCTAACAGGGGACATACATATAATGAAATGAATGTTTCATTATGACATTTTTTTTATAAACAGCTACTTTGATTTATTGTTTCTTGTTTGTTTATTCTGTTTTGGTTTTAGCTACAAAACGGGCCATCTAAACTATCCACCATGTATAATTTAAAAGCATATTTTAACTTTGTTTGGTTTGTTTTGAATTTCGCGCAAAGCTACACAAGAGCTATCTGCTCTAGGCGTTCCTAAATTAGCAGAGTAAGACTAGAGGGAAGGCAGCTAGTCATTACCACCAACCGCCAACTCTTTGGCAACTCTTTTACCAACGAATAATGGGATTGATAGTAACATTACAACACCCCCACGGCTGAAAGGATGAGCATGATAGATGTGAAGGGGATTAGAACCCGTTTTAACTTTGTAAGTCATTATTTAACCGAATAGTGAAACTATACAATTATGCAATATCGGTTTAACTCCCTTTAGCTGTGTGTGTATTTTCAAACAGCAAAGCCGCATCGGGCTATCTGCTGAGTTCACTTCCTTTAGCTGAGTAAGCTCTTAATTTGAAAGATTTGTTTGTTTGCTGTAACAAGACGCTACGCAATGGAATGTATATGCCCCATACACAATATGAAATCAAACCTCACATTTTAGCGTTTAAGTTTGCAAACTTACCGCTCACCTACAGGGCAACAATTAAAAAATAACAAACAAAAAGATAAAAAATTATAAATTAAATTTGCTTCTAAACTCAACATTTACAAATAATCATATTATTAATTATAATTCATTGGTGTTACAAGTACGTAATGGATCGATTGTGAATCAATTAGTTACAGTTCTCAAGAATTTTAGCCTTGTAGGAGCCGAAATATAATAATAGAAAAAATTATCAAATTCTTCATTTCAAATCGATCAATCTTGAAGTATGAAGAAATGGGTTGCCTCATATCCCAGATTTTAGCGTCTCCATAGATATGTTGATAAAACTAGAAAAATCATGACACAAGAATTAATTTGAAATAATTGTGTAAGTTTGAAAATAGAAGCAGTTATTATTACTGTGTTTTTTTTTATAGAACCCAGGAACAAGGCCTATTAACAATAAATAAGTACATCTGTAATCCTCTCTAGTTTCAAGTATTTATAGTTTTGTCATGATTTTCAATCTGATGTAGAACAATGTAAAACTTAGCCTATATAGGAATTCTAAAAACATCAATTTAAAACTACTTTCTGATAATAATGTGGATTTTTAAATGCTATCTGGTTTTATTATTTTGATCTTTAGAAATTAGAGTTGAATAACAAAACATTAGCTGAATTTAGCAAGATTGGGGGCCAAAATAGTAGATATAAGCTTTTAATTTAGATCTTAGTAGTGTAACGTACAGTATAACTTTAGATTAGACCAAGTACGTATAACGGTTCTTTAGACTTACTTATAACTCAACTTGCAGTGAAATTGTAAGACACTAAGTACATTGTTTCTTTTAATAAATACACTCTTAAACTAGTAAATTGTCAAACCTAGGCTTAACAGTGTAGGCAACAGCTTATAGGTATTTAACCAAAATATTGAGTGTTTACTTTAGTTATAGAGATAATAAAATGTATAAGATTGGTTCAGGGGTTTATCGTGCTCTTTGTTAACTTAAAAATGAGCTAACAAGGTCTAAACGTTGTTCTCTGCTTTAGTAGTAAAAGTGTTAATACCCATACCAGCCGTCCTGAGATACATTTCTGAGCGTACGCTTGTTTGTTTGTTTTGAAATTTTGCACAAAGCTGCTCGAGGACTATCTGTGCTAGCTGTCCCTAATTTAGCAGTGTAAAAGTAGAGGGAAGGCAGCTAGTTATCACCACTCACCGCCAACTCTTGGGCTACTCTTTTACCAACGAATAGTGGGATTGAACGTCACATTATACACCCCCACGGGTGAGAGGGCGAGCATGTTTAGCGCGACTCGGGCGCGAACCCGCGACCCTCGGATTACGAGTCGCACGCCTTACGCGCTTGGCCATGCCGGGGCTCTAAGCGTACGCAGTTTGTTAGCTGCAACAGGTGCAATGATTGCATTTTATTTGAGAACTGTGAACTACTATATGCTTTTGATAAAGCTAATAGTGAAGATGTTCAATTAATATGTACAGTCGACAAGTTGAAGGATAAAGATAAATACAAAATAACAGTAGAACTTCATAGAAATATAAGTTATGCAAGGAAGGCATCAGCTGAGATTGACATAGACATTTAGAAAGTTAGAAAGGGTCACATCACTACAAAAGTAGTGAATGTAATTGTAAAGGCCCTAGGCAATATATTTCAGCCCTAGACTTATACAGAGAAGGAACTATTGAAAGGAAGGTAAGCAAGTAGAATAAAGAAGGATATAGATTATGAAGTTAAAGAGGTTGTAGTTACAGATGATTTCTTAATACATTATGTCAAAAGAATAGCCTGTGAGGTTAACAGGGAAAAAAAAGGGGTAGATTATGCTACTTTGAGCCACAAGTGGAAGACATAGCTGACAAAGCGTGGTATATAATAAAGGGGATTGATTGACAACGATGCAGCCCTTATTGTGCACGTATGAGCTAACGATATAAGTAAGGGTAAGACAGCGGAGCTAGTTGATAATTGCAACGGACTGATAAGAGCATTTAAAGATAGATGCCACAAAGTAATTGTTTTAGGTGTACTGCCAATTAACTGTAGAGATGAAATTTTAAGTATGTCACTAGGGCTAAATGATAGATTCATATTAATATGTAAACATGAGTAGGTTAGTTAGTTGGACATGTAGAATCAGTTCAGTGAAACAAGGGAATGTTGTAGTTCAAACAGTAGTAGGAAAGAGTATGGTATGTTTGTAAGGTCTATTAATTAAGCTATAAAGGAAGTTTTAGACTAAGACTAGATAATTGTGAGGGCAAAGATAAACCAAATGAAACAAAATTGAGATCTGGAGGAAAGTTTATCATAGGAAATCAGCATAAAAGTAGTTATAAGAATAGGTTTAATTGTTACTGTTATAATGCATGAAGTATAAAAAAATGTGACTTAAGAGCACTGTTAGGAATAGAAGATTTTGATATAATGAAAATAGCTGAAACATGGTTAAATGTAGATTGTTTTGACAACATAAAATTCTTTGTAATACAAGGTTACAGGTTATTTAATAAGGTCAGAGTGCTTAAGAGAGGAGGAGAATGGCACAATATGTAACATGTGAGTTAAATTCTGTTTAAGGTGAGATTATTAAGGATAATAGCAAGGAGATTGAATCCATTTGGGTTTCTTCTAGGAAATATAAAGAAAAAGCTTTTAGAAGGAATTTGTTACAGACTAATAGATAAAACTGATGAAATCAGTAAGAAACTTTATGGTAAAATTAAGGTTTCAGCCATTAACAAAGTCATAATTATGGGTAATTTCAATTTCAAACACATTGATTTGGAAATGCTAGTGACAAACCATGAAGGAGAAAGGCTTTTAGAAACTTTTCAAGATGGATTTCTTTGCCAATTCATCAGGAACTTTCTAGAAATAAAGCCATTTTAGAATTAATGCTAACTTCTCGTATGGAAATGGTTGAGAGGATGGAAGTTGGGGAACTTCAAGTACTCTTCCTTTATCAGGTTTGGCGTTTTGTTGTGCATGTAAATTAGGAATAATGATACTTTATTTCAAAATTAAAAAAACAAATTTGGAAGGGATGTAATAAGAATTATCTGTTGTAACTCGTGCAACTGACTAATTTGGAGAAACCCAGCAAATAAAGAAAAAATTAAAGAAACATTTTTTAAATATTAAAAACAAGTATATTTCTTACAGAAAGAATAGGATAGCTGCAAATAAAAACATGGTTGACTTACAAAGGGTATAAGATATAAAATTAAAGAATGGCATTACAAATTTAAGAACTTTATATTCACTGGTATTATAGAAGATCAAGAAAGTTGGTGAAACAGAAAACTGATACGTTTACAAGAATGTACAAAAGAAATTTGGCTGAATGTATAATAATTAACAGTGAGGATTTTTAAGTGCATTAGTAGCAAATAAAATGTTAGATTAAACCCTTGAGGGATGACAAAGAAAGAATTGTATGTGATGATTGTAAAATGACTGGGTTAATTAAGTTCTGTTTTTCTTCAGCTTTTCCTAATGAAGACTTAAGCAATATTCCTCATCTTCAGCAATTGATAGGTGAAAACAAAGTTGATCAAGATAATTGCAGAAATCCTGAGCTTGTTAACAAATAAATTTCGGAAGTTTTAAAAATGATAAGGCTTTTGGGCCAGATAATATTTCCAAGAGAAATATTATTTAATTATTTAATATTTTTTCTGTTTTCAAGGGAGGTAATAGAAGTTGTCCTATTTATTATAGACCTATTAATCTTACATCAGTTGTGGGAAAAATTTTGGAAAGTCTGATGGAAGATACTTTGCAAAATCGTTTAACAAAGTTTAGAATTTTATCTATCATTCAACTTGAGTTCATTAAGTAAAAATCTTGCTTTACAAACATCTGACATGCTTTGAAGATGTTATTGTATTTATAGATGAGGGTAAAGGTGTATCTGGATTTTAAAAAAGCATTTCATAAAGTGCCACATAAAGGGCTTGAAAAACACATTGTCGCTATAGGGGTGGGGAATACGTTGCCAAGTTGGATAGAAGAGTAACTTGTTAAAAGAATGCATAGGGTTGTTATAAATGGAGTTCAGTTAAACTGGGTTAACGTTGCAAGTGATATGTATACCTCGAAGCTCTTTGAACCATTCATCATTGTGATCTGCATCAATGGCATAGATGAAGGAATCATCAATAATCACGTTTGCTGATGATATCAAGATGTTTGGTGTTTATAGCTGTGAAGACGATGATGCTGCTTTACAAAAGGATTTAGATCACTTATTGAGTTGGGCAAATAACAGATTGGTTTTTAATTCTGATAAATTCAAGATACTGCTTTTGGGTTATTATAATTTAAATTATAAGTATAATTTGGATGAGAATAACCTTAATAGTTTCATGAAAGACATGGATCTTTGTGTGATGGTTGATCAGTCTCTTAAGCCATCCGCGCAGTGTGATGTTGCTAGTAGTAAGGCAAATAGAATTTTAGTTTGTATCTATAGAAGTATTGAATACAAGTCTAAAGAGGTTATAATTTCATTTTAAAGGTCATTAATTACATCACATTTAGAATATTGTGTTTAGTTTGGTCCTTTTTACTTTAGAAAAAAAATTAAATTGTTGAAAATGGTTCAGAGAAAGGTCACTGAAATGGAACCTTGGATGGGTGAGTTTTCATGCGAGAAGGGGCTAATATCTTTCAAATTGTTTCTCTTGTAAAAATAAGAGTTAAAGCGGGTCTGATTGAAGTGTTTAAGATTGTAAAAAGAATTGTTTGTGTTGATGCATCAGTATTTTTCATACGTAAAAGCGATAATCATACAACTAGGAGACACAAATATAGATTTAGGCAACGTAAAAGTCGTCTTCAGCTGAAACAATTTTATTTTTCAAATGAGGCAGTTGGTCTATGGACTTCCTTCAGATGTTGTGGAGGCAGTAAATTTGAGTGAATCCAAATGTAAACTTGATAGATATATGAATGATAATGGCTTGTTTTATTTTTTTTATTGAATAGTTTTAGTTTTTCTTAGAAGATGGGGCAGCCGTAATGGATAAACAGGTCTCTTATTTTCTCTAATCGATATGTTATGTTATAATACATAGAACGACACTTACTGTGAAATTATACTAAGGATAAAATTTGTTTTGCAAGTATTTATTAATGTAACTTGTATGATATTTACTGTATACCATCGATATTAAACGTGAAGTTTACATATCGAAAGACAAAGGAAACTCAGCAACGGTATTATAGAGTAATACACTTTCAGCGTTTTTCTTTTTTTGTGAAACATAAAATTAATGGCTTTTTTGTAATAATTTTCACACTTGTTAACACTTTTAATGGCTTTAATTTGTAATCTGAAAACGAGTTTAGGCAAAAAATTTCAGCATCGGTTACTTCCTTTAACACATGTTTACATCACGTTAAAACATGAGAGACCCTAACCCAACTATAGACATTCCCAGTAACCAGTTAGCAACCCTCATAGAATTCACCACAATAAGGACAAACTTCATGTTCAACAACCAAAACTATATACAAACAAATGGCCTAAGCATGGGCAACCCAGTATCACCATTTCTAGCCAATATTTTTATGACACAAGTTAAAACACAAGCAATTAATACAGCATTACATCCACCACTACACTGGTACAGATTTGTAGATGACACGGGATTCAAATATACAGAACACATACTTAATTTTTTCAATCACATTAACTCTATACATCCCAACATTAACTTCACATGTGAACAGGAAGAAAGCAATCAAATATCATTTCTTAACCTCAAAATTATAAGAACCGACACACAATTCAAAACAGAAATTCACCGAAAAATCACCCATACTGGACTATGTATTCCATGGGACTCAGCAGATGAAACAAAACAAAAACTCAACATAGTAAGAAACCAGATAAACACAGCCATAAAACTATGCTCACCAGATAAAATTAACGATGAATTAGACAAAATAAAACAATACTTCATCAACATCAATAAGTTTCCTCCACAAACCGTAGAAAACATTTTACGCACACACCAAGACAGAAAGCAAAATCAACCAACAAAAGTAAATATATCTCACGAATCAAAAAATCACGAAACCATATACTGCTGTATACCATATATTCCAGACATCAGCAAACAAATAACCAGCATTTAGCAAAAACTAATAACAAAATATGACATTCCAGTTAATACTAAATTTATTCAAAAACCAGGCACAAAACTGAGGTCTATACTATGTAAGAATTACACTGACAAACACCACACCAACATTATTTATAAAATACAATGTGATAACTGTCACGACTTCTATATTGGAGAAACAAGTAGAAAAATGGAAACCAAATTCAAAGAACATAAAATGTCACCTTCACACGTTTTCGAACACTGTAAGTCAAATAAACACAACATAACCATAGACAATACTCAAATACTAAATAAAGAAACAAACATAAACAAACGCAAAATTAAAGAAGTCTTACTTATACAACAACTTAAACCCAAAATAAACCAATATAAAGGAACGCAATTATACCTATATTAATATTATAGATAAAATTATATATTCAAACATCTAACCCCGCCCTCTACATTGCGACACTCAGTTACACAACTCCTTCCAAACATGTGGTCAGCTTCCGGTCAGTTACCTCTTTCTTTGTGAACCTGACGATGACCGAAGAAGGTCAAAACGTTGTTCGCTCTTCTATTTAAAATAGTGAGAGCTAATTAATTAAAGTTATTCATCTGATGTTGTGCTAATGGAATATATATCATGTAATAAACAGCGTGAAAACAACAGTTATACTTTTGAAGGAAATATTAAGTTATCTGTCGTTTCGTTTCACAGTATCTGAAGTTTTCTCTACAACGTTATCTGTGATAATTTGCATTAAACGCTGCTAAAGGTGTTATAAAAGAAAACTATAAGGAAATTTAAAGCAAATTTTAAATTCTTAAACTGCTTATGTAAATAGTCATTTTCAGACTATGAAAACCGATTGTTGCCAAGATAACATGCTACATTATAACAGCCATTTAATCAGTTTCATGCAGCAGCAAATGTTTGAAAGAATGACCAGTACAAGTTTATTAGTTGTGTTCCAGTTTTACTCTTCTAACAAATTCTGCTTTTAAAAACATTGTGTCTCCATACAGTGAGTGTAAAAGTAGACGTTTTGCTCCTTCTAGTTGTTACTTGAATAGCCATTGGTTTTGGAACAGGAAAAGGTTATAAAAAAAATAAAAAATAATTCGGAAAAAGAAATATTTCGAAGAAACAGTTCATCTTATTATATATAAAGCGAAGCACTTGGAAAATATCATTCTTATATGAGTAATGTCAATCTATCTCCGTATCCAGCTTACACCACAAAAGTCTAACAAAATTGAAAATTATCGATCTGTCAACAAAAATTAGTTTGTTCCTCAACTACATAAAACTGTTTGTCATATAACGACCTAAAGCGTTGTCATAAGCAGTTGAACAGTCAGCTTGTCTTCATAATGAAGAAAAGCTTTTTTTTTATCAGTAACAATGGTAGAAAAACTTGTTCCCCTAACAGCTAAAGCTTCAGCACTCAGCTACTTTTATGTGTATACCACATTGTCAGTAAAAATATTTGTTTTCCTCAAAATTCTGTGTTTTTCAAATCTTCCAAGAATGACATCTGAATGAAGACTACATAATTCTGTATATCTAGATCCTTATTGCATTATACTTTGTTGTTTTTGCCTGTAATATAAAATGTATCTCATACGAAAGGAATAATGGTTTCACGTTTAGTTTAACTAAGAAATCAAACCAAACATCTTAAATTTTAAAATATTCATCAGAAACTACATCGGATTCCCATAGGTATCCTATTACTCCAAAGTTTCTTTATGATTGGTGGTTAACAGAGAAAATTAATAAAAACGGGTCAGCTAAAATTATCCACTTGTAGACATGCTAATAAATTTACACGCTTATTTCCTTTGCTATACAAATATGGGGAAAGGCGTGTGTATGACCTACTCGCCGCACAAATTGACTTTTACTAAGTTCGAGGGAGTAACGAAGACACTGATGCTACGCATGACTTTACATCTTACGCAATAAAAACTTAAACGGCTGTCACTCTTGAGACGTTCATTTGATTACTTATCCATTTAAATTGGTCCGTTCGTCTGATTACTTATTCATTTCTATTGGTTTATCTGATTCCTCACAACAACTTATGAAGACAGGAAATAGACAGATTTACAATTTAGCTTCGCCAGTATAAATGAATAGCTCCTGAAGAAATCTTGGTGGGAGAAAATAAAATAATCGTAACCTTTTGACGTTACCAAATACAACTGGATTCTTCCTAGCTTGGCTGTCTATTTGATAGACATAAACAAAGTGTTATATTCTACAAAATCTTTATTTAATTGTAAAATGTTTATACCTTCATTTCACTGTTTACTGACAGATGTAATTTGTGAGTGTCAAATGAAGCTACATAGAAATTTTGAAATTCATTTTAATTATTAGGGGGTTAATATTATTGACCTTCCAGAACGCTAGTCAGTTCTAAACAGAAGCTGGTATACAAGCTGTTTATAAAAGTGTCTTTATTAACTGCGGTAGTAAGTCATTTTGGTCTGCTTGTATCCGTTTTTAATTTAATACTTTTAAAAAGGACTTGAGGAATTTTCAATATATATTAAAACTCCAACGACGGAAAACAAAGTTTGCTTTGGTTAATGTATTTATATAACTGTAAAAGATGAAAGAATTAGAAAATACCATGGAAATTTAAACTTTTGTCACATTTGTTTCCCAACCATATAAGATAGATAAGCTACTAAGATTCTACCACTTCATAACAAATATGTTCCAGGTCTTATTCTGGTAACAGAACTAGTTTCTTCAGTGCTGATTATGCATTATCTTACAACACCGTAATTTGAATTGTAACAAATTTCTGCAAAGGACAATTTGATTAATGTTAAGCTTTATATCCCAACACATATTCCACAGGCCTTCAATATATGTGGCCATCAACTTACAAGGCCGCGTTCAAACAGGCTTCATGAATAAGAGACAATAACTCGCATATTTGAAACAGGGTTGAATACTGCTGTTTATATCTTAATTTTTTAGACCTTGTTTTTTGTCAAAATATCCATTTATTTCGAGCTCAACACTTTATTTTACTGGAATAGAATCTTTTATCAAAATATCTTTCGTAAGTATATTTTTGTATTTTGCAGATGACGACCTTGCTCTGTATTAGTATGTGGTTTTATTTTGAAGCACGATGCTGTGTTAAACACTATGCTGTAAGAGATTTTGTCCTTTTCCTTGAAGAACAAGTCTCATCTTTTTCGCCCCCCAGTGGCTCAGCGGTATGTCTGCGGACTTACACGCTAAAATCCGGGTTTCGATACCCGTGGTGGGCAGAGCACAGATAGCCCATTGTGTAGCTTTGTGCTTAATTCAAAACAAAAAAAAACAATTCTTCTTCTTCTAGAAACTGAGCTCTTACATATATGTTTCTATTGTATAACGGTCTGATATTTTTCCAGTCACAAGTCTACCATAGATAGGTTTTACTATCTAGTTGCTGGAAATGGGAATTATTTTTGAACTAAATATACACTACATGGCCAAAAATGTGTGGACACTTCTTGTAATTAGTTGGTTCGGCTATTTCAGTCACACCTATTGCTAAGAGGTGCATAAATCAAGCATAGAACTATGTAATATCCATGGACAAACATTGGCAGTATAATTGGGTCGTACTGAAAAGCTCAGTGATTTTCAACATGGCACTGTCATAGAATGCCGCCTTTCCAATGAGTCAGTTTGTCAAATTTCTGCCCTGCTATAGCTGCCCCAGTAAACTTTAAGTGCTGTTATGGTAATTTGGAAATGTCTAAGAGCAACAACAGCTCAGCCACGAAGCGGTAGGCCACACAAGCTAACAGAACAGGACTGCCGAGTGCTGAAGTGCGTAGCGCGTAAAAATTGTCTGTCCATAGTTGCAACACTAACTACCGAGTTCCAACCTGCCTCTGGAAGCAACATCAGCACAAGAACTGTTCGTCGGGAACTTCATGAAATGGCTTTCCATGGCCAAGCAGCTGCACAAAACCTAAGATCACCATGTGCAATGCCAAGCGTCAGCTGAAATGGTGTAAACCAGACCGCCATTGGATTCTGGAGCAGTGGAAACGCGTTCTCTGGAGTGATGAACCACTCTTCACTATCTGGCAGTCTGACGGACGAATCTGAGTTTGGCAGATGCCAGGAGAACGCTACCTGCCTGAATGCATACTGCCAACTGTAAGGTTATGTTGAGGAGGAGTAATGGTCTGTGTCTCCGTTATGTAAATATCATGTAAATGTTATGTAAACGACAACCATGTCGAGAGTGTTATGTAAATGTTATATAAACGATAATCATGTTATGTCGTGTTTGAATTTCCATATTTATATTATTGTTTCGAGGTTTAAACCATTGAAATTTAAAATAACATTTTAGAACTAATTAAAATTCATTTAGAATTATTTATGTAAAAATTTCTAGAACTAAATAGATTAATCATTTGTATTGGCCTGGTGTCTATACTCTGGAATTCTGGGAAGTTACGCGATTAGTATATAAACAGACGGCGATGCGAGGGAAGTAAGTCATCCGTTTTTACTCGGATCAAAAAGTTTGTCTCGTTTGAGAAAGTTTAAACGTTTGCCGTGTGATTATTCAAATTGAATTTGTGAATAGAGCTAGACCAACTAAAGCGGTGAATTTATTTTATTGCGTCAACCTTTATAATTCAGTCGAATTACGGATTATACCGAAAGCAAACACATATTGGACTGTGAATTTTTTTGAAAATACCCATTCAAACTTCGTAAATTTCTCCGTGGGACTAAATTCCCCGCCTAGAGTGGAACTTTGGATTTCGGATTTGGACACTCATTCTGGATCATATTATTAAGCACAGGCCAGTACCTTTTTGTATTATAAGTGGTTTTGAAGGTTGAAACTGGATATCTGTTATTGCTATTGGATAATTTATTTTGCGTCTATCACATATAAGTAGATCATCGTAATAAAATTATACAAGCTGCTATCTGTGTCTTTCTGTTGCGTTCAGTCCACATAAAAAACGTAACAGTCTCTTCTTCCTGATTTGGGCAAAGCTCTTTAGTTCCAGTAAAGGGAAAGCTTAATGCGACAGCATACTAGAGAATTGTATGCTTCCAACTTTGTGGTAATAGCTTGGGAAGGCCATTATTTTGTTTCAGCATGACAATGCCCCGTGCACAAAGCGAGATCTATAAAGACATGGTTTGCCGACATTGGTGTGGGAAGAACTTTACTGGCCAACACAGAGCCCTGACCTCAACCTTAACTCCATGAACGCCTTTGGGATGAATTAGAACGCCGACTGTGAGTCAGGCCTTCTCGCCCGACCTCACTAAAACTCTTCTGACTGAATAGGAGCTAATCCTCTCAGCCATGTTCCAAAATCTAGTGAGAAGCCTTTTCAGAAGAGTGGAGGCTGTTATAGCAGCAAAGAGGGTCCAATTCCATATTAATGCCCGAGGTTTTGGAATGAAATGTTCAACAAGCACATATGGGTGTGATGGTCTGGTGTTCACATACTTTTGGCCATGTAGTGTATATATAAATGAAAAAGCGTCATCCATGGTGTCACATCTTTCATGTACGACGACACGCTAATGCCTAAGCCTGTACATATAGTTCATATAAAGAATGATTAACTCGTTCTGGTACAAATAATTAGTATCATTTTGTATTGTTTATCTTTGGCGATTTACTTATATTTAGTTACGGCAATGAAATACTGGGCTAGGAAGAGTTTATTCAGTTTGTATTGAAAAACAAAAATCACTACAAATACTTACTGCATATAAAATATGTTCAAATGAGCATTAATCAATATTTAATAACGAAATTAAAATAAATAACAACATACGGCATGGTATGTCATCCAGGTTAACACTGTTAACCAACAGCAGACAAGTTCTGGTAACGATGGATGGCAAAAAACAAAACTAAACTAAAACTCTGAAATGCTACTTTTGAGTCTCATTATAATGCTGTAAATAGTCAATTGAGATAAATGTGATAAAACTATATTTGTAGGTTTGAATTGTGTTAATCAGTTTTAGTAAATCTAAAATGCCTCATTGTTTCACCAGCAAAGGCACTTTGTAGCACTGCATAAAGTACAAATTTGTATATACGCATAAAATAAACCAGACACCTAAAAAATTGGGATCAACAATAACGTTAAATTTTCTCGTGTTATCGATTCTTTACCTCATATCTTTTATGGATTTAGGTATTTTGTAGAATACTCCTACGGAGTTAGGCTGAAGGACAGGACACACTTGAAAGATGAGGACTGTCATAGTTTTAAGTGCTGTTTATACGTGTGTGTAGGTGTGTGAACTTGTAAGCCAATGAAAATCGCCACTCAGTTATAAACGAACTAATGTTAGAAAATAAATTAAAGTCGGTACTTCTTTTAATGACTTACTGATGTATTGTTGATAGCTGCTCTTTATGAAAACGACTTGATTTGTCCTGATAAAAAGAACAAGGACTACGTTACTTTAAAATATGTGAAATTTGATGATATTTTAAGTTAGTATTCCTATAAAGGACGTGAGGAATTTTCAATGTATATTAAAACTCTTAAGACGGTTTGTTTGTTTGTTTAGAATTAAGCACAAAGCTACTCAATGGGCTATCTGTGCTCTGCCCACCACGGGTATCGAAACCCGGTTTTTAGTGTGCAAGTCCGCAGACATACCACTGTGCCACTGGGGGGCCTTAAGACGGAAAACAAAGGTTTATTTTGTTAACATACATTAGAAAAAAGATAAAAAAAAATTAGAAAACATCATGTAAGTTCAAACCTTAATCAATATTCGTAGATGACTTCATTATAAAAAACTTGGGCATAAATTTAGAAATACATAAGTGAATTTGAAGTGGGATTTAACTTAAGTATCGTGTTTGTTTACATAAGTATTTACACCACCATTCACTAATCTACCTTCTTTTCAAACCGGACAAGAATGTTTACTCAAGTCTGTTTCTGGGTTAAGCTCATTGGTATACGTTAAAAATATAATGAAACTTAAAATTCTGAGAATTGTTTGTGGGAATTCTAAAAATGTTCAAACTTATAAGGTGAGTGAAAGCAATTACAAAAATCATAAACTAAATATACAAAATAGTGGTTAGTCTTTCCGTTTGATAGATACATACTTGGTAGCCACTTTTTAGGTAAAATGCAGACTTTAGTTCGTGAAATCGCAGAAGATGAGCGATTTTTGAGATACTGGAACCACCATGTCTGGCACCAACAATCATTACACTCTCAAAGTTGCTTGGATTGTGCATATTCCCCATTCTAATGTTTGGTCGGAGAACAAGTAAACCTCTTGATTATGTCTGCATGCTTTATATATTGAGTTGTAGCCGCATGATTCGCTGTTTGGCTATTTGCTTTAAAGAGCGGGTGTACCTAATAAAGAGGCCATTGAGTATATATATGACGTGTGTATTAAACATCCGATGCTATTTACAACTAGAATCGGCAAATATTTTATTAATACTTAACTTGTGTTTAGTAAATCCTAAGATTTACTTGACAGTTGTATATTCTACAAAGCTACATTAAGATCCTGTTTCTTTATCTTACTATGGTTAAAGTTTTTATTGAGAGATTGGGTCAATAAAACGCCGAAGTTTTACCCTCTGATTAGCTACCTTGTATGAAAATAACATACAAAACAGAAAAACCAACTTATTCACCAAATTCGTAAACCATGAAAAGTTTCTTAGGCTCTTCGTCGCTTCAACAAATACGTCGCTAAAGTCTCACGCTTTACCAGCTGCTAAAATCATCACTCAATCGGTTAAAAATATCTATTCTAACATATTAGATTGTTGCATGTCAGCTTTCTGTCTCAGTTCTCTAACAGCGACAAAAATCAAGATTGGTGTGGTATCACATATACTCATGTGCATCTTTCTATATATGAATTAATATATGCCTACTTGCATACGAGATACATATTCAGGAGAAAATAGTGCAGTACTAATCCTTGTTTTTATTTGCTAATATTCCTCCAAATGTTTTTTAACTTTCTCAGAAGCATCATATGACAAGCATGACCAAGTGGTCAGCTTGCCGGATTTATAGATTTGCAGGTTCAATGTTTGGGTTCCGTTACTAAAAGGCGTGGCATGGCCAGGTGGTTAAGGCATTCGACTCGTAATTCAAGGGTCGCACCAAACATGCTCGCCCTTTTAGCCGTGAAGGTGTCATAATGTGACGGCCAATCCCTATATTCGTTGGTAAAAGAGTAACATAAGAGTTGGCGGTGGGTGGTGATGACTAGCTGCCTTCTCTCTAGTCTTATACTGCTAAATTAGGGATGGCTAGCGCAGATAGCCCTCTTGTAGGTTTGCTCGAAGTTCAAAACAAAACAAACCGTTACTATGAAATAGAAACGAACTCTGCTCTTTTGGGATTGCATTTAACTTCCACGGTGTGCAGTAAGAATTAATATTACAGCTCACTATTTTGTCAGACAAAACTAGCCCTAAAGTTGGTGGCGGGTGTTGTGGACTGGCTGTATGATTTTTAAGATTATAAATAATATAATTTTAGTATTTGTTAATTATATTTAAAGAATAATTGAACTTTGACTAATCTGTTTTAAATTCAGTGAACCCTCATTATTTTCAAGTTGTTTAAATTTCTGTTCGTAACTTATTTCAACCTATTTTTCTTGTTTCCATTTTTTCAAATCCTAAATTGTAACTCAGCCTTTAATTCCTCGTCTTTGCCATATAATTGTTTGAAGTACTTTCATTTTTATACAAATATAGATGTGTATATATATATATTTTACGTCTCTCTCTCTTTTTTTCAGCCGTTTCCGTTAGCGTTAGTGCTTGGACTCTGGTGGCCATGTCAGTTGAACGTTACTACGCCATCTGTCACCCGCTTAAGTCACGAGAATGGCAGACTCTTTCTCACGCCAATCGGATGATTTGGATTATGTGGGCTGGTTCATTTATTTGTATGTTGCCTATAGCAGTTCTAAGTGAGCTACAGCCTATTCGAGACAGCGGTAAGTCAAAGAGAGATCGTAGTTACAAAACTGTTGTTTTTTTGTATAAATCAGTATTTTTTTAATATTTGATGTCAGAAATATAGGTTTAGTTTAGTACAAAGCTACACAATGAGGTACACGAGTTGCATTCACTGCGGGGATCAAATCCAGAATTTTAAAATCGTAACCTATCTTCTATTGAACTTCTTGCCGATTAGTTCAGTAGTAACGTACAGGATAATAAAAACGCAAAATATTTATTTCATTCTTAAAGAGCTAAAGCAAAAATACTGTACTGAAAATTGTATACTTTAGATTTCTTATTCAAACAATAAGGCGTATGACAACTTTCGCAAAACCGTTAATATGTTTCGTTAAATATTTAAGTGTACTCTTAGATAACCCAGGAATCTGGGTTACAATTTCGTTTCAACTTGGCTGACTCTCATTTTCATTATTGATCTCTAAAGATACTATTTATACTTCGTAATTTAGCATGTAAACTACGAATTATTACCACGTTATGTGTATTTACGTTATGGGATAACGAAATGTTTCATAATTAACTAAGTTCGTACTAGTGTCTGTTTGTTTTTTAATAAGATTTAATATCTAGAATTTATGGTAGGGAAATGAAGTGAATTCCTATGGCACTTATTACAAAAGGTAGTAGTGAAAAATAGATATCGCGTTTCTTTGTTTTTTGAATTTCGTGCGAAACTACTCGAGGGCTATCTGCTCTAGCCGTCCCTAATTTAGCAGTATAAGACTAGAGGGAAGGCAGCTAGTCATAACCACCCACCGACAACTCTTGCGCTACTCTTTTACCAACGAATAGTAGGATTGGAATCACATTATAACACCTTCACGAGTGAAAGGGCGAGCATATTTGGTGCGACGGGGATTTGAATCCGCGACCTTTAGATTACGAGTCAAACGCCTTAATCCACCTGGGCATGCCGGGCCAGTAAAGATCGTGATGAAATAAAATGGTGGCTATTAAAATTGACTCTTTAAAACTACCTTTAAAATGTCTGAGTATTAGCAATGACTATTTCACAGTATTGGCTGAGAAAATATAATGCTTATTTGCTTATAAAACCGTATGCGTAGCTTGATATGTGTTCATAGAGTAAATAAAAATTTCACTCTTTCAACATTTTTTTAATAAAGTAAGCAAATTACTTTCACAGACAAATGTGAACAAGTGATGAACCTTATCGCTTTAATTTGTTTCAGAAAACTCTTTTGACTGAGGTCTCAATTATTCTTTTCTTGTTCCGGAAAAGATACCAGTACACAACTCTGTACATATGATTAGATTTGAGGTTACTTTGACTTTCTTATTTCAATACCTTTTGTAGCAGTAAAACTTTATATATAACTCTGGCTAGCTAGATTATGTAAGTATTGATCTCATCTTGCGTTTATAAAATTCAAATTTTCATTATGCTTGTCGTATAATACTTAGAGTATATTATATGGAACTTATCTTTTAATACCAAGATGGAGGGAGATTTTATGACATTATTTTATTCTATGGAATATGTTGCAAACTGCCCATGTGGTGTGTAATACATGGAGCCTATTGTGTAATATTCAGGTAGTGTAAGGACTTTGTTGTATAGTATCTTGATAAAAATGTATTTAAGTTTATTAACTTGCATTTAACAAAAATTTAAATAACTTGGAGTTTCAAGCTACGTTCCTGTAATTATTTAAATTCATCGTTTGATGTTCAAATCTAGATTAAAATATCTTAAAATTTCTCACAAAATACTGAAAAAAAACCTCTAAAATTCAAACTCGCAAATCAAGATTTTACGATAATTCGATATCTTGATACAACATTTTATTATAAAAATAATTGATGAATAAAAATTGCGAATTTTATTTTCAAGCTTATGCCTGCACAATATATTATCTTCACCACATTTACCGCAGGGATCAAATACAGAATAATTTAGCTTTATAAAGATATCTGTTTTTGAATTTCGCGCAAAGCTAAATGTGGGCTATTTGCGCTAGCCGTCCCTAATTTAACAGTGTAAGACTAAAAAGAAGGCAGATAGTCATCACCACCGACCGCTAACTCTTTTACCAACGAATAGTGACATTGACCATAGCATTATTACGTCCCCACTCCTGAAAGGGCGAGCATGTTTGATGCGAGAGGGATTCGAGCCCGCGATCCTCAGATTACGAGTGAAAGCCTTAATCCACCTGGCCATGCCGAGCCTGTTTATAGAGAAGCTAGTTTTGATGTAGTCTAACTTTAAAGTTTTTACTGTAAAACTGTTTGTACAAAGTATCTTTAGTGTTACGTAAAACAAACCTAGATTATCAAAGTCAGTGTTGTAAAGTATTTTGTTTCTAATTAAGTATAAAGCTGTACGATGGATTATCTGTGCTTTCCCGTTACGGCTATTGAGAAGGAACAAAAGAAAAATAGGACTCAATCTTATAAGATACAGTTACTCAATTTGGGTTTCAATTAATATTGTATCTAGATTTAACGTTCGGGCATTTCCTTGGAATTTTCTATGCATAACACGAAGTTACGTCAACAGAAACTCATTAAACTGTTAAGAAAAGTACTTTTTACTTCTCTATAATACCAAAAGAGAGAAAAAAACAGTTATATATATATATATATATATTTCTTCATAGCTATTCATCTTTAAACAAGATAATTTTATTTTTTCTCTCACTTTACCTGGCATATTGTTTGTTTGTTTGCTTTTGAATTTTGCGCAAAGTTAAACGAGTGCTGTCTGCACTAGCCGTCCCTTGTTTAACAGTGTAAGACTAGAGGGAGAACAGCCAGTCATTACCACACACCGTCAACTCTTGGGCTACTATTTTAACAATGAATATTGTGATTGATCGTTACGTTATAATGCTTTCACGGCTGAAAGGGAGAATATGTTTGGTGAGACAGAGATTGCAACTCGCGATCCTCAAATTACCAGTCGAGCGTCCTAACCACCAGGGTTGACGGGCCACCAACCAAATAAAATTTACTTTCTCACAATACATAAAATATTCCCTTTTCCCCAGCTGTTACTGTTTGTTAATGCAGTGCTCAGTTAGTCACCTTGCGATTTGTTTAATTGTGTTTTCTCTATAAAACATACCTAAACAAGATTTAAATATTATCCCAAGCTGTGACGTGAAACGTACTCTCGTTATGAAAAAAAACAAACTACACTCTGTATAAACAATAATCTTTATAATGTAATTAGAGTTGAAATAAAACCAGAGATAAGACAAATGAAATATCCGACAGAAACACTGTTTACACATCACGAAGCTTTTACTATTTCACTTAAACAAGACTCCATATTTACAAGAACTTCTGCACAACACCATTTTCAAGAACTACGAGAAAAAGTAAAAAGCGTGAGTGTAACCACAACCAGATTCGCAATTTTCGCGTCTCATTCTGAACCTGAAGATGGGCAAAACGTTTTAAAGCTTGATAATGAATTAGTTTCGCTACGTTTACTCGCACGTTGCATATGTTTGTATAAGACTAATATCAAAACAGCATTAAACTGTGAATATGAGATATTATATATCCGTCTTATTTCTTATCAAATTTTGGGTCCTCTACAAAACCAAGAGGCTATTTATTTCATAATATAATTGTCTTTCCTACATGATATTAAATTTCATTACTGTGTAAAAAGACCCAAAAGCTTGTTTTTCAAGCAATTTGCTCTAAATTAAAAACAAAGGTAGTACTTAAATCGCTAACTTATTTTAGGTACTCTTATCCCGTTCTGCGTACATGTTAAATGACAAAGCATTCTTTTTTATCAAAATAAGCGTTCAGTTTTACAAAATAGTTGCTAAATTTGATTTTTAGTGAATGACCTTCCGAGTTTAATGTTCCTTATTACTACCATTGTGCTTGTAGACAAAGATATATGGCAAAAACGTTATTTCAAACACTCGCACAAAATAGAATTACTTTAAATTAATTATGTTCGATCTCATTAAAGCAGTCACTTAGGTATTTTCTATTGATAAACAGATACAGATATAACTGAAAAAATATAATTAAAAATTAACATCAAAGCATTTAACTAAAAATGAACTTTTAAAAAAGGGGCAATTCAAAATAAAGAAGCCAGTTTTGATAAAGGCAAAATTTTTACTGCAAATCGGTTTGTAAAAAATTACCTCCAATGTTACGTAAAAGCAAATTTAAATTTTCGAGGTTAGTTTCATGAAGAACACAAGTTTGTTTATTTCTAATTAAGCACAAAGCTACACAATGGGTTATCTGTGCTCCCTCTGCCCACCATGGGTATCGAAAAAGGGCATAAAAACACATGTTAGACACATGATACAAATTCAATGGCAGTAAACCTTTATCTAAAAACAAACAAGCTATAATTTCGAAAACCGGACAACATAATTTTCATAAATTGTAAAATTTTGCTACCCTTCTCGAATTTTTTGTAAACTGTGATTACTTCTCATCAATACTTTTGAAAAGTTTACCTATTTTATCATTAAAGTAAAATTATTTACAAAGTTATAACTAATATAACATATTAGAGCTAGACTTTCCAAGGTAAATAGAGAAATGGAGAATTCAGTCATTAAAAATGAATACAAAAGGTATTTGTAACGATATCAACAGATTAGATACAATTGCACAATAAAAACACGAAATTGATTGAGTATTACTGAACTGATAAAATCAAAACATTTATAAGTAATCACAATAAAGATCACTACCCTGTGAAACACAAAATGACAACTGAGATACTGCACAGTTAAGTCAAAACACAAGTTAATTTTATTAGAATCGAACATGTTGCTCAGTTTCATAACTTACCATGATGGTTTGTTTGTTTGTTTGTTTTTTAATTTTACACAAAGCTACTCGAGGGCTATCTGTGCTAGCCGTTCCTGACTTAGTAGTGTAAGACTAGAGAGAAGGCAGCTAGTCATCACCACTCACCGCCAACTCTTGTGCTACTCTTTTACCAACGAATAGGGGGATTGACCGTCACATTATAACGGCCCCACGGCTGGGAGGGCGAGGATGTTTGGCGCGACGCGGGCGCTAACCCGCGACCCTCAGATTACGAGTCGCACGCCTTAAGCGCTTGGCCATGCCAGGCCCAACCATGATGGTATAATACTCTTATCTATAATGAACTGTGATGGTATAACATTTTTTTTCCATAATGGACACTGGTGGCATAACACTCTTGTTACGTTTTACCAACTCAATCTTCCATTATTTTGTCTTTCTCTTGGATATCGTGTTCTTACATTCTTATTGACAAAGTCGTTGCTATGGAAAAATATCCTTCTACCTAAACATTACATTTTTCAGTGAAAGAAAATATTAATCCATTACAGAGGTAAGAAAATGTATTTACGCTTCCATCATATTCTTGTTCTTGGGTACTCTGTCACCTCCAAAATTGCTTTTATTTTTAGCTCAAAGCTGTATAATGGATTCACTTTTTTGTGTAAATTTTCCAATTATAAGCTTTCAAGGTTACCGCTTATTATCGGACATCATTTCTGAATCTTTTTTTCCCTTAACGCAATACCTCAAGGGGATCTTGTCGGATTTTCTACTAATAACACTGAGCAATGTGCGATATATTTAAGTTTATTGTCGTTTAAAAACGGAAGTAACAACTCTTAGCCTACTTATCTCTCATCTTAAAACATTACAGAAAAATAATAATAATGAATTTTTTTAACATAATGAACAACACATTGACTGAAAACCCAAGTACAATCTACATTGTAAGATCAGAGGCCGACATTTTTAATATCGTTACTTGGTATCTAGACTTTGTGTGAAAGTGGATAACGTACTGATCTCGACTTTTATTAAGTGCGTTATACCCTGTATTTGTGTGTATGTAAATATATATGGTACATAACCCTTGGAAAACATATCTTCGCTAGAGCATATAATAAAGCAACTTTTGTTACTATTAACAAAAATGTGATGAAGGGTAACCACAGAATAACAATGAATTGTTGGGAACTGGTTGTTTTTTTCACAGGAATGGTTAATTGGGATGCTTATAAACTTAAGAAGTTGCGATAGCCACATGTACCTGCAACAAACTTCCTTTAAAATTAAAATCCTTTTTCTTCTATTTATCGTTACTATCTCGTTACTCTTGCTCTCAATGCTTTACTATTCTATACGTCAACATCTTTTGTTGAAAGTAATTCGCATGTAAGGTAAATTTTATGTGTTCTGTTATCGCAAATGAAAGTAAATTGAATATTCGTTAATTATACTTCTTTAGAACATTTGTAATAAATATATGTAGTTAGAACACTTGTTTATAAATATACTTCTTTAGAACATTTGTAATAAATATATGTAGTTAGAACACTTGTTATAAATATACGTCTTTAGAACACTTGTTATAAATATACGTCTTTAAAACACTTGTTATAAATATACGTCTTTAAAACACTTGTTATAAATATACGTCTTTAGAACACTTGTTATAAATATACGTCTTTAGAACAATTGTTACAAATATACGTCTTTAATACACTTGTTATAAATATACATATTTAGAACACTTGTTATAAACTGCAGCCCTTTAAGTTACTGATAGTTTTGACAATACTTTCTGCCTCTGTTTTTTATTATCAATATTTCTGTATTCTCTCTGTTGTTTTCTCTCATTCCTCTATCTTTTTCTTGTAACTTTCTCCTTCTTTCTATTTGTTACGTTTGAAGAAATGTTACGTCGTAGACAGTTTTAATTATCATTAATTTGGTAATACAATTAAGTTAGGGGAAAAAAATAAACTAATTGTTTACTATATTACATTAAATTTAAAAGATTATTCCATTAACTGTAATCAGGCGTTTCAGAAATAGTGTTTTCAATTAATTATTTTCAAATTGCATGTACCCTTCGAATGGATTTTTGCAAATGCTGCCTGCGAAATAAAAGTTAACATTCTCTTCCCTTTAATGGCGGCTACTCTTCAGGTAATAAATCGTAGTATCTATTAAAAAATTCAATTTATGATCTATTGGGTTGTGAGAATGTTACTTTGAACTTTGATTAAAAATTTCCGCGAGCAATTCATGCAGAAAACATAACATATTGGCGATTGCTAAGAGAAGCCAATTAAACGGCTGCTCATATAATATTAATCAGTACAGATTGTTTTGGAATACACAATTGTTTTCTCAGTTTTCAACAGATAATGAATATACAGCCAAATTATATGAACCATGATCTGAGTTCAGTAACGTCAAGCATACAAGGGAGAGAGTTTCTGTTGTAGATTGATTTGTCCAGCATAAAATGTGTGTACAATTCTGGGATTGAATAATAAAACTTCCAAATAATCAAATACTAACGATTTGTTTCTTTGTTTGTTTTTGGAATTTCGTACAAAGCTACTCAAGGGCTATCTGTGCTAGCCGTTCCTAATTTAGCAGTGTAAAACTAGAGGGAAGGCAGCTAGTCATAACCACCCACCGCCAACTCTTGGGCTACTCTTTTACTTTACCAACAAATAGTAAGATTGACCGTCACATTATAATGCCCCCACGGCTGAATGGGCGAGCATCTTTGGCGCGACGGGTATCTGAACCCGCGACCCTCAGATTACGAGTCGCACGCCTTAGCACGTTTGGCTATGCCTGGCCCCGTAACAAAGATCATTTCGTAATATATTCTTGAAAATCACTTTTGGTTAATACAAGAAAAGTGAATAAGAAAGTTTTTTCTCACTTTAAAAGATAGAAAACGTTAAATCACATCCATGGAAGTATCTTGGGAATACTTTTTATTGGAATTCTTAAGAAAAATTGGTTTCATGACCACTCTCCAAGTCAATACGGATAAATAAAAGAATTAAATTAATGGTAAGCGTCATTGTGATAAAGCTAAGCATATCTCGTGATATTGTTGAGAAGAAAAACAAAAATGTGAAGCTTACAAAGATCAAAAGCTTGCCAACATCTCAACAGTTATGATTGTTTTAAGAAAAATGGACATAGAATCTGATATCACTTTCAGACCTTTGCTATACACAGAATACAATATGTGGAATGTAAGTCTTGTGTTTTAACAGCTATGAGTGTGTATGCATGTGTTTTCTTATAGCAAATTCACTTTGTTGAGTCTTTAACAGCTATAGAGCAATTGTGAGCTATTTAACAATGTAGAACACAAATGTCACGGTTGATGCGCAAACAGTCTTGATGTGTAAAAAATATGGCTGCACTACATGGAACTTATTTAAATAAACACAATTTTGAATGAAAACTGCATGCTATTTGTGCAGTTAAAAATATTTATTATTATAGATTAAACAATTACCTGTATTATACTTCACACAAGTTTGTGTATGAGGAATATAATTTATGTTGTTGTGAAATAACAAACGTTTGTTTTAATTTACAACACAACATTTTTAAATGAACTTCTCAAGTATCTTTGAACTTTAGTGGTTTGCTTAAACGCAGCTTCAGAAAACTTCATTTGTGGGGCTTAAATTATGTTTGTAAGTGTGTGTCTTAAGAATTTTTTCTCCATCGTTCTTAGAGACTTCTAAAAATGGAAGTCGCGATGTCAGGCAGTATTTTATAATCATGGCCATCAACCTAAACACGGACCCGAAGTTACCATTAACCTAAGCACGGACCCGAAATAGCCATCAACCTAAGCACGGACTCGAAATGGCCATCAACCTAAGCACGAACTCGAAATGGCCATCAACCTAAGTACAGAACGGAACCAAAATGGTCATTAACCTAAGCACGGACACGAAATGACCATCAATCTAGGCACGGATCCAAAATGGCCATCAACCTAAGCACGAACTCGAAATGGCCATCAACCTAAGTACAGAACGGAACCAAAATGGTCATTAACCTAAGCACGGACACGAAATGACCATCAATCTAGGCACGGATCCAAAATGGCCATCAACCTAAGCACGAACTCGAAATGGCCATCAACCTAAGTACAGAACGGAACCAAAATGGTCATTAACCTAAGCACGGACACGAAATGACCATCAATCTAGGCACGGATCCAAAATGGCCATCAACCTAAGCACGAACTCGAAATGGCCATCAACCTAAGTACAGAACGGAACCAAAATGGTCATTAACCTAAGCACGGACACGAAATGACCATCAATCTAGGCACGGATCCAAAATGGCCATCAACCTAAGCACGAACTCGAAATGGCCATCAACCTAAGTACAGAACGGAACCAAAATGGTCATTAACCTAAGCACGGACACGAAATGACCATCAATCTAGGCACGGATCCAAAATGGCCATCAACCTAAGCACGTACCCCGAAATGATCATGAACCTAAGCAGGGACGCGAAATGACCATCAACTTTAGCACGGACCCAAAATGACAATCAACTTTAGCGCGGACCTGAAATGACCATTAACCTTAGCACGGACCCGAAATAACCATCAACCTATGCACGGACCCTAAATGGTCTTTTAATTATTTTATTAGAAATTTATAAATGATTCATTGACTTTTCATTTTCCATGGTATAGTCTGTACACATTACTTCGAAATAATGTTCTTTCTAAGACTTCTCTGAATTCTTATGCATTTTGCGAAAAACGTTGAAAAAGAAAGCCAATTTTCCGATTTTGCTTGTTAAGGTAAATTTCTGTTAACAAACAATTTTAGTGGATCCTTATCCGTTCATTATAAGTTACAGGCTTACTCAAAAAAGGTACATGAAGCGATTATAGAAGGAAAGTGCATTCAACAATGATTCCTTGTCATATATTGTTCATGCGAAACGACTGAAGATTAAAACTTTTAATATTTTACCCACATTCATTATTAGTTTCTGACTCCACCTCTTTGGTCATTTCAAAAACGGTCGTATGAGAAGTACTTTTAGATAATTAATCTTCTTAAATTAAATGTGTGTATTTGACTTCGAAGTTCTTTGATAGAGTCTGACTGAACTCAATAGGATAATGCTTAGGAAATTATGAAGTATATGCATTAATCTTGAAAGCAAATATGTTGAAAATTGACTTCTAGTTGCTCGCATTCTCAACACTATTAGCTTATCTTAATGGTTGGGCTATAGAAGATAAACTACCATATCTTTTAAACAGCTCATTCATTAAACTAATTTGTTGTTGTTGTTGTTAGTTTTCAGTAGAAAGCTACACAATGGGCAACCTGCGTTCAATCCATTGGAGAATAAACTAATTGTTAGAAATTATGTTAAATGTTAATAATTGTTAAAATAAACATGAAAATTTAACACTTATACCAGTGTTAACTAACAGAGTGGATTTTTTCATTTTTTTAAATATGAATGTAATGGTGGTCACATAATTATTTTTGTTGTCATTCGTGTTAAATGTACGTTTTGGAACTACATAGAGAAAAAATATCTTTATTCAGTGTTCTAGTGTTTTGTGTTTTTAACACAATAAGCTTACGGATCTAAAAAAGCTAAAATAGTGGGTTCAATTGGTTTTGGTGAACAGAGTTCAGGTACCCCACAGTGTGAGTTTTCGCTACAAAATGCACAGAAACAGTTACAGGAGCAAAGTTAAAAAAATCCACTTCTAGGAAATTATTCAAAAGCCTCGATTCGAAAGTAATATTCTAATATTTGATGAGGTCATATTAAAATCTTTGAAAATAAAGTTTGTCCGAACAGATTTTTAAAATACGTAATTCTGACTAAAAAATAAACAATTGACTGTTTCCATCGAAAACCTGAACAGAACAATCCGATTCACTAAGAAACAGACATAGATCATAAACAAAAGAAGTATAGTTTTAAATGTTAATTATTTTTGTTACTTTTCTTGTTATTATTCAATCGGTTATTTCAGGAAAAGTTTTATAGCAAGTTACTCTGGACATTAACAACCCTTTTCTTATGTATTTTATTTCCCTTAAATAATGAATTCTAACTACGCATTTCAAATGCATTTTATTTTTCCGATATAGTAGACTAACTATTATTTTGTAATGTATTTTAATTTTCCTAGATAATATACTCTAACTATTATTTTCTACTGTATTTTATTTTTTCAAGGTAATAGATTCTAACAAATCTTTTCTAATGTATTTTATTTTTCCTCGATAATAGACTCTAACTATTATTTTCTATTATATTTTATATTTCCTAGATAATAGAGTCTAGCTACTCTTTTCTAATATATTTTATTTTCCTAGATAATAACACTGTAATTATTATTTCCTAATGTATTTTTTATTTATTAGGTAATAGACTCTAGCTATTATTTTCTAATATATTTTATTTTTCCTAGATAATAGACTCTAACTACTCTTCTCTAATGTATTTTATTTTCCATAGATAAATATAAATGTCGAGAAAGTTGGCCTAGCATTGCTCTGGAACGTCTCTTTAATATCCTTCTGGACCTGCTCCTTCTGGTGGTGCCGCTGTTCATTATGGTCGTCACTTACTCTCTCATCACAGCCACCTTATGGAAAGCTATGCACGCCCTTGTTACGTTCGATAAAGGTTACTCCTCCTTGTCTTAGCTGTCGTTTACCTGTATTATGTTAATATAGAATAAACTCGATATTCTTAATCGAAAACAAATACTTCCAATTGTTACGATAGTGATTTGCTTGCATATAATTTTGTCAATAATTTTCATCGACCATAGAACTATTCGTGTTTTTATTTCTCATTTTATTGTTAAAACTATTATTTCTTTAACTAAAGTATCATACAGTTACATATCGAGAAGAGTAGATATTAACAACATTAATCATTTTTTTCTATTTGTTTTTGTAAAGTTTCTCATTGCTTTATATTCTTGATAGATGATGAAAATCCGAGTCCGATCAACGACCGCCAGTTTTTAAATCGGAAAGCCTTACGTAGTATCCTCGTACGAACCGACCCTAATTCCCCATCTTCTTCGTCTAGTTGTGTACTGACCGATGACGCTCAAACCACACGAGAAACGAACATCAGATCAGTACAGGCTGTTTCCAATCAGGAGAGATCGCTCTCACAAAAACGACGTGTCATCAAAATGTTATTTGTTGTAGTACTAGAGTTCTTTCTCTGCTGGTCACCAATTTATGTTCTTAATACTATCACACTTTTTAACCCTGTCGTTGTGTACCAGGGACTGGGTTACTACGGTATATCTTTCTTCCACTTACTGGCTTACACCTCCTCTTGTTGTAACCCAATCACTTACTGCTTCATGAACTCCAAGTTTCGGGAGAACTTCAAAGCCATATTCGGCTGCAAGAACAACACCTGGAAGAAGTCACGCGCCGACGGTAGTCAGTGTGCAACGTTAAAAGCCACTGTTGCCTTCCGAAAATGAGATAACTATGTATTCAAGAACAAGTCTCGATAAATAAAAGCTAGGCTTGACCGATGCTAAAAATGTCGGTATAAGGTTATAAGGATTCTATAGTGACGATAGTGGATTTGTTAGGGTTGTCACGTACCCCAAATATTTGAATTTAGTAATGCGCGTATGAAGTAGATACATTTGAACTCTTACTGCATCACAATATAAGGATCTTTACATTGTTAAGAAGGCACACATTGTTCACAGTACGTAGACAGTGGAATTATTAGACTGGTCACGCAGCAGTAATATTACCTTGTTAGTATTCTCAGGAAGTTAAAACACCGTGGTTGTTTTGAGAGTGAAGAAACATTATTACTGCGAACACGGTTACTAGAACAGATACTAAATTGTTAGTGTGTTAATTAAATAGAAATAATTTGTTATTGGATTTAATAGTATAGAGACATTGAGACTTCCAGTACGGTCACATAAAGAGATACTATATTGTCAGTATACTCGTGATGTACATAATATGGTTTTGATTAATCTTGTTGTTCCTGATAATTGCATTCAATGTCTTTATGATTTCAAGAAGACTGGAATAGAACGAAAATAAAAATATACAATATTCAAACTTTATTTACATTCATGAAATGAAGCTCTGATTTTTGTTCTTAGATTTCATGAAATAAAACATGTTTATCCTTCTTATTTATCTTTCTAGGACTCCAGAAAGAGTTGTTTTTATAGCTAGTATGATTATTAAGAGTTTTAATGTAATTCAACGAGTGTTTGAACATTAACGAGGGTAATATTAAGAGTTTTAATCTAATTTAAGGAGTGTTTCAACATTAGCAAGGGGAATATTAAGAGTTTTAATGTAATTCAACGAGTGTTTGAACAATAACGAGGGTAATATTAAGAGTTTTAATGTAATTCAACGAGTGTTTGAACATTAACGAGGGTAATATTAAGAGTTTTAATCTAATTTAAGGAGTGTTTCAACATTAGCAAGGGGAATGTTAAGAGTTTTAATGTAATTTAAGTAGATTTTGAACATTAACAATAACACAAACAATTTCAAATGAATTACTTTTTTATTTTGCCCAGAATTTCGATGTATACCTCTTTCAACTTTGAAAGTCCCAGGTTATAAAAAGTTGTAGCTCGTGACGTCCACTGACATAGGTGTAAGACGAAACGTTCGGTAGAAAAAAAAAAGTATCACAAGGTTGTTTGTCGCCTTCATGGAAAATAAATTTCATCCTTCAGTCAGCAGTGATGAACGTAAGAAAAATAGGCAGTCTATTAGAGTAGGCACTAAATACAGATATTCGAATTGTTGACGGTTATATGATTATAACGTTATCATTATTAGCATGTTTATTGCACACAAGTAACATGGTAGTCAGAACTGTAGTTGTCATTAGTTCACGAAGTGCACACACTAAGATTGTTAGTATTGTCACAATGTAGAGATATTACGAATATCTGTGCAAACGTGAGCTGGAGACAGAGATGCCAACCATTACGATTTTGGTGTACACATCACGACTATACGCTCATACAGACAAATATCTCGACTTGTTGCAACTCCCAAATTGTTATATATTATCTCGGCCTATACAATAGAGTGATAAATATTTTCCCCAGGACTTGAAAGGGGTGAAAAGAAAATTTCTAGTGAGATACAAATAAATTTTGATAATAGATAAAAGACAGACAAAATGGCTACTTGCGATAATCACGTTTGTGCTTGAAATAATAAAAAAAATATTTGTATCTCCGACGTCCACCAACAATTTGAGTGCGGTGCTTCTCCATACTGGGTACATGAGGAAATCCATAGTTACGTCATCAGTGCTTTTCAGCCAATCAGCGCTCGCGTATATGCGTATTTCTCTTTTTCTAAGCGGCAAAGAAATACCAAAACGATCGTTCAAAGTTGGAAAAAAAAGAGGCCTCGTTCACCAGAGTGTCTTGTTTCTGGTAAATCTAAAAGAACCAAAACTGTGAATCAAAAATTTAGGAAAGAGAATAGTGCAAAATATCCGGTAATTGCATGAAAAGTCTAAAACTAAACTAAACTATCGTGGCAGGGGTTCAGTTTAGAGAGAGAGAAATCAGAAGAGTTCTCTCTCCAACTGGGGTGTTCAGGAGCTTTTCAGTTCCTCTTCGTCCCCTTTCGTGAGAAATTTTTTGCATGTCCGTGGAATTTTTTATTTTGTTTTTAATATTTCGACGCTGGAGTGGGGTATTTGTGAGTGAGAGGAAGGACGGGAAACCTGGACGAGAGCAGCGAAAGTGAGGTGAGCCAGACCTTGGCTCCAGGACGGAGTGCGCTTGCGAAATGATCTTTAAAACTTGCGGTGATTTTTCTGGGTGACGCGGTAAACGGCTCTTTTCAGGTGCGGCTGGGACCTACAGGTCCGATGCCAGAGATTTTGTTGTGGGGGGAAACGGGAGTACCCCGAGAAAACCCACTTTCACGACCTGGGCGCCGAATGATCTACCCAGGCCGTGCCCGGAAGTAGCTGGGAATAGAAAATAAACTTTGTTGGTGTTTTTCCAGGAAATGTCTAGCTTCGGTCTTGTATGTCAGGTGGTAACTTTGTCTTGAACGTGTTTATACACTTGAAACCCATTGGTGCGACTGAAAAGCGTGGTTTCGGTGGTGGAACTGCTGGTTGTTCTTCGGCGTGTTGTTCTTCGCTGGTCTGTGATGCTTTGTTTCTTCTCGGGAATTTGGTTTGAGATTTCTGCGTGGAGGTGGTTTGTTTTTCCGTTTGTACTGACGCGTCGGTGGTTGTCTTGGTAGTGGTTTGGGTCTGGCAGGTAGTTGAGTTCTGGGAAACTTAGATTGAGGTCTGGCATGCACTGTCCTTTTTCTTACTTGAACTTGGCGTGATTCTGGCCTTGGGAGTTTTCGTCATCTTGGTAGAGTTGTCTGAATCTGTCATCATGTTTTGTTTATTTGTATCTGGACTCGGCGGAATATCAGTAGTTTCATGCTGGGAGATTTCAGTTGATTGTTTGTAATATCTGGGAACTTTGTTTGAAGCGTTGTTGCGCGGTTGACGATATGGGCGTTCGGCTCTAAAATGAAATATATGATAGTAGCAGCCGTCGCGTAAAATGCAGTCGGCACTGTACTTTGACGTTGTTACTATCTTCATAAAGTGCGTGGGATGGTTACTGTTCTTCGAGAAACTTCTGTGAACTGTATAAACTTTGGCTTGTATTTGGGATTCTATGGTTTGTCTGATTTCTTCGGGTTGAATAGATGGGTCGACGCCTCTCAGGAATACAGAATAAAGAGTGTCTGGACTTTTCGTGGGGGAACAACTTACTTTGAATTCAGTGTTCCATGGCTGGCACAGGTAAATTTGGTCTGCTTTAGTGGCTGGTTGAATTAGGATTCCGCCTGCGTAATATTCGGGTCCTGGACGGTTCAATGGTTGCCCCTGGCTTGGCTTGGGTGATGAGCGTGGCGATTTCGTATGGCGTGAGGTTCGGCGGTAGGCCGTCGACGATTACCGGCGGCACTGTTGACCTGACTGGCGAGGGTGAACGTTTCGTTCTGAACAGCATCTTTGCAGAGATAAAAGCACGTCTCACGAACTAAGAAACTAGAAGGAAGGCAACTGGCAAGTCAACAACAACCCCGGACTCTTTGGATATTCTTATCTGATCGAATACCCAAATCTGACCTTCATTCTTATGGAGCACTCAATGTCCTAAAATATAGAGCGCTTTTTCTGTACAATAGGAGGCGAAAAATGAATACTCGGGTTCACTACCCGTCTTCCAGAACGTTCAAACATGTTTGTTACACCTAACACCAAAACTAAGAATACACAGGTTATAATCACGTTCATAATACCATATGTAAACTACGATGTTATGAGAAATACTGTTCTCTAACCTACAAGTAATACAGATTGTGTATCGTCTCCCAAGAAAAGTCAGTGACAGTCATGCGTTTTGTACGGTTTGTCACATCGATTATTCTGTGGCGTATGGCGGGATAAGCGATCGTTCCAAACATACAGAATCGACATATCGCCAACAAAAGGCTGAGGCAAAGACAAAAATGATGCAAATAACGACATTTATGAGTAAGAATTCAGAATACGAAACCATAAATGCAGAAGTGAGCTTCACGTAGTTCGTCATTGCTCATAATTTATCCCTAGCTGTAGCCGATCATGTAGGACATCTATTCAGGAAAATGTTTCCAGTCTTTGATATAGCGAAAAACTATAGCTGTGCTTGAACCAAAACTACAACTATTGTACAAATGTTGGGTTGTGAAGATAACAAAATGATTTGGAGCATACTTACTAACAATGTTTACAGTTTAGCCACAGATGACTCAAAACTGTATTCAGTGGTTGTACAATATCTGTACGGGTTCTGTCTACAATCATTAGACTCAGTCATTTGAAGTAGTTGGCATCTCTGGCAAGAGATGGTAGGAATGCTATTACGATATTGACATGAAGTTATTGCAATCGATTTTCAGCTTCACTTTACATTAGTACCTATAAACAAAACAGTGAAGGACTAAACAGTGTTAAACCTAATCAAATATTTCAATTAACATATAATTAAGTGAAATATTACAGTAAAGAGAACAAATGATGATGGAACCATCAAGTTCCAAGCATTTCATATTGTTAACAAACATATCACTGTTAATCAACGTTAATAATTTTAAGGATTATTGGGTATGAGGGCGTTTGAGAACTTTATCAACCCTAAAATAAGGATGTATATGACTAAAAGGTTTATGATATATAACATTTAATCAACTAATAATTATTGGGTTTTCATTCGATGAAGTATGTATTTACTGTATTCCTTTACATCTATATATCTAAGTGAATATTTGTCTTCTACCTATCATATGTTTACCCGATAAACCATAATAAACAAAGGGAAGTTTGCCTTTTCTGGTTTTCAAATTCTCAGTTTGTTTTGCAATATTTGTTAATTATGATAATCTTTCTCGCACCTGAAAAGAGGACATTTGCTAAAATTCTTTGAGCCATTGACCGATAATATTCAAGCAACTAATAAATATTGTACTTTGTTAACTGAATGTCATAAAGTATGTATGCATTGCATTTGTTAACACATATCTATCTTTGTAAATATTTGTCTTCTATCTGGCAAACGATTACGAATAAAGTGAAGATTACTTCGCTGGATTCAATATCGTTGTGTGTGTGTGTTGTTTTTTGATAGATCACAGTTTGTTTGTTAATTCTAAAAACCGCATTCAAGATCTTTGTCTTTCAAGAACTTAAACAAATACACAAAATCTAAACACTATTTACCCTCAATACATGAAGTTATAATTTTTGTTCCTAATTTATTTTAAATAAAACATTTTTATTACTTTTATATCTCTCTTCAGAACTTCAAAAAACTACATTCAGGAAAAAAAACGAAACAAACCTTACTGAAAATTTTGTCTGACATTCTAAACGAAACAGAAAAAATAACCCATGTAATCTGAGCTACTGTTACTAGGATGATCATAACTATTAATTGGATTACATGGAATGTTATAGGGTAACATAAATTAATTTGGCTATTCAATGAACCTTAAAAGGTAAAAAGGAAGAATTGATAATCATAGCTATCAGTTCAAACACGATACATACAGGGGCCACTTAGATGATCATAGGGATTTACAGGTGATACTAAAAATATTTAAAAGTGCTCTTTAACATTAATTATTATATGCTTTTTCACTATGAGGATACAGATGTGACCAAGTATATTAGTTATCCATTCTTTGTTTAATACTATAGACCTTCTAAAAGCTTACACGAAGAACAGAAACAATGTTGATGTGTCATTATGAGCATACCGTCGCACAGAAGAAGCCCATGTTTAATTCTGCAATTATGAAAGCAGAGAAGACGAAAATTTCTCAAAAACTTTCCTTACGTGTGGGAATTCTGAAGAGAAAATTGTTTGATCCCCAGAACAGAACACAGTACAATTCATATCAAGTCTTTGTTTTTCTATTCTACAATAACAGTCATACTTTTGTCTTCGTTAATATAAATGAAGTTATTTTACGCTCGAACATTGTCCCACAATTACTAGTTGAGTCCATATTGGACTTTTGAAACTCGTATTGATAAACTGTTTATATACCGACTTGTTTGTGCGCCCATTATATTTTTGGTTATTGGGCCCCAAGCGACCTTGCAACACAAAAATAAAAACACAAATACCATTTATATTGCCCCTCGGCGTGAATTCCTATATGTAGTGAGAGGACCTCCTAGAGAAGGTTCTGTTCTTTCAGTTTACCTCCTCTGAGATCTAAACGTCCAACTACGTGTTTGACGTACGTGGTGACCCGTGAAGGAAAAGAGAGGATCCTGATGGATGAGGGGTACAACTCTAACACATCACTTTTGCCTTGAATTCCTGTAGACGGGCGGCCTTGGCGTGTTCCCCTTGGTTTGATCGGCTGGTCTACTTGGGCTAGTGTCAACCAACTACCAAAGTTGGATGTTTTCAACCGGTGTTGTGGACATTGCACCTGATGCTAGTGTTTGGGTACAATACCCACGACACCCTGACGATGCATTAGTGTCCTTGTTTGGCATTGTAGTGCCTCCCCCTCGTCAATGGTGGGTAGGGTCAGTGGGCACCGAAATATTTTTTTATTATTATGGAGCATCCAAAAACCAACTAAACTAGTTGAAAACAGTACATAGGTAAATAACTACGTTTTAAAGATTCTGAGCAGCAATTTTCAACATCTCTAACACCTGTTGTACCTTATTTTCTTATACTATATTCTCTTTCAGACAAACCTTTAGTACAAATGTCTCCCTTTTTCATTCAGAATAAACTAGAGGTACTTACTGGCTCTCCAAAGTCAGTAAAGAAGCTTTGCTCTGGTGACATATTGCTGGAAACATCCACATCTCAACACAGTGAACCTCTGCTCCAGTCAAATGCAATTTAGGATATACCTCAAGATGTTACACCTCATGTTACTTTGGATTCATCACGAGGAGTTATTGTGGAGTGGAATTTCAAAAACATCTGATTTCTCCACCCAAAGAGTTTCTGCAGTGAGGCGTATCTCCACTCGCAAAGATGGAATTATGGTGCCGACCAATGTTCTCATTCTCACATTTACGTCCACCTGCCACCATCAAGGCAAGTTATCTTAATTACATGGTACTACCATACATTTCCAACCCTCTCAGATGTTTCCAGTGTCAACGGTTCGGTCACACAAAGACGTCATGTCGTGGTTTCTTGACATGTGCTCATTGCAGTAGCAAGGACCATAATATCTATGAGGGTGAAACGGACCTTCATTGCATCAATTGCCGTTGCTCTCACCCATCCTACTTTCGTTCTTACCCTAAATGGTTGAAAGAAAAAGAGGTGCAACGTTTGAAACCCATCCTGAGGCTCGAAAATTGCTGTCCACCACCTCATCTCGGACGTATGCTGTTGCACTTCTTTCCACAGCTACTGTAAGAGTGCATACGGATCTCTCTGTGCCTCTTAAAGAATCGTTTTCCAAACAAATGAAAAGTCGTTTGATCTCTATGGAAAAGAAAGTTGATGAATCAACTTCAACACCCATTTATGTCCTTAACATACATTCCAACAAATCCTGAGATATACTTTCTTCGGTTCCACACACAGGAATTTCCTTGGATAGATCTTCTTCTCCCACCCCAAGATGCAAAATCATTATCTTAAGTCCTCAGTTGCTGGAATCCTTTTTCAACAGCAAAGACGTGCCCAATCGACCCAGGGCAGGATCCATGGAGGTCGATAGACCCCCTCAAATAAAGACAGAAAAGAAAAAAGGACGAGATCTTAGACATAAATGTTCTCCACCCAATTCGCCTACATGTAAATAAAAATGGCAAGCTTGATACAATGGAACTTTCAAGGTTTACGACCTAATCTGGATGACATCAAAATACTGATTGCTTCCTACCATCCTGTATGTCTTTCTTTACAGGTAAAATTTCTGAAACCTGCCGATACAATCACTTTAAAGCAGTTTTCTTTGTACAGAAATGACAGGCTGTGTGATGGACGAGTGTATAGAGTGGTAACACTGTTGGTTGATCAGTATGTGCCCAGCTTGTCTTTGCCACTCGACACAGTCTTGGACAGCGTAGCCATCCATGTTACCTTGAGTCGTACCATCACTGTCTATTCCCTCTACCTGTCGCCTAGAGAGACCTATGATCAATCAGACCTTGATGCTTTCATTAAATAGTTGCCGTCTCCATGTTTAATCCTGGGGGACTTTAAGAACATAATCCCCTCTAGGAAAGTGCTGATATTGATAGGAGGGGTTGATCCATAGACCATATGCTCTCTTATCACAACGTTTCTTTTCTCAGTACTGAGTCTTCTACTTATTTTCATTCACATAGTCTGTCCTCTACTGCTGTTGATCTCTCAATTTGCTCCCTTTATTATTCTTTCATTTATCATGGAGAGTTGACAGTAATCCACGAGGCAGTGATCATTTTCCTATGGTATTCAGAGAGACTGGTTTTGGTCGATGCCACCCAAATCGCCTGCTCCGTTGGAAGCTGGATCAAGCAAACTGGCCCTCTTTCACTGCTCTCGCAGAAAATGATCCTCCTATTGTTTGTAAGCCGTAAATAGACGACTGTATGGAAGTAGTAACTGACTGTATTGTACAAGCAGCTGCTCAATGTATTCCTAAAACCTTGACACGTTTTACACGATATTCTTGTTAATTTTGGAATCCTGCCTGCCACATGGCACTGAGAGCTCAGAAATGGGTCTGGGATACTTTTTATAAATATCCTACACTTTCTAACTGCATCACATTTCAGCAGGCCTGTACACATACTCGGCGGATAAGACGTGAAAGTCAGAAGAACTTTTGGATTAAATTCACAACCAGCATATCTTCTACCACCAATTCAAAAGTCACATGGGACAAAATTCAAAAGGTCAGTGGGCAATATAATTTTGCCACCCTCTTGATCTTGCTCTCTGATGGCCAGGAAATAGCTGATACCCAGAGTATCGCTAGTAATCTAGGTGAAAGCTTTTGCCAGGTATCTAGCATTTTTGCTTCTTTCTCTACCTTCTTCGCCATCAATCCTCGGGTAGAGCGATCACCTCTTTCCCTTCGAGCTGATTGTTTCTGACTATAATCGTCCCTTTACACTGGTGTAACGCAAACTAGCTTTTTATCGGTCTGGCAGTACAGCGGTCGGACCTGATGATGTACACTTAAAATGGTGCGCCATCTATCTCCTACTTCTCTTGCTATTCCTCTGATTGTTTTTAACCGGATCTGGCAGGAGAATGTTTTTCCTGGTGTCAGTCGTCAAACATGAAGTATATTGATCAACAGCTACAGACTTCCCTCAAACGTTTACTGAAGTAGACCACAGCAAAATGTTTTAATTTCTCTTTCTCTAAAACCGTTTGCATGCACTTTATTCTGCCAATGGGGTATTCACCCTTATCCTGAACTTTGTATTGGTGAAACTGTGCTGCTTATGATTGCTGAGACAAAGTTCTTGGAGCATATCTTTGACCGTAAGCTGACCTTTATACCACACACGAAGCAACTACGGGTCAAATTAAAAGAGAACTGAGTATCTTCCGTGTCCTCTCTTTCACCAGTTGGCAAGCGGATCGATGTTCTATGCTAATGATATATTGTGCTCTTATTCGATCGAAACTCAACTATAAATTACTGGTCTATGGCTCTGCCAGAACTTCGGCCTTGAAGATGCTGACCCCGCTCATCATCAAGGACTTCTGCTCTGCACTGGGGCTTTTCGCACTTCCCAAGTTCAGAACTTATACATAGAGTCTCATGAACCTTCTTTGTACCTCCGCAGTTTGCAGCTGTCTTTACTATATGCTTTGAAACTTCGTTCCTTACCAAAGCACCCCACCTGGGTGACAGATTGTCTGTCATTGCTCCTTTTGGCCTTCTTATCCAAGCACAGTTGAATAAATTGGGTCTGTCCTTGGATACCACTGCTGTATAAACCGGTCAGCCAATTCCACCATTGCTTCATAGAGTCCCCATATGTGACTTATCTTTAAGTCATCTAAGAAAATCAGACACACCTGATTGGAAATACTGTCTGCTTTTGCTAAACTTCTTTCAAACCATCCTTTCATTCCTATTTATACAGATGGTTCAAAATCAGATGAATGTGTGTACTCAGCCATGGTTTGTTGTAGTTCGGTGGTTGCGTGCAGAATCCCCTCTACAGCTTGTGTATTCACTGCTGAACTATATGTCATTTCTCTTGCCTTGGATAACATAAAAGCTAAACAGTACTCAAGCTGCACTATTTATACTGAGTCGTTTAGTTCTCTAAGGGCCGTGGAATCGTTTCATGTTAGTTCACACCCTGTTCTCGCCGATATTCAAAACTGACTGGCCCATTTATCTTTAACATCTACTTGTATCCAGTTTTTTCTAGATACTGAGCCATGTTGGTATTCGAGAGAATGAGCTCTCCGACACTGCAGCTAAATCTATCTGCTCTGGCACTATCACTGCTGTGCCTGTTCCTTTCATGGACTATGGTCCTGTATTTAAAGCTCCGTGCCATTTGGTAGCTGACTTGGAGTTAGCGACGTGAAAATAAGCTTTTCCAAATTGAACCTTATATTGGACTTTGGCCATCTTGCTTTCGTAAGAATCGGAAAGAGAAAGTTGTTTTAATTAGACAACGCATTTGTCACAGTTTTTTAACACATCGTTTTCTTTTACTTGGAACTGATGCACCAATGTGTAGTCTGTATGATACTCAGGTCACAGTAAACCACATTTCACTTTCTTGCTATCATTATAACTCTCAACGACGGTGCCATTTTAACCATATTCTGTCCCAAGGTTTTTCCATGACATTAGATAATGTTATTGGTATTGGTTACACTGTCCACCTTGAAAATGTTTTTAGTTTGTTAAAGGCCATTAATCATTAGAATACCATCAATTTTTTTGTATTTATACATTAGACCTTTTTGTAATGAGATTCCCTTTTAAGAATCAAAGTCCGTGTTGTTCGATTAGGAATTAGAAAATGGCCATGTTACGTTTTTTTATGTATGTTGACTGTAGACTGAGCGCAACAGAAAGACACAGATAACAGCTTGTATAACTTATTACACTAAACTATTATATATATGTAACAGATATAACATAAATTATATAATAACAATGACAGATATTAAGTTTAAACCTTCAAAATTAATTACAATACAAAATAGTACTGGTTTCAACCTTCAAAGTTAATTACAACACAAAATGGTACTGGCCTGTATCTAATATAATGATCTAAAATGAAAGTTCAGAAACAATTCACAGTTCAATAAATTCGACGAAGTTCTTTTCACGATGCCTCCGATGAACGTCTCAAACTTGTCGCCTTCAATTTTTCCGGACTTCCCTGGCTAGTCCCGTACGTGCCTTCTGTAGATCTACCTCTGGTCACAAATCCAAGTTGAGTAAACTCACAGCAAACACTTAAACTTTCTCAAACGAATGACTGACTCTTAATCTTTTTCGAATAAAAACTAATGACTCTTCTTTTGAATAAAACTAATGTCTGACTCTTCTCTTTTTTTCTTTCTCGCATCTTCGTCTGTTTATATATTTGTAGGCCTCTTTTCTCGAACCATCGCGTAACTTCCCAACATTCCAGAGAAATCCGCGCATGTCCGTTCTTGCACGAGACTCAACGTCTAGACACTGGGCCGCCAACATTTCATTTACACACATATGATTGGTCTACTTAATTCTAGAAAATTCTAAATGTTATTTTAAATGAATAACAACATACTTTATTGGTTCAAGCTTTGAAACAATAATATAAATAATAGAAATGAAAATTTAAACACAACACGACATGTTGTCGTTTACAAAACATTTACACGACATTTACATAACAGGCCATAATGTTAAATAACTTGAAACCAGGATTGGAAAGGCCAACTTCAGGTGACTGACGGTGGTTTTTGTACTATCGTGTGAGTGTTTCTGGTGAGTTATGATAATTACAATTATGCTAAAGAAAATCCTTTACAACTTGTATTACTTAGTTTTTCTCTTAACGTTGTAGACTAGATGTAAACATTGGTTTTATGATATTTATGTTTTAATTTTGTATGGTTTTACCTCAATTTTTTAATTTTACTAAATTTACTTTAATTTTAACTTTTTACCGGAAGTTTGGCGCAGATAGCCTAGCTGCTTTGTGTCAGAAAAAAAACACACCAACCATCTACAATGCAGTTAGTCCTATTACTGCTTGGGTCTTCCTCTATGTTTTGCATACAAAATGAGTGATTTCGCCCGAGGTTTTGGACAATTCTTTAGGTTCGATGCTATTATAAACAAAACACGTTACTTAATAGGATGTAAGATATGGACTCCACCACAGTGAAAAACACGTCGGTAATTTGAAGGCCAATTGAAATTTCCTTATGATAACGAAACTGACCAATCATTTTATGTCAAAAGCCTAATTGGATATCAAATTTACTGAAATGCAATTATTTTGTAATAATAAGGCAACGGATGGTTATTTTCTAATTTGTATACGAAACTATTTGAAGCTTGTTTTATGCACTATTTAAGCGAATCATTTTATTGCTGTTAAAGCTTACTTTAATATCTGTTCCAGTAAAATGTTTTAAATCTATTGTTTAAATATCTTTTTTTCTGACGTTTTACGCATATTTTTTATTTGCACAGAGTAGCAAATGTGTTTTGTTTATACTTGCAAGAACTTTCTACTCTAATAGCTTTATAATTGGAAAAAATGAGGAGAGCCTTATAATTAGGAAACCTGTAACTGTGTTTTACGTAAATAATTTTCAATTAATATATAAAGTGCCTTAAATGTGCTTATCATAGGAACTAACAAGATCGATTTTCACAACTGCTGAGATTAGAGTTGATAAAAGTGTGATAAATATATATTTTATAAGGTCGAGTAAAATGAGGCTGACAAACCCGGATCGGAAGGCTTAACAGCTTACATCTCTTGAATTTGTTCTTACGACAACTAATAGAAAATTTAATGTTTCGAACCTTTTAATTTTTGTTCCTATGAAAACTAATTGAATATTTTATGCTTCGCATCTTTGAATTTTTTTTTCCTCTTGCAATCGGTTTAATTTTTCATGATGTATGTATTTTGAATGTTGTTTGTATAACGATTGAATGTACATATAAACGCTCATTTTTCTTGAGTTTTCCTCCTACGATAACCAACAACATTTCTAATGGATTTTACCTCTTTCAACTTTTCTTTTATGACAACCATCTCTAAACACTTCGATTGTCATATTTCGAGAATACTTTCCCTTAAAATTATCGGTTGCATATTAACGATTCAAGTTTTTAGAGTTTGTTCGTGTTAAGTCAGATTAAATATTCATTCGCTCACATCTTTTAAACTTTACAGTTCATGAAATATGATGTAAAAGGGGTGAATGTCATCAGCTTTATATATTTATTTATGCGATAACTAACAGTAACCGATGTTTCATAAATGAGTGTAAGTTCATTATTTAATACGATAACGCATTAATTTAATTATTTTACGTTTTAATTTTAAGTTTTCTTATTTCACTAAGTAACCTTTTAACCATAAGCTTTAGTACTCATTATGTCAAAGGCATTTTGTAAGAATGAGCGTTATAGATTCGAATAGAATTTATTATTTAAACCATTTGAAGCTTTGTAGTGTCAGTTTCGTTTTATGTTCTAGTGAACGCTTCTGAAGAAGCTGTGAAGCTCAACGTTGAGTGTATTATTAAATAAAAACATGTTGGAGCTACAAGATCGTTTATTTCTAGTATTAATAAGTTGTCTTAAAATCCATTCAAGATACAACCTAACACTGTTTTTTCGCAAGCCAAAACTCTAGAAGAAAGTGTAATTTTCTACTTTATTCTTAAAATAAAAATGTTTGAATGGTAAAAAACAACTATTTGGACTAAAACATTTATAGTGATGACCTTCAATCAATGTTTTAAGTAGGAAGCATCCTCTATCTGGTGTAGTTATTTTGTTTTGTAAAGTACGATGTTCTTTCACATATAAAGTTATTTAAAGATCTCCGCTAGAAATTAATTGCGGAATAAACTATTTACAATAATTATCTGAATTGTCATTGGTTACCTGTTTTCAAGTTATTTAGGATCATGGCAAAAAGTCATTTGAATTATCATTGGTTAATTACAGATGTCGTTGTTTAATTTGAATAGTCTTGATTATTGATAAATTTCAGAATAAAAACTTGAAACATAATTGGACAGTTTTGGTTTTGTTCAGAACAGAATTAGTTAATTTCTACGAAACTTATCAGCCGAAGTACTATGTGGCAACCCTGGTGAATTAAAAGAAAATTTTCGTCTAAAACAATCAAAAGCATTCCCAGTGAACTAAAATATTTTTTTTCATCTGAGAAAATGCGTAGCATCTCTGGTAAATTATAACTTCTCATTCTAAAATAAGAAGTAACAACACTAGTGAACTAATCTTCTTTATCTGATGCAACGTGTAGCATGACTGGTGAATAAAAACTTCTCTTCTGAGGAAATGTATAGCCCCCTTGACAAATTGAAACTTTTCTTCTGAGGTGACATCTAACATCGCTGGTGAATTAAAGGCCATGATCTTTTGATATTTTCCCTTTATTGTCATCTGGTTTATCAACGTTAGTTGTTAGTACTCTGGGAAAACATTTGATTTATCGTTTGGAAAGTCACATGATATACTCTAGATAAAAGAGACAAAAGTCCATTACTGATACGGTTTTGAAACTTATATATCGCTTATGTGGGACAACGTTAAGTCTTCAGATTTATAATGCTAAAATTAGAGGTTTGATTACTCTTGGTAAACACAGCAGACGACGAACTGTGGCTTTTCTATAACAAATAACATCCATAAACATATGTCGGTTGTAAGACAACGACAGTTAACTATTATTAATACGTTTTCAAAACTAAATTCTCATTAATATATCATTAGTTTATTTTTAAACTTTAAATTCTCTGGTGAAATAACTATTACTTTTATTAATAATACTTTCGAAGCTTTATTATCCCTATTAAAGTAACTATTATTTGTTATTAATGTAATTTAGAAATTTGAATTTTCGTATTTCTCATGCTTGAACACGAATGTTTCGTCCTCCGCTGGTAAAGCGGAAAGTCTACGAATTTACAACGATAAAATCAGGCGTTCGATTCCCCCTCGGTAGATTCAGCAGCTAGCTTATTGTGGTTTTGCTATGAGTAAATCCACACTCACTTATGTCACTTGCACATAATTATCTTTTTATATTTCAAATTTCACACCTAGCCACAAGTAGCACAGAATAATTTTAACGCGATTTCTTTTCCCCCTTTTAAGTTTTAATTATCGTGTTTCTGATTCTACAAAAATTGTAAGGCTGACACTAATTTCTTTTTGCAAAACACGATTGGTATAATTTTTCATGTAGTCATTATGATCCACTGACTTTGTTTATTTTTGTTTAAGAAGAAAGTTTGTTGACTGAAATTACGGATATTATTATATCATACTTTAGCTGCTTTTTAAGCATCTTCTTCCTACACATTAATTTTCATGTAGAATTAAATAATTTTGAAAATGAGGATCATATTAACATTAATAACAATATTTCACGACATAAAAACAGGAAGTAAATGCACCTCAAGAATTCTTTTTAATATTTTGGACATAAACAAGACAGTTGTGTTGTGTATACAATCAAATAGATTATCTTTCTATTGTAGAATTAAGCTGTCCTAGATTTGTAGATCAATCAGAGATAAAAACATTAAAATGGAACTATACACATAAAACACGTTGGCAAAGAAGACTTTCTTACAAGAAAACATAACATTGCATTTCGTATGACGTAAGAAATCAAATAAGCTGATACACTTGAGACTATTAAAACTTGACAGTCTCGTGTATATTTGGTGAGCTTAATGTGTATTTTCATGGAACTAATTGAAACAGATTTAGACATTAATAACGAGCAGTTTTAACTTCAATGATAGATGTTTTTTTTCTAATGCGACCCGAAATAAGTCAAAAAGCTAGGTTATGGTTGTGTTCATAGTTTGCATAGGAAGTTAATCTTACTAGCACATTACTTGTGTGCACAAAATATCCAGAGTTTCGGCATGTTAAAAGTTTTATATAAAATGTGTGCACTGAACTAATAGATATTAATGAATGGAGTAAATTCTCAAGCCAACTGAATTGTTTTTCAATCAGTAATAATTATACTTTCCATGTTACTTTGTCAATGCAATGTTTTTAAGAGTAAGGCTTGCGGGAACACAAACAACTATTTCTTCCGGTTAAATGAACGTAAAGAATCAGGAACATCTAATTTAAACAGCAAAAATATAATAGAAATATTTCAACTCTACAGTATCTAACAACAACAAAGCTAGTCAGTGTAACTCAAGTCACGGTGATGTGATGACAATATATACGATAATGGAGACGTAATAAAAAGAGATGCCCCGTTGAGAATATCTGATAACAACAGAATTATACACTGTAACTCCAATCATAGTAATGTTGCGATAACATATTGAGTAATAAAGACATAACACAAGATAATTCACAGCTGACAATATCTGATAGCAACGTACCAAGTAGATATAAATCGAGCCTTAGATACAAAGAAAGAAATGTCGAAAGGAAAGAAAACAACATAATTTTGAAACTAAATCATCAGTGGAAAACAGAAAAGCAGTTGTTAATACTTACTCTGAAAATGACAGTACAGAATCAGCTAAAGAAACTAGTATAAATATAACCGAAATATTCCAAAGAAAAAGCTATAATTCAGAACAATACAACTGATAATATTTAAGTAATACGACTGAACAAGAAATTATTTTAAAAAACAGCGAGAAATATTACCGGTCAAAATGAAGACTTGTAAACAAAATTTTTGAAACATTGAAGATATTTTATTTAAAATGATTATGAGACAACAAATTTGTTTATTGATTCTATTTCACAGTTCAATTTATAGCAGAGGAATAATATTAAAACAAAGCCTGCATAAATATTTGAAATAAAATAAAAATGAGCTAAGAGCTCTTGATTTAGAGATCAAAGATGATATTTCGTTATCAAAATCAATAATTTTAAATTTTGAAAAGAAGGTTAGAAAACTGTCTGAGAAGTTGGAGGTGATTTTATTTGTTTGTTTTTGAATTTCGCACAAATATACACGAAGGCTATCTGTGCTAGCCGTCCCTAATTTAGCAGTGTAAGACTAGAAGGAAGGCAGCTAGTCATCACCATCCACAGCCAACTCTTGTGCTACTCTTTTACCAACGAATAGGGGGATTGACCGTCACATTATAACGCCCCCACAGCTGAAAGGGTGAGCATCTTTGGCGCGACGGGGATGCGAATCCGTGAATTACGAATCGCACGCCTTAACGCGCTTGGCCATACAAGGCCCAGATGATTTTGAAATATACTTACAACATAAGAGGTTTAATACACTAAATAAATAAAATTTTTAGAAAATATCTTATTGGTAAACAATATCAAACATTGTAGATAGAAGGAAGAGATTCTTCTTTTTATTTAAAAGGTTAAATGAAAAATAAGTATTTTTTTCAATAAATAGCTTCAAAATTACATTGAATGTTATATTTACATTTATGGCAGATATTGATCTATAGAATATTATATGTTGTTTTACAAATATAAATAATCGAGTACTTGAAAACGATATTATGTGTTATGACACATTAATTATTTTATTGCAATAAGCTCCTCATCATCATTGTATACATTGTAACTCGAATCATTGTAATGTTGCGATAACATATTGAGTAACAAAGACATAACACAAGAAAATTAACAGCTGACAATATTTTTAAAATAGCTGAATATTATTTTTTAAAAAATGCATTTAATGAAAGTTCATTTGTAATACAACTGATCATAGGTATGCCAATTGTTAACAGTCGTTATATTGCAGTTCGTTCACAATTCATTTTCTGTCGCATTTAATCGTTTCATCCATAGTCTCGATTGTAAACACTCGTCACGTATTTCGGCAAAAATTATGTATGTTATTTTCTATTGCTACAAGTTAATCCAACAGAATTAACAATGTGCTTACTTTGTATTGTACTCACAATTACTAACCACTTTAAACCCGTTTCATTTTCATTTTTCTATAAATGAATTATTAAACTTAAAATAAAACTTTTTTTTTTTGCTTTTTTACAATATCTGACACTTATCACATTATCTATCAATTACGAAAAGAAAAATCGGATGTCCAGTACTATCTGGAAAGGTTTCTTTAAACCGTGGTTCCGCTAAATACTGTAACTCGCAGAGGGGAGACATGGTTAAAGAAGATAAGGTTACGTAGGTTTCTTGATGACGAGAAACCCACTCAAAGTAAAAGTGTATTACGTCAACCTGAAGATGGCCTAGGAAAGTCGAAGCGTTGTTCTTTGCTTTTTAGCAAACGTGTTTGGTACCCACAACAGCCGTTCTGACATACAATATTACCTGTCATTTGCAGAGTTCCTCGACCAAGAAAAAGTTAAAAACCAGTGAACTAGTAGACAAGAATTAAAAAAACAGATACGTTTGGATTTCGCTCTAAGCTACTCGAAGGCTATCTGCGTTAGCCATCCCCCATTTCGTGGAGTAAGACGGCTAGTCATCACCACCCACCACCGACTCCTGGGCTATTCTTTTACCAACGAATAGTGAGATTTTCCGTCACATTATAACGGTGAGCATGTTTGATACAACCGAGATTCAAACCCGCGACCATCAGATTACGAGTCGAGCGCTTTAACCACCTGGCCATGCCGGACAAACGAAAAAAATAGAATTGTTAAGAAATGCTGACACTATACCATCTTTCTTGAAGAAGAGTTATAAAATATTCCTTATGTAAGGAAATCAAAGCGGTGATAAACAGGTTTAAAAAATAGTTTCATTAACTAAGGTTCTTTCTTCTTTTTTCGTAATAGATAATATCACATACAAATTCGCCCGTATTTTTAAATCGATGCTGCAAAACATTTTCTTAATCATAATAAATCGATTATTACGTCTTTCACTCACTTTTTTGTTCGTTTGTTTTTTAAAGGATGCACAGGTTCTAATCGATATTTGCCCACATATGTGCCAGTAGTTCTGAAGAAATAGTCGGAATTGCGTTGACTATTTGGGCATGAAAAGATGTCATTATCGGAACCTTCGTCGGAAAGACGAATCTTACATATACTTTAGACATCAGTTTCCTAAATACAGTGAACCGCAATTGTTTATCTGGTGTTGTTCATATTCTATTAAACTAGGAAAGTGCTTAAGTATTTCATGGATACAATATATTCTGGCTATGTAGGTTAAGACACAGGAAGCCAGTCATTTGACAAAGTTAGGATCTGTTAAGTGGTAGTAAAGCTCAAATCAATACAGAATTCAATAGAATACACGGTGAGCCCACATTTGATATAAACTGACCTCTTTAGATTATATTGCTCGGTTATACTGATTGCGTAAGATGTTACAAAACATGTTATTGATTCTTATTTTGAAAGGTTCATACACGTCTCAGGAAAACTGGACGTTCTTCCCAATTATTTACACCATTTGTTCACAGTAAATTCAACTCAAATTCAATTGCATCATTAAATGGTTAATAAACTTTCTTATATTTCATATTGTGACTTGGATATAAGTATAATCATTAGCTAGCTAAAGTTAATTTACTCATTTTGATCTGTGGCTTTCACATGGGGTTATCTCCAACACCAGCAGGATTCGTTCAGTCATACTACGTTTTTATGAAACAAGAAGACTCACACATTAAAACATTGTTGTCATTAATATAATTCATTAGAATCTTGTCGTTTGTCAACTTCAGTAAAAAATTACATTTTTCTAAATGTTAGGAACATGAACATGTCATTTTGGGCTTAAGTTATGCTATATGTAAAATGTGCTGCTGACACTGTTGTTTGTTGAATATTTGCGCAAGGTTACATGAGGGTTATCTGTACTCGTCATTCCCAGTTTTGAAATGATTGTTTAGAATAAAGTCAGCTAATCAACACTACCCAAAAGATGCCAACTGTTTCAAATGACTGAGTCTAATGATTGTAGTCAGAGCACGTACAGATATTGTACAACCACTGGATACAGTTTTGAGTCATCTGTGGCTAAACTGTAAACATTGTTAGTAAGTATGCTCCAAATCATTTTGTTATCTTCACAACCCAACATTTGTACAATAGTTGTAGTTTTGGTTCAAGCACAGCTATAGTTTTTCGCTATATCAAAGACTGGAAACATTTTCCTGAATAAATGTCCTACATGATCGGCTACAGCTAGGGATAAATTATGAGCAATGACGAACTACGTGAAGCTCACTTCTGCATTTATGGTTTCATATTCTGAATTCTTACTCATAAATGTCGTTATTTGCATCGTTTTTGTCTTCGCCTCAGCCTTTTGTTGGCGATGTGCCGATTCTGTATGTTTGGAACGATCGCTTATCCCGCCATGCGCCACAGAAAAATCGATGTGACAAACCGTACAAAACGCATGACTGTCACTGACTTTTCATGCAATTACCGGATATTTTGCACTATTCTCTTTCCTAAATTTTTGATTCACAGTTTTGGATCTTTTAGATTTACTAGAAACAAGACACTCTGGTGAACGAGGCCACTTTTTTTTTCTAACTTTGAACGATCGTTTTGGTATTTCTTTGCCGCTTAGAAAAAGAGAAATACGCATATACGCGAGCGCTGATTGGCTGAAAAGCACTGATGACGTAACTATGGATTTCCTCATGTACCCAGTATGGAGAAGCACCGCACTCAAATTGTTGGTGAACGTCGGAGATACAAATATTTTTTTATTATTTCAAGCACAAACGTGATTATCGCAAGTAGCCATTTTGTCTGTCTTTTATCTATTATCAAAATTTATTTGTGTCTCACTTGAAATTTTCTTTTCACTCAGTGATGTCGAGAAACCCACTTGTTGGTGAATTTTTATATGCAAAAACGGCTCGTTTGGGTTGAGAAAATATTTCAAATAGAAGAGCGAACAACGTTTCGACCTTTTTCGGTCATCGTCAGGTTCACGTGATTCACGTTCAGGTTCGTGAACCTGACGATGACCGAAAAAGGTCGAAACGTTGTTCGCTCTTCTATTTGAAATATTTTCTCAACCCAAACGAGCCGTTTTTGCATATAAAAAATTCTTTTCACCCCTTTCAAGCCCTGGGGAATAATTTATCACTTAATTGTGTAGGCTGATATAATATATAACAATTTGAGAGTTGAAACAAGTCGTAATATTTGTATGTATGAGCGTATAGTCGTGATGTATACACCAAAATCGTAATGACTTCGCTCAAATCGTAGTGGTTGACTTCTCTGCTACCCATCAGCAACTTATCGAATAGATGGATTTAACCGTCACTTTTTTAACGCACCCTCGGCTTTTATTTTGTTTTATTTTTTCAGTGACGAGTTCCAAACCACGAACCCCCTAGTGGTACAGCGGTAAGTCTATGGATTTAAACGGTAAAAATCAGATACTCGATTCCTCTCGGTGGACTCAGCAGATAGCCCGATGTGGCTTTGCTATAAGAAAACACACACGCGGGAACCACTAAACTAAAAACTGTAGTCTTCAAGCTAATTCTGTAACACAATTGTTTTGCTTTCTCTGTTTACTCATATAGATAACTTAAATTATTTGTTTGTTTTCTTAACTACAAAGTTACACAATTCGTTATCTCGATTTTGCTCACTAGGGGTAACGAACAATGTATTTCTTGGCGTTATAAGCCTTCAAGTTTAACGCTGAGTCATCTGGAAATATAAGATAAAATATTATTGATCATTAAATATTCATAAATATTCCAAAACACCATTTATAATATACTTAAACTTCTAAATAAACAATTAAAGTGTATGTTATTTTGGTGTTCAAGTTTGATATTTAAAGATTAATTCAATCCCAACAGACACATTATTTCAGTTTCGATTAGTACAAAGACCGGTGATCTTCATCTTACATTTTAAAATGTTTTATTTTATTATAATGCAAAAATCCCCAAGGTCTTTGATCATCTCGATGTTGAAATGTTGTGTGTTCATAAACTGAAGTTCTTTCCTCCCACTTTTTTCCTCAACAGATAATTTCTCTTTCAAATTCACCCGTGTTTTTAAATCGATGCCGCAAAAAAGTTTTTTAATCATAATAAATAGATTAATATATCTTTCTCTTACTTTTATTCTTTCAGGAATCAAAGCATAATTTTCCAATCAAATCTAAAAGCATTTCCTTCTTGTGTCATGGTCTTAGATTTTTGGAGAATAAAGGAGAAACAGAAATATAAATTTTAAAACAGTATACGAATTTTTATGTGCTATTCTAAATTTTTGGTCATTTACCCTCTCTTGATTTTTCAAAACTTTTTATATATTTCCATGTGCTGTACTTATTTGCTTGTTTTAGAACTTCATGCAAAGCTATATCAAAAATATGTGCACATAGTAGTCTCTGAGTTAAATTATTTGACTGGAGGGAAGATCGCTAGTCAACAGTACCTATCGATTACTCTGAATCAACCATTTTCTTACTAAATAGTAGGACTTTCTCATTATTCTTGTAACTTAACCAACATCTCAAAGTGTGGAGTGAACAATGGCTCTTCAATTGGAGCAGCCAACTTATATGTATTTTTAAATTTCTTATAGGAAACCCTTTATATGTTGATTGGATAACAATTTTTATAACGATGCCTGTTTAGAAAGATTCTGCATGAATATGTATCGGAAGCTTCAAATTATTAAAAAAAAAGTTATACAAAATATTTATTTACAAGTACTTAGTGAAAATGTTGGGAAACCTTGTTATTCTCAAGTACTAACGACAAACGCTCTCTCTGAAACAAAAATAATAATAATTTCAAGACCAGCGTTCGTTATTTTAAAATAAATATAATAATTAATTTGTTTTTTTTATTTCGAATATTTTCATACCATTTTACGGAAGTTGCGAGACATTTATGGGTTCCATTAAGTGAATTATTTGATGTAGAAGATCTATTATAGTGATTGATTGATCTTTAGATCGTTAATGTAGAAAAAATATGCACTGATTGGTCGATCTATTTATCGGTGCATAAAATTAATGGTATCTAAGAGAGGTGTTTTGAGACATTAATATTTCATAGCATTTTAAACTCTAAAACTAATATAATATAGATGTTTATATATGTGTGTGTGTGTTGGGTTGTTTCAGATTTTGAAGATACAAAACACTGTCGAAACGTTATACATTTTTTTACTTAGTTAAATATGAAATAACGTTTATTTTTTCGTTTACTATTAAAGCTATCTTCAAACTGTAGTTTTTCCAAGTGGCTTTTCTCGTCATCAAATTTACAATATCTACACACCGCGTCATACCTTCTGTTAGGCTAGAATGTACTGGCGTAACATTGGTCAAATAGGTTATACTATCCAATTAACCAACAAAAGAACTTTGTTCTACTTTTGGCAACATGAACAATGAAGAATCTGAAATTATTGCTATCTACTGCGAAGTATTAAAACTATATGTTAACGTGATCAGAGATTGCTGAGAGAGTTCACATTAAACATACATTATGGATAAAACAATAAAATTATATCTTAATGAAATTTTTATTTTTGTTAAAGATTTATAATTATATATTTGCATACTCGTAACAGCTCCACAACAATCAGTTCTGTTATGATCAGAATATACAATTTTATTTACCATCAAAAGGAACAGTAAAGATACAATAATCTGGGTCATATAAATGTGGGTACAAGACTGAGATACATTACAATACTGAATATTATTATGAAGTACATGTTACTAAGTTAAATAAAACATCTACTTGTACACAACAATTAGTAGAACATTTCCGTTGTAAACAACTATAAATATAACACTTTCCATCACTTCATTCTTTTAAACAACAGTAAATAGAACATTTCCGTCACTTCATTCTTTTAAACAATACTAAACAGAACACTTTCCGTCACTTCATTTTTTTAAACAACACTAAACAGAATACTTTCTGTCACTTCATTCTTGTAAGCAAAAATAAGCAGAACACTTTCTGTCACTTCATTCTTGTGATTACAACTACTAAATTTTCTTTAACACAGTTCATTAGTGAGAAATATAAGTCAGTATTAATAACAACAACCAAAAACAACTTAAATATTTTGTTTCCTTTATTATGTTGTTCGGAAACAGTGAACTTATATAATAACTCTTCTTTTTTAACGCGAAGAAATTAATTAATTTTAATGACTTAGCAGATAAAAAACAGATTTGTACTTTTTATGTGAAAATACATTTGTGAAAACATCAGTTCACTTGTGATTGAATAATTTATACATCCTCGTAATTTGACTAAAACACATCATAGGCACCAGGGTTGTTCTTGTTTTGAATTAAGCACAAAGCTGCACAATAGGCTATCTGCGCTCTGCCCACCACGGGTATCGAAACCCGGATTTTAGCGTGTAAGTACGCAGACATACCGCGGAGCCACTGGGGGGCAAGCACCAGGGAAAAACAATCTATCTTATGGTTTCCTCTTCATAAGAATTAATATAAAAAATAACATGATAACAAAATTACCGTACTATATTATTGCATAAAAAAGTGATACTTAAAAAACAGCCACAATACTGTGGGTAAAGAACAAAGAAATCTTCGAATATAACAAAACTGGTGGACGGCAAATATATTCTCATTTCAAAAAATAAATATATATACATATACACAAAGGACTAACGGTCACTGCGAAGTGTGAAAATAAGCTAGGTAATGACCTCAGTTGAACTTCTATAATGGTCAAGTTTTAAATACCAAATTTTTGCATCAAACTGTGCCTTTGACGACCTTTAGTAAGATATTATCTATCACTCAAACAGAGCTATTCTAACAGAATAAGGTTGTCAAACATGGTTTGTTGTTATTTTCTTTAAGCAATAGTTTAGTCTTAGTGAACTTCCCCTAAGTGGCACAGCCATATGTAAGCGAACTTACAACACTAGAAATTGTGTTACGATATCCATGGTTGGCAGAACACTGGTTGTCCCTTGTGTAATTCTGTAGTGAAGTTCAAACAAACTTGATGAACTAAATCGAGAAGACCAATTTAGATTTGTTTTTTAATCTTGCGCAAAGCTACACTAGGGCCATGTGCGCCAGCCTTCCCGGATTTAGCAGTGTAAGACTTAGGGGAAGGCAGCTGGTCATCACCACCCATCGCCAACTATTGGGTTACTATTTTACCAACGAATAGTTGGATTGACCATAACATTGTAATGCCCTAACAGCTGAGAGGAAAAGCATCTTTAGTGTGGCAGGGATTTAAAACCGCAACACTCGGATTACGAGTCGAGTGTCTTAGCCACCTGGTTATGCTAGGCTCAATAAATTAGGTCATCAAATGTTCTTTTCATACTAAAAATATTTAAAGGTAGAAAATAATATGACAATATATTTTCTAAATGATCAACAAGGACCGTTTTCTAACGCATTTGTTTAAGTTTGTAAGTTTCAGTGAATGAATAACACACTATGCATAACACTTGGTTAGAAATACCACATACTGAGCAATGATAAAACATTTTGACTCTCACTAGTCGAAATACGTTGGTTATATTCAGTTCTACCAAATATTTTCGCTTTGTTTTGTTAAATTTGTTCACTCGATCGGTTTATATTTTATTATGTCTTTTAATTGTACCTTTTCTTTTGGCTTATATTTTTTCCTCCTTTATTACGAGCAGATTTGCAAATATACCTCTGTGGTTCTCTAGTTCTTTTTACTTGCATGTAATTTTTTGTTCTATCTATCTCAAAACTACCCAATCAGAGAATACTTTTAATCACGAAACCGTAACTTCTTATTTATTATTTCGATAACTGGGTGCTTTCCGACGATCTTGAAAAACTAATTATCTGTTTTTTGGTTTTTGATTATTCCTTAAGCGTCTTTCCCAATGTTTGGAGTCTATTAACCTTCGAAATGTAAATCACGGGACATAATGTTATTATATAATACTACAGAATATCATTCAATTCCAGTTTGGATCACGCTCATTACAATAATATTCCGTTATCTAAATAACTAAAAAAAACACCGTCTATATTATGTACACAAACGTACATAAAAACATTTACATATATGCCAAGAATGACGTCACAATGTACAATTTTATAAAGGAAATAATTACATTTTCAAAATCCAAGTTTTAAGTTTATAATTATGGTTATGTAATCAAATTACATGTATTAAGGTAATCACTCTTCACGATTTTGATTACATTTATCAGTGATATGTTAAGAACCAGAAGGTAAGTAATATTTGAGCCAAAAACATCTACTGTCGGTTTTTAAAATACCAGTTCACTTTAGTTCTGCTTTATGATAACTTCCAACAACTTTATAAAATAAAAACATCAGTTTATGATCATAACTTTCGTAGATTACAATTTTGAGAAAATTATTTAAAGTCTATGTTTTATGTTACATCTACTTAAATCAAAATTTTATTTTCCCAGGTTCAATTCTCCTACGAATCAAAGTTAATCCAACTATGTTCATTACTTTTGGAACTAATATTGTTATTACGAAACAAATTATTATTGTGAGATTGACCATCAAGGTCCGGTGTTACTATTTACAGCAACAAAAAGTGAAATACCACAGTTTACAGAAGCAAACGCATGAATAATGTGTAAAATATCTCATCTCACAGTAAAAAACACACGACCAGAACGTAAAAACCCTCAGTTCACAGTACCAAACATGTGACTAAATTGTAAAGTACCTCATCCCAGAGTATTTGTTTGTTTGTTTCATCTGAATTTCGCGCAAAGCTACTCGAGGGCTATCTGCGCTAGCCGTCCCTAATTTAACAGTGTAAGGAAAGTCAGCTAGTCATCACCATCCACCGCTAATTCTTGGGCTACTCTTTTATCAACGAACAGTGGGATTGACAGTCGCATTATAACGCCCCACTGCTAAAAAGCGAACATGTTTGGCGCGACGGAGATGCAAACCCGTGACTCTCGGATTACGAGTCGCACGCCTTAACCCATCTGGCCATGTTGTGCCAATCTCAGGGTAAAAAACATATAACTAAATTGTAAAGTACCTCATTTCACAGTAACAAAAGTATGAATAAAGTGTAAAATAACTAAAAATAGCAAAAGTTTAATTGAATGTTAAATATCTCAGCTCACATTAACAAAAATAGGACAAGACTTTAGTCACAATATTTACAACAGTTGTAGTACAGTTTGCCATCATACCTAGAATTTCGTTTTAACCTTTTTGGAATTTATCTGGCCATCAGACATGGAATCGCACCACGACTTTTGTAACAATTGTAATACGCTAGGCATAAGACGCAGAATCGCACCACAACCTTTCTAACATTTGTATTATAGCTAACTATGAACTCTATTATCGCATCACAATCTTTGTAGTAGCTCCAATGAACAGTGATGTGTTATAAAGTGTTGAACTTACCTGTCTTGACATGACAACGCACACGGAAAGTGAGAAATTGTCTTTTATTTTCTTGTGCTTTCAGGCATCATGTTGTCTGGGCTAATTGAATAATTTGTTCATCCACCGTATTAACAACTGAAACCCGCATTACAACAAAATCTCTGTTGAAAATCGCATCATTTATTTTACGAATATATATCTATATAAAGCTAATTTTTTAAGCTCTTATTTCATAAGATAAGGTGAAAATAATCTTTACTAAAATAATAAATATTTACTTACTCTTTCTATATTAACAGAATGTTTCACTAGATAAAAAGATCGAGGATTTCAATATGGCAACTAGAGAATAAGAGCCGATCAGAGGACTGAAGTTCAGAAAGGTTGAGCACTTTTATCTGTCGCAACGAGAGTATTAGCGGCCACGCAAGAGTACATTGTCAACAGTTTTAAGATTCTTTCGTAGTACTTTAAACAATAAATACTGTGAATAGTAACAAATAATACAGTATCAGTGTGGAAACTGTAACTTGGGCAACTTAATATATATCATTGAATGTCAAAGTCTGGTCATATATGTACTTAAATGAGTAATCCCATTTATTTGTTTTGTCTTCTTTCGATTACAAAGAGATCTTGATTTAAGCTAATTTATCCGCTGTGGGTTAACTTTTAATGAGAGTGTTGTGCTATTTAAACAAAGTTCTAAACTCATAGAAGGTCCGGCGTTTCCACTTCTCGCAATGAATGGCTTTCTAGTCCAGTAGCAGGATCTGAAACAGAAATGATTAAAATACATTAGTCATTAAATAAGTACGTAAATGGTTTATCATAGATATTTAAACAATACCTTTAAACCTTAAAAGAAAGTTCCAAATCTTACCTAAAATTTTAACTTGAAATTGCGACTGAAGGAAAAGCAAAATGCAAATAAAGCACGATCTACATTATAATAGTGTTAAAACGATCGTAACAAAGTCAACTCATAATGAAGTGTTTTTTTTAAAAAACAAAACAGATTTCTGTTTAATAATGCACTAATAATTTATAAGAAAATTAATGGTTTTTGTTTGTTGTTGTTTTTTTGTAAATTTTAGCAATAGATTTCTTTCTTTGACTCCATCTCTCGGTATTATTAGTTTACTCATACATCTCCTGGTTGCTTTTCTTCTGTTAATAGATGTATTATTTCTATATTAAAGTTGTAACGGCTTTCAAAATGTTATACTATTTTAACAGTGTGTTGAGACGTTCTAAATTATTGTCATCTTTTTTTTTCAAATTTACTCGGCATTTTATTGCTTTAAAATGTTCTAACAAACCATTGGATTGTTCGTAACAAAAAAAGTTAAATAAGAAAAATCGATGGTTACCAGAAATATAATTTTTGTGAGGATATTTAGTGAATCGTTTGTTTAATTTCTTAACAAAGTCATCGAACATCTTGTTCGTAGTTGCTTCAAAAAATAAGGATTAAAATATTAAGATAATTGCATTAATCTTGTTCAGATATTTTATTATCTGTGGTATATGACATCGAAGATAATGCAGAATTATATAGTTTGAAACGAAGTTTACTTTCTATTACTTCTTTCTGTCTTTGCTGGTTAAAACACACATAGTTTTAGTTTGGCAGCTTCAATTTCATATACCATCCAGTTGATTTATTGTCTTATAAAAGAATGATACGAATGGTATTAAACTAAGAATTTAGTATTTATAGCCTAATTAGCCTGATGACCTCATACCATTGAAAAAATAATGAATTTAAGAAAGAAATATAACAGAAAGGCTTCTAACGGAAGAAATAAGACCTGAAAATGTGAGAAGAGGTAATACTACGCTACTGGTAAGAAACGAAACGTAATTTTCTTATGTTATTGATATATTAATCAAAAGAAATTTGTTTTGTATACTTTTGGTATGAATCAATAGCTGAAAGAAATAAGTGGAGCTTTAATAAAGCTGAAGAGAGAAGTGTGAGTTACACAACGATCTGACATTCGTAACAAATTAGTGACAGAAGTGGAATTTATCAATTGATTAGAAATCGAAACCGAGAAACGAAAGAAAAGTTTGAAATTAAATTACCCCAACAAAGGCCGATAAAGAAACCAACTGAATGAAACATTATGTTGCCAGTAAGAAACAAAAACTAATCTTTTTATATGTTGTTCGTAAAGTAATAATCAAAAATTAGCTTCGTTTAAAAGTTGATGTAATTCAGTTCATCACAGATATGTGTAAATAGGCTGGTTGATATGGCGCTAGGACTCGTGGGTTCAAATCCCCATCACACCAAACATGCTCGCCCTCCCAGCTGTGACGGCGTTATAATGTTATGGTCAATCCCACTTTTCGTAAGTAAAAGAGTAGCCCAAGAGTTGGCGGTAGGTGGTGATGACTAGCTGCCTTCCCTCTAGCCTTACACTGCTAAATTAGGGACGGCTAACACAGTAGCTTTGTGCAAAATCATATTTAAAAGGTCGATGGTAATAGGAGTCGAAATACTTATGTAACATTAAAAATAAGTTTCACCTAATAATCTGAAATTTAAAGTTTTTCTTATCTTTAGCGATCCATATATATATATATATCATTACTTCTTTTAGATTTAATACGGACAATACTTACACCTACACTACATATTTTAATTGCAGAAGTTAAACGCTACTGACATTGATTTGATGAAAGCGACTATAAAACCGTGAATAAAATATTTTGATAAATATTAAAATATTTGAATCTCAAAATTTTGTTATTTTCAATACAGTAGTGGCTTATTATTAAATTTAACAAAGTTGTTTCACTGGAATTAATACATTAATGACGTTTCCGAATTGTGAAGTTAAACCATTAAAAGAATCAGAAATTATGAGTTACGATTTTGAATTGGAAACACATATAAAATCACTGAACTGAAACATAATATGCTATATCAAAGTTCACAGATGTACCCGCTAAGTTATAGTTTGCATCGTAGATGGCAAATGTTTTCACCATTGGATATCCTACATCAAAGCTAGCAGATGTTCCCGCTAAGTTATAGTTTGCATCGTAGATGGCAAATGTTTTCACCATTGGATATCCTACATCAAAGCTAGCAGATGTTCCCGCTAAGTTATAGTTTGCATCGTAGATGGCAAATGTTTTCACCATTGGATATCCTACATCAAAGCTAGCAGATATTCCCGCTAAGTTATAGTTTACATTGTAGATGGCAAATGTTTCCACCATTGGATATTCTACATCAAAGCTAGCAGATGTTCCAGTCAAATTATAGTTTACAGTGTGGTTCCCAGAAAGCTACATCTGTTTAATCTTATACTACAGATTGCAGATGTTCCACTGAAATTACAGTTTACAGCTATTTTATCCTATATTACATCTCGCAGATGTTCTATTCAAATTATTGTGTACAGCGTGGTTCACATAATGCTACTGGTATTTTATCTTGTATCAAAGCTATCAGAATTTTCAGTTAAATTATAGTCCACAGCATAGCTCGCAGAATGTTTCCGCTGTTTTTATTTTATATCACAACTCGCAAATGTTCCCTCTTAGTGAAATGAGAAGAGGTCTATCCTTTGTTAAGCTTTTTATCAAGCTGATTGTACCCATTCGCCTATCAACATATCCTTCTGTCTGTGTTTTATGAACCCGAATCTCTATTTGATCGTTTTATGAACTATCCTTATTTAAACTTCGTCTTCAGCTGTAATATGGATAAAAATATAGCAAATCAACCACATTAGTTTATCTGTAATTAGACGCTTTGACACTCTTCCTATTTAAAGTAAATGTCTAGCTTCCACTACAATGAAGAAAAACTACATGTAATCTAAATTCAACAGCTCGTATTATAATGAAACGAACTGAATTAGAGCGATGCAGTTACAATACACCATAACTCCATTTACAATACTGTTATCAGCATATCATAAATATATGTATCATTTACTTTTCCATCACACCTTCTCTCTATATCTGCAAACCAAACATTGTATATTAGTAAATAACAGCGGAATAGTAATCCTCTAATGAGCCTCTCCTAATCTGTAAAACGAACGCCCAAGATGCTCGTAATTGTTTTAGAAATATTGTTGACGGGGAACGTTCTTACCTGTACCTTTATCACGGTGCAGTGCAGAGAACTGAAATATATCACTTACAAATCACCCAGTAGAAGTCCCGCACGGGGACTCTGCTCAATTCAGGGAAATAAATCAGTTTAACTGTTGCAGTCTGTCAACAGAGGAAATAAAAACTTCTAAAATCGCTATATTTCAGAAATATCACGTTCTTAAAGAGGTGAGATATTTTAGAATGTGTTATTTTAAACCTATGTGAAAATACTACACTACTACAAAAATCGCAGGATTAATAAAGAATTGACAAGCATTTTATGTAGTTAACACCAAATTAGGACACTATTTTGAAGGTTACTTTTAATTATTTTCGTTCTTTCTATAGACTCTATTGAAAATGTGATATAGTGAGTTTTTGGTACTAACAATTCCTTCTATCAATATTTTATTCGATGAGATAAATATTCACGGCTGAAAATGCAAGGCTAGAAACAAAATCTTGATGTGTTTGTTTACTAGCGAAGTTACCCAGCATTAGTAGTTACTGAGTTGATTTAATCTGGATGACTCTGTCGGAGTGACCCATTTCAGCACAAAAGTATAACCTACATATTTTTGTTCTTTTACGGGAAAGAACTGTTTACAAAGCTAGTCTTCCCTCTAACTTGTCCTCCGATTCTGAAGTTGATATTTGATATTTGTCTGTTTGGTATAAGTTCTGTTCTTAAAGCACCAGCTGGGTACGCGGTCTTAGTAAAATGTTACCTTGTGAAAGCTACAATTTAACTTTCCGTTAAATTCTTGCCTTTAATGTTTGAATTAACTTATTAACAAACAATAGACGTTTTCTTTTTTTATGTTAAACCAATATATATCTGCATAGAGCTTCATTATACTACTTTGAGTTTCTGAAATAACTTTGTAATTACATCATCGATACGTCGATGTCATCTTTGAATACAGATATTTGAAAATATAAGTCGGAAATCCGTTAATCCTAATATGATAAAATTTATAAACTATACAAACATCCTCTTAAAGAAAATAAAATTATAGTAAACTAAAGTCCCTCCCATATATATCAACTCTATATTCTAGACAATTGTGAATAAAACTTCAATGTCGATATTTCTTCAAAACGACAAAATAGTTTCTAACGATGTCGTTAGTTTTTGTTTTCTTTCCTGTGAATTAAATCTATAATTACTACCAAGAAATAACCAACGATGTGTTATTCAGAGTACATATCACCATGGCATTGTGGTGAACAAAGAATAGGTATCGTGGAGAGGAATATACTTCTCTGAAAAATTCTGTTAATCTGTTAACGTACCGACGTAACATTACATCTAATATGGAACAGTCTATAAAATACATTTTGTGAATTGAAGGAATGACTTTCCTTATGCGTGATGAAGACTTCTTTTGAATTGCTTTTGATTTTGGTTTTAACTTCACTAGTTAATTGAAATATGGATCATAGATCCTTTAAACTCTGAAACTAATAGTAAAAATTAACAACATAATGTTTCTACTCATGTGATTTCATTTACACGCTAATCAGACCATTTAAAAAGGTTTTTGTTTGACCTACTTTACTTTAATGACATCTTTAAATGATGTTTGACTTTTATGTTTATGCAACTTAGTTGCGAGTATGTTTCACTTCAGATCAAACACAAGGCTACCCACCTTTTATCTCCAAATATGCATATCGACATGTTCCTAAACCGTTTTTAAGACAGCAGACTGCATGTGCCCTCTAGAATTAGGATTATATCTCTCGGTTCAGATCACCATTATTAAAACAACAGCTCAAAGAAGATATCCCATTTCAAATTAATTATGATTTAAAGTTTTTATTTCAAATTTTGGTATAAATGCTTGGGAACAACGAAATGATTATATTTGTTATGATTACGCATTACAGAAACCCTAAAAAAGTTCACCGCCCACGATTATTCTGAAGAAACCTTATCTCATGAAAGCCGCAATCGAGAGGCAGTGGAAGCAGATAGAGAATAATTGTTGGGAAAACATGTGATTTCTGGTACTAGTATGTTGAACTTAATCATTGTTTTCAAAAAGGGTAAATGAACTTCCACATATAAACGATCTTCATGACAAGTGCAATAATTTTACTGTAGGCCTAAGGCTAAGATGTCTCGGACTAAAGATTATACATTTTTCATCACGCTGTAAATCAAAGCGTAACTACAGTTAAGAAGAAATATCTGAATCGATGAGACGATTTTTTAAAATGTCTTACTGTTATGAGTGGAGACAGCCCGAACACTGCACATGCTGTTCAAGGTCACAGACTTCTTGGTCCACCTGGAGGATCTCCATCGACGTCGTCGTCTGCAGCTGAAGATGTACATGAGAGCTTGTCTGTACTTACTATGCATGAAAAAGTAAATAACAGGATTACAAGAGGATGAGAAGTAAGCCATAAGATGAATGACAGAAATTGCAGTTGGGGGCAGTTTCCGGTAGATGGCTTTCGGGTCATAAAGTGCCCAAGTATTAATAACAAACAGCGGGGCCCAACAGATGAAAAAGTTCATGACAATAACAAATAGCATACGAATAATACGTTTCTTAGCAACTCGACCTTTGTTATAATTTCCTTTAATCACCAAGTGGCGTTGAACCATCATACGAGAACGTGACGTCAGAGAAAAAGTGCTGTACCTTTTGTCTTCAGTTGTTTGTAAAACGACTGTTTTTCTTCTGGTATTTCTATTGGTAGGTAAATCTTGACTTCGATTGGCTAAAAAACGAAGTGGGAACGCTGCAAGTAACAAAAATGATAAAGAAATGATTTTTAACAAACAGGTCCTTCAGGTCCTTGAAAAGATGGTATTGAGTAAAAAAGTGCCGTGAATTGAATAAAACAGATATTCCAATTAAAATTTGTCAACAATAGATAAATTTTATGTTCAACGATATAACTGTAAAACGTTCTGAACGAAAAAAATAAGTATAGAAATGTACATAACAAAATTACGACAGTAACGATAAACTTTGCCAGAAGTTTACTTATCATAGTTTCATATACTTTTCATCTTCAAATAGCGTAAGAGAATTTTCCTAATAAAAAAGTTCTTTATTTTGTTCACATTCAGAGACAAACACATTGCATCGAACGTTATTTTTGCTTATTTTACTTTATATCATAACTGTAAGAAGATACTTCATAGTGATCAAAAAATAAAAAAAGGAATGTTTATTCTTTCCCATTTGTTTCCCTTTTCCTTTGGGCAAATTCTGTTGTCAAAAAATTTCCTATTAAAATTCAGTACATTTTTTTTGCAAGAGACTAAACTGCAGCTTTTATGTCATTATTATTTTAATGTATCAGTAAATATTTCATAAAATATTAATACGAGTCTTGTGTTATACAAATTATTACGTACAAAAACAAAAAGAGACCAAAACAACAAACATTTTTCCAGTTACCGTGTGTTTTTCGTATAGCAAAGCCACAAAGGGCCACCAGCTCAACCCACCGAGGGGAATCGAACCCCTGATTATAGCGTTGTAAATCCGGAGACATACCGCTGTACTAGCGGGGGACTCCCAGTTACCAGCACATCAAACAATAAATTTCGTAAGTGTGTTTAATGTTGTTTTGAATTATCATGAGCAATTATCAGCTGAAAGTTTCAATGAAAACCTTACTCTCAACCGTCACGATGGTAAGATTTTTTTTGTGAATCATAATCTTTCTAAGTTATGTTTGGAAATTTGAAGTATTAAAATGAGAGAAAAATAATGTTGGTAAAGCCACTACAGGCTACCTTAATGTCCAGTTGTAGAATCAGTGAAACAAGAAGAAATGTTGATTATTTATTGTGATACATTGGATGCAGAACAGCGCACTCATACGGAACTCTTCACAATTATACTAAAGTGAATTTCTGAGAATAAGAAAAAGTCTTTTACCTTCAGTTTCTCTGTGCAAACCAGTATAGAGAGTGTGAATGATGAGAGAGTACATTACAATCATGATTAAAAGTGGGACGACAAGCAATACACCATCCAGGTAGAGGTTGAAAACGCGTTCCAATGTCACATTAGGCCACACATCTCGACATTTGTAGCGATCTAAGAAGGGTAAGAAAATACGATACAACCTTAAGTTTCAACACAAACCTGCATGTAAAAGCAAAACGAATTAAATCATCGTTTAACAATTATTTTCTGTGAAATATGAAAGAAAAATCTCAGAAAAAGTCAGAATAACTTATACCCCGAGATAAAAACAAATAACAACTAAACATCTTTCTTTATATTATCAAGTAAAATCGAAAGTAAAGAGGAAAGTTTGTTGGTTTGTTTTTAATTTTGCGCAAAACTACACGAGAGCTATCAACGCTAGCGGTCCATAATTTAGCAATGTAAGACTAGAGGGAAAACAGCTAGTCATCACCACCCACCGCCAACTCTTGGGCTACTCTTTTACCAACGCATCGTGAGATTGTCCGTCACATTATAACGCCCCCACGGCTGAAAGGGCGAGCATGTTTGTTGCGATGGGAATTTGAACCCGCGACCGTTGAATTACGATACTAAGAAATAAGACATTTGAATATGTTATGGTTGGCTTACCTGCAAGCCTGTAAACAAATGCTATAGCTCGTGATATCAGTTTATTTGTGGTCTAAAAAAGTTCTGTTCATACTTCCTTAACACTCCTGGCAAAATTCTCGAGTTATATTCATTTTAACAACAGAGGAAAGAAGGCGAAAGATGGCACTTTCTTACCATTGAAAATTTGTTAACAGTTATTCAAACAAAGACTTAAATTATAAAAATAAAACTGAGGTAGAAAACTAGAATTTGGAAATGTTAAAATTAATCTATTTTTACAAACTATAAAGCGAAATTGTCAAAGTATGAGTAATACCGTTTAGAAAACTTGACGTCGGTTATGTCTTCATCAGTGCAAGAGATTCTATGTGCAGAATACCTGTCTCGATTCATTAGGATACAAGTGAGCAAGAAGCATTTAAGATTTGCCTAAAAACGTACTGAAAGCTGTCGGTTCTCTCATCCAGTATGGAAAACTTTATATAGAAAAGCTTCGTTTGCCGGTTGTTGTTTTTTTCAAACTAGAAATTTCAGAATCACGTGAGATAAGTCGAAATTCAAACTATTCACTGAGAAAAATTGTTACTTAACTTGATAACAGATGTCGCTGTGTGGCTCTAGACAAAGTAAAATCGTGAATTAGACGATCAGTCTAATGTAGTTAAAGCAAAGGTCTTAAGCAGTTTTTGTTGATTTCAAAGTGCGCACTCTGAAAAAAACTGATTCACAAAAGCGTTGCACTTGATCCAGACAAGCAAGGTCAATTTAAGTGACTGACAAAGAAAAAAAAAATCACTCGGGTTCATTGGAGAAAAAATAATATCGGTTTTGTTCCACTTATCGCAGAAGCAACATGACATTCCCTATCCAAAGGGTTATTGTAAGACTGAAACTACACACATATGAAAAATACGCGTGACCTATTCTTCTTACTTTAAGGTTAAATTCCTCTTATTGCGAGAAAACACTTAAGAACTGTATTAATGCAAATGAAAAAAAATGGTGATACATTCTTCATGGCCGGGGTCACAGTCTGCATAACTAGTACCAATTTGTACAGCTACCTAGACTAAAAACTAGGTCAAGAAACGTCCTCAAACACGGAACAGCAAATGACAAGCTAGCCTTGGATACTCAACCAACGGACTACAAGACCAAAAGTATGGAGTCACTGGTCCACGATGTTTCAGTAACCTGGCTTCCTCCTTACTTCATAGGACACTCATTTGATCCAGCATGGCCAGGTGATTAGGTTGCTCGACTCGCAATCTGAAAGTTGCCGGTTCGAATTTTTGTCATAATGTGACAGCAGATCCCACTTTTCTTTGGTAAAAGAGTATCTCAAGAGTTGGCGGTGGATGGTGATGCCTAGTTGCCTTCGCTCTAGTCTTACGCTGATAAATTTGGAACGAATAGGGCATATAGCTCTCGTGTAGCTTTGCGCGAAATTCAAAAGAAAAAAGACTGACTTTCACGTAATGAATGGATTTATAGTTTATTTGTTTGTTTTGAATTTCGAGCAAAGTGACTTGAGGGCTATCTGCGCTAGCCGTCCCTAATTGAGCAGTGTAAGACTAGAGGGAAGGCAGCTAGTCATCACCACCCAACAACAACTCTTGACCTACTCTTTTACCAACGAATAGTGGGATTGACCGTAACATTATAACGCCCCCATGGCTGTAATGACGAACATATTTGATGCGACCGCGATTCGAACCCCGTCTCTCGGATTACGAGTCGAACGCTTTCACACACTTGGCCATGCCGGGCCTCAGAGTCTAGTAATAAGTGAGTGTTTAGTTCTTGATGTCAAAACGTTGTTCTCTCCTTATCAACAATAGTGTTATACCCATACCAGCTGTTCTGAGATACATCTTTATTTCAAGTGGGTTTATTGTCATCAAGAGCTTAAAACTACAATACAAAGGAACAACTTTATACCGATACTAAATAATAACCGAGTATTTTTGGTTTTAGTTATAGTTGTTTTTCAACCAGGTAACTCGATACACCCCAACATTTAAGTTCACCTGTGAACAGGAAAAAAATAGCTAAATAGGATTTCTTAACCTCAAGATCACTAGAACCGATTCACAATTCAAAACAGAAATCCACAGATAAATCACCCAGACTGGATCATCCATTCCCTGGGACTCAGCACATGAAACAAAAAAAAATCAACATATTAAGAATCCCAATAAACACAGCTACAAAACTATGTTCACCTGATTAAATTAGCAATGAAATCAACAAAATAAAACAACGCTTCATCAACATCAATAAATTATCTTCAAAAAACGTGGAAAAAAATTATACGCACACACCTAGACCAACAACAAACAGACAACAATAAATCCCAAGATACAACAAACTACAAAACTTTATGTTGCTGCATACCATATATTCCAGACATTAGCGAAAAAATAACCAACATTTGGAGAAAAAAAAACGTATAACAAAACACAACATTCCAGGAAACAAATTTGTTCAAAACTACTATGTAAAAACTACACTGACTAACACGACACCAATACAATTTATAAAATACAATGCAACAACTGCTGCGACTTCTATATTGGAGAAACAAACAGAAAAATGGAAACTAGATTCAAAGAACAAAAAAAATCCACACGTTTTTGAACACTGCAAATCAAATAAACACAACATAACCATAGAAAACACTCAAATACTATGTAGGGAAACAAATATAAACAAACATAAAATCAAAGAAGACCTACTTATAAAACAAACAAAACCAAAATTAAACCAATATAAAGGAACACCTTTGTACCTATACTAATTTTAATAACTTATCACCTAACTACAATGTCTGTTAACCTAAAAATGACATGGGAAGGTCGAAACGTTGTTCTCTGCTTATCAATAAGTTTTTAGTTCGTTGTTTTTACTCATGTAGTTTATTTTATAAGATTTTTCTCACAGCAGTTTAATTGGTTAAATATTTTATATAGAATAAAACTCGTAAGGCATAATGTAGTAGTTAACTGTATACTTGTATCACCTCGTATTAATAATATTTGTTTTGTTTTCATATTAAACCTTAATAGTTTTTTATCATTGATGTCAACTGTCTTAACAATATTAATTATTACCATAATTAATGATTGGTAATTATCATACCTACTCTTTTAGTTTTCATATCAGTTTTTAGACCAATTTGGACTGTTGATAGTTTCCTTGTGGCTCAGTGTAAGCTTCAGTTTTATAACACTAAAATACGGAGTTCGATTCTTTGCGGTGGACACAGCGTAGTTAGCCTAATGTGTAGCTTTGAGCTAAACAAGCAACATCAACAACAAACTGCTGGTAATGGATCCCATTATGAAATATAAGGCTCTTGAATTATTACAAACTAAGATTTATTTGCATGATAAAATCCATATATATTTTAAAATTATTTACATACTGCGAAAATATTTTAACGGATATTTACTCTGACATAAAATAAGAAGCATTGCTCACGCAATGACCATCGACTAAAGACAGGGCATGGCCAATTATTACTATCTCCAAAATGTGAATCCAAAATTTCATGATTCGTGATTCGTTGCTATAAAAACGCACTCTACAATTTAGGGTCTTGGATACGCAATAGGACAGACGACCGTTATTCGATCAGACACGGCATTACAAGAGTTGATAATACATACTGTTGATTAGCTGACTTTCTTTTCAATATCACTTATAAATTTAGATGAGGTCATTTGTAACTCAGTGAGAAAACTTGAGCCTAAAAATCAATCCATCAATTATACGAAACATTATGCACAAAAACAATTCAGAGATGTTTTCTTTTTGTTACTATTCCATTATTATGAACAATACTTTTAGCTTACACATTTAACAAGACGTCTGACTTAAGCTTGTAATAGTGTTACGATGTTCAAGATGGTGACCATAAAAATTATAATTTTAAAATCTTCCGGATATGAAAAGTAAAGAACCAAGACATAAGTCTTTTCCCTCAAATTTTATCAGTTCTGCACGAAAACTATTCATCCCAGGCTTACATATGTCGTGTAATCATGAGAACAAACGCCTTCAAAAACTCGTCTAGACAGTGCCAAAAGCTTCAGTGCAAATCTTCTAACTTTAAATTTAGAAGGAAACTGCAATCACCTGAAAAATCTGAAAACAGAAATGAAAAATCATTTTTAACACGTATTTCACTACTTCAAAAACTTTGTGGATTGTATGGATGTCAGAATATGTGAAGGAAAGAAAACATTCAACAAAAGGAAACAAAGATCTTGTCGCTGAAATATGCATTTTGATAATCTATAGATCAAATAGACGTGTAAGTAAAAACCCATAAGATTAGTTGTACTATAATAATTCAACATATTTTTAAATTTAATATTAAAAGTACTTTGTATCTAATTTTAATACATATTTTACAAAACACCTCATGGTGATTAAAGTGCTTTGAAGAAATATAAACAAAAATATTTTAAAAGCGTAGTAAATTAGTCATAAAAATATCGTTATATTTTAATATAGAAATAAAACAAGATAATTAATCACACAAAGCAATAAAACAGACTGAGTATGAATATGTCAAAATATTCTCATGCAATTAGTTCTACTTCGTGTAAACTATGGCTAAATCTAAATTTTTAAAAAATAATTAACGTTCACTGGATTGTCGGTCCACGGCCTACAATAAACGGCGATGTCGTCACATAATCCTAAAAATATCTTCTTTTTTGCAATTCAAGTGAAAATAATGTAATGTTAAAATGGCTTCACTTTTAGACGACTGTGGAAATGACTTCAATGCTTATCACAGTTTTCATCCAACGTTTCCAACCATATTAACGTTTTAGTTTTGACACAGTTTAAGAATATCATTTAGATTTTTCTAAAGAAAAAATTTAGAAACTTGAAAATCAATAACATTAGATTATTTAAACTTTTCCGTTGCCATTTTATCGAAGGGATTTGTTTTCATTTTAATGTAATGTAAGCTGAAGCCACATCTACGATAATTAAGAACAGACCAGAACAAACATTTTACATTTCAAATTTTATTGTTTCTTCAATTTTTATATTAGTCAGATGAACCGAATTTTAGCTAAAGTTTCACATAATTAAAAAGCATAATAAACAGAGTGTATTACATGTGATCTAATATCGTTATTTGGAAGTTCTAGTGGAAGTATGTTCTCCAATGTGAGAAAAACATGATGTACATAATCAAAGTCCACACTTTGTACGTTATTTAAAATGTATTCTGGCTTGATTTATTGAAAAACGGTTATTAGAAACATGACTTGGTGTCCGCTTTTTTAATGTATTGATTTGAAATAAGTTACTTGTTTGTTTGTAGTTCATCACAGAGGTAGCTACACAATTTATTATTTATGCTACGTCACTATGACCATTGAAACTTCGTTACTAGTTATGGACCTCTAAGAGGGGTTGATGTGAGATAAAAACTTTAACCTAGTATTATTGTTATTATTGAACCAGATGGTTCAAAATCGTTTCGATCTCATCCCAGACAGATTTCAAAAGTAGTAAATATTTACAGATACTTTAAATGTACATGTAATAAATACACTATGTTATGAATTGTTATGCAAAGATATCTCTTTGCAGCTTAAGCTGATCCAGTTAGCAGCCAAGAAGTCTGATTTGAAATAGCTACTTGGGAACAAAATGTGATATTTTTTTGCAGATTATGTTGGACTGACGAGCATCTAAGATGCTGGGTGTGAAAACTTTACTTAAAAACAGTTTTTAGGTATTATAATTTATCTCGGACGAGTCTCCAATTTACGTAACATACGTTACATATTACAATTTTAAACAGACGGAAAATTTATATTTAATGTGGAAATTAATTAAATATCAATATGTATTAAAGTTATGATGTTTACCAACAAGACTGATACACACAGTTTTCTTTCTTAATACAGATATGTCTTTATATACAAATAATAATAAAATTTTAATAATGGTTATTACAAATATTACAAATAATGGTTTATATTCAAAATTTTTCAAGCTCAAAACAAATATTCAGACCTCTATCTTGTCTGAAATTAAATATTTTATCGACAGTCCAGGTCCAAGAGGAGCGAAGTAATTTTATATTGACACACAGGTACATTTCACTTGAAGGGAATGCTAGCTAGCTCTATTCTTGTCTTGCCTAACGTGATTCAGAAGCTTACTTTAAAAAAAAAAAAAAGACATATATCTAATGTTCTCGTGAATATACTTATATGAGAAATTAATTCTTTGAAGTTGAACGGTCCTTAACGTTTGAAATATATAAACGTTCCTGGTCCAATATCCGTAGTTGTCCTATCACTGATGTTAATCACAATTATAGCTTCCAAGGCTTATAGTATACTAACTGTAGCTGACCAGTTACTGCGTGTCATTTCATAAACCTTAAGGTGACATTTTCGAAAGCTCAACAATATTCGAAGATACTGATGTGTTTTCGTAAAACATATATTGTTGATTCTTACCCTCGAGAATCTTCTACAAATTTAAATAACAGGCGGGGATTGCGCAATATACAATTAATGATATAAGTTACATACATTTTTTAAACAAACATAGGTATTAAAATGAATATACGTTAGTAAATCTGTTACACAATTTGCTACAATGTAATTTCACAAACTGGATAGCAGAGAATATCCTGAATATCCAATTGTAATATAAGGATAAAGTTATATTTGAAGAGACTTAACATCAAAAACGAAATGAAAGTAAACTAATATATGTTTACAGTCTTGTCTCAAGGAAGCAGCTTCTTTCTAAACAGCTCTTTCATCACTATTGTAAAACGTTGTTGAAGAACAAACATTAAAAACGTTTCCATAGAAAAGCTAATATTGTCAAAAGTTTCTCTCAGAAATACATGGTCTGGGGGTTTGAATCCCCGTCGCACCAAATATACGCGCCCTTTCAGCTGTGGGGGCGTTATAATGTTACGCTCAATTCCACTATTTGTTGGTAAAAGAGTAGCCCAACAGTTAACGTTGGGTGGTGATGACTACCTGCCTTTCATCTAGCCTTACACTGCTAGATTACGAGTCGAACTCCTTAATCCACGTCAACTAGCTATGATTAGTGTAAATGACAATAGGTTATCGTGGTGCATACACATTAAAATATTCTAAAGCTAACAATAAAGTCGATGTGTTTTTTATCACTGTGGGACAATTACTTTGTCATCTGAATGTAATAGAATAGCATCAGAAACACAATGGCTGCCATCAACAGCTAATGCAAGAGGCTTATCAAAGTCAATTGCCATCAATACAGGATAAGTGCAAAATAAAACTTTGACCTATTTAAAAGTAGATTGATGTGTTTCAGGTCACTTGCACATTTTATTTTTCTTTAGTAGGTTTGTTAATGGTGCAGTGATGTCAGTAAAACTTTTACAAAACGTCCAGCAGTAAACTAGCAATTCCCAAAAATCTCTTCAAACTTTTCTTATTCGTAAAAGTTGGATAATTTACAACACAATCAACTTTCATCCGATTGAAGTGTTCTTCGAAAGCTGAAAGAGATTTCAAAAGGAGCAACAAATATTTTCTGGCTAGGTTTTCCAATGAAGTGACGGATACGACAAGTTTTACAAAACTGAGAAACAAAATTATAATTTTGGCCAAAAGAAATCTCTCATAATTTTGTCACATGTCTTATTGATTCCTAAATGGCCTCCCATGAAAAATGCATGGACAATTTTCAACATTTCAAAGCATGCTTTGAAAACACGATTTGATAAACCATAACCCAGTCTTTTGAAGCTTGCACATCTACTGGACTCTATTTAAAAATTTCTCCAGTTCATCTTTTGGGAGTGAATATTTAAATAGTGAAGAGATCTGTGAATTATTTGCTTGCTCAGTGATCAGTTTATTTTTATCAAACGAATCTTCACCAGATGAACCACATCTCTTATATCTATCATTGTCACTCTCTAAGGAATCATCGGTAGGACAATTATTCGCAAGATCTCCGGCAAATGTAAAAAATGTTTGAGACAAATTTGTAATATCGTTCTCTTAATACGTGTGTATTATTTGTTTTCACCTAATTTCTTTGTCTAAGCTCGAGTCGCGGCACACGAGCGAAACAAGTATGAATTTTCTTGAACAACAACATCGTCCTTAGGTGAAAGTAATTGGTTTGCTAATCATTTTGGTTTAAGAAGCAAATTTTCCTCCAGCTAAATATTTTCCAAAGAATAATGGTGCAATCTTAATTGGTAAAGTAGATCTAACTCGAACGAACACTGGTTCTGAAACAAGGTCTGATGTTAAATAAATATTATGAAGAGAAACATTAAGAAAGCCATCTTCAATACACTTAGAAATAACACTCACCAACGGTAGAACTCAAAACTAAAGATAATATCTTCTAGCAACAATGCCTGAATCACCATAATATCACATAGAATACCTATGGTCATGGGATTAGCAGTGTAATTTTTCAAAGACACAAAACCAACAGACGAAAAAGATCTAAAATCCTCCCTAACTACATCAGTTTTTCATCAGTGGCAAATCAATAACATCGGGTGACCCAATAAAAATACGTTCATATGTGGACACGAATGCATTGGTTGTTGCCTTCTTCTCTATTTTCTTTTTCAAACATCAACACCTGGACAAAAAATGGCAGAGAGGCCTTGATGGATTTGATGAAGTTTTATCTTGTCTATCAGAAGATTTAGAACTAGAGAAGCTGCGTGTTTTAAAAAGTCCTTAACTTAGTGGATTGAATAAATCAAATCAAGGTTTTTACTGAGATGACAGGAATTTTTGCTCAGAAAGAGCAGCTGCTTCCTATAGTGTCTCAACTTTGTTTTCATCCAATTATGTCTCGAAGTTCTCACGAGCACAACACATAAGTTTTTTTAAATTAAAAATAATTGTCTTAGTTTGTCGAAACTATTGCTACTAGGCACAGATTTACACCATCGATCAAGTATAGTTTTTTTTGTAAGGATATTCCATATACGTTTTGGCGATAAGCCTCCAGTACTAACTTGTATACTTTAAGGATAGCTGATTTAATCTTAACACAATTTGTATAATCTTTTAGAGAGAAAGTAGTATAAACTTCTTGTGCTTCACCAGATAAAAACACTTTGTAATCATAATTACCAATTTACGATGGACCATTCCGTGATTTAAACAATCTTTTCCAAACGTTTGAAATATTTATCAACTTCATTTTCATTGAATGGTGATACTTTAACACATGGATTAAGTTCAGTTATTATTTTACTTTGGTCGATTGAAATTGAGTAGTATTTCCATTTCGTTCAGCCTAGTTTCATTTTAGCTTCAATGCAAGATTTTTCATCTTCAAGACGTTTATCTTTTCTTTCAGTCTCGATACGAGCTTGTTATATTTCTTTTTTTAGCACTTACGCGAGCTTGTTTTTTCTCGACTTCGATACTAACTTCTTCAAGTTTTTTTTAGATTTAGTTGGATCTCTAACTTGTCTACATCACTTAACAAAAACTGGCCAGTGTAGACACTAATGCTTCCTCAGAAAATAATTCAATATACACTTTTTAAGGTCATTTTTTTCTCATTTATTTCTAAGCCTTTAGTTCTAAAACATTGGCAATTTTGATTAATTCATTTTTGTTACATCTTTCTAGCTGTTCAAAGGAATTATTTAAGAAAATCTTGATAATCATGCATTATCAAATCTTATTGGCACTAATAAATATATATTTAATATGATTTGAATTTTAATTAGGATTGAATTTTTTTCCCAGGGTTCAGATATCGGACACGAGCCTCCAACTTATTATGTTACGTATTACAATTTCAAACAACTTAAAACTGAGTTGAATTGTAACTTAGACTTTGAAGTTGAATAAACGTCGATATGTATTCAATTTATAATACTTGCCCACAAAATTGATGCAGTTTTTTTTTTAATACAAATGTATTTCAATTTACAAAGAATAAAACAATTTACAATAACGGTTATTACAAATAATGTTTGATACACAAAAGTTTCACTAACTCACAAATAATATTGCGTCCTCTATCTTATGCATATATTCCTTTATATTTTATTGAGGATTCATGATGAGCGAAAAATTTCGAGTTGATGTAGATACAATTCAATTTGCGGAAGCTAGTTCGCTCTGTATTCTTTTTTTTCTTCACTGGTTACACGTGAAATTTATCCTCCGATAAAGTTATGTAAAATTTGCCGTAAAAATATTGTTGTGCGATGTAAATTCACTGAAGTTTAATTGTGTGTTATGTTCGAAATTGATAAACGTTCCTGGTTAAATATCCATAGTCTTGATTAATAAGCGTTAATTACACTTCCGAGATTTGTAAGTATACCAACTAATAATACACACTGTCTTTTGACGCATCACGTTTGTTACATTTATAAACGTGAGTTTCTGAAAGCTTCAGCCTGCACAACAATATTGATGATAAACTACTGTCTAGGTACACACCCAAATATTGTCGATTCTTACAGTTGAGAATCTTTTACAACTATATTTAATATGCACAACTTTCTCAAAACGGATGTAACAGTATAAGCTATGTCCATAAATATACATTTATCTCAAACAAGTATCAATATTAAAATAGATATATAATAGTAAAGCCGTCATACATGAAATTTTATCAAATAGATTTGGTCTTTAATATGTCGATAAGCAGCTATTCTTTCATTTTGTTATCAAGCATAATTTTCAATCATACTTCTTCTATTGACAGACCATTTTCAACAGAGACAACACTATATTGATTCAGCTTGTAGCTCTTTATGTATTTCCAGATAGCATTTCCCACAGTTCTGGAGCTAGCAGGGCCACGCTTGACAAGAGTATTTAGCCCTCCAACAAGCCTTCAAAAGACCACCTACACATGTCAATGTCTAGAAGAAGTTTTTCGAGTCGCTGAACTTGAATATTGTAGAGTATTTGTTTTTCTGCCTCCTTCCTCATCAGGATCCCGAAAACTTTACATGTGTCTCTGTACTTTTTGCCAACCATCCCTTCCACAGCTTTTGAGCATACACAACAAAACTTGACAAGCAAACTATGGCCAGGAAAGAAGGTTAGCAAGGAGGTTAAAATCTGCCAGCAAGGACTCCTAGCTTGATGAAGATCTGAAAATATGTTTTAAGAATAGCTAAGCCTTAATCTGACATCAAAGTTTGTGTCCCTGGTATCCCTCAGGCATCACGGGCGACCTGTATAAATGTGTATTCATACCCCTACTAAGAAGGTTGTGGAATCAAACTTGGCACACGTGCTCAAGTACCACAAGCAATTGTCCAAATGTTTTTTTTTGTTTTTTTTTCTGTGGACTGCACTTGGCGAAAGTATTAATCTAATGAATTTGATCCGGCCCTAGGCGCTGTTAAGAATAACGAGGAGGCCTTTGAAGTCTTCAGCTGAATGCTGGTATTGTATATTGCTGTGATGAATGATTATACTAGAATCAACAGTTCTTTATATGAATTTATATCATTTACACAAATATAAATAATAACACATTCCACTTGATTTACTGTACTGTGGTGATAAGAAAATTGAACAAAATGATATTATGAACACATTATATGTTCATTATATACCCAGACTTACTATGCGCATTTAAATTACCACATTATAAGCAGCAATTAATCAAACATAAATAAGACAATTTTTTGACAAAGCGAAAACTTTTTCACAACTTATGTAACGATACACACTTACGTATTACAATAGTGTAAAACGGGATACAAAATTTCTGGCACAGGCAAAAACTAGATTTCAAGTAAATTATATATCTCTATCTTATGTATGTATTGAATGCATTACATACAGGTAATATTGCCGTGAATATATTGTTATTCTTACAAAACATGCTTAGTTTGTGCTCACCACGAGCGTGGTTTAAAAAATCTTTACACACAAAACTCTCAAAAAATCACAAAATTCACATCAAATACAACTATTTTCTATATTTATTTTTCACTACATTTTAATCAAAAACCGTGAAAAACAGCAATAACATTTTTATTTAAACTGAATATCCTTCCTTATATTGATAAATGCAGTCTTTTCTTACAATAGAAGGGACGTTTATGATTTTTTTAGCGAAATAATGCTCAAATATTTTATTTTTTGAGAAGAAATAAGATTCATTTAAGAAAAATGAAATTAGCCAGAATAAAAAGGTCAAGCGTGATATATAAGAATTTAATATCATAAACCATAAACCTTAATATACGGATTAAAAAAATGGGAATTACCATTTATTTCTATCGCATTATGAATTATTGTTCTTTAAAACTACCATACAGATTCATCGATCCATGGGTAAGTAAACAGATAGATAGATTACATCAAAGCCTTGAGCTAGATAGAAGCTATTGCATTTTTCACATTACTGATGGAGACTTACATCTGTAGTACTCTATATTTTTCTTTCAGATGTTTCATTTCAAACGGTAATGTTCTGTAAGAAACCCGTCTAAGAATATTTATTCTATACGTACAAAATATTTCAGGTAAGATTGTGTGAAACTTTTCAAAACGAATAATATTTTTTGTACAACGAAATATCTAAAATTGGATTATTTGTCTCTCTATTAACATCTTGCTTTTTGTTTCGTTCTCATATTGGTAACCAGTCAAAAGTAATTCAAGCTTCTAGGCCTATAAGCAACGCCATCAATTTCCCCTAGTGTCAATGAAACGTGTTTGTGAAAAACTGAGGGCAGCGTTGCTTGGAGAACTAATGGATCGTCAATGACTACGCCTCAAATGTGTTGACGATTGCAAGAATATCAAAATCATATAACCAACAGCGTGCTAAAAATCAATGACAGGTTCCATGGAAGTGATTTTCGCGTTCTAGATTGTCTTCCACTGAAGGTTATATCAGAATATTAATAACTTAGTTAACGGATACATTATCGTAGGATACCCTGGATATCTATTTCGAATAAAAAATATCTCACTATAGAATGGTATTTGAAACGAACTTCACAACCATGTTAAAATAAAAGTAGTCTTAAGTACGCCAACAGATTAAAGATTCAAAATTTTGGATTACAAGCTATATTATTACCATACCTTTGATAAGCAGAAATGAAAAGTATTCCAGAGAGTAATTTCCTTTTTGTATCGAAAGTACCAACCAATTTTTGCGTCTTGAATGTTTAGAAGAAATTTATGCAATTGCAGACAAAATTGATTCGTTTAAAAACCACATAGGCCTGGCATGGTCTAGCGCGTTAAGGTTTACGCTTCGTAATCTGAGGGTTGCGGGTTCGCACCCGAGTCGCGCCAAACATACTCGCCCTCCCAGCCGTGGGGGCGTTATAATGTCAGGGTCAATCCCACTATTCGTTGGTAAAAGAGTAGCCCAAGAGTTGGCGGTGGGTGGTGATGACTAGCTGCCTTCCCTCTAGTCTTACACTGCTAAATTAGGGACGGCTAGCACAGATAGCCCTCGAGTAGCTTTGTGCGAAATTCCAAAACAAACAAACAAGAAACCACATACACGTTAGCGACCTCACATTAAAATATTTTTAAATTCATTTAACATTTTTTCACGCACACAAGAATAAAGATAAATTAAAAATAAATAGCAAGAAAATGCATTCATTTTGTGTTAAGTTCAACAAAACACGGGCCTACATGGCCTATTTAACCCTAGTATGTAACGTGCTCATACTATAAAATACGAGAGTTCATGATTTCGTCCCTTTGTCGTAAAAATTCTTTTCGCACTTTGAGGCAAGTGCCCAGTAAGAGTAAAAATCACATTCCGCTGTTTGGTCACAGGTATCACAAGAGTTGATGGTAGGTGCTACTTTCCCTTTTTCTCTTCAGTTAAAAATTATGTAAGGCTACATGCTAATGTTTTTTGGTTTGTTTGTTTTTTTAGCAGATTTGCTCGAAAACTATGTAATCTAATAAATCTACGAATTTATTATATAATATTACAACTGATTCAAGTGAGACTTTATCGCAAAAAAAAATCATTTTAAGGAGATATGAAAATATATTTCGATATTAATCAAGAAAAACTATTTTTATTATTACTGTTTGCATTTTGTTGACAACTTAGCTGACGGTATCGTTATGCAAGCCCTACAACATACATTATGCAACCCTAACTAAATATCAGATTTAAATTACAGAGAAGTTTTGTGCTTGAAAATATTTGCACACTTTTTTATTGTTTGTTTGTTTTGGAATTTCGCACAAAGTTACTCGAGGGCTATCTATGCTAGTCGTCCCTAATTTAGCAGTGTAAGACTAGAGGGAAAGCAGCTAGTCATCACCACCCACCGCCAACTCTTGGGCTACTCTTTTACCAACGAAAAGTAGGATTGACCATCACATTATAATGCCCCCACGGCTGGGAGGGCGAGCATGTTTAGCGCGACTCGGATGCGAACCACTTTTTCATTTAGTTTGTTAATTTCAAATGTGTCAAACCAGACTTTTGAGTTACTTAACAAAATAAAATTGAGTATCCGCTTACAAAGATATTGCAATACGTCGCTTATTAGCTACATATCTGAGAGCTGAGAAATGACTCCGATTTAAGAATGCTTTAGAGAAGAAAAGTATCCATATATATAAATATTTCATTCTTAATTACTGTATAATTATTAGTTTATAATAACGTGCTAGTGCTAAATATATCCTTAGAGCGATGGAAATAATAATTTTTTTTTTAAAATACGAGAATTTTTTTTCCATTAATTAAAGTGTTATAATTTATTATTACTAGGGTTCTCGATGTTTAGGTTGCTTAATTAAAAGCATCTTTATTGTTTTGTATAACAGTTATATAAATTCGATGAAATGATTAGCTCCACATTAGGCTATATGATTTATTTAAAAATATATTGTAGACAAAAGTACTTCAATTAAAATTAACGAAAATTCTGCACGGAAAAAGTACAGGATCATTCTAATTAACTTTCATTGTAGTAATTCGAAGAAACTCAGACTATAATAAAGAAGTATTAGGGTTAGCGCATAAACAAAAAATAAACCAAATATCTCAGTCTATAGTCACATCATAGTCTACTGTATGACGTTTCTTATCATCATTCTAATTGGACTAATTAAAACAAAACTTAGCTATATCTGGAATGGCTTTGGAACTTGGTGTCAAATGGTGGCAAACTAGACAATGTTGAATAATATTTCGCTTTAAAGAATACGAAGTTTGGTAAATAAGAATAAATTAACACACGTAGTAATTAGTTGTTTTTAAATGAGTTTTTAATTTTTGGAAGCTGTTCATGGTTAATTCTTTCTCAAGATTTCTTTATTCTGAAGCAAGATGTTACACAATGAACTTTCTGAACTCTGTCCGCTGGAAGTATCGAAACTTTACTTTCGTCATTATAGCCTCATCCCTCCACAGTGTAAGTCATTGTCTTATGTTTTTTAATTTTATAGTTCACTTTGTTTCTCACACTTCAATGAATTGAACTACCCAGTATTGTACCATTCATTACAACTTAAGGAACATCTGAACAACACGTTATTATTTAGAAGTTAAAACATTCAGATTTTTGCACTGTTAAATATAATTTTACTTTGAAATTGTGTTATTAGTTACAAATTAAAAGCAGTTCATTCAACATATTCTTTAATAACATTTTTACTTAAAATTGTATAAGCAATAAAAAATGGATAAAATAACGTTTTTACCATTAAATGTAATATTAATTATAAATTAAACCAATTAGATCTACTAACTTTATATGCTTGTAATATAATTTATAAACAATTGGGTAAGTTTCTTTAACATTGAATTAATGCATAATTATAAGCTTACAAAGTTTAGTTTCCACTTGAAACGTTAAAATAACATAACTAACCAACGCTGTATGGGTCATAAAAAAGTAAACTAGACACTTTTAAATATTGGGCCTTAACACTTTTACATAGCACCACATTAGTAATATTAAACAGTTTCAGGGTATATATAAGAAATATTATATTCATAATTATTCTTAAAACAATCAGATATTTGGCACGTTGGATAACATTTTAAAGTAATTCTTTAATTCTTTCATTGTTAAAGATTTTAAGCAACTCTTTATTAACAGTTAAAAATTAGATAATATTTTAAGCAGCACTGTATGCTTAATTACAAGCTAAAACTCTTCGGTCGTACAACTGACATTTTAACTCCACATTTTTAAAATCACAGTTTCTTCTCTGTCACAGCCTTAATCCCAACTAGTTTAGTATCGATTGGGATTTTTGTAAGCTCAATCTTTTTACACCTTGCTGGCCAGCCCAGACATTAACTATACAGGACAAATGTGTTCGGCAATGGCTATTCGAATTGGCAACTATAAGACTTTGAGTTAAGCTTCTATATTCACGAGGTCCATATTTAGAATTCTAATTAAACATACGAATACACTTAACAAAGTATTTGGTTGAAAAAGTGTCGTTCATCGGATTTAAACTACCTTTAGAAACAAAGGTGAAAACACCTCAGCTTTCACCTGTTTTCCGTCTTTCCTTTGTTGAGTGCAATAAAATATTTTTTGACTAATAGTCTTATAAAATATTCGTAAAATAGAAAAAAAGAAGTATGATTAGGAGATGCTTTATGTGTACTCAAAGTGCATTTTGTTTCTCAAGCTATATATGCACCTACTTCAGCGAAAAAAAGGATTAAAATTAATTTTAAAAGAAAATAAGGTAATGGCAAAATTTTAAAAAATTACAATTTGCTTAACTCGTGAAACTATTGAGTAAAAATGAAAAAGACTCAGCAACAGCTGTATATAAAGCAAAAACCTGAAGCGACTCAGTTTCATGAAAGTAAATTAAATAAAGAAATACAAGAAAGGTGAGTCTGGGTAAGTAATGAAAACATACTAGTGACTGTAACGTCAACCGTATCAAATACTTCTGTTGTTACTATAGTTGCTATTAAATTAAATCTTATTAAATTTCAGTCGTAGTTTTCGTCAACATTAAATTAAATTTAAAAATCCTAATAGCATATTGCATTGCACTTTCATTTTGGTTATAAATATATAGCTAAAGCAGAAAGTAAACCCTGAAGTGAATCGACAGTAAAAGAAAAACATTTACATCAATGAAAGTATTTCAGAAGAACCTGACTATCAAACAATGGAATTTAATATTAAAGGAGATGGAATTACGAAAATGCTATCAAAAGAGTAAAAAAAGCACCGATCTATTTGTCTGAATATTAACAATGCAGAAGGTTAAAGCTAAAGAAAAGGATGATGGACAAATAAAGTTTGGTATTATTTACTTATATATCATTCTAATATGTAAAAAAATAATCATTTGTAACTTGTGCCCAATGATGGCTGAGCTTAACGTTTCAGTGTTGTAACAGATTTACTGTTGTACATTTATTTCAGTGCCTACTTTTGTTTCAGTGTAGTTTTCTTTTTTGCCTGTGACATGTCCTCTGCTGGTACAGCGGTAAGTCTGCAGATTTACAACGCTTATATCAGGGGTTCGATTTGGCTTTACATAAGAAAACACCAACGCCTATGACATATGTTGTTGATTGTGTACTGCGCAAGTACCGCGAGTTCTCAAAATTTGTAGAAGATTCTTGAGTAAGAATCAACAGCATATCTTTTACAAAATCGCACTAGAACATTGTTAAAATTTCTATAAACGCGTGTGATTCGTATAAAAAGCGGCCACCTGAGAGATATCATAAAACTATTATTGGATAGCTACAGTCAGTACATTATAGGTCTAGCTGTTAATCGAAAAACTACATAATTTGACCAGGAACTTTTATATATTTCGAATATTACGAACAGTTAAACTTCAGTGGATGACTTCAGACGTTATTATTTCTACGGAATCATTAAATGTGTTCTGCGGTAAGAAGCGAGTTTTTAACCGGTGTGAAACTATCCAAGAAAAACATCGTTAGCTTAAGCGAGGTGTTACAACATCAAATCAGATTTAATTTGTTCTTCGTGGACCTGGATAGTCGATAAAATATTCAGTTCGAGAGCAGATATAAGACTCAGTGTTGGCTGTAAGTTTGTAAAGCTGTTGTATATAAACCATCATTTGTAATAACTATTACTAATAACCATTATTATAAATTATATATTAAAATATATTTGTGTTAAAAACGAAGATTATGTGTATCAATCTTTTTTGACAAATATAATAAATTTAATGCATATTAACATTTAAATTTCCAGCTATTTGAAATAGTAATGCGTAACGTGCGTAAAACAATACATCGGAGATTTGTTCGAAATAAATTATAGTGCATAATAGGGTTTATACCGTCGAAATGACAAGGCTGAAAGAGCGTGAGTATGTTTGTTGTGACGGAGAATCAAACTCTCGACCCCAAGATTAGAAGTCGAGCGCCCTAACCACCTAGTCATGCCGGTTTATTATATTAATGAATAATCATGTCAATGTTATGTTGGCAAAGCGTCATAAAAAACATGAAGCAAAAGTTGTCAAGTAAAAATATCTCTCAAAATACAAAAAAATATTTAAGTGTAAGCATAACTTTATTAAGGTTGATTAAAACTGATCATGAGTTGTCAAGAAAGAAGTGAAGCACATAAAATAGCAAGAGATTCGACATTCGTTTTTATCTCTTGATTTATTGAAAGTTTTGGAAAAATCAAATAAACCAGGATTTTTCCAAATTAATGTAAAAGTTTTAAAGTACAGTTCGGACTCAAATTTTTACTCTGAGCATAAATCTGTCTTTTTTACTTTGATTTATTATGAGGAAAAGGTGAATCCATCTGGGTAGCAAACATGAAGAATGGTTTCGCTTTTTAATGATATTTGAATATAATTAAAAATATGAGTTGTTAATTTAAGATAATATTCTCAGAATAATATAACATTAGAGCACTACAATGTATCAGTGATAGACGAGAATAAAGTCAGATAAATTTAATTCACACAAGGAACACCTTGGTACTCTTCAATCCGTGCATAATTTAAAGGTCAAACTATTTCTGCTTTTCAAGCTTTTAGGACAACTGTGTACAATGTACGTATTTCTCAGAAGAGCCACGGACTTTATCACTCAAATTTGTTAGCCATTTCTCTAGAGGACAGCTAGTAACACAATAGAGAAGTAGTCACAGAAAATAGTCTTATACTGAAGATGTTCTTCTATATAAACTAAAAGTTTTAAAATATATGTCAGTTAACTCAGTTACTTAATGTGAGATAATGTGAGCTATGTTATAACAATAATATGACATAAAATAATTTTTGCTGCAGTAGTTGTGTCCGATGTAGTTATATAATGTAAGTTAATATAGTTTAGATAATAACACTTAAGGCACGGCATGGCCAAGCGTATTAAGGCGTACGATTCGTAATCTGAAGGTCGCGGGTTCGCATCCAGGTCGCGCCAAACATGCTCGCCCTCCCAGCCGTGGGGGCGTTATAATGTGATGGTTAATCCCACCATTCGTTGGTAAAAGAGTAGCCCAAGGGATGGCGGTGGGTGGTGATGACTAGCTGCCTTCCCTCTAGTCTTACACTGCTAAATTAGGGACGGCTAGCACTGATAGTCCTCGAGTAACTTTGTGCGAAATTCCAAAACAAACAAACAGAAACAAAACATAACAACATTTATCACATTTCAAGTAATTACCTGAGGTAAACTAATGATTTATATTTTATAACAATTATATTATACAGTATAGTTAGCAAAATGAGATAATATGCTTTTTATTAAAACAGTTATTTTGATTTATTATGGTTATCGACCTGGCATGGCCAGGTGGTTAAGACACTCGGCTGCTAATCTGAGAGTAGCGGGTTCGAATCCCCGTTAAACCAAACATGCTCGCCCTTTCAGCTGTGGGGGGCGTTATAATATGATGATCAAACCAACTATTTCTTGGTAAAAGAGTAGCCAAAGAGTTGGCGGTGGGTGGTGATGACTAGCTGCCGCTCCTTTAGTCTTACACTGCTAAATTAGGGACGACTAGTGCAGATAGCCCTTCAGTAGCTTTGTGCGAAATTCAAACCAATTATTATGTTTCTTTCAATTAGTAATTATATTTGTTGTTTAAGCAACGGCCACAACAGTATCGACATCCGATTTCTAATATTATATAGCCTATAATATTGACCTACAAATGTACCACTGACATTTGTTTTTTAGAGTAATTTAAAGAATAACTTTTTACTTCGTTTACGGATGAAGTTTTTAACTGTATTTCCAAAAACAATATTCTATAAAATGTCAATTTTCCCATACATATTAGGTTTACTTTCGTTTCTTGGAAGACCAGTAGAAACATACGCATATGTATATAGTTATTATTACTGTTATTATCATCACTGTTCTTACTTTTATGTAATTTGTGCATCTCCGGCGACATAATAAACCTTTAAGTGCTGTTGAAACCCATAAGAGCAAAATATATAATTCATTATTTGCTATGCATCTAATACCCTAAAGTTAGAACACTTCATTAAATTACAGCCATAGATATTAAGCTTTCCATTATGAATCAATGCGTGGATATAGTAAATAATAACATCTACTCATGAGGAAATGCAGAAGCTACGCACGTGAAACTGTATCGCCCTAAATCTATGTAATCGGATAGGTTTTTGAAGGAATTTTACTTTGTGAACACTCATCAATTCCATTTATGCTGAAATAACCTAAGTGAAGGATAAACATTATTATTATGAAATACTTAATTAAGCTTCCTTTTTATATGAGTGAATAAATTCGCCATTTATTATCTTCGATTACTGTTCGTGGTTAATAGGTATCTATTGTCTGATCAAAACACTAAAGTAGTACGCAAACCTAAATCGCTGATAAAAGTATCCTTAAATACCCATTTAATATATTGTGCCACAATGTTAACCTGTATAACCATTTACAGATGCACAGATACACATACATGCATATACATATATATGTAGATATTTCAATGATTTATACATATACATGTTGATACTTACTTGGTAATTTGGTGGGCAGTAATCGGCTCAAAACAGCAATTGGCAACATGGTTAGAAGAGATCCCACCCACACCCAGACGACAACTTTATAAGAATGGGAAATTGTTTGCCATTGGCGAGAAGTAAATGGTCGACAGATAGCGAAATATCTTTCTAGTGAAATAGACACCAAAGTCCACACACTGACGGAAACAGAGACAGCTAAAAAAGGAGTAAGATGGACAGTTAACCAAACAAACAAATAAGTACTTGTAACATAAAATATTACCCTGAGAGTTGCAAGTCTCTGAATATTAGCATTTTTCAAAACAACTCTATTTTAAAATCTCACTCCAATTGCTGCAATTCCCTGAATATTGAACTTTTAAAAAAATATTGTAACTTAGATTATCACCCCGATAGTCCAGAGAACCAGAATATTAATATTTTCTTTACTGTAATATTTTAGTTAGAATCATTTTGTAGCTTTTTTAACTTTACTGTGTCTTTTCGTCTTTGAAATAAACAGTTGGTTTCATGTATGTTGTAAAAACCGAACATCTTACTTATCTAACAGCGTCTATCTTGATTCATAAATCACCGAATTACTTTGTTATTTGAAGTCATCTGTAAGCAGAACAATGTACGTTTTGAAAAATAATAATAATTGCTAAGTGAAGTGGTTACGTATAAACTTGTTTTTCATCTGGATGTAAAAATTACCTAATCTGAAATGACATTTTAGAGATGGCCCCTTAAAAATATTCCTTAAACACTATCAATTTGACATTGTTTGTTTGTTTTGGAATTTTGCGCAAAGCTACACGAGGGTTTTCTGCGCTAGCCGTTCCTAATTTAGCAGTGTAAGACTAGAGAGAAGACAGCTAGTCATCACCACCCACTGCCAACTCTTAAGCTACTCTTTTACCAACGAATAGTGAGATTGGCCGTCACATTATACGCCCACACGGCCGAAAGAGCAAGCATATTTGGTGCGACGGGAATTCGAACCCCTCGACCCTCAGGTCACAAGTCGAACGCCTTAGCCTACCTAGCCACTCAGGGCCCGTCTAACATTCTAAAATATTCTAGATTGGTGATACTTGCAGACACAGAAATTAGTATCAAAAATAGAACTTCGAAAACACAATTTTATCATAAAAAAGTATGAATAGAAAGTAAAATACGCCATCAGTACAAACATAACTTAATAGTTGAATATTACAAGAAAAATTAATTAATGATATTACACTTAATTTCTTATTTCGACGCATTACAAACACAATACGGCATTGTAAAGAAATTCTCTTTCACTTTCATCCTTCCTAAAATGTTTAAGGAGTTATTGTGTTATTAACCCTTACTCTAAATACAAATTTATAAATAATTCATGTGAAGTTCATAAATTAAACTTCGCCATCTTAACCTAGTTCACACTATTTCAGTTTTATTGATAGAGTTTGATAACACATTTTATCCAGTACTGTTTTGTCATCAAGAAGGTATAATTACTCCTGATTTTGAGCGAAAGAACTCGTCGGCACTGGTTATAACATATTTTGTGGGGTTGATTTTTATCTTTACATTTATTCTTGAATTCTTAGAAATAGTGAAACAAAATGCATTTCATCCTTTTGTATTCTTTCTAAACTTCACCAGTTTATTTGTTTTTTGTTCTACATTTCATGAAAGTTCCTTGAAGTACTCATAGATTTCTGTTAAATATGTTTTCGGATGGTAACGTTTTGCATATTGCTGACGCAAGTAGCTGTGCCCGAGCATAAAGGGTAATTCGTGTTATTATAGTATTTTTACCTGGTGCTCAGAATTACTGATGAGATCTAGACATATTCTCAGACTCAATTTTCTGAACAATTTATGCACCAAACTGCTCCATGGCCTACAACTTTGTTAATTACAGTATCTCTAATAACCTATAAATCACACAAAAATATATTAATATTACAAACAATCTCACTAATCAGTGGTTGTTGGTATGTAAAAAAGCAAGCGATTTTAAGACTAAATATATCAAATTAATATATCTTTGAATATGAGCTGTGTAATTCAAATTTCTATAACTTTCTTCATACAGCAAGGTTTCAAAACAGTTTAGTTTACCTCGTGAGTTATTTCAGCAAGAAGAATGAATCACTACGTAATTCCACTAATTACGCCAAGTTTTAAATCAACTTCCAAAGGCACGCGTGTTTAACGCGGACAAACAACATATATTCTTCTAGAAACTAAAGTATGTTTACAAAGCAAAGAAAATTAAATTGACCAAATTCTCTAAATTGAATATCACATGAATAACAGTTATTTAACAGCTGATAAAGCAATCAAATTTTTTTATTGGTCGGTGCAACAGAGACTTAAAGCTCCTATAATTATACAGAAAACTAAATTATATACACCAAATTAATGTTAACCTCAGGTTAACGTTTAAATCATCATAAAATTATAATTTTATTTCAAAATACTTCATATCTCATTATGAAATCAGTGACAAAAAAGTATTTCACGTTTCTCTGACATTTCCCTTGTTTTGATATCGTTATTGAATTGTTCTGTTCTGAAAGATTTTTTTCCGCTCAACCAAATTAAATTTATTATAAAAAAACGATCTAGAATCTTCAATTTTTGTATATGCACAAAATTAATGAGAAAAGATGTAACAATCAAAATGCTGTTGGCTATGTCTGTTTTACTTAGAGTTGTATTTCGAAAATAACTTCACATGCAGTGCTCACTTCATTGTATTTTACATATATATACTTTAAAAATTAGATCCAATTAAATTTGATTGGTGATTTCAAAGCATTTTGCACAGTTTCGAAAATGTTTATGAAATTAACTTTGCGCTAAACCTAGAAACTGATAACAAAATATAAGCTTGCTGTACTGACATCAACCGGTAGCTGACACAGTGCCTATTTTTCCAGCTTCGTTTGGTTTGTTTGTACAAATTACAAACAAAATTAAGTACAAAGCTACACAAACATATATCAGAGCTTTACCCATCATGAGTATCGAAGCCCAGTTTTTGAGGTTGTAAGTCCGCAGCCAAACCGCTGTGCCACGAGAGAGAAACATTAAATAAGACACCACAGACAATATTCATGTGCTGTATACATGCTTGCAATAGAAACATGGAAAAATAAAAGCAATTGCGAACAGATAAATATTGTACTTCACTTTCAACTTGTTTCAACTTTCATCGACTAATTTTGATTTAATATTTTTGTTACAAGTTAATAAGCTAACAGAAATATACTATGTTTTATTATTCTTATACTTAATTTAACATTTGTTACACACGATTTGTTGCACAAAATTATACATCATCTGATTTATTTGGACGCATTTGTTAATAATAAGCTTTATACTTGTGGTTGAATTCAGTCAAGAAAAAAGAAATGGGTATTTTCTTCACATTTATTTACTGAGTAGAGCGTAAGAATTCTATTTAAAAATAAATGTAAATATATCATCCATAGACATTTGTAAGTTTACAATTTTTGTGTTAATTCATTTTATGTTCTACTATTCTTTAATGTAGCGTTTAGGCCCGCCACGGACAGGTGATTAAGACCCTCAACTCATAACACCAAATCTGCTCGTCCTTTTAACCGTGGGAGCGTTATAATGTTCGTTGAATCTCACTATTCGTTGGTAAACGAACAGCCCAAGAGTTGGCGGTAGGGGATGATGACTAGCTGTCTTCTGTCTAGTCTAACGTTGTGAAATTAGGGACGGCTATAGTAGATAGTCCTCGAGCAGCTTTGCGCGAAATTCAAAAAAGAAACAAACACAGCGTTCAAAGGTTCAGTTCAAAGGGGAGAAAAAGCTGAATACTTAACATTTAGAATAATAATATTTTTCTCAATATAAATGTTACGACTTTATTTAAAATTAATCATTTTTATCTAATATTATACTCTTAAAATATTTAAAAAATTATAGTTTGGAGTAAAACGCAAATATCAGTTTGTGGAATTATGAAAGTCGTGATTATTTGGTTCTCCATTTGTAAAATAATATCGAATTATGATTTTGCAAGACAAACCATTCCCACATGGTCCTTGAGATTAGGATTAACATTATTTTTAACTCAATGTACATGGATATATATATCTTCACATAGAAAATGTCCAAGAAGTATAACCCTAAAAAGATAAAAGTCATCATATATTATAAAGATAACCTGGAAATGAGTTAATGTAGCAGGGAAAACGAAAAACTAAATCACAGCTTACACATTATTCTACTATCATTATAAAGCTAAAACAGTTTTATCTCAACTAATACGTCACTTTCGATGCAATTAAAATCTGAAATATCCAATTAAGATAAGTACGAAGCAAAGTCAACTGCTTCAGAAAGTTTCTTTTAAAGTTTGTATACGCTCATACAAGTGCTAATTACCAAATGGTAATGCTTCTCAAACAAAAATATGTTACATATGATACATAAAAACAAATGTATATACATTATTTTTATAATTGTAACTAATTAGAAGACTTATTTGTAAAAGTTCCAGATAAATTTAAGGCCTAGATTGCATTCTTCTTGTTTTGGGTCTTGAAAAAATGAAGAAAAAACACACCACATTGACATCAAGAATACTATAAAAGAACATTACTGAACTATTCAGACGATTAATGAACCTACTTTCAGCTTTACGTTTCTCTTTTTGTGACAAAAGAGATAATGCAAACAGCTATCGTATCTATTGATCTTAGGCCCGGCATGGCCAGGTCGTTAAGGCACTCGACTCGTAATCTGAGGGTCACGGGTTTGAATCCCCGTCACACCAAACATGCTCGCCCTTTCAGCCGTGGAAGAGTTATAATGTGCAGTCAATCTCACTATTCGTTGATAAAAAAGTAGCCCAAGAGTTGGCGGTGGGTGGTGATTACGAGGTGCCTTCCCTCTAGTCTTACACTGTTAAATTAGGGACGGCTAGCACAGATAACCCTCGTGTAGTTTTGCGCGAAATTCAAAAACCAAAGATTTTTTTGATATTATCCTTAAAGTATATCAAGTCGAGCGTTGTAATTCGTGAAGATTTATTAACTTCAAACTGAAGCGACACTTTAATTTATCGTTGTGATAAAAAAACATATAAACGATGTTAAAAACAGTTCAATAGGTTTGGAATTAAAAAAGAATACACTTTCAAAAATAAAACTCGATTAATATTTTACACAAATCAAATAGCATAATAGGAAAGTCTACAAGAAAGATATCCATCAGCAGATGTGATATCATTGAAAAAGACAAAACAGTCCAAAACATTTTAAAGAAAAAAGTGCATCTATCTTGAGAAGATAAACAAAAATTTTGTTTGAAGTTGATCACAAAGCTACAAAACAGGCTCTCTCTGCTTTGAGACATACAACTGTGCCATGGTAGGGGGAGGCTAAAAAAGATTCAATAATAAATACCTCACATTTCTAAATCATCTATTTAATCATACGGTATGTATTACTCTCTGCCTCGGAAGCTTTTAACACTTAGTAAACGGGAACTTCAAGTATTGACCATTAATGTTTGGAGATTTCGAATTGTAACAAAACAATAATATTTTCTGTCTCTCCGCGCGTTGCGCTGGTTAGCTTTTATAAGCGTTAGAAGAATTTCAAGAAATTTCAGTTTAAACAACAATATTGGTATTTACACACACACACACACACACATTGTTGATTCTTATGTTTCAAAATCTTCTATAACTTCAGGGAATAGACGGGAATTTTGCAGTGCAGATTTTGCATTACAAGTTATATGCATTTCTAAATATACATGTAACTGAAATAAATGTCTACATTAAAATAACTATGTAATAGTAAATCCATCACACATCTAAGTTCATAAAGAAATTCCACCTTTTAATCCAGTCCATATTAAATATTTTAAACTGTATCATTTGTTTTCATGCATTTCTATTTCTTTCGTTAATCTCACATGTTTGTGAAACACAGAACCGTAAATCACATTCATTATCGTTCGGAAATCTCAATAATTAGTTATTCGATTCCTCTCAAATAATTTTTATTCCGAAAAAAAATACTTAAAAACTGCCTAAGGTTTTCCGAAAATAATGTTTAATTTTACGCACAGATTTTCATATTTAAGTTCTGCTTCGTGTTTTTGAAATATACAATCATTTGGACTTGTCTCTGAAAGGTCGCACTATATATTCTGATGCTATGAAAAAAGACTAAGTGAAAAACGTATCAGAAAAATACAGGAATTGAGAAAAACACCTGTCTGCAAAGAAATACGTTTGATTTTATGTCAACCAAAGTATTGAAACACAATATGAAAACGCTTATTCAAGACACCTAACTATATTATTACCCGACGGCTAATTTTTTTTTAATTTTACTGTACTTGATTTCCATGAAAAAGAACGGAAAACGTCATTAAAGTTCATATACACTTGGAACAAGAACATTGGCATAGTGTAGAGATTAAAAGTCACGTATCACAAAGCATTACAAGTAAGCATGTCACTTTAGCAGTCTGTTAAAAGAGTAATCAAAGTACATGTTTAAATAAAATGACAGATGTATATTTTAAAAGTAATATAATTATTCCTCTAGAAAAGAAAGAGAAAAAATAAACTGTAATTTCTTAAACTGTTGTCCAGACGAATATGGTCAGTGAATATTTGAACTATCAGATAACATGAAGGGTGATTTTACTGAGCAAACGTGACTTCTGAAACTGAAGGAATACGGCTTAGTGTTGTGGTAGAATTAATGATTTTGGAGTTGACCAGCCAGTTTACAATCTTTGAAAATACCTGAAAATATCTTTTGTACTTCAAGCTGTGAATATATGATAAAAATCACAGCAAATCTTTTAGCATGAATTGTGGACTACAAGATCCTTATAGTTTGTTGTCCTCACTCATTGGTTCAAAATTAGGAAAGACAACAGGCCTTAATAACTTTGTGGTAAACACAGGATTATAAGTACTAAAGTTGCAGTTACTGCAATTTAGTATACATTTTTTCAATTGTCTACCCATTACGTGCGACAATTATTTTCGTGTCTTGGCTTAAGTAGGTAAACATGTATAAGCATAATAAAATGATTTATTTTGAGGCAGAAAATGCTACGTGTTTCAGCAAAGCCCTGAAATGTTCTTTTTCAGATATAGTCATATCTGCACAAGTCAGATTGATGTTCCATCGAAACGTGTAATGTGTTTCACCATAAATAAATCACTATACTAATATGTCGTATTTCTCTACTTATTATTATATTAGCATCACGTGCTTTTCAATCAAATATGTAAATAGCTTTAACATCAATCAAGACAAATAAATGCTATTGTGTAATGGAACTCCCAAGTTTTCTTCTGCTTATAAAAATATTTCCGTCGTTGTCATTCGTCTTCAGAATATCACTGTCGACACTAGAGTTTCACTGTAACAACATTCTGAAACAGCAGTGAGGTTAATCCTAAACCACACATCCTGACAAACGTTCAACGTATCCTTTACTAAATTTGGTATAGCCTTTCAAAATCAAGTTTAAATTGCTCAAATACACAAAATTATATTGAAGATACATCGGAAAGCAAATGCGTGGTCTAATGGAACTGGCGCAATTTCAGTTTCTTATGAAATCAGACATTGTTTGGAAGTGTAGCTGACATCATTTTATTGCTGGAGTTTCGAGCCATTCGTCTTTGTCTCCTTTAAATCCTTCTTTATTAATTTGTTAACGGTACCACCTTTACCACAATATCGTCACTGTTGTTAACGGTACCATCTTCCCCACAATATCGTCATTGTTGTTAACGGTACCATCTTCCCCACAATATCATCACTGTTGTTAACGTTTGTTTGTTTGTTTTGGAATTTCGCACAAAGCTACTCGAGGGCTATCTGTGCTAGCCGTCCCTAATTTAGCAGTGTAAGATTAGAGGGAAGGCAGCTAGTCATCACACCCACCGCCAACTCTTGGGCTACTCTTTTACCAACGAATAGTGGGATTGATCGTCACATTATACACCCACACGGCTGGGAGGGCGAGCATGTTTAGCGCGACGCGGACCCGCGACCCTCGGATGTTGTTTTGTTGTTTTGAATTAAGCACAAAGCTACACAATGGGCTATCTGCGCTCTGCTCACCACGGGTATCGAAACCCGGATTTTAGCTTGTAAGTCCGCAGACATACTGCTGAGCCACTGGGGGGCATGATAATAGTTCAATCAATTCCAATATTCGTTGGTAAAACAGTAACCCGACATTGACGGTGGGTGATCATGATTAGCTGTCTTCTCTTTAGTCTCACATTGCTAAATTAAAGACGGTTAGCACATTTAGTCCTCGTGTAGTTTTGCGTGAAATCCAAATCAAAGAAAGACAAAATTAACAGTTGCTACATAAAATACCAACGGTTATGCAGACTGATGCATCTTATATAGTTATCTAACTACTAATCGATATTTTTAGTTTACTAATATCTTATACGATATGTGTGATACGTGACTAGATCAGAAATTCTTAACATTCTGAATAGTAATAATTATAAATCGTGTTCTGTCTACTATTACCACTTTCTCTGGCTTTGAAACAAAAATTGTCTTTCTTGTAATGCACATAAAGCTGAAGGTGCGGAGCATGTTTAAGGGCATCTTGAATATTCCTTATACATCCCGGGAGGTTAACCAGCAAGCCAGGCCCGGCCCTGGAGCTAGCTAAGAACCTTCGATACGTAACTTTGAACGTTAACCACTACGCCAGGCCCAGTTACAGAATTAGCTAATAATCCCCCTTATATAGCCTGAAAAGCTCAACTACTAATCCATGCACAATCCTGGAGTTAGCTAAGAACTTTCCATGCATAGTCCAGAACGTTAACCACTAGGCGCGGCCCGGTCCTGGGGTTACATAAGAAACCTCCTAACAAATAATAAGTTCCCCGATGAAACAGCGGTAAGTCTTCGGGTTTACAACTATAAAATCAAAGGTTCGATTATTGTCATTTGACAGAGCAGATATCCCGTAAATAATTGAATTAAATACGTAAATTACTTCTTCACAACTCCAAACTATGAGAAACGAACGTTTGAAATAAAACTGGAAAAGTATTTGTTATCTATTCGAACTTACAAAAAAATGTAATAATAATAGTATGGCAAGAGGGGATAATCATTCACGGCGTTCTGCGTTCATGTCTATTTTTCTATTGATCTTCAAGAATCGTAACCACAGGCCAAAACTTGAAGAAAGATGCGCATTGCAAGCAAAATGTGATGAATAACTGAGCAAGAAAAAGTATCTTATGGCTGAAATGTGAAGCCCAGTATCGTGCTACATTATACAGAAGACGATTCTAAGACTTCTTTCCTTTAGTGAAGAAATTTTACCTTCGTTATTATTGAAATTCTCTTTAAAATAATATGAATATATAATGAAATGATAAATAATGTACATCAAAGTCTTATTTTTCAGGTGCTTAGTTTGACATAAGTTTTTAATCTTTAAGTAATACTAGCTAATAGGGGTCCATTTCTAAGTCTATATAAGGCTGAGAACAACACAGTAGAAATCCTCTTTCTAAAATATAATTCTCAATAACATTTTATTCGGAAGCTGTCAAGAATTGTTCATGGAAAATGCACAAGCATATAAATAAATGTATATATATATATATATCAATAACTAGCGTATAAGTATCTTTAATACACCCTCCAAGGTTCAATGTAGGTTCTAGCTTTAAAACGCATTGGACTTCGATTTTATCCTTTCTTGTCAAGGATTCGACTATTGGAGTAAAATTACCTAATTAATATTACGTCTAATACACAAAAAAAAACTAATTTCGGTTGAAATTTCAATCGTTTTACTCTATAATTCCCGACTTTCTTAGTTAACCACAGTTCACCCGAGAATAAAACCAATTAATTTAGAGCAGGGGTTCCCAACCTTTTGGCACTCGCAACTTGAAAATGTAATTGATGAAATAAAATTAATGTTATCCCAAGCTATTTCTAACAAGGCTACGCGACTCCCATGGCAAGGCTTCGCGACCTCCCAGGGGGTCGCGACCCACCGGTTGGGAACCCTTGATTTAGAGTTCATCATCTTGAGAATAGAGGTTTTCCGGTTTCAGCTTTATACTAGTAGTTACTAAGGAACAAGTTACTTACTTCTAAGGAATATTCATAATACTTCTGCAAGGCTTAAAAATAGTTTATACTTTTCAAATAGTTAAAACAAAAAGCAATAAACGTGTTTATGTTAGATTAAGAAGCGCAAACGTTTTCGGACATACAACGCTAAAATCGAAGGAACGATCCCCAGTGGTAGAGAGAACGAAGATAGCCCATCTTGTAGTGTTTCTCTGAAGTACAAAAACCATTATGAAGTACATATTAAATAATATATTCAATGTTCCAAATTAAACACATTCTTCAAACACAAAATTAATTAAAATATTAAATATTAAAATAACACATCTTTAAATTACATAAATAAGGTAATTGTATTTTAATAAAAATGCTTATACAGTGGTACCTCGGTTCTCTAACTTAATCCGTTCCAGAAGGCTGTTCGAAAACCGAATCAATTTTTCCCATAAGAAATACTGTAAATTAAATTAATCCGTTACAGACCTCTAAAAATTACGCATTATGAAGCATTTTAAGTAAAATATTGCTTATTTATTCCTGTATAATAATACTCACATGCACAAAGTCAAACACAAAAAGTATAAACGCAATAAGAAAACAATAAATGAAACTTTTACCACACTTTACCTGTGCTGAGGAGAGCTGATGGCGTAAGTGAAAGGTGGTGAGGAACGTGAAGAGTATGAGGGTTATTATTGTTTGGAAGGCGAGTCACCTTCCATAAAAACGTCAGGTAACTTTCCTTCTGGGTTCTTTCTCTTTTCCATCTCTTTGCACCGCTACAACCTGTTTGAGACTCACTGGACCTGTTTTTCACTGAAAACTTGTCTAATGAGGTTTGTTTATGCCTACATTTGAAAATGCTTCTGAAGTAAGACATGGCATCGTCATTGATAAACTTTATGCTGCGGTTTACTACAGCTTTGTTAGGGTGAATTTTTTTCCCAAAAACTTTGTAACTCTCCCTATTTTCCACACATTTCCTTGATTAGTGAACTAGGAACATTCTCCCTTTCCTCCTCCTCGTCTGAAGACACTTCCTCAGTTGCCTACTTTTGCTGCTCCTTCTGAAGATCTTAGAGTTCATCCGTGGTAAGCTCCTCAGTGTTGTGGTCTTCCACCAACTCCTCCACATCGTCACCACTCACATTCAAGCCTATACACTTGCCTAGTGAGACAATATCCTCGACAACAGACTCAGCCTCAAAGCCTTCAAAGTCTGGCCACAATTTCTTTCAGGCTGAGTTCATGGTCCTCAAAGACACTTCCCTCCAGGCTTTGTCTATGATCCTCAAGCAATGGAGGATTTTATAGTGATTTATTCAAAACTCTTTGAGGGTTAACTTTGTGTCAGACGTCACTTCAAAGCACCTTTGAAACAATGCTCTGGTGTAGAGTTTCTTAAAGTTCGATATGATCTGCTGATCCATGAGCTGAATGAAAGGAGTCTTGTTAGGGGGCAAGAGCTTCACCATAATGAAACTGTACTCCGCCACCAACCTGTTCTCCAAGCCTGGCAGGTGAGCAGGTGCATTGTCCATCACAAGAAGGGCCTTGAGTGGCAACTGTTTTTCCGTGAGGTAATTATTTACACTTGGGGCAAACACTTCATGGATCCATTCCATGAAAAATTGCCTGGTTACCCATGCTTTACAATTAGCCCTCCATATGACATTATTTTTTTAAAAACCATCGGATTCTTAGAATGGTACAAGACCAAATACTTAAGTTTTAAGTCCTCATTTGCATTACTACATAACAATAGAGTTAACATGTCCTTCGTTGACTTGTGTTCTAGCAGTGACTTCTTCTCCTTGGTGATGTAGATCCTCTTTGGCATTTCCTTCCCTAAGAGGTCTGTTTCATCACAGTTGAACACTTGTTTGGGAATAAAACCCTCAGCTTCTACATAGTTCTTAAATTCCCTAACAAATTTATCAGCAGCGTCTTTGTTACAACTTGCGCCCTCCCCATGTTTCACCACACTATGTATGCCACTTCTCTTCATAAATTTTTCAAACCACCCCTACGTGCCTTAAAGGCATCACTTGTACCAGCACTCGTTCCAGGGGAGTTTTTCAGGAGGTCAGCATGCAACTGCTTTGCTTTCTCACAAATAATGGTGTCAGGAATGCTATCACCAGCTGACTGTTTTTCGTTTACCCAAATCAACAACAGTTTTTCTTCCACTTCCATTATTTCTAATCTTTGTTTCATAAGTAGTGTCACTCCTTTTACAACATCAGCTCCTTTGATGACCTCTTTATTTTTCAGTATGGTGCAGACTGTAGACTTCTCCATACCAAACCGTGTAGCAAGATCAGGCACGCGAAAACCCTCTCAAACTTCGCTATGAGATTTTTTTCAACTCTATTGTGGCTCTAATAACTTTTCTTTTTGGTCTGCTGCTTTTATTATCCTTCTTTGACGCCATAGTGGCTTATTTAATCAGAATATTTAGAAAAACAACAAAAAGAAAAACGAGGACTTTCATAGCAGATTTTAGCAAGGGTGTGGACTGAGCGACAGTTTGTGGGTAAAATGCTTTGGGAAAGCTTGGCGTGGGCCGAAAATGGTCGAAGGGTTGTTCAGGTCATCAGTCGGATTATTTCAGGGGTTTGGGCCACGACAGTTTGGGGCGGGAACCGAGTTTATGTTCGATAATCGAGACATTTTTTTTCAAACAATATGTTCGAAAACCCAGTTGTTCGAGATGGGAGTCGTTCGGGAACCGAAGTACTACTGTACTTAAGTACCTTTATTGGTAAATCAAGATTAAGAAATATGGTATCTCTAAGCTAGCTAATATACAAATTATTTAATGAGGATATTTCATCACATTTAATTTGTTGTTATAGCTTTAAACATTTTTAGTCGAGAACTTAAAGTATCTTTAATTTAAACTTTGAGGGTAAATATTAACTGAATATTTAAATATCATAGTAAAAATAACAATTTTAAAACATGTAAAGAATGAAGTTTAGTTTTTACGTCAATTATACTTCAATAAAATTGAATTAGGGCAGTTTAGTTAAAGATTATTAGCATGTTTCCCTCAATGTGTTGTGTTAATATCTTATAGGAAAAAATAATTAATGTGTCATCTAAATGTAATTTAGACTACCATACCGTATGATTGCTACGAAATCAACAGTGATCAATTCTATGCTTTTATTCTTTACTACGCATCTTACTTTTTGCTCTAATTGTTCTGGATATGAAGTAAAAAAAACGCTGACTACAAAATCAGAGAAATAATTAGCAATGCTCTAGTATTTCCTTTCGCGCAAATTTTTTTCTTTGCGATGTTCCAATTACATTCTTGATGCACAAGATTATGCAGGTAACTTAACATATTATTCTTTCTTTGATGTTTTAAAAACATGAAGAAGTAATAACTTGAAGTTCCTTCAAATTATGAACTGACTTCAAGCATAATAAATATATATATATATCCATTTTTGTCACACAAAGTTTATCGAAAAATACTCGTTATTAATTTAAAAACGAGAACACAACACCGACGTGATATAAACCTTTCAAGTACACTGTTAGACAATTCTTAGTCATTAGTTATACCTTAATAATAACACTTGTCTTCATCTAACACTATGTTCCCTTTCTTTCTCACTCTTCAGCAAAAGCAGCTTAACTATTTACAATCTTAAAACAGTTTTAATTTAACAAACAATTTAACATAATAGGTTTGTTGCTATTACATTATAATATATTCATTTTGACAACGTTTTCTTTTGTAACATATTTTTATCAATTCTTGTTACAGTGTTGTTTTATAAAACAACATGTATTAGCAGTTTACATAATTAATTATTGGAAGAAAAATATAAAACTTCTCAGTATTTACAATTATTATCATTTTAATAAGATATTATCACACGTTGTTTGTAGAAACTCGTGCTAGAGTTTCGAATATGAGATGCAATGTAACACATAAGAGTTGTTAAGGAAGATAGATGCCAAGAATGTAAATTTTCCTTCAAAGAGATAGGACTGAATCTTTATATTAGAGAAAAGACGAAGCTAATGACAGGAGGAATTACGTGAAGATTTACACTACATAAAAGAGATTGAACCAATGACGAGAAAAACTACATGATTCTTCAGGTTACTGTTAAGATATTAAGTCAGTAACAGTGAAACTACAAGACACTTCATGCTACAGTGAAGAGACAGAGCTAGTGATAGGAAAACTACATGAAGCTTCATGTTACGGTAAAGAGATGGAACAAGTGAGAGGAAACTACAGAAGGCGTTATTCCGTTGCGAAGAGATAAAGCGATAGAGTAAAATAGCACGTGAAGCTGAATAATTGATGAAAAAATTAAGGATGGCCATATAAGGTTTCGTGTTATCCTGTAAAAATAAACCTGGAAACATATATGCTACACAGAACCTCGTGTCATTCTGTAGAGATAAAGCCAACAACATGAAAACTTCATAGAACCTTATACAATGTTAGAGATAAAGCCAATAACTGGGAACTATATATAATCTATTGTCATTGCGTACAAATAAAACCCTTAACAGGAAACTATATAGGGTTTCACAGTATTCTCATGACTGATGAATACGGATTTTATTAAACAGTTTATGTCATTACAAATACATGAAGTATGTAATGGTAATTACCAGTTGGATTTTCATATCATGAAAAGTTGAAATTGTAACAGAAAGGGTTATATAAAGCTTCATTATGCTGCGTAGAAATGAACTCAATAACTTGGACAGCCAATATAAATACACACAATTGTGAAGAGATGGGATGATAACCGTGAAGGGTATATTGTACTTTATGCCATCTGGAAGAGATGCAGCTAATGACTTGGAGTATGAAATGGAGCTCTAGTTTATAATCAACAGATTGGTATCAGTAGAACTTTATAATATTGTGCAGTAGCGTAGGAAGTTGGGGAGCCGGGGTCTCTCACTTTTCAATCTGTCCCAGCAAAAAGACATCAAAATATGAAAGTTACTTTCAGAAAAATGTAAAAATAAAAATTAATCCAGGGGGTTCCAGAGCTCTAAGATAAGCCATGAACCCCTATCGTAATGGGAGCGTCTGTAGTGCACATTCCCTTCTTTTGCTCCGTTAGATAAAACTTCCCCCACTTTAAAATTTGCCTCATACACCTCTGACATGAAAAAAAAGAAATATATTTATATAACATCAAAGTGTTATAAAAACAAGGTCAGAGATGTCATTGAGAATTTTCAAAACAAAACCATTAACTTATGAAGATTTCAAGGCATATATATCATTAAAACAAATAAAGATTTCAAAATATGTATTCCCCGCTAGGACAGAGATAAATCTACCGATTTACAACGCTAAAATTAGGGGTTGAACTTCCGTCGATGGACACAACAGATAACTCGATGTGGCTTTGCTATAACAAAACACATACATACATACACATGTATTTGGGTTTGACAACAAATAAATTAAATTAATACTTGCCGATTTTGAGTAGCTGTGTTTGTTATTTGTTTGATTCTGCTTCAAAACAAAACCATTTGTCCTAATTTACTTCTCTGATACCACAAGCTGCCCAGAAATGCGTACTTGTATGTGTTATCTTGATGTATGTGTTACTTTGTGGATTTTTATACTCTTGATGGTCAGTGTAAAATTTAGTTACATGGAGTCGTAATCTAATAACCACGGGGTCAAATCTCCGTCACACCATATGTGCTGATGGTCAAAGGAATAACCTAAAAGCTGGCAGTGAAAGGTGATGACTATGCTGCTTTCCTTCTAGTCTTACATTACTAAATTGAGGACAGCTAGCGCAGGTATCTCGTGTACCTTTACGCAAAATTCAAAACAAACAAACCTATCCTACGCTTTAAAAGAGTGCATAATTATAGCGCGAAAGTCAAGGTTATTTAATTGTTTTGATATCATAAACAATACTGATGGACTGAAAGATAAATCTATTCTATTATAACAAATAACTTTTAATTCATGACTTCTCATGGTGAATAACGTGTCAAAATAATAATAGTTTTGATCAGACCTCTAAAAATTAATTTTGAAAGTGAAACTATTACGTTTTGGATAACCATAGCGAGCAATGTAAATAACATTTCCTCTCTCGTTATATTCTGTTCTATGCTATACCACTTATTCTCCCTGACAGTCTTGTGTTACGTATTTCTCTCAGTGTTCTGTAAACATTCTTCCTCTTTTTGTTCTATACTGTGCATCCCAGCTAGTTTTTCCATATATGCTTTGCATATATACATATTTGCGTAATACATAATATAAATATGATATCTGAATATTGATATTACAAGTAACTTGTTTATACCCTGTGAAAGACCATATCATTTATTTACAGACAAAATCAGAAAAACTCTGTAACGGCAAATTTAAAGAGACTAGCCAGACTGTTAGGTTGGTGCATGCTCAGAATTGTGTCATGGTCCATTCGGCTTGACCTGGAATGACCAGGTGGTTAAGGCACTCGACTCGTTATCCAAGGGTCGCGGATTCGAATCCCCGTCACACCAAACATGCTCGCCATTTCAGCCGTGGGGATGTATAAATGTGACAGTTAATCCCACTATTCGTTGTTAAAAAGTAACCCAAGAGTTTGCGGTTGGTGGTGATGACTAGCTGCCCTCCCTCTAGTCTTATACTGCTAAATTAGGGATGGTTAGCGCAGATAGCTCTCGTGTAGCTTGGCACGAAATTTAAAAACAAACAAACAAATTCTATATGCCTTATCGCTCACTCCTTTCTCTGTACTTTTTTTCCATTATCTTTCTTCGATATAACTCAGACAGTTCACACACGATCGATGTTCTGAACATCCTGGTCATTCCGTGTAAAAATACATATAACAAAGCGTCATTTAAGGAAAAATTGAATTAACACTTTCTATCTGCATAAACGTAAAGCCGTGAGTGTATGTTTTTTTCTCATAGCAAACCCACACAGGGCTATCTTCTGAGCCCACGGAGAGGAATCAAACCCCTGATTTTAGCGTTGTAAATCCGGAGACTTTCCACTGTATTAGCGGGGGACACTTAAAGCCGTAACATAGTCGTTAGGAATATTACAGTAATTTGAGATTTTTTTATCTAATGGCATTATAGAATTTCTAACAAGATTCACTGATCAATAAAAAATTGTTCGTAAAATATCGCGAATATTCCGTAGAACATGTCTTTTATTTCATTGAAAAATGTATCTCATTATGTGTTTATCGGATTTGTTTGTATGAAGAACAATAAAGGAATTTTATTGTTGAATATTTCTTTTCTGCAATGATATACCTTATCATGTATATTTGTTTTATGTTTTATTCTTTTGTGAGCTATACGCAGAAGTGTAATATATAATTGTAAAATCGTTCATCATTGAACGAGACAAATATATCATTTAATTTAAGATAGAAAGATGTTTAATACACAATCATATAAAACCGAAGCTGGTGAAATATGTTTTATCACATTTATTATTTTGGAAAAAAGTTAATTCAATCCTCATCTAAGCAAGTTCTAGCATTATAGGCTCATTGTTATTATTTTTACTCTGATATAAGTCAATAAAACCGTAATCATTCTATTGTTTAAGCAAACAAACATACAGTTTTCAGTTATCTTTAATTATATGTGTATATATGATGTTTTTCAATTTTCGAATAAAAATATACAACAATTATTCAACGTACGCACGTTAAATTATATTGGACCTTTTTTAATTTGCTTATTTAAAACCCACTGCCTAAAGTTCACAAAACGTTTATCGTATAATAATTGTTTCTTTTATTATCGAAATATGAGGTATTTTGTGAGGTAACTAGAAAATGTTATTTAACATATACTTCATATCCTCCAGTATAATCGCAACTATAAATTACGGTTTTCGAAAAATAAGAAGGCTCAAAACATTAATTAAAAACAAAAATAATGAATGTTTTAACGGTTTATTACAACTAGCGTAATGAGCTTGTCTAAATGATATGCAATGCACAGTCTTTTTTTTCGATCAGCTAACTCCTGTATAAAATATATTTTATCAAGTTAATATCCAACATGGTACGGAAGTTAAAATGTCCCATATGATTGTGCCATCATGTCTAGGTATGTATCGTGAAGGATATTTAATAATATATATTTTTTTAAATTACTTGCCCTCATATAAATCGTAGTGGACATTTTATATACATGTTTATACAGAGAGAAATTCTCAGTGTGAAGAAACCAAGTAGAGCATGATAGTGGAGAGACTCTAACCCTTAATCTTCAATTTACCTACTTATTATTATACCGTTCACTGCTGGTGGTTCACCTATTGTATCTTTTTGATTAATCTAATGTTTTTCCCTTATAAAACAATCAATGTAAAGAACTGGCAACTCAAACTGTTGATGTTGTAAAATAATAGGTTATTTTAAAATTAAAAGTACAAAAATGAATGGAAAGCATCCAGCTTTATCGGTCCCCCTGTAAATATTGTTATTTTACATAGCAAGAGTATTAAGAGGCAAAACATTCGAAGATCCAAGCGACTGAAATTAGGTAAATATTTTATAAAATTTGTTTTAAAGAAATCAAAATGTCAAAACAAAGATATATATATTATTGGTTGGTTGGTTGATTGGTTTGATGTTTTATGTCGCAAAGTAGCTTGGCTATCCGCGCCATATATGTAATAAGTCAGAAAAATATTTTTAGTCGTTTTTCACCTTTTAAAAGCTTTGTTTCAAGTTAAGTTTTTTTTTTCCATTTACATTCACGTTATTTTCAAGAAACTAGATTACATTAATAGGAACCTGACTCTCTTCTCGATATGTCTGAATATCAAAATTTATTTGAAGTTAAGTTCTGTAAATCCAATAAAATATTTCGAGACAAAACAACTTATGTTTTCCTAAACTGCATAAGAAGAAATGCAATGAGATTTTATTTGATCCCTATTTAAAGGTATTATTTCACCTTTGCTACTGAACAGGATATATTTCTAATAGTAGTCCTTAGTCCTCGTGTGCTATGCTGTAAAGACTCTCGGATAGTAGAAGACTAAGCCTAATTCAACAACTTTGTAAAATTGTCGACAAGTGATGACAGGTTACAATCAAACTAAAAGCTTAAAAATTAAGAATGTTTACTTTATTATTATTCGTAGAGCTTCACCAAAAGCTTCTCGAGAGTTTTACTCACTAGCTGTCTCTAATTTTGAAATGATTTGAAAAACAGCTAGCAAATACCATCCACCGCCAACTCATGAACTACTCTAATCGAATAATATAACTTTATTGTAATTCTTGTAACAAACCCACAGTTTCACAGTGTGGAGCGCGATATTTATTTTTTTAGGCTGACGGTAAACAGGAACGAAATCACGAATCCACAGTCCAACAGGTTAACTATTGGACTACGCTCCACACGAAAAGTATTGAAGACAGGCCAAACAAGCTGACATAAACTAATCCGTTTTTAAAAGTCAAACCGAATTAAACACGATAGTTTGATCTTTAACAATATAAAGCCTCGGATAATACAAATCAGTAAAGTAAATGTTGTTATTTTTTATTTACTGCTGTTTGAAAGTGTTTGTATTCGAAATTTTTATAATGTTTCAGAACGGGAATTTGCTAATAAGGATCTATTGCTTGTTAGTTTTACCTGTTTTCGAAACGGGCTGAATTTCTTTGTTGATAAAAAAAATGACATTATTATACTAGAGACAATTTGATTAAAATTATGATAAGCATCAAAATATATTTTTGTAATTTTTTTTAATTTCGCGCAAAGCTACATTAGAGTTATCTGCGCTAACCATTCCTAATTTAGCATTGTAAGACTAGAGGGAAGGCAGCTTGTTATCACCACCCCCCACCGCCAACTCTTGGGCTACTCTTTAACCAACGAATAGTGGGATTGATCGTAACATTATAACGTCCCCACGGCTGAAAGAGCGAACATGTTTGGTGCGACGGGGATTCGAATCCACGACCCTCAGATTACGAGTCGAACGCTTTAACCGACCTGGCCATGCCGGGACTTAATTTTCTTTAATTGTATTCCAAATCAAGATGATTTGATTAAAACTTAATGTTGACTTAACTGTCAAATAATGTGTGCTTAAAATACAAATCTTGAAGAATTGTGTAAATAAATTATCGATTTATATTATTTTTCGTTATTCCATCTATTAAGAAAAAATTACTTGAGGTCCAAATTTTTAACATTTAGTAAGGAAAAAAAATAACAGGCAAACAATCAATAAGATGACAGGTATGAACAAGAAATGTAAATTTCTATACAGTAAGATCTTTGTGTCATAAAGACGTCTCATTATTTCCTATAACCGCCTTTATAACACAGTCTAGAACTGACTCTCCATTTTTTGGCGTGATCTTTTTCACGTCTAGAGCTTTACATCACACATACACTTAACATTTTTGTCACTAATTTTACTTTAAACATTTCAATGTCTTATTAAGTTCATTTCTTCTTGCCTTTGTAATACGTATTTCTTGAAACTCTCAAATCCACTCTTTGCGAACTATCTATTTTTATTTATATTATTTTGAAGTTTGATTCTTTTACACAATACATAACTCATATTAGTTATCTCTTCTTACAGCTCATTCTGGATACTGAGATAAGTCAAACTACAGAATCTATTTCGATCTTAATTTAAACCGAAACTTTTAATTTCAAATTAAACAGGCAACATGTTTATTTTTGCTATATTTTAATGAAACTTAGTCTTCAGTAATATTAAACCTAGAGGAATATAAAATAATATTGTTGAATGCCAAAGAAAAAACCTAATGTATATAATATTATAAATTATAGGGTTGAATACAGCATTTTTATTTGAATTTCTCAGTACAATTGATCCCAGTGCATTTTGGTTTCAAAGAATTTTAACATATATCAGCATGTTATTTATTCTCACTCACAAGAAATGGTGAGAAATTATCATTCACCAGAAATGTTTACTCACCAGCGCACAGCATCAACAGCGTTACACAAGTATGCATAACAGTAACAACAAAAACTAGCTCAAAATTTATGTGATATATTTTTAGACATGTTTAGTACTTGTAAAATTATTTCTTAATCATAATCAAAAGAAACTTGCTAAGCCTATTCACACACCAAGTTCAAAAACTTACAAATAAACAGTTATGTTTGCACTATAACCTTTAAAGAGATGGTAGTCTAATCTCTCTATTCTGGCTTTAATTTCGAAATATATAAAATAAAATATCTCGAGACACAAAAACGTGGTTTTAGCTATTTATATAGGGTGCAGAATTACGTAAAATCTGATAATTGACAAACGATTATTATTTTTCTAAAACAATAATTTTAATATGAAATGCAATTCATGTTATTCAGTAAACACATTTCAAAAATACACAGCACTTAGATATTAAAATTTTAAGTAAGCACTGATTTGACTTTAAAAATGTGAGTAGTTAAATATAGATGTTTTACATAAATTATAGTTCTAGCTATTAAGATAACGCTGTGTATACTTTATTTAAAAAAAACAAACTAGTGTTACTGCAAATCAAGTTTTCATGCTCAGATACACGACATTATTATTCATAAAACTATTATTTACACAATACCTCTACCCTTCTGTGGCACAGTGATGTGTCTGCGGACTTGCAACAATACAAACTACGTTTCGATAACCCGTGGTTGGAAGAGAAGAAAAGAGATACCTTATTGTGCTGAACTACGAACATTCTTTGTATTCCCAATTATATTAAGAGTTAAGTTTGATTTCAAACACATCTAGTAAATGATTTACTTTTGTAAAAGTAATTTGAACTGAATTTTTGTGTGTAAAAGCTACTTTGTATTCTTTACTGAACAGTTGAGTCTAGTTTACAGCAACTACCAAAGTCCACAACCGGACACAAATTTAACTTTCATGCTTATCGATTAGGGACTGACGAGACTGGTTGTTGTATTGACATTTCTAGCAATATAACACTTTTTTTTTGAAATGCATATGTGCAAGTTTAACACATTTCACACACTTCATATCGACGTTGTTGAACCTATCTTCGCAATTATATCTATTATAGTTTTTAACCTCTCTCAGCTACAAATAAAGAAAAACTTAATGATATCGAGAACTAATTACTTACGGTCTTATCACTTTATGTTGTTCTCGTATGACAAATGATCGTGAACGCAGAATTCATCGCCTTTGTATAAAGTTTGTAAACGGTAGTACAGCGACAGCTTTTGCTGTCGAAACTTTTCCATGATAAAAATCGTAAACATTAGACTGTCAAAGTAAAATATGAATAGTTATGTGAACCTAGTAAAATCATAAACTAAAAATTAATCCTAGATAAAAGTTACATCAACAAATAGTCGAAACCTACAAATAATGTTTGTGGCAAGAAATAATTTTGTGTATTACAAAAAATATCAAGCGTGTTATAAAGCCGTGAAACTCCAACACAGAGAAGCAAATTCTTTAAATGTTCTCCTGTGTTTCTTAAATTTCCTGTATTCCTATTTTATTTACTTAGTATCCTAGTTGTTGACATGATCGTCTTTCTCAAGTACCTATACATTCATACAAGTATTCAAGTGGTACTAATCCCAAGTTAAACTATGGGATTGTACTAAAACTAATCAAATTCATTTAGAAAAGCTTAAATTATTATTTACTAAAAAGTTGGATCTTAGTTTTATTCGTTTGTTGACAGATTTCGCGCAAAGCTACTTAAAGGCTATCTGGGTTAGACTTCATAATTTAGAGGTGATAGACTGGAGGGCAGGCAGCTTATCAACACCACCCACCGATAACTCTTGGGATATTCTTTTACCAACGAAAATTAAATTGACCGTAACATTATAACGCCCCTTGGCTGAAAGGACACGCATGTTCGATGACGAGATTTGAACCTGCGACCCGCCCATTGTGAATCAACTGCTCTAGCCACCAGTTCATACCAGGCCTTTTATTTTAGGAACACTAAACAAAATGCAAATTTCTTAACGAATATTGATAACTGAAGCCCAAAACCATTGAATGTTGAACGCGAAGCAAACAGATAATACATAAGTTAGGTAAAGATAAACAAAACATAGAAGGATTTGATTGGACATTCAAGGTGCATGATGGCGGCCATTTCATAACTGTATAAACTGTAACAAAATATTTCCAAAAGACGCTGAATAATTTAAACATTTAGTTTCTAAAGTAAAACATAACAGTTCAAAATCTTCATATCCACGTAAATTCACATTCAATCTTCAAGTACTGCACTAAAAGCTGTTTTTGTTGTTTCATTAAAGTTAGGTGATATAAAGTATCTTTATAAATTACAAAATATTCTCCCGGCTGTTTTAAGGGGATAAAAAGCGGGCATTGTTATGTAGTACCCTGGTGTTTTTGTTTTGAATTTTCGTGCAAAATTACACGAGAGCTATTTGCGTTAATTTAGCAGTGTAAGACTCTTGAAGTAATATTTTATCAACCAAAAGTAGGATTGACCGTAACATTATAACGCCCCCACGGCTGAAAGGACGAGTATGTTTGGTGGGGCAGAAATTCGAACCCACGACCATCAGATTACGAGTCGAGCGTCCTAACCATCTGGGCATGCCGGACGTTTTAGGTGTTTTAAAATGCTTGTTCCGACAAATGAAAAATAAGGAAAGGCTATATAGTATTTTGTAATTTTTTCGTGTGATTTCATCGTTATGGAGAAAGCATACAATTACATAATGAATAGAAATTTCGAGCCACAAATGTAAAGAAGTTTTTATGTGTTTGTTTGAGCTTATTTGGCGGCGACGTTTCGACTTGCTAGAATAGATGTTTATCGGAAAGAAGCCTCATACAATGAGTCACATTCTTTCATCAAAAAATATATAATTAAAATCTGTGAAATAAAAATACGATAATAATCTTAACTATAAATTTAGTCTTTTAAAATGAAGAAGAACTAAAAGAATACTTCTAGAAAAAAATTAAAATATTAAGAATTTTAATGAAACAAAACTGGAATTGAATTTAAAATGTTCAAAATTTGTTTCACCCAAAAAAGCATTAAATTACCTTGGACTAATAATATATCTTATATGTTTCATTTTTCAATCCTTAGATTCCATTTTTAAAAATGTAAAACATTTATTTTTTTCAAAACTAGATAGATACGTACCTTGAAGATATGGAATAAGTCGACACATGACGTCCCCGAATATGAAATTTCTCAATAAACTTCCCACTAAAGTGAAGGGCATACAGAACACTCCAAGAAGTAAATCGCTAACTGCCAAGTTCATGAGGAAAACGTTGGTCACCGTTCTCATCCTTTTGTTCTGGGTTAGGGTCACGATGACCAACACGTTGCCCGAAACAGCGAAGACGAATATAATACTGTACATGGATACAATACAAATCTTTTCCGCAGACCAATTGATTTCGTATAACGTCCAGTTATCAACTGGTTGAATAGTGTTATTAAAAGCTGTGTTGTTATAAGATTTCATTTTAATTTATAACTAATACTCGCTCTGATTAATGTTTAATATACTTAATTTGAATTATGTACGTATATTAATACATATATATAAGTAGCTCAGTATTATGTTGTTGCTTGCCTATTTTATCACATAACATAATCAACAATATAAGACCATCATTAATTTTAGTACTTATTAGATTCCGACCACAGCATACCATAAATGTAAAAGTTCTAGAATTTATATAGTGTAGTGTACCTTTGCTGACAAAACTTTCGCTCACCTCAAATAGCCCCGTAAGCGATCTCAAAGACTATCTAGGTTGGTTACCTGATCACGTCTTTTCTTCACCAGCGTCTAGCTTATTTTACCGAACAATTTTCACTATCACAGCTCAAAGGCGCCATCTCGCGTGAGAAGACTACCTAATACGTGTACGCACGTGTGTCTATGCATATGTATATGAGTTGTTGTTTTTCATTGTCAATACACCAGCACATAGATTTTTGTATTTTCTCTACGCATTTGTGTCAGCTTGTTGGTTGTGAAAGCAAAGCAATTGTTAACATCAGTAAAACATATATTAAACAAACAAAAACTTGAAGGAAGTTGCGTCATTTAATTTAGCATCATAGTTGTCCTATTAAAAATTTTATTTTAGGTTTCATTATTATTGTCAACACAGGAAGCTTGCAAGACAGTCATTAGTTAAAGAACGTACAAATATAAACAAATTATCTTCCACATACACGTTCAACATGAATTATTTTTAAATATAGCATTAAAATCTCATATGTGGCTTTTGCTTAATTCCTTTTGGTGAAAAGTCAATGTGTAGACTTTCTATGTACTGATGTTGCTTGAGAAAATGTTTTTGTAGAATTTTGAAAAGCCTTTTTAATATATTTTTTCATAAGCGTTGTTTAATCAATTGGTATTTTCACTCTGTTGGATCATTTGGTCAATAAACTCAATGTAGAGTTAACAGCACGCGTTATGGCAGAATTTCGAGGTTCTTGTTTCTGAAACTCAAACAAAACATTTTTGCATTATAATTTCCAGCCGAAAAATATCCACTATATGTTCGTTCAAAATTTAAGGCCAATAATAAACATAAAAATTACTTTGAAAAGTCTACAAATAAAACAGGAATAAGTTTCTATTGGTTGTTTGTTTGTTTTTGAATTTCGCACAAAGCTAATTGAGGGCTATCTATGCTAGCCGTCTCTAATTTAGCAGTGTAAGACTAGAGGGAAGGCAGCTAGTCATCACAACCCACCGCCAACTTTTGGGCTACTCTTTTAACAACGAATAGTGGGATTGACCGTCACATTATAACGCCCCCACGGCTGGGAGGACGAGCATGTTTGGCTCGACTCGGGCGCGAACCCGCGACCTTCAGATTACGAAGCGCATACCTTAACGCTCTAGACCATGCCAGGCCTTCTATCTATTGGTTGTAGGTCAGTAGCTTTATTTAGCGTATATATAACCTCTTAGTTTTTAAGGCAATAAATTCACATAAATACACACTGAAAAATATATTAATAGTTAGTGATAGCAAAAATATCCTACGTTTCTACTAAAAAATTAAACCTAATGTAAATGTACTTGTATGCCCAGTTAAGATTCATGTTACAACGATTCTGAAGCCTCAATATATTATTAAAATCCATATCGCCTAGTTCGGTCTTGTTTTATCTGGTATTCGTGTGTTTTGACAATAGCCCCGCAGCATAGTTTCATTTCCAGAAGCTTCGTTGTAAAACTGTCATGTCAAAATTACACTATTCCTTTCTAGAGGCTTTGTACAAACCATCTAGTTACAATGACAACGATTTCCCAGTACCCGTTTCAAACATTCATGTCTTCATATTTGAACTGTAAAAACACTCCTTTTATTATCCAGTTTCGTGAAGTATGTGGCACTCAAAGAAATATGTAGTGGAAACAGCTTGCGTACACGTGACTTGTTTCACTTTTCCAGACAAAAATCATTCTTGATTATGCTGTGTACTTTTATCTTGGATAATTAGTCATCTTTGGTCACTGATCTTTGTGTTATTGTTGTCTCACCTATTGCAAGCTGCTACATTTTACTTACCGTTATTCGGGTGAAACTTGTTGTAGGCCTCTTTCTGGATGGTTCTTGTAAAACCATTCAATCTATATTCACTTGTTTACCAATGGTATAGTAAATAAAAAAATATGTCTACACCGTGAAAACTTTAAACAACGAGAACAAATCTTTATGATCTCAGAGTATAAATATTTCGTGTCGGAAAAACAGTTACATATCCTTACCAAAAATGAGCAACTTATGGTGGAATCATGCTTGCAACACAACACCGAACAATATCGAAATGCAGACCTGATACACTCGTTTTTCTGCAACTTCATTGGCTGTAGTTGTTATGTGACTTGCTGATTTTTTCATTCAAACACGTTTTGTGTTTCATACTCGTTCCTTGTAAATATATAAATACTTAACAATATTTATCATTCAACACGTACGCGCAAATGAAATATTCTATAAAGTATGACTAAATATAAAACTACATTTTATGGATCGTAGGAAATGTTGATTTCCGTTAAGGAAAAATAAATGCGTAATTGCCACTTTTAAAAATATAGTAAGTTTTTAAAAAAATACTTTGATCTTCACAGGAAGAGAGATAATGTTAACATGAAAACAAATTTTCTATTTTGATTTTAAATTTTTTCTTTAAGTTACATTATTTGGTTTTTAAAGATGTTAATAACTTGTCATTAGAAAGAACTTGTAAAATATGAAAAGCTTAACAAATGAAGCACGGGTACAATGTAAATGTCGTAAACAAAGATCAGCATGTTAGGGATCCTGTAAGTAAAAGAGCACGTGCAAGAGATATAAAACAAATTTATATGCAAAAACGGCTCGTTTGGGTTGAGAAAATATTTTACATAGAAGAGTGAGTCCTTGGGACTCAGCACATGAAACAAAACAAAAACTCAACATACTAAGAAACCAGATAAACACAGCCATAAAACTATGCTCACCAGATAAAATTAACGATGAATTAGACAAAAAAAACACAACACTTCATCAACATCAATAAGTTTCCTCCACAAACCGTAGAAAACATTTTACGCACACACCAAGACAGAAAGCAAAATCAACCAACAAAAGTAAATATATCTCACGAATCAAAAAATCACGAAACCATATACTGATGTATACCATATATTCCTGACATCAGCAAACAAATAACCAACATTTGGCAAAAACTAGTAACAAAATATGACATTCCAGTTAACACTAAATTTATTCAAAAACCAGGCACAAAACTGAGGTCTATACTATGTAAGAATTACACTGACAAACACCACACCAACATTATTTATAAAATACAATGTGATAACTGCCACGACTTTTATATTGGAGAAACAAGTAGAAAAATGGAAAACAAATTCAAAGAACATAAAATGTAACCTTCACACGTTTTCGAACACTGTAAGTCAAATAAACACAACATAACCATAGAAAACACTAAAATACTAAATAAAGAAACAAACATAAACAAACGCAAAATTAAAGAAGCCTTACTTATACAACAACTTAAACCCAAAATAAACCAATATAAAGGAACGCCATTATACCTATATTAATATCATAGATAAAATTATATATTCAAACATCTAACACCACCCTCTACATTCCGAGACTCAGTTACACAACCCCTTTCAAACATGTGGTCAGCTTCCGGTCAATTACCTCTTTCTTTGTGAACCTGACGACGACCGAAGAAGGTCGAAACGTTGTTCGCTCTTTTTTCTTTTTGCATATAAATTTCTCAACAAGTGGGTTTATCGACATCACTGATTATAAAACAAATTATTTTATTTGTTTCATAAACACTTACGTTTACAAAAAAAAATTATTGGAGAAGTGAGCTTAGATTAAAACTCTTCTCTTTCCGTAACCTGTATTCTAGTTGTTAACTTTCTCAATACTCAACTAAAGCTATTTAATAAAGTGTAATTTACTTTCTCATGCTCAATTAGCATACAGTTGTGAGAAGATGACTGTTCTCCAAAATAAAGAAAAAGAAGAAAAACTAAATTGAAAAATGAAAGTAATGTACTATAAAGATGATATAGGTGTGGGCTTGAGCACCCAGATTTAGTTCTCCTAATTTATATTTTGATATATATTATTTTAATTTATATTACTTTTTCTTGACTTTATTTTATTTCTTTATGTGAGACTAACGAATGGAGGTTAAGACTGATAGACAGTGTATCCCCACCGCAATGTGGGTCCTACTTCCAAGTCACTTCCAAATCCTAGAGTACATTTAATATACTACATTATAGTTTGTACCCTGGAAGCTTTTTAATTAGTGCAGCGTTTTTTTTTTGTTTTTTTTTTTTGTTTCGGCTTGTTTTGGGCTATGACAAACTAATATAATTATTCATAAATTTGGATTTTGTTGTTTTTAATGCAGTCCTTCCTTTTCATATTGATTTTGCTTTAAATTACATAACTCTATCAGTTTTAATATTCCCTAAATATATTTATTTACTTATATTAGATATATACCACTTGAATCCCCGTTAAGTGACGGTAAACGGTAACATTTTTTTTCTTGTATTGAACAAAAGCTTCTTAGACAGTAACTTATGAAAGACAGAAATAGAGTTGAAATGTTCTTACGCACCTCTGATTTTGAAGCATTAAAAGTAACTAAGAGGAATGTGAAAAAGTAAAACATCTGCAGTTGACATAATTTAAAAAAAAAAAAATTGAACCTAATGATTATCCTGTGTAATAAATTTTGCTGCCCTCTATTGGTAAATCAATGAACTCTTAATCAAAGATGTTTACTAAACAATATAAATAAATTATACAACACATTATTACTTTGTGTTTTCAGTGTTTTACTGAATGCCTAAGAGCCTTATTTTTACACCAGTAATTATTTTCGAAACTTTGAAAAGAAAAAATTTTGATCAAAATAAGAAAACTAACTGAAATTTAGTCTACTTTTTGGTTCTCGACTTCAAAGAAATTGTTTAAAGCTAAAATCAAAAGTTAACCGTGATAAAACGTTCTCTATCCAAGAAGGAATTTCGTAATTGAATAATTTTCATATTACCTAGCTTATAAATGCCTTTTTTCATAAAGGTAATCACAAATACCCCTAAATTTATTTAATTATGATGTATTTTAAAAATTATTATATTTGGTTCGTTGCTACAGTTGATACCGGAGGTGACATTAATAATTCTAATCAAACATTAGAATGTTTAAATAATAATAAATAATCCAAAGTTTGATTCCACAGGATATCATCCATAATTTGTAAATAAATACTCTCTGATAAAATGAACTATAGTTGAAGTCTGATATTTTTACCATATTTCTTCCCCAAAGTGTCCTTTGCACTTAAAATACAACAATTGCAATAAATTTCTTCAGGCTTTTACATAATTTAAAATTAAGTTGAAAAATTCCCAAACAAGCTATGCTTTGTTTGTTACAAAAGTTGCAGGTAAGATTATTTCAACTGTTTATGATGTGTGAGGAGAGGTTATCCAGGGCAGGACAGGTTCAGCAAAATGTTTGTTGTTAAGCGTAAAGCTACAAATTAGGCTATCTGTATTGTGCCCACCATGTGTATTGAAACCCAGCTTTTAGCGTTATTAGTCTTCTAACTTACCGCTGAGACAATAGGGGTCAAATGCAGATTTTAAAAAAGAAAATAATGTCAAGATGATTCACCAAATTAACTTGGTGACGCACACTGTTTGCATGATTCACTAAGTTAACTTGATGACGTACACTGTTTACATGATTCACGAAGTTAACTTGGTGGCGTGGTTCGTAATAATAATAAAATAAAGTAGGACTCTGTTCTTTAGAACCAGGGTGCATTATAAAGGTCATCGTCAAATTTGAGTATTTGTTTAAAACCGCCCCAGAGTTTGCAGTGGATGATGTTCAACAAACTATCTTCCATTTAGTCTCACTTCAAAACCAGGTAAGGAAAGCACATGTAGCTCTCGTGTGGCTTTCAGAAAATTTTGTTTAGTTTATTTCGAATTAAGCACAAAACTACTCAATAGGCTATCTGTGCACTGCCCACCACGGGTATCGAAACCCGGGTTTTAGTGTAAGTCCGCAGACATACCACTGGGGGGCCTTTCAGAAAAACTCAACAAACCAAACATATTGTGTAGTTACTGCACAGTTTTAAATACTCCTTTATCTATATATATTTACATCATAAACATTTTATTAATGATAGCAAACATTTAAGAAAAAAAATGTTCTAATTCAGCAAATGCTTTATTTGAAAACTGTGTCACGAGAGCAATATTTTGCATTTTGTAACTTTTTATTAAAAACAAAGAGTTTACTCAGTTGTCCTTCTGTTTCAATAAAAAGTTTTATTTTTGTAGCAAAATAAATTTTCTATTAAAATTTGTCGTCAAAATGAATTGAAGCTCATGAAAGAGAATAAAACACATGGAAATAAAAACACATTTAATTTTCTATATCGAGAAATATCGTGCCAACACCTGAATGTGCAGATTGTCTGATCTGGAAATATATACAAGAAGAAATATACTGAATGCTGGTTTGTTATAAACGATGCTGTCATGTAGATTAAAACATAAAAAGAGCAGATTTCATGAAAGGTACCTTGTGTTTACTGTCGGCATATTGTGTTAGTTGAAGTAGAAATTTCATCTGATCCATGAAGAAAAATATTTTTAAATTATTTGTTGACACATTGAAACGACATTGGGTTTGTATTTAATGACTATAAAAATATTTCGTAAGATACTAACTTTGACTGACATCATATTGCCCAGACTGTTCACAGACACAAAATTCCTAAACTAATACAAATATTTTCATCTACAAGTAAAATGTCATGAAACAAAAAGAACAAAAGAAACGTTGAGGAAAACTTGCATTCTTTTAACGATTCATATTAAGCTATGGTAAAGATAATTGCACCTTCAGGTCCTCCGGTGCGTCAGCAGTAAGTTTAAGGACTTTCTAAAGCAAATATCCGGAATCCAGGGTTCGATTTTTCCGTAATGAATAAAGGGTAAACAACCTCTTATGTGGTTCTGCGCAAGAACAAATACACCTTTAGATGTACACCGTTACAACTACAATAAACGTATTAGCGATAAAACATACAGTCATGTGAAAAAGTTAAGACACCCTATGAAAGCCTGTGTATTTGTGTAACATTTTTTGGATATAAAGATATTCAATCTCAATTTCGACAATACTGAGAGATTAAAGGAATATAACTAAACAATTAAAACTGACGAAAAGACTTTTCAAGATCTTCTGTAAATGTAATTCTACAAAAATGTATATTCTAACTGAGGTAAAAGTTATGACACCCTACACCCTAATAGCTAGTGTTACCCCTTTGGCTGAAAAATAACTGCAGTGAGACGGTTCTTGTTGCCATCTACTTGTCTCTGACATCGGTCTGAAGAACGTTTGCTCCACTCCTCAATGCAGTATTCTTTCAGCTGTAAGATGTTTGAGCGGTGTCTTGCATGTACAGCCCGTTTCAAGTCACCCCGCAGCATCTCAATGTGGTTAAGATCTGGGCTTGAAATCGGCTATTCCAGTACTCTCCATTTCTTAGTTTTCAGCTAGCTGTTAGAGGATTTACTGGTATGTTGCAGGGTCCAGTTCCGCTTCAGCTTTAATTTTCTGATTATAGAGGCGTGCACTTTTACATCAACAGTAGCCAGAGCCTTCTGTAGGTCCCGTGATGACATGTTAGGGTGTTTTGAGACCTTTTTTAGCATCTTGCGGTCTGCTCTCTGGGTGAACTTGCTTGGACGACCAGACCTGGGCATGTTGGCAGTTGTTTTGAAAACCGTCCATTTGTTGACTGTTTTCCGGACAGTGGAATGGCTGATTTCAAAATATTTTGGGATCTATTTTTTAAATCCCTATCTGCCTTTTAGTTGCCACAATTTTCTTTCTGAAGGCCTCAGACAGCTCTTTTGCTTTTACCATGGTGCTCACTCTTACCTCAACAGTCAGGAGCACACCAAACTAAAGTCTGAGGTTTAAATAGGGAAAGCCTCATTCAAAATGCTGAGTGACAATCCTCTAATCATGTGCACCTGGTGTGATACACCTGTGTGTGAGATAAGCCATTTTAAGTGGGAATAAATGTGGTGGTGTCCTAACTTTTTCTTCACTTAAAATATGCATTTTTGTAGAATTACATTTGCAGAAGATCTTGAAAAGTCTTTTCTTCAGTTTTAATTGTTTAGTTATATTCCTGTAATCTCTCAGTATTGTTAAAATTGAGATTAAATATTTATATATCCAGAAATGTTACAAAAATACAAAGACTTTCATAGGGTGTCCAAACTTTTTCACATGGCTGTGCCTACCACTGGCTTTATCTTGGTTATTATTCATCCAACGTATCTATCATTTATTAATGAAAAAGTCGATATCATTACTTACAATTAAGTAAAGATTTGTCACTTTTGTATTTACCTATTCTGTTCCGTTGCTTTATATTATGGACATGATATTTTGGTACAGTCTGCAATTAATGTATGGGATTAATACGCATGAGCAAATGCATACTGGTTCACTTTTTGTTTTAGAACATTGCCACATTAGGTTACCTCATGTAAACACCGCGGGGAATCAAATTCCGGAATTTAGTCACAAAACTTACAACTGTTTCACTGGAGAGCAGAATACATATATACTTCATGGCCAAAAGTATATGCGCACCTCTTCTAATTAGTGGGTTTGGCTATTTCAGCCACATTCACTGCTGATTTTCGACTCATCTGTCCAAAGCACATTATTCCGGACGTCCTGGTCTTTGTCTAGATTCTCTCCGGCAAACACTGTCATTGTGAATTGGAAATGTCTTGGAGCAACAACAGCTCAGCCACAAAGTGGTAGGCTACACAAGCTAACAGAACGTGACTATCAATTGCTAAAGCGCGTAGCGTGTAACAATCGTTTGTTGATAGTTGCAATACTCGCTACCAAATCCCAATCTGCCTCTTGAAGCAAGTCAGCACAGGAACTGTTCGTCTGGAGCTTCATAAAACGGGTTTCCCTGCCCAAGCAGCCACGCAAAACCTAAGATCATCATGCGCAATGCCAAGTGTCGGCTGGAGTGGTATAAAGCACACCGCCATTGGACACTGAAGCAGTGGAACAGCGTTCTCTAGAGTGATAATTACGCTTCACTACCTGTCAGTCTTACGGACGAATCTGGCTTTGGCAGATCCCAGTATAATCCTACCTGCCTGAATGCATAGTGCCAACAATAAGTTTCGTGGAGAAGGAATAATAGTATGGGACTGTTTTTTATGGTTGGGGCTAGGCTTTATAGTTCTAGTGAAGGGAAATCATAATGCTATAGCATACAATGACATTCTAGAGAATTGGGTGCTTCCAAATTTATGGCAACAGTTTGGGGAAGGCCCTTTTTTGTTTCAGCATGACAATGCCCTCGTGCACAAAGCGAAATATATATAGCAATCATGGTTTGCCGAGATTGCTGTGGAAGACCTTGACTGGCCTGCAGAGCCCTGACCTCAACCTCAACCCCATTGAACATTTTTGGGATGGATTGGAACACCAACTGCGAGCCAGGCCTTCTTGCCCGACATCAATGCCCGACCTCACTAATGCTCTTGTGGCTGAATAGGAGCTAATCCTTGCAGCCATATTCCAAAATCTGGTAAAAGCCTTCCCAGAAGAGTGGAGGCTATTATGGCAGCAAAGGGGAGACCAACTCTATATTAATGTCCATGTTTATGGAATGAGATATTCAACAAGCACATATGGGTGGGATGGTTGGTTGTCCACATACTTAAGGCCATGTATTGTATATACATATTGTTAACATTTATCCTGCCAATTGTATTTCAGATTTTTAGAAGCACATCTTACAAATAAACCATCATATTGTTGACGTCAAATTTACTCACTTGCCCAAGCTTCCAAAAATTACAGTTTAGTTTTCAAACTCTTTTCTTGAATGTATCTATCTTTATGTTAAACTCAACTATTAGGTTTTATTTTTTGATATTATCTCTTTTACGTTAATTAAAGATTATTTATCCAGATATTTGATCAAGAGTGGAAAAGTTTCATTTTCAATATAATACTTTTTGTTTATTTACAAAACAAACTTCTCTCTCAGTTTGGAAATCATATACGTAATTGGAGTGAAATATATGACTTCATTTGTCGACAGTTTTAAAGAGCAATTTTTTATACTTTCAATATACATACATACATAATTGGTTATTGAAAACTAGGCTGAACCTCAGCGCAAACAAAATTAGTTTAGAATCATAAGAAAAGCTATGGCTTAAATGTTATTCATTTGTTCACTTGAATGACACCTTGTATACACTAAATGGCCAAATCAGAGATATCTAATGTTTAAGTGTATTGGTTTAATATTTAATTTCAGACCAAAAGAAATACAGCCAGTGGGTACCATAACACTAGCCGCCTTAAATGGATGCTCTTAACTGAATAGTACGTTTGTCAGTAACACTTGTGCACCCACAGCTGAAACTTCTTGCCATGTTTGATAGTATCACTCTCGAACGAGATCCCGAGATCCCTAGACCTATATAATAACGACTAGACTATGCGCAGACCACCAATGCAACGCTATTTGTAGCCCATTTTGTTTTATTATTTTTCATTTTCTTCTTAATTCATTTCTATAAACCTTTTCCCACGCTTTCCCAATTATTATGTTTCTCAAATTTCTCTAGTCAATTCTGTTTCTTGACTTTTAGTAATTTGATTCACACTCTGCAAGTCGCAGATTCGAAACTTTGTCCAGCCAAACATGATCGCCCTATTACCCGTAAGGACGTTATAACGTTCCGTTAATCCCACTACTCGCTGGTAAAATAATAACCCCAAATTTGGCGATGGGTGATAACTACCAGCTGCCTAGTCTTTCAAAGCTCGACTAGGAGCGGCTAGCACAGATAATCCTAATGTAGCTTTGCGCAAAATTAAAAACAAAAGAACTTTTCGTATACCAGAAAAGAGTCGTCACACACAAAGAAAAACTAATCCCTTTAGTGTTGCCATGGCGGCAAATTCTACATACCTGTCACGCCACCGAGGATCACTGCAATAGTCTTCACATTTTATTAATTCCCATAACACTTTGGTAGAAGGTCTTCCTTCTGAAAACGCTCCACTTATCAGGTTTCTTATTTTGGCTCAAGTTGAAATATTGAAATAACATTTTTGCAAGTTCGGTTTGCTTTACGTTTCCGAAATCTGAAACCTAATACCAGTTTTAACCATCTAAAAAAAAACTGGACGCATATTGCGAGTCTTAAAATCAGAAACGTTGTAAACACTTAAAGTTAATCTAGTTGAGAAGCTTAAAGGAAACTTGCAAGCATGTAATGGAAATTGTTGTGGTTTTTTTATACAAGTTTATATACATTCATATGGATAAATAAGTCTACCGGATGAAGCTGATACTATGAAGTACTGAAGGTGGACGGTGTCAAATAAACCTGTGAAATATGTTTTTCAAATTAGAGCCAAATATAGAACGACTCAACTTCCAGTAATATAAAATAAATATCTTCTTTTTTTAAATAATGCAATGCTATCATGTTGAGAAATGTGTTGGCATCAGTTGAAACTCATGTTTACATTACACTTTCTAATGAGAAATGTGTGGGCATCAGTTGAAACTCATGTTTACATTACACTTTCTGACACAAATTTTGTTTCTGGATAGCATGTTTTATTTCTTAATTGCTTATGTTGTTAAAAATGGCCATTATTCCCTTCATACTTTCCTTTTGAGACCCGTATAATGAAATTTAGAATTTAACCTATTTTTTATGTAAAAACAGGAAAATTTGCACATTTTCATTTACATAAAGTCTGAATAAAATAACATATGAATCAAGATTTGTATGTATTTATTGTAAAGTTATATAAAAATGAAAAAAATGTTTAGAAGTGAGTATTTTTTTGAGATTTCCGACTGTAATGTAAATCACACTCACGTATCAGCCCCATCAGTCTCCCATCATGTTTTCGTTATACGCTCTTTTGTAGCGGCGTTCAAAGTCCAGTATATCTTAGTGGAAGCGTTCGCCTTGCTCCTCTGAGTATGCTCTCATGTTCTCATTAAATTTATCGAGATGAGTGTCATGGATATGAACTTTCAGGAACATCCTGCAGCCCATTTTGCCATAGTTCTTCACCAGAGCCTCAACCAGTTTCACATAATTTTCGTCCTTGTGATTGCCCAAGAAGCCCCGAACCTACTGAGCTTCTTGGGGAATTCTGTACATTCCAGGATCTTCTTTATTAGTAGTCCAACGAAGACACAAACTTAGCTCAAACAGCTTAGGGAAGAAGTCTCGAAAGTACTTGAAGGCTGCAGACTCCATATCAAGAGCTGTGACAAACTGTTTCATAAGACCCAATTTTATGTGTAATAGTAGGAACAACACCTTCTGGACCTCCACTAGTGGCTCACACTTGACATTGTACCTCCCTACAGAGAACTCGGTTCGTTGTGGTCAGTGCTTCCTGTTGTAGTGCGTTGCGGTGTCCCCATTGTCCCAAAGGCAAAGATAACAGGGAAACTTGGTAAAGTCCCCTTGGAGACCCATCAGAAATGCCACCATTTTGAAGTCCCCGATAACCTCCAAGCCATACTCATCAGATTTCAAGGCTTCTAGCAAAGTCTTGACGCTGTTGTATTCCTGAAAAGGTTTCTAAATTGTTATATTCGTTTTCTGTATCTAGTTAAATTATTACATTTCTATATCATTCTCAATGTTAGCTGAGAATTAAAATAAAAATCTAAAAAATAATTCAAAAATATTAAAAGGCAAAATTCCTATCTTGATTACCTTTCACTGTTTTCTTTGTACTGTCGGATTACTATATTATTATTTTATTACTGACGAAACAACTCTGTTTCGCTCCAATTAAAGTTGATATATTTTAGTTGACCATGTCAGTGTGTGTGAATTGTGATCCTACTGTAATAATACTTTAAACATTTTTGTTTCCCATAAATATGAAAAAGCTGTAAACAGTACAGAAAATTAAGAATTATTTGTTATCAAATAACTTTAACATCATATTATACATTTCACGTTTAAATTTGATATTATGAATTTCTATCACATTTTATCAAAATCTATTAAAATTGCAGTGATTCAGGTTAGACAGTGTTGGTTGTTTTGCTAAAGAAATCGTAAGCAGACATATAGATATGCTCTATAATAATGTTATTACAATTTAAAAAGTGGTTCTTTATGTTACACATTTTAGACATAGATCACAAACAGACACGTGCGCGGGCATATTTTTAAAGAGGTAATAACCTGTTGATAAACAATATAGAAAAGAAGTGGTTTCTTAAGTAACAACTTGTAATATACGTACGTAGAAAACCCAGTACGTTTTGGTAACAATGCATTCCAGCAATAGCTTCTATATTATGCTGCCTAGGAATACAATTATAACCTAATATTCTTGTTAACAGTATATGTGTTGAAAGTGTAAAATGAATTGTTTGAACTATATTTGTTGTTTTTTGTATGTCTGTGTTTCTGTGATTTATATTTATAATTTGTATTGTAAGTTTGTTTGTTTTTTGAATTTCACGCAAAGCTACATGAGGGCTATCTGCGCTAGCCGTCCCTAATTTAGCAGTGTGAAACTAAAAAGGAAGGCAGTTAGTCATCACCACCCACCGCCAACTCTTGAGCTACTCTTTTACCATTAATTAGTGGGAATGACCGTAACATTATAACGCATCCCACTACTGAAAGGGCGAGCATGTTTGGTGCAACCGGGATTCGAACTCGCCACCCTCAGATTACGAGTCGAACGCCTTAACCCACCTGGCCATGCCGGGCCTGTATTATAAGTAACCATTTCTTTTCTATGTGGTTTTTCGCTAGCTTGGCTCATTAAAAAGATACGCACGCGCGTGTAGTTAAGATAAGTAATAATATCCAGATACACACCCACATAATTCAGTTAGTATGGGTGCACAATTCTAGGTTTCTAGATTTCTTCATCTTGGAGTTATGGTGGCCATACATACACAGACACGCACATGCGCATACATACACGTATATATGTCTGTCTGTTATTACTATTTGTGCTATACAAGGAAGTGCTTCTTTGCTTCGTGATTTTACGCTAGCTTGCCTCGTTAACTATCACATTTGGTGATTTAACAGTTTCAGTAACTTCTTTTATATGATACAGGAGATATTTATCACAATTTCTTTGAAAACTTCTTACTTTAAAGTATATCAGGAAACAAAAATGCGATATAACTTTGTAAGATCGAAACACTTTTCAAAAAACGGTTTTACATGTTGTTCCAGTGGCGTCGAAACTCGGTTTTTAGCGTCACAAACCCTCAATATTATCGTAAAGTCACGTAAAATGTTCAACAAAAATAAAATTTACAGTTTTTTGACAGAGAATTTGTGGATCGAAAATGTGCGTGTTTTGCGTATATAACAAAAGCATTTAAAATATTAAAGGATATGTTTAGAAGTCCTCTTGTAACGTCACTATGTACTTTTGCGTAATCCATATTTTACTGCTTGGCGCTCGCTTAGGCGATACGTTAATAATACAGCTGTCTTTGTAGCTGTACTGAATGAAACATTAAATGTGTTTGTTTTATAATTTCGCGCAAAGCTACACTAGGATTATCTGTGCTAGCCGTCCCTAATTTAACAGTGTAAGATTACAAGGAAGGTAGCTAGTCGTTACTACCCACCGCAAACTCTTAGATTGCTCTTTTATTGAGATTGGCCGTAACTTTACAATGCAATCACGGCTAAAAAAAAGCGAGCATGTTTGATACAACGAGGATTCAAACCACAACACTCAGGTTACGAGTCGAGCGCCATGCCAGGCCGTTTGTTTTTATGTCATGATCACATTTTTTACCACAGTTATAGAAAGAAAAGTTTTGGGATGCTGCGGATTCGTTTGTTTAATCAGTGGTACAGCAGCAAGTCTCCGAACTACAACTCTAGAAACTGGGTTTCGATACTCGTGGTGAGCAGAGCACGAGTAGCCCATTGTGTAACTTTGGCCTTGATTTAAAACAACATTATCAATTCTCTGTGTTATTCAATCTATACAAACTGTATGGGTCTTTATACCTTTAAAAAATTCATTTTATGAATTACATTACTCATTTTACTCTAGGTAAAAAAAAAAGAAGACACTTTTGCAAAATCAGCCACAAAATCCAATAGTTAACAGAAGTAATGTTTGTAAGTGTATATGAAGCAAAATATTAGTTTTCTTTTTAAAACGGTCAGCATGATTTCATACATGCTTGAAAGTGCTTTAGAATTAGAAAAATGTATAACACAAGTTGTCCAACTACACTCAATCCTTAATGTTCATTGCCGACGATCCGCCAGTTTCTAATGGCTGTTTCTAATTATTGAAGATCCCTATAGGACTGGGTAAAGAAGGTAGTGTTTAAAAATATAACAGAGCTTCTATTAACGATTTATTACAAGCATGATTATGATCACGCTACATCAACTTGTAAAAGGCGTTCACACCATAACAATTATCGTACTAACAAACAGCTTACCAATATAGTGTTCGCACGAGGATTGTCTTCGTTTTATCACAGCTGGCCTGTACAGTTTTGGATTGAGCGAAATGCGACCCAGGAGACTACTTAAAGAGCGTGGTATTTATAATGCAATAAGCCTAATATAAACTTATTAAGAATTAAAGAAACAATGTTTTATAGTAAAAAAGCATATTTTATGTATAAATGTATTTACATTATAACAAAACAGCGCAAATTCAAGTTACCCTTTAGCTATTATTTCCCTCTCTGAACCAAAATTCCCAGTGGCAAAGCTAGAAACTAGATTTTCAAACCCTTGACGGGCAGAAAACAGACAAGCCATTATGCAGCTTTGTACTTAACTATAAACAAAAACAATCTCTTGGTCGAAAAGAGGGCGTAGCCTTCTGTTGGCCTCCTAATTCCCTGGGCCGGAATGAAATTACTTGAGCAAAACAATATCCATTTACAATGAACAGCCAAATACCCAAACGGTATTAATGTTATATTGAACTTTTCTAAAATAAAATGCCATCTTTATCTGAAAGAATATTGTTATTGTTAAGCACAAAACTACACAAATAGTATAGAAAGCCGATTCTAACAGCATGTGTCCTCAGACAAACCATCGTGCTGGCTGTAACAGGCATGTGTCCTCAGACAAACCATCGTGCTGGCTGTAACAGGCTCACTGCTGTTCACTTATTTCAGTGGCTATGCTTGTTTCTATATGGTTTTCATTTTTTTTTTGCGTTCTTGATTGTATATTGTGCAGGACCCGCCTGTTCTCGAAATTTGTAAAAGATTCTTCAGCGTAAGAATTAACAATTTACTAGGTATTTATGTAATACCAGTGTTTGACAGTATTTTTGCCAAGCGAATTTTGTTGAGTGTTTTGGAATTGCGCGTAATCCATATAAGAAACAGCTACCGAGAGTTGTTGTTGTTTTGAATTAAGCACAAAGCTGCACAATAGGCTATCTGTGCTCTGCCCACCACGGCATCGAAACCCGGATTTTAGCGTGTAAGTCCGCAGACATACCGCTGAGCCACTGGGAGGCGCTAGCGAGAGACAGAAGAATGTTATTGAATAGCTACAGTCAGTATGCTATATAGGCCTAAGAAGATATAACTGTGATAAACGTCTATAAATCGGAAAACTACAAAATTTAACCAGGAAAGTTTATATGTTTTAAATATTACTAACCGTTTCAATTTCAGTGAATTAACTTCGGACGTTATTATTTCTAAATATTAAATAGTATTAAATATCTTCTCCTGAAAAATTATCTTATGGAGGTGTGAAGCCAATCAAGCTAGCTAGCTTCAGCGAGGTGTGTCGATATCAACTGAGAAAAAAATTGGTTCGTCGCGTACCTGATAATTATTCAGTTCTTGACTGAGTATAAGACTCAATATTGTTTGTAAGTTTGTGTTGTATATAGGCCATCATTTGTGATAACTATTATTAAGGAGCGCGTTAAGGCATGCGCTCGTAATCTGAGGGTCGCGGGTTCGCATCCCCGTCGCACCAAACATGCTCGCTCTTTCATCCATGGGGGCGTTATAATGTTACGGTAAATCCAACTATTTGTTGGTAAAAGAGTATCCCAAGAGTTGGCGGTGGGTGGTGATGACTAGGTGTCTTCCCTCTAGTCTTACACTGCCAAATCAGAAACCGCTAGCACAGATAGCCCTCGAGTAGCTTTGCGCGAAATTCAAAACAAAAATATATTATTAATAGCCGTTATTATAAATTATATTATGTTTTTTTGTTTGCATATTGAAATATATTTGTGTTAAAAATACATTGGTGTGTATAAATCTTGTTAGCAAATACCATAAATTTAACACATATTAAGATTTAATTAACTTCTAAATTCGAATTTCCGGTTATTTGATATATCAATACACGACGTAGGTGACATAATAAATCAGTGATTGGTCCAAAATAAATTATATTACGTAACATGGCTTATTTAAATTGTACAAACATAAGATAAATATCTCTAGTAACTATGTTAATAATAAGCGTATTTCCTGTTAACCTCATAATTAACCAGTGCAGTTTCTTGTCGATATATTAGCAGAAAAGATACTAGATTTCTACACCAAAGTAATAAGTACGGAAAAACTTGAAAAAAATTGTAAATTCGTCAATTTAGTTTGTTTTGAATTTTGCACAAAGCTACACGAGGACTATCTGCGCTAATCGTCTCTAATTTGGCAGTGTAAGACTAGAGGGAAGACAGCTAGTCATCACCACCCACCGCCAACTCTTGGGTTACTCTTTTACCAACGAATAGCAGGATTGACCGTCAATTATAACGCCCCATCGCTAAAAGGGCGAACATGTTTGGTGTGACGAGGATTCAAACCCGTGAACCTTATATTACTAGTCGAGGGCCCGATGGCCAGGTGGTTAAGGTACTTGACTTATCAGAATGATGAACTGAATACAGAAATATGTTAAAGATGATGTTTTTATATATGTTGTCACTGAACCAAAAGCGTATTGTAGACTTTACAAACAGCACTCAGCGTGTATATTTCAAGTCCACGAAACTCACTTTCAACATTGGCTAATATTTTTCTCGGAAATATAATTGGTGCTTGCAACATGGATTTAAAAGAATGTCCTGAAAACGTTAAAATATTATTTTAATTATATCTTAATTCACTGAAATATTTAATCTCGTTAATAGGGTTATTATTTCCAGATGAAGGCCAGAAGTAGTATATATAGTGATCAAACTTTCATATTATGTTTTATATTTTTAGAAATGAAATATTCAACTTGAATGCCATGCATGTGCAGATAGAGAAAGTGTTCTTGTCAGTTGGCCAACCAACTATATTCAGCACCAAAAGAGCTTTGTCAGTTCTGTGAATCGAACACAATTAACTGTAACTCTTATAACGCGCTCACAGCGGTATCACATTTTTGCATCATGGACTTTTCGCTCCATAGCATAATACGATAAATACAGTATTACATCCCGTACAGCTACCCCAGTTTATCTTAATTGAAATGTTTAATTCAAATATATTAACCTAACTAACGGCACAAACTTACAAGCAGAATTCAGAAAGCTAAACTGTGTGCTTGTGTCGCGGTGCTTATTGGACAGGCCTAAGGCTTTTATCGCGTTGGCATGAAACATAGTTTGTAAGACATCTATAGTTGTGTTATAAGAGTGGCTTTTCATCCTTTTAGATACTTTTATTCAAAATAGCCCATCTCTCTTGTGACGGCGAATTCTTCTTATTGGACTCCTTCCAGAAGTCCAAACATGAGAACTGGTTTGGTTTGTTTTGAATTTCGTGCAAAGCTACTCAAATAGTGGGATTGACCGCTATGCTTGATGTGATGGAGATTCAAACCTGCCACCCTCGGATTACCAGACGAGTGCCTTAACCACCTGGCCATGCCAGGCCTTTGAGAATTGTTGTACCTGAACTTTAACGGGTTTTACATGTGTACGTTTAATCCATATGCACATATGATTTCGTATGGATTCCAAATACAACACCATACCCAATCACGATAAGTAACCATATATATTATCCAATACATGGTATATGAACATTTATAGCTTAAACTTCACTCTAAAAATACTTTATTTATTTATTTACGTTTAATTAAAATTTGGTTTACAAGTTAAAGTAGTTTAAAATTACTCAAACATGAAGAGTAGTTAAAATATAGCAGGTAGCGTTTCGAAATGTTCGTTTACCATTATCAGTCAAACATGATTTAATTCCCGTTGCCTAGTGATTAGCATCAGGGTTTTGAATCCGGAAATTCATGATTCATGCATTCTGCAGTTTGGTGTCATACATTTGCTGCAAAACAGACGATCACGCTTTACTTGAGTAACCCAAAAGTTGTATGAGGGCGCTGTTGAGTAGCTTCCTTCCCTTCTGGTCTATCTGGCTCACAGTTAAGGATAACAATGCGCATATAGTTCTTTGTGTCACTTTGCACGAATTCTAAAACAAACTAGCCGCTTAAATTCAAGCCATTGGCCACAAACAACAACGACTGAGAAAGATTTGTGCATCTACTGATATTTTTAAAATAAAAATAATGAGTGTAGTGGTTCGTCTTACTTTAAAACTGTATGTTCAACCGTAATGTTTGTTTTATTGTACCGAACTGACACACGAAATTTTGACTGATACGCCTACATTTCTATCAAGTTTCAAGTCACGCTGGGTTTGAAATGTTTCTTTAATTTAAGGATATACTCCTTTTTTACAGTCGAGCGCTAAAGTATATATCTTTATTGTCAACAACAACAAAAAACACGCGTGTTTTCCAACAATACATCATGTAATAAATAATCCTAAATTACTGGATAAAGTTTTGCCTTCAGTTTTATAAGTTGTATTTAAAGTTATAAAGTTGTAATAAAACATGTTATGCGATATTTTGGATGACTCAAGAAATTGTAGCGCCATCTAGGAACAGGTTAAAGATGTATCACAATAAAGCAAATCTTAAATTTGAAAATGAAAAAACGTAAATGGTATAGAACTTATTTTTACTAACGGTCAGATCAGAATCTCCTAGCGTTAAGTTATGTACCTAATTTTGAACTATTGATTAGAGTGAATCCAACCAGGCAGCAGCACCAGATGTCGCTGATGCTTTCTCCAGCTCTCTGAGGCAGAACAATTGAATTGACCTTCATTTGTATAAGAACCTACAGCTGAAAATTCGGAATATATTCAGAAGCATTACATTTTGAGCCTTGGACCCTATGATTCATTTCCTAGCACAATAACCTCTCAATAACTATAATAGTCCACGTTTGGTCCATAAACAACGGAATATTGTGTCCACAGTTTAGAAGTACTTGAGTTAAAGTATTAAAAAGTTAAGTGTTTTTAGTAAATAAAACCTGTCTAAGCCGGAAATTGCATAATTCGGAAACCTGTGCAAGCCAGAAATATTAAAATTTTGCAGCATTATCTTAAGATTTCTCTTATAAAAAGCCCTCTGTATGATGGAACATGCGTAACACGGACGGAAAACTATGTTTCATTTATCAACAAGTAGGATTAGAACCTGAGTAGGACGGAAAAATGTTTTTGATTAAATATTAATTTCTTATTTAATTAACAATTTCTTTAAATAATAATAAATTCTTAATTAATATTTTGTTTAAATATCAATGAATTATCGGACATTTTATTACAGTAAGTATTGGTTAAATATATTATTTTCTTTTTCTGCCGTCAATATTCCGAAGGTCGCTATTCGAAAGAAAGATTGACTGTACTTTTGGTTGCATTTGTTGATGAAAAACTAGAGAAACCATTGGTAATTGATAAAAGTAAAAATCCGCCGTATTTCAAAAATTAAGGAAGAATCAACTTCGTGTGGAATAGAAAGTGAATAATAAAATGTGGATAACAAGTGCTGTATTTGAGGAAATTTTGAACAAATTAAACAAAAGAATGGAGCGAGAAAATATGAATATTTTACTCCATCTAGATAATGCAACTTGTTACCCAAAAGTTCAACTTTTAAATGTTCGTTTGGTCTTTCTAACTCCACATACAACATCAGTTCTACAGCCACTAGATAATGGAATTATACAGTGTGTACAAATGAAATAAAGAAAATTTTATTGCAAACATGGACGACTGTAAGAGAGTATCTGAAATGACCATGAAAATTGACGTGTTAGATGCACTTGCATTTTTAGGTCATTCAATCAAATACGTAAAAGATGAATGTATAATAAAGTGCAATATAAACCGTGGATTTATTCTTGATAATGCTGGAGACTTTGGAGAAGTTGTTTGTTATGATGATTCTAGTGAAGTTCAAACTGATTGAGAAGATTGATGCAGATGATTCTGTGAATACGGAAAGTTTTGTGAACATTGACAAGAATGTTTTAACAGAAACTGATGAAACTCATTTAAAATATATAATAGAATCGCAAGATGGTAAAAGTGTGAGATTCAGAAGATGAACAAAATGAAAAAGATAGTGAGGAAATAGAAATTTATACAACATCACAACTCTTAAGTTATATTAATACTATTAAATTGAATGAAAAATTGAAGGGGGAAAATGAGCTTCATGAAAAGGCCATAAAATTGACGCTTTCTTTTAACCGCCATTAAAAAAACAAAACTGTTGGAATTGGACACTTTCTTCAAATAAATTTGATTACGATTTTGTGTACTTATGTACATTTTGAATGTCTATTTTTGTTCTTATTCTAATTAGTATAGCATAAAGAGTATAATAACTTCATTCACAAACGTTTTACTTCCCTTGAATCAAAATATTATAATGTTTCGCTCAAAAATTATATATAATCAAGGAAATGCATGTTCATTGTTTAAAGCGGAAAACCTGCTTAAGCCGGAAATTTTACTCAGTTCCGAGCAATTCCACAGGTTTTACTGTATTGCAGTTGTAGCCTTCGAGATTTGCAGTATACAAACTGTAGCAAACCAACAATATTAACTCTCTTTTTAAGGCCCGGCATGGCAAAGCGTGTTAAGGCGTGCGACTCGTAATCTAAGGGTCGCGGGTTCGCATCCCCGTCGCGCCGAAGATGCTCGCCCTTTCAGCCATGGGGCGTTATAATGTCACGGTCAATCCCACTATTCGTTGGTAAAAGAATAGCCCAAGAGTTGGCGGTGGGTGGTGATGACTAGCCGCCTTCCTTCTAGTCTTGCATTGCTAAATTAGAGATGGCTAGCACAGACAGCCCTTGAGTAGCTATGTGCGAAATTAAAAAACAAACAATCTTTTGGTGTGTCGCGTTGATTTATAAGCTTGAGAGGAAAATTTCTAGAAATTTCGGCTAAGGCAATAATACTGGTATGTACATACATATGTACATTATTTTATTCTGATACTCAAGAATCTTCTTCACATTTAGTGAATAGGCGGGAATTTTTCAAATCGTATTTAAGAGTATAAGTTACATGCATTTCTACACCATAAAACAACAAACAACACATGGAAACCCACCACAGAAATAATCAACCTAATCAAAAAACGTAGACAACTGAGAAGACTATACATTATTACAAGAAATAAAAAAACCAAAACGCAAATAAACAACATTAGAAATCACATCAGAACTCAAACAAAACAACAAAAACAAAATAAATGGGACAATTACTGTAATAAACTAAACGACAAAAGTGACCCGAAAAAATTCTGGTCACATCTTAAAAGACTCACAATTGAAAACACAAACACAAAGAAATATCCTCCACTTGAACATAATAACACCACTGCACACACAAATAAAGAAATAGCCGAAGCTTTCAAAAATCAACTCCAAAAGACATTTAAAACTCACACAGATCCAGATATGAATACAAATTTCTACAATAAAGTCACTAATTACATAACAAATAATAAACATCAATATGAAAGAATATTTCCAGTAAACATAACTGATACAAATACAAGTTTCAATACTGATTATGAAAGCACATTACTAACAAACGAAATATCCCTTCAAAAATTACTAGAAGCAATAAAAAACACCAAAAACAAAGCACCAGGAGAAGACGAAATACAAGCTATTCTCCTAAAAAAATGGCACTCCGAAATTGTTTGACCACTTAAATTCACTATATAACTTATCACTATCCTCAGGATACATCCCACTTTCTTGGAAGCTTGCAAATATATTAATGTTCCATAAGGAAGGAAAACCAGCGAATAAACCTAATAGCTACCGACCAATCAGCCTGACCAGCTGTGTAGGCAAAATTCTTGAAAGAATAATAGGTAATAGACTCTCCACATTCTTGGAGATAACATCAAAATTACCAGAACAGAATGGATCCAGAAAATTTAGACAAACGACAGACCACTTAATAAGATTAACCAAAACCATAATAGATAGTTTCAACAAAAATGAATGTACAGTCGCTTGCTTCCTCGATATCGAGAAAGCATTCGACACCGTTTGGCACGACGGTCTAAGGTTCCGAATGAATGAAATGGAACTACCGTGAGGAATTATTCGCTGGTTATATAACTTTTTGGAAAACAGAAAATGTAGAGTAAATGTAGAAGGAACTTTTTCCGAATACTTTACTCCACAAGCTGGTGTCCCACAGGGAGGGGTGGTTAGCCCTATACTCTTCATCATGTATGTAAACAATATGCCACTAAAGGATCCAAATCATGGATTCTTATCACAGTTTGCAGATGATATGACAATCTAGAAAAGTGCCGCAACACCCATGATAGCAGCTACAAACATACAACCACAATTAAATAGAATTAGTGAATACTGTGAAAAATATAGAATTAAAATAAACACAGCTCATAGTCTTTACGAAATCGACAAAACACAAAAAACAACAGCCAGAAATATATATGAATGGCACTCTACTCCAGATTGCCCCATCAGCAAAATATTTAGGTCTGACCTATGATTCAAAACTAACTTGGATCAATCATGTAAACGAAATTAAAAATAAAATCTGGCGAAGAACCAACTATGCAAGGAGTCTAACTGGTAAAAACAGTGGAGCATCTACAGATAACATATTAAAAATCTATAAAACATATATTAGACGTGTAATAGATTATGCAGCTCCAGCATGGATAATTGTAAGCAATAAAATAATCAAAGGTAAACTACAAACAATCCAAAACACACTTCTCACAAATGCAAGTCCCAAGATCAATATCATCTAAATTCATTCACAAATACTCGAACATACCAACCATACCAGATAGACTCCTACATATTACAATCAGGTACTTTAATAAAAATTGGATGAAAAATAAATTACTATGCGAACTAGACAGGTACCTCATACATGATGAAGAAAGTCCTAAATATCTCTCCCCAATTAACATATATTTTAAATATAAAGATAAATAAATTAAAAACGTTAAAATATATATGTATATAAACTTTGAATATTAATATTTATAGTTTACTTATTTATGTATTTTAAAAATTAAAAAAAATGCCACCAGCTAACTTGACATACTGTGAATAATATAAATAATTAAAACTGTATAAGAGCCATATACATGGACATTGCCCTGAGAAAGATCCAAATACAAATACAAACAGTCAAAGAAAATAAGTTCAGGGAGGAGGAAGAGGTCAAAGAGAACCTGACCCTCCAGGGCATAAAGTTCCCAAACACCATTGATTGATTGATTACATGCATTTCTAAATATATAATTAATCGAAATAAATATCGATATTAAGATAAATATATATTAGTAAATCCGTCACACCGGTCAAAATCAAACACGATTAAATAAGCTACAGATGTCAGATGTCCTACCGACTTATTCCTTTATCTTTTGACCACTATCTCAAGTCATGTCAAACAAAGAATTACCAAAGTTGGCATTCAGCTTTTGACAACCAATCAAAAAATAATAATTTTCATATACAAAACCAGGAAACTAAAGCTTCGGTGGTGCTGAAAGCACAATTTTTTTTATTTCACCCTTTCCTTTGCAAAGTGATAAAATATATTAAGTGTTTGACCTGTTTATGCTCTTTCGACAGTTTAACCTTTTGGAGGATAGCAGCGTGAGAAGCATTCTATTAAGAAAAGTTGAGTATTATGTATCTTTTAGAAGAGGCAGTAATATCTAGAGTACAAGTGAAAGGTCATTAACCCTGTATTAAAATACTACACTCATTTTTGTAAATGTTAATCTAATTGGCTTACTATTCACCTACACTAAGGTTTTGAATGAAATCGTATTTTACACTAAATTACCAGTTATTAGGAAGTTGAAAAATGTTTCCACTATTCAAGAATGCTTCATTCATAGGCTTCATGTTTAGATACAACACTATAATATGTACGAACCAGTACTTCTTTGTCTAACAAACTGTGTGATGTGCTATAAGTCTACGGATTCACAACGCTAAAATCAAGAGATTTGATTTCCCTCGGTGGGCTCCGCAAATAGCCCGATGTGGCTTTGCTGTAAAAACACACACAAACATACGATAATTTCAAGACATTAGCCAGATTGTTAGTTTGGTGTGCAAGCTCAGAATTTTGTCATGGTCTAGTCGTCGTAGCACCTATTAAGACCACTTTTTAATATGTAAATTATCGTTCGAGAATTTAATCGCTTAGGCTACGCAATTTCACATCACTAATACGCTTCAAGAACTTCTTAAAAACTAAAACTTTACAACAAGTTAACACTTTAATACTTCCTTATTGGAGACATGAAACTAAAAATAGTTCGTTGGAATACATTTTTTTAAAGTGTAGAACTATGGTCCGGATATGTGAAATTATAAATACATGCATGTTTACTTTTCAGCTGTAACTTTCATTTTGAATTAGAAAGTAGTACACATAAAACAGACTTGATATCACTTTCTACTATGTTTTCAACACTGAACAAACTTAAAGAACTGAAGCTCTAAGTTAATTAAATTCACAGTTGCTACATAACAGAGGTAAATCTTGGGTATTTAAAAACTTGTAAAATACGTTGTGCCTACGATAGCGTCAGAATGTTCGTATCTCAAGGCCTAACGACTCAACAATTTCTCTTACTGCGCTAAAAATATGTGGCATCCTTTTAGCTGTTTTACGTACATTTTTATCACTATTAAATTTATTAAACATAAGATCATTGAAAGAAATACCAGGTGAAACTTACATGGTAAAAGAAAACTAAATTAATAATATATAGATTAGTATGGAATCTCAGTACCACATCTAATAATAAAACAAACTTAATTAAAGTTCAATGTTTGAATAAAAACACATCAAGTGAGATTGTCCTAGCACTAAATTACATTTTATTATTTATTTAAACCCTAAAATATTATGATAATCTGGCTAAGGTACCAAGGGTTCGTTGATAAGTCTAAGATATTGTGATGTTAAAGATCAGGTTTTGAGACTTGTTGTTGGAAAACCATAGACAGCCCATTTCGCAACTTAACAACAAACAAGAAAAAGTTAAATAATACGTAACACGTTGACATATGATAAATAGACTCTAAGTTACAATAAATAATATTACTTATTTATGGTTGGCTGGAATGCCTTGAGTCACTTTAATTGTTTCACCTGTAAACTGAAGGTTGTGACCTCCTATCTTAAACTTTGTTTAAGCATGAAGTAAAAATTCTTCTGAAATGACGTCCAATGTTAAATCAACGTTACTTCTTCAAGGAATAAATAATAAACACTATATATGTTATAGCCTATATAAAAATATCTCCAGTTAAATTCAAAACTATTGTTTCTACTGCTGCGCATTGTAACTGTTAGTCGATGAATTTATTCGATATCAACAAGTTTGATTTTTTTCTATATATATTTATGTATGTGTATACAAAATATATTTTACTCATACAGGTTTCATGGGAAAGAACTGTCAGATTTATAATTCCATAAACATACATGAAAGACAGCTTTTGTCTTTCAATGGCGATTAGAAAACAAAAGTTACACGATAACATTTTATTTTATATGGATAGATTGTAAGTTGTGTTACGAACAATGATTTATTTCTGACAAGTCTCCGATTTATTATGTTACGTATGATAATGTTTTATTATTTCAAATAACTGGAAATTTGAATTTGAATTTAGAAGTTAATTAAATATTAATATGTATTAAATATATGGTATATACCTCCAGATTGATACACACAGTTGTATTTTTTATCACAAATATAGTTTAATCTGCAAACAAAAAATAATGCAATTTATAATAACGGTTAAAACTAACAGTTGTTACAACTAATAATTTTTACAACAGCTTTACAAACTTACACACAATACCGAATCTTACATCCGGTCTAGAACTGACTATTTTCTCGACAATCCGGGTCCACGATGAGCAAATTAATTCTCAGTGGATATCGTCACGCCTCGCTAGAACTAACCAGCTTGATTGGCTTCACATCGCTGACTTTTATCAATGATGATATTTAATCTCTACGTCGAAATTCTAACTCCTAAAGTAATTCATTGAAGGTGAACGTTTTGTAATGTTCGAAATCTATAAACTTTCCTGGTCATATTTTGTAGTTTTTTGATTAATAGGCGTTAATCACAATTATAGCTTCTTAGGCCTATAGCGTACTGACTTTAGCTGTCCAATAATAATAATAATAGTAATAATACTTGGTTTTTATATACCAGTCACACGAAACTTTGGAACATTCACCAATGTTGGTTTGGCAAAATACTATCAACAACTAGTATTACATACACATGTAGTACATTGATGATGCTTACGTTCAAGAACATTCTACAAACTTCAAGAACAAATAGGACATGTACAATACACAGTCAAGAATATACATCATATACAAAAAAGAAAAAAAACTGTAGAGACACAAACTCAGACTCTAAAAAAATGTCCAACAGTAAATCGTTTACACCTTCTTATTTAATTAAAGATAAAGCCAATTACTCCGCTAACAACTTGGCACTACTTTAAGCGGATGTACGCCTTGCCGCATATAAAGACTATTTTAGAGCATGAAAGTCACAGTAGACTTGGTGAATTGTTGGTGGTAGGAAGCTATACTAGTTTGTTTAAATAGCTGAATGGGATGCTTCATGCTGGTATAGTTCATTTGCTGTGCTGTCAATTAGTGCCTTGCTATCATATTAACTTCAAGAGGTAAGTTTTCAAATTACCCGCAAATGGTAGTACCTTATTTTCTTTTTCTTATTGTTATTTCAATTACTTTTTTCCTCATTTGAGAGAGCAGTCACCTTTTCACAACTGTCTACAGGTAGTGAAGGGTGATATAGATGTGGGACGTGTGGACTTGAGCACCCACACCTCGCTATCCTAACTTAAATTTCTATATCTATTGCTACTTCTTTACAAGAGACTGGCGATTGGAGGTTAAGACTGATGGAAGGTGTTTCCCCACCACAATGTGGGCCCTACTTTTTAGTCACCTTCAAAACCTAGGGTACATCTTATAATCCCACAATATAGCTTGTACCCTGGGAAATTTTCAATCAGAGCAGCGTTTTTGTCCAAATTATTTTTTATTTCGGCTTATTTTCTAAGTTATAACAAACTAATATAATTAATCGTAGGTCTGAATTTGTTGTTCATAACGCAGTCCTTCCTTGTGATTATGCATACTTAACTTCGTTAAAATGTATTTATTTTCATTAAAGTAATATATATATTCTAATTAGGAAAATAAGTCCAAACAAAAATCATAGATGTGGCACAAATCGGTAGGATCTCTAGAGTACGGACTATAATGTGGGTTATAAATTATACATTATATCCTGTACCCTAAAAATCCGTTTGATTTGTACAGCGTCTTTCATTTTTGTTTTGAGTTGTTTTTGTTTATAAGAATATTATTGGTCAGAGGTTTAAATTTGCTGTTTTAACGCAGTACTTCCTTTTTATATTGCTTCAATTGACTGTTGTGTATTTATCTTCTATTTTTTTACATTTTATGTTTTGGGAATAGAAAATTGTTTAAGGAAAGTGGCTAACCATCTTTAACTTTAACAATCTATTGTCTTTGGTCATTTCATTTTGATAACATGTATGCTTTATTGTGATAAATATTGTTATTGGTTAAAATACGCTATGAAAGAGAGAGAGATCATAATGATCTTTTCATTGGCTGATCACACGATATCTTGAGGTGATGTAATCCTTACTCCTCTTCGAATGACTAACAGTGACGTTGATAAAGTATATGTTCTGCGAAAGAATGAGCTACAGTCTGGAAAAGATTTAAAGCTAGAGACTGACATCTATTATAGTGCTATTTATTCGACGTCCTTGTTAATTTGCCTTTTACTATTTTGTGTTCTTCGGTGTGGATTCTTGTACGTGGTAAGGGGACCTCCCACAGAAGGTTCTGTTTTTCAGTTTTCCTTCCCTGGAATCTAAACATCCACTCACGTGTTTAAAGTGTGTGGCGGCCCGTGAAGGGGAGAAGAGGATCCTGATAGTTGAGGGATCCAACACTAACGTAACACCCGTTGAGGACATCCAACATCGATACTTCGTTGACCGTAACCTAAGCGGATAAGCCGATTGACCCTAGAGGGCACCCCTAGGCTGTCTGTCTACAGGAGTTCAAGGCCAAGGTGCCAGGTTTCGTGAACATTATACCCAAACACCAGCATTAGATATTTGTGTTTGAGTACAGTGCTCACAAAACCCTGGCGTTGCTACATGTCCTTATTTGGCACTGTATTGCGTCTCCTCGTAAAGATCCATGCTGTGAACACCGAAATATTCTTTCTTTATTATGGGTCCCCCCAAATAAAAATAGGGAAAACAGTCCATAGATAAACGATCACGTTTTAAATTCTGAGCAGCAATATTCAACATTTGTAACACCTGTACCTCATTTTCTTATACTACACTCTCTTTCAGACAAACATTTTAGCACAAATATCTTTCTTTTTATACAGAAGGGACGAGAGGGACTCACTTTCCCTCATAAGTCAGTCAAAAAGCTTCACTTGGAGATTACCCATTGAGGTTACTCCGATGCTACTTTGAATTTGTCACAAGGAGTAAATGTTCAGAGAGATTTGAAGAACAACCCCAATTCAGAGATCCTCGCATACTTTCCACCCAGGAAGTTTCTACAGTGAGACGTATCTCCATTCGCAAAGATGGAATTATGATACCGACCAATGTCCTCATTCTGACATTTAACTCACCACGTCCACCTGCCACCATCAAGGCAGGTTATCTTAATTACAGGGTACGTCCATACATTCCAAACATCTCCGATGTTTCCGGTGTCAGCGGTTCAGTCACTCGAAGACGTTACGTCATGGTTCCTTGACATGTGCTCGTTGTGATGGCAAGGACCACGATTCCTATGAATGTGAAACAAACTATCATTGCATCAACTGCAATGGCTCTCGCCCGTCCTACTTTCGTTTTTGTCCTAAATGATTGGAAAAAAAGAGGTGCAGCATTTGAAAACGATTCATAACATTACTTATCTTGAAGCTCAAAAGTTGCTGTCCACCACTTCATCTCGGACGTATGCTGCAGCACTTCATTTCACTACTACAGTGAGTGCAGACAAATTACTCCATGACTCCGAGACATAGTTCTCATATCATATGAAAACTCTTTTCACCTCCATGATTAAAAAAATGAGTGAATCAACATCAACAACCATCACTATTTCTACCATTCAATCCAGCAAATCTATAGATCCACTTTATTTGGTTTCTGGTAGAGAGATTTCCTCGGTTACATTTTTTTCTCTGGTCCCAGGATGCAAAACGATTATTCATTTACATCCTTAGTTTCTGGAATCTTCTTCCAACAGCAGAAACCTGCCCAGTCTACTTAGGGCACGATCCATGGAGGTCGAGAGACCTCTCTCGAATTAAGAAAATAAAGAAAAACGACGTGATCAAAAATATTTGCCTACATATAAATAAAAAGGATTAATTTGATATCATGGAACTGTCGAGGTTTATATTCTATTCTGGATTACATCAAAGCATTGATTCTTACCATCTTGTATTTCTTTCCTTACAGGAAACATCTCTAAAAAGTGCCGATACAGTCAACTTTTGGCAGTTTTCTTTGTACAGAAATGACACGTTGTCTGACGCACTGTTGGTCCCAACCTTTCTTTGCCACTTGATACACCCTTGAAGGCTGTAGTAATCCGTGTTGTCTTGTATCGTACCATCACTGTTCTCGCTACCTGTCTTCTGAAAATACCTTTGGTCAATCTGACCTTGATGCTCTCGTTGAACGGTTACCGTTTCCCTTTCTAATCCTGGAGGACTTTAATGGACTTTATCCCCTCTGGGAAGGTGCTGATATTGATGGGAGTCGCTCTGTAGGGCGTATGTTCTCAGATCACAACCTTTTTCTCTTCAATATTGGTTCTTATACTTATTTTCATGCACCTAGTTAGTCGTTTACTGCTATTGATCTCTCAAGTTGCTCCCTTTCACTATTCTCCCACTTTTTATGGAGGATTAACAGTAACCTACGAGACAGTGATAATTTTCCTATCATTTTGAGAGAGACTAACCGTGGGCGATGCCACCCGACCCTCGTGTTCCAGTAGAAGCTGGATCAAGCCAACTCTTTCACTGCTCTCGCATTACTTGATCGTTTCATTGCCTGTAAGCTATCGATAGACGACTGTGTAGCAGCGGTAATTGACCTATTATACAGGCAAATAGCTGCTCAATGCATTCCTAGAACCTCGACATATTTTTCACGATATCCTTGTCCGTGGTGAAATTCTGCCTGCCATACGGCAAAAACAAGCCTAGCCCTGCTTTTCGTAGGCATCCTACACTTTCAAACTGCATCGCTTACCAGCGAGTCCGTGCACATGCTCGGCAGGTAAGATGTCAAGCCCAGAAGGATCTTTGGACTAAATCCACAACCAGCATCTCTTTGACCACCAGTTCCAAAGTGATATGGGACAAGATCGAAAAGTCAGTGGGCAGTATAATTCTCTCCTCCTTTTAATCTTGCTCTCCAATGTCCAGGTAGTAGCTGATACTCGAGATGAAAGCTTTTGCCGGGTATTAAGCACTTCTGCTTTTATCCTCCATCTTCTTAGCCATCAAGATTCGGGCAAAGCGATCATCTCTTTCCTTCTAGGCTGATCTCTCTATTACTATAATCGCTCCTTTATACTGGTGGAACTCAAACTGGCCCTTCATCTGTCTGGCAGTACATCAGTCAGACCTGTTGATATACACTACGAGATGCTATGTCATCTATCTCCTGCTTCCCTTGTTATTCTTCTGGTTGTTTATAACCACATCTGAAAAAAGAATGTTTTCCTCGTGCATGGCGCCAGGCTGTTATCCTACCTTTCTCTAAGCCTGAGAAAGATCCCAAAATTTCTTTAAACTCTAAGATCTTGGAAAGGATGGTTAATGCTCGTCTTGTTTGGTTCTTCGAGTCAAACAACATCTTCTCGCCCTCCTGGTATGGGTTTCGACGACGACGCTCCTCCATAGACCACTTGATTCGACTTGAAACATCAAGCAGAGAAGCCTTTCTTAAACTACAGCATCTTGTATCAATATTCTTTGACCATGAGAAGGGTTGTGATAGTACGTGGAGGTAAAGCATTTTGCGAGACTTCCACTTATATGCTGATTATTGTGGGGTTAATCTGCGGCTTGCTTCTCTTCTTCTGGCGGGCTTCGGACTCGTCCACTTCCTTTTAACTGCATTTGTCTTGCACTGCGTTCTAACCAGACATTTTTATACTTCCCCACCTCGCTTCACTGTCTTAAACAAGCCAAATTAAAATACAGGAAATTCCCAGGTACAGACAAATAATCTTCCACGAGTAGAGAAAAACAGGAACTACAACGTTCCTGAACACCCTTCATGGGGAGAGAATTTCTCAGACTTCTCTCTCTCTAAACTAAACCCTTGCCAGGTTTCGTTTTCATATACATGGGCTCTGTGGCCATTTGCCAATTTTTATTAATTTATTTAATGGACAGAAAATTCCAAGTTTTCGTGGGTTCGACACTTTCCCGTTCTTTCCTACAGGAACTTGCAGTCCCTTAGAGTTGTGTATTGAGTGTCCCACTTTCCAGTATAAAGATTAATGTCACCACTGAACAACTCCATCTTACTGTTGCAAACGAATTCTATGTTGACGAGTTCTGCATCTCTTGTCAGTCGTCAAACATGAGGTTTATTGAGAGGCAGCTACAGACTACTCTCAATCATTTACTGAAGTGGACCACAGCAAACTTCTCTCTCTCTAAAACCGTTTAAAAGTACTTTTTTCTGCCAATGGGGTATTCACCCCGATCCTGAAACCTGTATTGGTGAAATTGTGCTGTCTGAGGTCCTTGAAACAAATTTCTTGGGGCTTATCTTTGACCGTAACTGATCTTTATACCACACATCAAGCAGCTACGGGTCAAATGTATAAAAATCATTGAACATTCTTCACGTGCTCTCTTTGTTGGGAAGCAGAACGATGTTCCCTACTAAAGAGATATCATGCTCTTACTTGAAAAAAACTAGACTATGAATCTCTGGTCTATGGCTCTGCCAGAACCTCGGCCTTGAAGATGCTGAACCCTATTCATCATCATGAACTTTGGCTCTGCACTGGCGCTTTCGGCACTTCCCCAGTCAAGAGATTGTATACTGTCTGATGAACCTTCTCTACACCACTGCCATTTGAAACTGTCATACTGTATGCTTTGAAAGTTAGATTCTTACCACAGCATCCCATGCAGGGATGAGCTTTCCTTTCTCAATGGGCCATGCTTTTTCGGAACATACGATCTGCCATTGTTCCTTTTGGCCTTCGTATTCAGGCGCAGTTGGATGAATTGGGTTTGTTCTTGGATAATATTGCTGTATCCACTGGTCAGCTCATCCCATCATGGCTTTTTACAGTCCTCAAATGTGTCCTATCTTTAAGTCATGTGAGAAAAGCATACACTTTTGATTGAAAATACTGTCTGCTATTTGCTGAACATCTTTTGAACCATCCTTCCATTCCTTTTTATACAGATTGTTCGAAATCAGGTGACTATGTGGGCTCTGCAATGGTTTGTTGTGGTCCAGTAGTTGCGTGCAGAATCCCCTCTACTGTTTCTGTGTTCACTGCTGAACTGTATGCAATTTCTCTTGCCCTGGATAACATAAAAAAAAAATCAGTACTCAAACTGCAGTATATATACTGACTCGCTCAGTTATCTACTGAGCCTAGAATCGCTTCACGTTAGTTCACACTCTGTTCTCACCGATATTCAAAACCGATTAGCCCATTTCTCTTTAACATCTACTTCTATACAGTTCTTTTGGATCCATGACCACGTCGGTATTCGTGGGAATGCGTTCGCCGACACCGCAGCTAAATCTTCTGTTCTGGCAATATCATTGCTGTGCCTGTTCCATAATTGGACTATGGTTCTGTATTCAAAGCTCGGTTCCGTGCCAGTTGACATTCAACTTGGAGTGAGCAGCGTGTAAACAATCTATTCCAAATAAAATCCTCTTTGGGCATTTTGTTTCCGTAATGATCGGAAAGACGACGTATTGGTCACAGTTTTCTAAGTCGTCATTTTCTTTTATCTGAGATTAATGCATCAATGTATGTTCTGTGTAACACCTAGACCACAATACCCCACGTTTTATTGTAATGCCATCGTTATGACGCTCAACGACGGCACCATTTTAGATATATTTTGTCCAAAGGATTATCCCTAAGGTGTTTAGTTTTTTAAAGGCCGTTGATCTTAAGTTTTTAATTCATAAATTAGACTTTTGTTTTTCTAACATGATTCCTTTTAATGAATTAAAGATTAGTTCGATACCAAATTAGAAAATGACGTAACGTCAAACAACTCGAAACCAGAACTGGAAAGACCAACTTCAGGTGACTGACATTGATGTTTGAAATTACCTGTTAGTTACCTGGCGAGTTATATTAGTTAAAATTATAATGCTATTTAAGCTTTTAATTTAAAAATTAAACTTTGTTTTGTTTTACCTTAATTTTCTTTTTACGAATTTTAATAATTTTACTTTAATTTTAATTTTTTACCAGCTGTTTGTTGCAGATAGCCTAGTTGCTTTGCGCCATAAAACTCAAAAGAACCAACCAACTACTGTTTTGTGGTAAATAGTATTACTTTCTTACTTTGTTTATGCTATCTCTAGACTCTTTTTTTGCTTCAAACTCAGAATCAGGAAATTTACATTCAACTGTGCAACGCATTTTCTGTGACATCTCAAACTATTTGTGGTTCCTTGTGAATCTGATTGGGAAATCAGTATTTCAGAAGTACAATAGTGTAAAGTCGTAAGATGAAATGTTGTTTTCCTAACCAAATTATGTGTCATTGCGGAATTTTGTGTTTCTCCAATGAATGCATTTTAACGTGTGTTCTCAACTCTTGGATAGTTTAAGTTTAATAGTCCTTGTGTAAGAAAAATTGTATTTTTACAACTCTAACAACTTTTAATCAAGAGTCTGTATGTAAGACAATGGTCAGTACTCGGAGAAATCATCTCCTGTCGTTAAAATGTTGCTATCGCTTCAAATGTGCCTAGCCACAGTCTCGTTGCAGCTGCAAACTCAGGAAGTAGAACTACCACAACTAGAGCCCTCAGAGTTGTTGATAGTTTTACCAATGCAAATGTTGACTGTTGAGAAATTAAAGGAGTATAATTTACTAGACTCTCAGAGCAACTTTACCCTATCTTTGGTCAGTGCAAACCAAGAGCAGATAACCCAGATTGAATATATGATTGGTGACTGAATTCTACCTGCCATAGCTGTTTCATTATGACGCGAAACATCAGGCATTGACTAGTAAAGATATTGATCCATAAGGCAACTGTGAGACTCGCCATTATGGGAGGTATGCTGCTAGTGAAATCATGGAGCATTTGGAACAATGGGTTTGTGCTTTGCAATATGGTGATATGTCATCCAAGGGATGGGATCCTGTATTGTCCAAAATATATATAATCCCTGGGTACACTCGATATCTAGAAACTATTTGCCTGGTGTTAATTATGGAAGATAACTGATGTTTATACTATAGATCTTCTTTAGTGAGGTTACTCGTATTTCTACACTGACAGTCAAGATTTCAGCTGGAAAAAGTATACTGTTGTTTCTTTAAGCATTTCGAGCTACTTGGAAAGGCTGTACTAAATAATAAACATTGTAATGCTAAATGTTGAGTCTAATATTTAACTCTAAAGCACTTTAGCGAAGACTAAGATTATAATTGGGATAAGGAAGTGGTCTAGATGGGCTGAACTGCAACTCAGTGAGAAATTGAGCAGACCATTAAATCAAATTCCAAGTTCAAGAAAGGTTTCAATGGAGAACTTAGTCATTTATGCAGATAACCCTCACCAACTGAATAGAAACTCGAAACTATCTATGGTATTGTCCGCTTGTAAAGACATTATCATTGGCATGTTTATTGAGAGACTAATGAAACATCAGTTAATGCAGTGGTGTTACCTTAACCATGCTACTCCCTCCCACCGATGTCTGCATTACTCTAAGCTTATGTTCTGCTTAAGTCTGCTAACTCGTACAGAGTGTTCGGAAAGTCACTGTACAGTTTTGAAAGCAACGATAACTGTATTCATTCAGTCTATTTCAAGCTAGCAACTGACAGCAGTGTTTAGAAACAAAATAAGAAAGATCCAAGCCTGTATTGATGCCAACGGGGGTCACTTTCAACATTGTCTATAATTGTCATTCATATTTGCTTCCTTTATTCTATGTTGAAACATGTCTGTTAATAAAGATATAAGTGTACAGTGGCTTTCCGAACACCCTGTATTTGTACTATAATGCAGCCCTACTAAATACAATGCTTCCCAGGCCTTTCCATGACGTATGTGCTACTACCTAAACTGATTACTCCTCCACCCAGATGTCACTCTGGAAACGACAACCAATGCCTGTGCTTTGGTTGTGAAATAATTGATCACTTCACATTAGGATAGACAAAATACCAATTCTTCCATCTACTTGGCTAGAAGGTGCAGGAGGATCACCATCAAACTTCCACTATCATCACTCCATCTCTAGAAACTAATGAAGCCCAGTTTGAGTCTGGTCATTGACTTGGAGAATGCATAATACATCTCGGTAATCAGGGTTAAACAATGGTTGGAATGTGTCAATAAAACTACTTAAGTGTGATATACAGTTCTAGTTGATATAAGAGCAGCTGAGACCTTTGTTAAACCCCTAGTGTAATAGGTGCTCTGACTGAGGCACCACTCTAGCTAGTTGATATTGACCTTGTTTCAGTACATGGTGATTTACTATTTACATCTAACTAATACCATTCACAAGATAAACGTACTTATCTTCTTTGTTAGTTTTGATATTTAGATCGGTCTGCTGCAGAATTCGACAGTCAGTTTTGTCTGTCAGCAGATAAATGATAATTGCATGGAAAAATCATCTGACACTAAAGAGACTGGTCCAGAATATACGTTAAGGAAGGTCACATTGGAAAGTGTCAGTTGGTTTAGTTAACCTAAAATTGCTTTAAATACTCGACATAAGTTGCAAGAATTATCTGTTATGTTAGTCAGTCTGGTAATGTCCTCACAGCTTATATGGAGAGAATTGATAAAGGAGAAGATATAATCTATATTGATAATGTCTGAGTATTTGACCACACCATTCAGTCAAATGATGATCTGCTTGAGGTAATTCAGTGAATAAGAAAGGAAGGCTTGAAACTGAAGCCAGAGAGGTATCTGCTTAAGCATAGAATAGTGTAGTTGATAATAGCACTATAGTTAGAGATAGAATCTCCATAAACCCTTTTAAAACTTAAATGATGCAAGACTAGGGTAATACTATATTAAATGAGCTGTCTACAGTTTCCTATATTTCATATTTAATACTTACATTTTAGGGTAAAGGGTTTTTTAAACATTATTGCAGTATTGTATGTTTATAGTAAAGCTACATATTTCTTTAGGTACACTGAAGACTAAGAAGTGCTCCAATAAATAGGATGTGTTTTAGTCAAGACTTTTGTGCTATCATTTCTATTCACTGTTCATCCAGATAATCCTAAATTATTGTATTTAAAATCCATTCTATATAAAGCTTCAGCACGCAGTTGTGTTTCAATAAACCGACTTATGTCCTAAACCGAAAATCAACTACTTTACTTCAACATCAAGTATTATCTTAAGGATTTATTGATATCGTTATTTTATTGTGTATTTATTAGAAAGCTCTTTGATGTGTTTTCACTGTTGTACATAGGTACCTAAGTATTACATTGGCTTCTGTTGATTATAGTATAGAATGTCATGATATGTTGTACTCCGTCTGTCTTACGAAACTCCTGTTGATATATTGTAGTTAAAAGATTTAATTTATTTATGATTTTTTTACTTATTATCATTTTCATAAAAAAGTTTATCAGTTGATAGAGTTCTTGTGATGTATGCATTTATTAATGTTATAAGGCAAATTTTTATGTTTGTCATTTTTGTAATAACAAACCCTAGTCCTATTTTGTCATTGTGAATGGTTTATAATCACTTTGGAAGGGTATTTCGTTCATGTATTTTGTGTGTCAAAAGTATAGATTTTCTTTATTAAAGAATGTGTTCTATGACATACATTGTTAGCGTTAAGGTTTTCCTCTGTCAGCATACTATGAATGTTGGTAATCTTTGAATAAAGCGTTATTTTTGTAGTGTTTCATTAGGTTATTGATGTTGTTTTGTATTTTCTATGTATTGCATTGATAAAGGATTTGTTTTTGTATTTTGATTTAGATTATTGTGAGGCTTAGATTTTATATTTTAATATAATTGTGTTTCTGTGATATACTCAGGAGAAACTGCTTATCCCAAGCGTGATAGAATAGATCCAGTGAACAATAAGAAATTACACAAGATTTCTGTCGCATAGTAGTTCTCAATTTCTCTGAATAAAAAGGTTTGTCAAAAAAAATATATATTAAAAGCAATGTAACACAATGCATAATCTGCACTAAATGACGTAAATACAGTGTTTGTGTGCACTTATTTAAATACTGGACTTCAACATTTACTATTCTTTCTTCAAATTGTGTTTAATTATATCGTCTACCAGACTGTTTAAAACTAATGTTCCTTACTTAAATGTTGAATGTTGAATTTTCCCATTATGACTAGCACTACATACATAAATGGTGATTCTCATTTAAAAACATAAGACACTTTGCAACCTCGAGATAATACCTGAGTTACCATTGGAAAATACTGTTGTCTTCATTATTGTAAAATACAGTGTCACACCGATAAGTCCCATAAACAAAATAGGTGTTATCTCCAGATAACAACACCAGAACAAAAGCTGCTAGAACAAATTCAATTTAACAACTTTCTTCACTATGTGTTATATGAAAACTGCACAGACCAGAAACACTGACTAATTTCATATAAATACTATATTAAAATAATGATGTAAAAAATATACGATATTGTTATATACTATAGTTTTCCTTCCTAATATAAATACTAACAACACCGATAACAAAATCGTTGCACAAAGAAATTTGTACATTATTTTAAAAAATCAAACATGAACATGTGCGCAATTACATGCTGATACATGATAAATAACGTCCAGCCCACCGCTGGTACAGCGATATGTCTATGGATTTACAACGCTAAAATCAGACGCTCGATTCCCAGCGGTAGACTCAGCAGATAGCCCAATGTGGCTTTACAACGAGAAAGCAAACACATATCGTCCAATATTACACATTAAAAGAAAACAGTTTTTCACATAAAATACCAATTTAAAGTTTCATCCAAAAAGTATAATTATATCAGTTCCTTTTATTATAAGATAGAATGAAGGGAAATTCCAAATGCAGTAGACAAAAACAATTTTTATCGGTGAATTTCGAAAGAAAATATTTCATCTATGGAAGTGCCAAGTTTTCAACGAAAAAAATTATGTCTTTTTTCAATGAATAAAGTAGTCATTCTAAACCAAATACTCAACAATGATGAAGAACCAGTAATAACAATAAACAAGGCATAATTCAACGAACAGTTCAACCTAATACCAAACATACCCGGAAAATTTGAATATACAGTGTTACATCACAAATATTTCATTGCACATCAAAATAATTACATCTATTATGAAAAAGGGGAAATATAAATTAATATAAGATTTACATAATTAAGAACATGCTGAGCAGAAACTTTCAAATATAGACATCATAGCTTCATCTATAATTCAACCTGATACAATACACAAATTAAAATTTACCCTCTGATTCCTAATTAAAATACACGAATACTTACAAAAAGTTACCAAAGATTTTGCAGGCAGCACGAAACATATTATAAATTTAAAAGTTATTGTGACAGTTTTTGGACGTTTATAATTTTTTTAATTAGATATTGAAGACGTCGGCGTAACAGGAATGGTTTTGACGTGTTTGAATGTTTCACTCGAGGTAAACATCAATCTATTCTACATACATAGGAAGTTTGAGAAAATGACGTGACAATTTGAAAAACACCAACTTGTAATTATTATAGTTTTACACTTTCTCTTTCGTTAATATAATTAATTAAAATGTGAATTTTCTTTAATGTAGCGAAATTTTAAGTTTGTGATTATTTATTTTCTGCCATAGAGACGTAGGTATTAATTGTTATTGAGCGATGGACCTGCAGTATAATCGATATTGTACTTGGAAGTTTGTCCGTTTTCCCCAATAGATAAAGACAGCGACATTAAACATATATAAAATGATGCACGTGTAATCAAACTGAGAATTTAATTATTTCATGTGTTATTCTCTCTGAAATATTTGCATAGAAAAGTTACGAAATGAGCATTTTGTCTATTATTCCACATCTCTTATTGTAAGCTACCTCAGTCATTTCATCATGAGTATTCGCACTCCAAAAGCCCGACCTGCACAGTGACTGAGTATCTTCGCTGTGAACGGAGCTGAAAAGAATGAACACAGCATTAAGAAACTAGTAGAAGTAAGGAAGAAGTAATATTTGTAGCCATATAAAGTATATCTGTCAGTTCTTTTTGAAATATTTATTAACTCACATTATAGGCTTCAAACAACATTCATGTCATCTGTTGTCTAGTCACTTCCTTTTCAAATGGTTTTAAACACAGACAACCATTAACGTAGCCTACATACTGTATTGTTAACAAATCCAATATTAAATAAATGTATGTTAGGTAACACTTGATACAAAAAGAGAGAATCTAGTAACATATGACTTGAAGAACATCAGTAAAAAAAACTTTATATTTATTACTAGTTTTATTATTTACATTGTTTGGTTTGAATTTCGTGCAAAACCATACGAGAACTACCTATGCTAGATGTTCCTGATTTAGCAGCTAGTCATCATCACCCACCGCCAACTCTTGGGCTACTCTTTTACTAACGAATAGTGGAATTGACCGTCACGTTATAACGCCCCCACGGCTTAAAGGGTGAGTACATATGATGTAACGGGGATTCGAACCCGCGACTCTCGCAGTAGTAGTCGAGTGCCTTAACCATCTGATCATGCCGGATCATTTATATTTTTAATGAAATGCGTCTCTTAAATTTATATTGTGTCAAAAACATGAAGCCCAGTAAATGCCTAGGTAAACACAGGTGGGTTTGTTTCGTTTGTGCATATTTCTAGTTCCAAAATGCTGCGTTGTGACTTCTCTTCAGTTGATTTTACGTACAATAATTGCATTTAATAAGTATAAATTAAAATGATAATTAATTTTAAAAAATTATTTTTACGTTTTCAAAATGCCTGACTGTGTTGTATTCAAAGACAATATTATTTCCAGACGTGAAAAAACTAGTAAAAATGAGTATGTATAACACTGATTTTCAGTCACGTCACTTCACGCACACTTCAAGAAACTTTCATTGCAAAACAATAATACTCGTAAATTCTATTTGCAAGACACAGAATGTTAAGAAGAATATTTTGAAGGGAGAATGAAAATATTAGGCATGTACTTAATTGAACTTATTACAATCATTCTTTCAATGAATATGTTATATATGTACGTTTGTGTGTGTCAAATACATTGTGAATAAATCATGGGAGATCTTTATGACAAAAACAGTTATATCACCATGTTGAACTAACTCAAGGAATATCTCGGCTTTCAGACAAGGTCTGAGAATCATCTTCCTCTATTTCACGCTCGTATAGATCAGAGATTATTTTCTCTCATGTCAGTTGTATACTATTTTTTTGACGATTGTTCAAATTAAAACAGTTGAATGTTGTCCAAAATGGTACATACTTTGTCGTCACTGGTGTATTCTAAATACACGCTACAATATTGACTGTCAACAATTATATTCTCTCGCTTCGACCAGGTGAAAGTAGTGTGTTATGGCCTTTTCAAATGTCACGTTAAAATATTGTTAAATAATTTTATCATCACTGCATGTCAATAAATGTGGCATCAATCAGATTTTATATTATCTGAGTTTTAATAAGTTAATTTTACAAAGAAATATTTAAAACATTCTCAATCTTCGGTTTTCTGTAACATGTCTGATTTCAGATTTCTCAACTTTGGAAATTTATAACTACAATGATAGGCTGTTATAATTTCCAACCAATTAGAAACACGATATTTTTGTTGCTATGTAATTTTGGAGATAATATGATAATTCACTTGGGAACACTCATTTTGTTGCATTTAAAAAAAGACCTTTCTATAGTCAATTTCAGTGTGTTGATTTCAAATCTGAAGTCGGTTTTTGTCTGCAAGCTACAGATTTTATGCAATTTGGCATTTTTATTTATTTTTTAAAGCTCTGCTGCTTTCTTTGAAAGACCTAAATCCCGCACTAAATCATTCAGTTCAGCCTGGGGAAGAGGCTTGGGGACGGGGAAAGGTTCAGTGTCTGAAGAACAGTTCTCCGATTGTGTACACTTTTCTGACAATTCACTGTCACAACTGTCTTGTTCGCTTGTATCATGTCCAATGTGTTTATCGTCCAATGAAGACAAGCCTTTGAAAACTGGAACAGGAACTTCTTCAGAGCAGGCCGAATAGCTGAGGGAATGTTCGGATACGTAATCTTATGTCAGTTTTTCTTCCCAACACCCGTTGTGTTTACCATGCAGAAATAACAGTCAGTTACATGGTTGGTGGGTTCGCGCCAAATCATTGGAACGCCAAAAGGCAGATCATTGCGTTTTCCTTTGGTCCAGTCTCGAAGCATTTCCTCACAATTGTGGCACACAACATGAGAAGCCATTGCTTGTCTTGATCACCAAGATGAACTTCAAAATATGCCTTGTAGGCACGCTTGACGAACGAGGATATGTTACGTCTGACGATTGAGTGTGTAGCATCCACATATGTAGCAGAAGGCATCAGGCTTGTTTCTGCAATGATATCTATTTTTGGAAGCCATGTTTGATCTGAAACAAAAGAAGAATGATCAAAATATTAGAAGCTATCTGTATATATGGACGTGAAAATGCTTATACATGGTTTACGCAAGTTTACATTTGTACAATTTCATTAACCTCAAATTGCATACAAACTAGAGCTTGTAGAGAAAAACTAATTTCAGATTTGAAATCAGCGTCTAAAACTCCTTCAGAATCAGTTAAAATATCCAATACAACTCAAAGTTACTGAAAAAGTGTTCCCCAGTGTGATCGACTGTCGTAGTTTATTCATGTAAATTCTCGATTATACCAAAAATCGGAAAGAACGTTTTTCAACCTACATATCGCTACGAAAGAAGACAGATGAATTCTAGCAGTTTTGGGTCACTCTATTCTTTTAGCTGACATAATTTATGTTCTAAAAGCCATATTTGAAAGATACATGCGTTTTGTTTTGTTTTTAAAACTCAAATTTGCGAGAAAAATTATGCTTACCGTTGTGCAAAGATAACATGCTATTTACGTAATACAGTTAATGGACTACTGGCCAAGCGTGTTAAGGCGTTCGAATTGTAATGCGAACGTCACGGGTTCGAATCCCGGTCGCAACAAACATAATCGCCCTCCCAGCCATGGGTGCATTATAATGTGACGTTGGTTAAAGAGTAAGCCCAAGAGTTAGCGATGGGTGGTGATGACTAGCTGCCTTCCCTTTTGTCTTACACTGCTAAATTAGAGACGGCTAGCACAGATCGCCCTCGAATAGTTTTGCGCGAAATTCAAAACAAGTTGTTTTTAAAAAAACAAACAAACTTGTAAGTTATTAATTTAGATAGAAAAGTAAACCGTTCCTATGTTCCAAGTAAGGCAGTACGTCATTAAAATTTAAAAAAGAACGTATGTAAAGAGGTTGAGTTGAAACTCTGACGTCAATTATAACTTAACAAATTGTAACACATTAGGTGTTCATGAACAGCAGCAAATATATTATTCATTTTATTGGATACTTTTTGAAGCCATATTTTCAGTATTTTAATTTAAATGTTTGTTTACCAAAAGACATGATACAATATTTAGAAAGTTCGTAAAAATTAAGGCTTTAGTATTATGATTATGAGTTTATCAGTTTTTCTCACTAGATGGTGCTAGTGAGAAAAACCTTGCAAGGATTAGGTGAATGACTTCAGCGTGTTCTGCATATGCGGATTGTTAATAACTGATGTGTGAAAATTATAAAAGCTAGTTAGTGAATTCGATGAATGGATTAATTAGAATCTCACTATCATTATTTACTATTTAGAGAAACCATAACCAAGAAAACAGAGTTGAAGACTCACCCCACGATAAGGTGAATGACTGTGTTTGTTTTGTATGTGGATTGATATATTACATCTACTGGTACCACCATAAAGCAGCAGCTACTATTCCGTATTTTGAAGTACTGACAGTGTTAAACCAAGAATGCAATCATTTACTTTTGTCGCACTGTTTTTGTGTTCATGAGCTGTAAGCGTGCACTTAGAATAGTTATTACACTTTTCCTTCATCATGTAGCTATTTGTAGTAAGAGTTATCATGCTAATATAGCGTGTTTTTAATCGCTCATTCAGCTTTTGAAGAATTTTTATTAAAATATCATTTGTAAATTTAGACTTATAACTTGTGTCAAAGTGAATGTTGTCTGTAGCATATAACATTCAGGAAATAAATTGCTTCATTATATTACATAAAATGGATTTTGTTAGTTTATAATTAAGCACAAATCTACATAATGGGCTATCTGTGCTCTGCCCACTGCAGGTATCGAAACTCAATATCTAGTCGTGTGAGCCCGTAGACATACCGTTGTGCCACTGGGGGGGGTCATAAATTGGACTTGACGTTATTTTTACTAAATATTCTGATAGAACACGCCAAACAACAAAATAGGTTAAAATACAAGTGTCAGAAGATGAATTATTTTAACACAAAACTTTAACACGTAATTTTAACTAAATTTCAATCTCACGAAGAAAACGACAGAGCAAGCAGTGAAACAAAAACTTTCACAAACAATTAAAAGAAGGTTGAGAATAAAGATGCAGAAGAAAAAAGAAAAGGTTTTCAGAAACTTAAGATCAAGGGAAATAGATGGGAGTTTAACAGAGGAATTAATTGAAAGTGTTGTAGTATCTAAAAAGTTAAAAACAAAAATAAAAAAGATACCTTTAACAGTGCAAGATGGATTCTGTTCAGTTGTATTATATAATGTGTCTGCTACATTTTAATCATCAGTAGATTATGCTCTTTGAACAAAGCTGAAACGTCGTACTCGTCTATTTAGATAGCATAATAAGACATGGATTAATGATAGGTTTAGGAAAATTCTAGGTCACTTGAGAAAAGAGAACCCAAAACTGAATCTCAAGAAATGTGAAGTGTGTCTTGATTTCATAAATATGACGTAACACAGTCATAAGAACACTCTGATTAAATCTGGACAATTCCCGCATATGAAATAAAAGTGCATGAAAAAGGCCTATTATACGCACATTGTAATAAAATGAGTGTACAAGTGGCATTTTTATGTTTATAACATCAAATTAAGAGAAGAATATGAATTTATTTTGTAGCCAACGTCCTTTAATTTACAGTTACTTTGATTCACCACAAACTATTTTGCATAATAAATATTTCTGAAGTGTGACCTTTTTTTAAGAACATGTGAAGAAGCCTACAAGTGTAAAATTTGAGTTTGTTTGTTTGTTTATGAATTTCGCGCAAAGCTACACGAGAGCTACCTCCGCTAGCCGCCCCTAATTTTGCAATGTAAGACAAAAGAGAAGGCAGTTAGTCATCATTACCCACCGCCAACTCTTGGGCTACTCTTTTACCAACAAATAGTGGAACTGACCGTTACTTTATAATGCCCCCACAGCTCAAAAAGCGAGCATGTTTGATGCAACTGGAATTCGAACCCGCTTACAATTTATATAATTTCGCGCGTCGAAATGAAGGAATAATCTAATTATCTTTTTATACAGCCAAATAAACACGTAACAAATTTTCAGAAGTTGAAATATGAACACTTTCTCAAAGCATTATGTGAAACCGGGATTAAAAAAATATATATCCGTCCTGAAATTTCGAATGTTTTGTAAACAAATTTTGTTTTCTTTTAACTTCTGTGGGGATTGTTAACGGTTTCCAAATAATGGTTCCAGTAAAGTTTGGTTAAAAAACCTTGATGCGAGGTAGCCATACAGTTAGTTGTCTTCATATTTTTGTTTTGTTTTTGAGTCCTTGTTTTTGTTTGTTTATTTCTTGTTAAACGTAAAACTGTTACTTTAACGGGTCTTTCTCGCTCATTTCACAGAGTTCTCGAATTTGATTCTCTCAATAAATACTACGATATCAACCTCGTGTTCTGTAACGTTTGCTCAGGAAATGGCGCCAGTCTATCTAGAAATGGCGCCTTGGGTTTTTATATTTTTTGCGCGCGTGTGCGTATCACAACTCCAACCAATAGAGTAGTCTGTCCCGGATCAGACAGCCAAACGATTTCATTAAACAGGTTGATTTAATTTATCGATAAAGCATGTTGCACTGAGGTTTGTGTGTACCATATAGAAAGTTATCATCCATTCTACTGTGAAACTGATGTAACAATTTGCAATGCATTCTATTTTGTCACTTTTAATGTTTACAAGCTTAAATATACATAAAGTAAGATTATTTATTTTTTATTAGATTCGTCTAGAAGAAAAAAGAATAATTACAGTAAGTATTTAAGACTTATGTACATATATATATCAAGGCATATTTCAAGAGACGAGTGAACAAAGTTATAATTTCCTTTTTAATATAATATCAGCTAATCAATAACTTAAGTCTCCAGCAGCTCAGTGGTAAGCCTGAAGGCTTATAACGCTAAAATGGAATTTCGATACTACAGATGGACACAGCACCAATAATTTATTGTGTGGTGTAGCTTTGCGCTTAACGAGAGCAATTTAAAAATCTTCTCTTGAGAAGTGCCATGAACTCGTAATTGTAAGTAAATTTAAGATTATGAGTGATTTAAATATTGAACTTAAAAAACAAAAACATAATTCTATAAATAAGCTCAAAGTTAATAAGTAAAAGCATACATACCCCTTTTTTTTCCAAATGAGTAAGTACAACTCAGGTCTAACCTTTATTGTAATATGTGTGTAAATTATAGCGTGACTCATTCAAAGGGAGACGGGAAAATCTTGTGTCAGTGGAGCTTTCTTGTCACGTGACTACAGGAAAATAACAAGCACGCAGCAAGCTGACAGAACGAGCGTTGGATGTTAGGCGAGGAGACTGCATCTTCGACCGGCTTTGGTTTTGCTCAGTTAGGTAACTGTTGTCGTTGTGGTTTCATTGTTCAAAGTTGATGGCAAGCGCTATTAAATTAGCTAGCAGATTTTGAGACTATTTTTATCAGTACCGATGGCTTAAATTAATGTCTTTTTAAATACTTGAATTGTTAGTATTGGTGATTAGGCCTAATTTTTAACATCTCTGTGAATTTATAACACAGAACACCACTGACTGATCGAGGCGCATTTCTACTATAATACTACTACTACTACTTCTAGCACTAATATAAATTACTTATCGTGTGCAAAGTTCTTTGATTTTTTTCTAAATTCGCGCAAAATCGAAAAATTTTGAAAAAATGACTGATCATCCAACCACAGACCTGAGTAGTGACCCCGAGTTAAGATACTTGGTAGTAGATCGAAACATTGGCGTTAGTGACCCCGCAGCACACGCCCAGTGGTCAGCAAAAAAACTGTTATGGGTACCTCACGAACAACACGGGTTTGTGGCGGCTAGTGTCAAGTTGGACCGTGGAGATGAATTGGAAGTAGAAGTTATCGAAACAGGCAAAAGATATGTGGTAAACAAGGACGATGTACAAAGAATAAATCCCCCAAAATTTAATAAAGTTGAGGACATGGCCGAACTGACTTGCTTAAATGAAGCATCTGTTCTGCACAACTTAAAAGATCGATATTTTTCAGGGTTGATCTATGTAAGTATTTTAATTACTTAACATTAGTAGTGCCGTTCATTTGAAAACTTTAACTTTGATCTGTTTCATGTTTTAATAGATAAGTTTTTATTTGAACAGTCAATTACTGCTTTATTGTAATTTTACATATTTTTCACAAAAAGCTAGGTGCATAACACACACTGATATTTTTACCTTTATTTGCTATAAATGTGGAGTGATTATAAAGAAATATCTGTGTTTAAAATTTCCATGTCTTTAAAACTATCGGTTCTAAGGAGACTAAAATTTGCTAGAGGAACGTTGAGAATCTTAACTTCAAAATAAATTTACTCAAAGAATTTTGCACGTAATAAAGTTTGCTTGCTTCATCTTTACAAACATATTGGTTTGTAATTTTTTTTAATTGCTGTGTGAAAATAAATCAATATTAAGTCTGGTGACGAGAATAAGTTAATTTATTTCATCATTAAACATTTATACAGTCTTGAACGTTTGCACCCTGTCGTAATGTGTTGCAGGCCTATATTACAAATGATATTCAAATTTCTCTGACAATATCAAAACTTGCTTAAAATCAAGTGGTAAAAGTTAACTCAATAAGCGCAACAGCAAACACAGCTACAAATATTTTGTTGTTGTAAGAACTTATAGGGCAAGGTAAATAGAGATTTAGACATTTTGAAAATAAAGTAAAAAAAAAACACGATCTTTTCTTTAATACAAACAAGAGTCGCGTACTTTATGAATGCACACTAACTTAACTATATCCTCAATAGCCTTTCAGTTCTATCTATTCTTGAGACAACTATCCCATATTGATAATCTATCTTCGAATGTACAAGGACACTTGACATAAATCTTGAGGACTTTCTAGGCCTATATTAACGTAATCATTAAAACTCGTAAGTCCACATAGGTTTATAATACTGTTAGCAAATAATTTATCGAATTAGAAATACAGTTTACCACAGTATTTTAATGAATAGCAAAATACATTACTAGTTTTTGATTTGACTTCTCTTCCCAATTTTTCTATCTGGACGTCATGAGATTAATTATCTGAATGATATAAGTGTCAGTGTGCAGGAAATTGCACGGATTAATATCACGCTGTGTAGAATAAATGATGCTTGAAACAGCTGCGTTTGGGAATAAATTTCACGTGCTTATTGAGAACAATGGAAATAATATTGAGCAATTTCAATGAGTTATTTGAAACATCCTGTTCAAACTTGTGGGGTGAAATTTACGTTTCTCGAAGTATTTATAGTTTATATACTGTTAAAATTACCTTCCCTAGAACAGGTAGTTTTTAAGGTATAATTATTTTGAATGTGGAGTTGTCTTTCGAAATCTTTTAGTAGTAGTGTATGTTAACTTGTTGTATGGAATTGGAAAATGTCTAGAAAACAAAATAAAATTTTGGGAAAAAATGTTATTTACTTTTGATTTTTAAGATTAATTTATTCTCTGTAGCAGTATTTCAGATAATACAACATTAAAATAAAACGTAAATTATTGAACCATATTTATCTCATACATGATTGTTTAAATGTACATTGCAATAGATATTATGTAATAACGTTCTGTAAGTAACAGTATACAATGGAACGACGTACCCGAAACGGCTGATGTAGTAAATTTATATCCTATGGTAAAAATTGGCAAAGTGGACAATTACCCCATACCATCTCAATAGAACGCTATTTTCACGGGATTGGAAGTTGTTATAACTTGATTTTCTTACTCATGTTTATCTCAGTATAAGACATCGGATATTACAAAACATTGGGGAGGGACAGCCTTAAGTGTATAAAACTTGTCTGACAACCAATAAAACCGCTTTAAAATATTATTCAACCAACTCCGTACCGTAACGAGTACCATATCGTACGTTCAAAAACAAAATTTAAATTGTTTTCCATATACAAAGTCGTCATACATATATATTATTTCAGGTAGAAACAATAATACACATTATAAAGATGAAAAAACTCTAACAGTGAGTGTGCGTTTGTGTGTTTGTGTGTGTGTGTGTGTGTATATATATATATATATAGAGAGAGAGAGAGAGAGAGAATGAATACAAAAAATTGAAATTGCTGTCGGCAAAATATTGGGTGTCCAATTATTCTTTGTCCCCCTGCTTGATTAATGGCGGGACACCTGCCCTCAGGTTACGACGTCTACGTGTATATTTATTTACGTTTCTATGGATTCTTATTTTGTTTTCTGATTTTGTATTTGTCATCTGAGTTGCAGATTTTGCACAGTTTTGAAGTTCGAAAAGACGTGATTTTAATCATGGTTATTAGGCCAAATTTATTCAATAAATTGTTATAGGAGAATTTCACGCTGTTCCTTTACATAAAAAAGTTATTTATTATCTTGCCTTTTAAAACATAGATCAGTTTAATTTTGGTAATATACAAAAAAAGGGAGTTTGGTTTGAATTTCGCGCAAAGCTACACGAGGGCTATCTGTGATAGCCGTCCCTAATTTAGCAGTGTAAGACTAGAGGGAAGACAGCTAGTTATCACCCACCGCCAACTCTTGGTCTACTCTTTTACCAACGAAAAGTGGGATTGAACGTTACGTTATAACGCCCTCACGGTTGAAAGGGTGAGCATGTTTAGTGTGACGAAGATTCGAACCTCGGATTACGAGTCGAGCGTCTTAATCGTTTGGCCACACAAAAGGATGGAATTGGTGAACTTTGATTTCTGCTCATGTGAATGTGTTGTCAGATGTGGTACCAGTAATCCAGGAGATCTGTGTGAACTGGCTCGCCAAGTAAATAACAATAACCATCATTAGTTTGTTTTTTATTTGAAGGCTTTTTGTTGTTGTTTTACCAAAATAGTTGATGAATAGTTGATGGAAAAGTATTACTGCCAGATCTTCATTAACTTCTGAATTTGAAAAATCTGTAATAAAAATAAAAAGACGAGGGGGGACAAGTACGAAATAAACTACCACGTGAGGAGTTTCAGAACTTAAGTAAATATTCTTGTACTGTAGAAAGTAATTTAGTGAAAGTAGAGAAAACACACGGAAATTCACTAGATTTATGCAAAGTGTGTTTGTGTCAAGTAGTATACCTTCCTTACATTCTGTAGTATTGACTGTTTTTCTACATATCTTGTTCCATTATTCAATTTTGCCTTGTTCATACTTTACCTGTATTGTATATTTCTTCTATGTTTATACAGTTTATTATATGGCTTCTTGTGGATGTATTTATTTATATATCTTTTTTACATTATCACATTAGTTCAGTGTAGCAATCTAGGTTAAGATAGAACGTAAACAGAAAGTAGGCTAATATTATAAATAAAGGCGTTTTAACAATCAGTGATGTCGAGAAACCCACTTGTTGAGAATTTTATATGCATAAACGGCTCATTTGGGTTGAGAAAATATTTTACATAGAAGAGCGAACTCTTCTACTTTTGCATATAAAAAGGTGTTTTAGCATGGACAAAGTTTCTAGGTGTGTTTAAGTCAATTTAAACAAACTTTTGCATGAGAATCTTTCTTACAAATATATTTATCAATTAAAACTTAAACTGCAGTAAAACAAACAGCAAATAAAAACAAGAATGGCAGTTTAAGAAAAAAAAGTCAGTTTATTATGTTTCATGTCTTTAAACTGAATAGATAAAATATATGAAAATATTTTTTGCGATATGTTTTAATTTTCGACTATGCCAGATATGATTTTTAGAATTATCACCTATTATTTTAAAACCATACAACTTTTATTATATGGCCTGGCATGGCCGAGTGCGTTAAGGCGTGCGCTCGTAATCCGAGGGTCGCGGGTTCGCGCCCACTTCGTGCTAAACATGCTCGTCCTCCCAGCCGTGGGGGCGTTATAATGTGACGGTCAATCCCACTATTCGTTGGTAAAAGAGTAGCCCAAGAGTGTTGGCGGTGGGTGGTGATGACTAGCTGCATTCCCTCTAGTCTTACACTGCTAAATTCGGGACGGCTAGCACAGATAGCCCTCGAGTAGCTTTGTGCGAAATTCCAAAACAAACAAACAAACAAAAACTTTTATTACAAAAGTTTACTTAGGTTGACGATAATGCGATGCAATTGGCACTAGCTTTTCGATAGGTTCAAAGGTTCGAGACCTATTTGTTTTGTATTTGGGTCAGTCGTCTTGAAGTCAGGCAAGCTCGAAAAGGTATTTTAATTTTTATCCAGTATTGTGCCCGCGTCGCTTAACATGCTCGCCCTCCCAGCCGTGGGGACGTATAATGTGACGGTCAATCCCACTATTCATTGGTAAAAGAGTAGCCCAAGAGTTGGCGGTGGGTGGTGATGACTAGTTGCCTTCCCTCTAGTCTTATACTGCTAAATTAGGGACGGCTAGCACAGATAGCCCTCGAGTAGCTTTGTGCGAAATTCCAAAACAAACAAACAAATACATTATTTGGAGGTCAAACATGTGTGATAACTACGTAAATTAGCCGAAACGTAAGATAAGTTTTCTTGGTCGCATAATTTCATAATTATGTAAAATATTTCTATTTAATTAAATAAAGGTGATAAAGATTATGTCGCGTATGAAACCGCAGAAATCAGTTGATGTTCGCGCCATCTATTAAGCTTCATAAAGCTAAATGGTAATCTTGTGGCATTACTTTACTGAAATAATAATTACTTAGATTAACACTGCTATAGATGAAAATACATGATTTTATTCATAGACATATGTGGAGAAAGTATGAAACTAGCACTTCACCTCTAAAAAATAGTCAAATTTATTAAATGTTTCAAATGAAAGGAGTTTAGAATTATTAGACCCAAATTCTACATTGATGAAAACAGACTTTTGTGTAATATTTTTATGTATCATTTATATTAAAACTATCAATCGCGTACTTTTAAGCCTAATATTTGTTTTTTTGGAGTGGAGGCTAGGTTTACCAGTATATACATTTAATATATGAGCACGTGACAATATGAAACTTAGATTACAGTTTTGCTCCGATGTTTCTTCATTATATTTTATTTTAATATTTATCGCGATTCTACATGAAATCATGATGCGAATGTGAAAACAAAAACTTTATATTTTACGCCTTCCGATAAGAATATGCAATTGTTACGTCTTCATGGCCCATAGCATCTGTAACCTACACACTTTATAAAGCAATTCGCTCGCCTGGACGTTTTCAGAGTTGTCACGTATTTTCACTGTACTGTAACACGTTTGAGTAAATTGAGTATTTGGTTTTTAATGAACTACTCAGGTGACACCTTTAGTATTTTTTTTAACCTTCGCACATCAACTTGTTTGTTGACTGTTCACAACCTATATTGTATCATGTTGAGTAATTTTGTTGTTTTCTTGTTACAATATTTGATGTGAAAAATATACCACAAAAATGGTAACTTTCTTATTTCCGAGTAGAATACACGGGGTAACCATAGGTTGTTATTAATAAAGTTAGTGGCCATGGTAATGGCAATTTTTTTTTGTCACTCGTGTTTCTTGGATTGCTTTACCTAACAAAATCGAGACCCACAAACAGTTTCATGCAAAAATATTCAGAAATATTGTGTTTAAATTGCATTGCTAAAAGATTCTGAATTCTATCGATAATTTTAGGCTTAATGTTTCGCAGTTTGATAGTCTTTTACAGGTTCTGACCAGCAACGATTAAGTTATCTAATGATGTAAACAAAATTAGCTTACCCTGTAACGTGTACACAAAGAATTCCTTTTTTTGTTTGTGAAAAATTAATATCTCTAAACAAAGTTTGACTTTCGAACTTGAACGTGTCGAGTTTTGTGAACACTGCTATAAAAATGTCACTGTTGTGTCAACTATTTAGAAAACTACTGACACAAATGAATGTGATCAAATGCTGTGCCGACCGTCAGAGTTTAAAACTGATTGAAGTAAAACGGAAAACTCTTAGTAAACTAATGTATTCTAAATCCTACTGAACTGTTTGTTCTAGAAATAATGTAAGAAAATTAGGAGACACGTTTCAAAAGATGTTCATACAATCACTGAATTACACAAGGTTACGTATGTGTGTGTTACAATTTGTTAGAGAGAGAATAGTTTAATGATTCGTTTTAATTGGGTATAACAAAACTAATGCTACAGGTCATTAAAATAGTACTCTTGTCACAGTACCATTCAACTTGCTTCTTTGGCGACATTTTGAGATTTATATTACAAATGTCCATCAGATAAAACAACTTATTTCGTCTAAGGCACTGGCTTCTGTACAAGTTAATATTTACGTCCGACAAAAAACTTGATTCTTTTTTACTTCTAATTGCACATTCTTTCGAAACGAATGCTTCAAAATGTTTATACTGGCGTTTTCTAATTACAAAGTCCACTTTTCAATTACTTACGACTTTTTTTTATAATAAGTTTGAACTTGGAAACCTGCAAAACACGGGCTTTAAAGAAATGAGCCATTTTTGTGGATGAACGAGCTTGGTATAGTTCAGCGGTTAGCGTGTATGGACTGGGAATCCGAAAGTTGAAAACTCGCGTCCCGTTTTCACGAAAGTGCCATCCGCTCTCTGAGGCTATGGGAGTGTAAAGAATGTTATTCAAACACGAGTAATCCAAGACCGACACTGAGTGATGTAGACAAGCTGGATTCCCCTTTAGTCTTTCGTTTTAAAATCCGGGATGGCTATGTTTAAATACCCTTTCTAAAGCAAACAAACAAGGATATATGCGAATACGAAATAGCTTTTACGTTTGAATTGCACAGTTAAAGATCAAGTACATTGTTTTTATTGTTACATGGAAGATATGTTAAGTTAATGGAAGATAAGTTTTATAACACACAGCATCCTGCCTTTGTGTTTATTCCTACTATAACGCTCAATGGCATAAACAGACCCCCTCCAAAGAAAAATAACATCACTTTTTTTTGTGTGTGTGTAAGATGAACAGGCGACCTTATTATTAATTATTGGAATTGGTTGCATTATTCATTATATTCGTTTACATATGGGATTCGTATGCTATTGGGTACCCTGTAACCGAGAAAATTATGGATGAGCTATTTATACAATTAGTTGTATAAATAGTTTAGATAATAATCTGTTTAATAGACTGAGGGTTCTAGAGTTAATATGTAACGCAGTATTTTGTGTAAAGTATTAAGATGATGATCTAGCTACTATTCTCGAGGATTTAATATCAGACGTAATAACCGAACCGCTTTGTTTCTAGGCATTATTGTCCCTCAGAAGAATGTTTAAGGTCTAGCTTTCTATATCTCGCTCATATGTCACTGACGAATGTAACAATTTAATATTAATGAGCAAAATCGGATTTTGAATCCAAGGGTTCATGATTCGTGAACTATTTTCCGCTAAAACAGGTTCTGCGTTTTCGGCCTGTGATTGCGTCATAAGTGTGACTGTAAGATTCTACTATTCAGTAAGATAAGAGAAACACAAGGATTGTTGATGTTTTCTGTCTAGTCTATCAATGCGTAATTAGGGACGACCTTGACCTTTGTGTCGCTTTGCGCGATATTCTAAAATAAACTACTGGCTACTTTTTAGTGTTAATTTATATTCGTATTAAATTTTGTGAAGGAGAATGAATGACTTTTTATTTGCACTAGAAATTCTCGATTAACTACGAAATTAAATACGTTTGATTGTGACTGTTCCTTTGTTTCGTTTAGATATTTTCTGTAGATAACCAAAAATAAAGTATAATTTTTAAATCAGTTTGTAAAGTAATCAGGTCCATCTGGTTTTAGCGCCTTAGGATTACAAGATTTATTGTTGTTCAATAATGTTTAAAAAGCACTTGCATTTCACCACTGCTTAAACTTACCATAGAGGGCCTCATAAAGTATTAAAAAAAGAAGAAGAAATAAACAGTGCAATGTGAAATACACGTGTATATTTATTTAATCTCAAGTAACACACTTCTGAGTTGTTCTGTTGAAGGATTTGCAAATGATCGTAAACAACTACGTAAATTAGTTAGTAGTAAATTTAAACCAGAACTTGCACCGTGCAGGTCAAAATTGGATGTAATTCAGAAGAAAATTGGTATTGAAACAAAGTAGAATAAAAGCACTCTTTTTTTTTTTTTAAATAATGTTTGTGTGTTTTAAGAAAAAAAAACATTACCCAGTACTAATAGGATTATGGCATGTGTGAATTAGAAAACTTTAAACTGCATGCAAGGGCGAATAGTTAGAAATTTGTTTGAAAGAATTGGCTCTTTATTTGGAGAAAAAGAGCAATGAGTGGAATGTTCCCCGGGAAAACGTTGCATGCTGACCACAGCTGAGACTGTTTCGTTTGTTTGTTTTCATCTCTTAAATGTGGCCTTTGCATATATGGGTGCAGTCCAGAAATTCAGTGGTTTTATCTGTATTCCCACATGTGTGAACTAGGAAGAAAGTGCTGCAAAGTAATACCAGTCTGTAAAATGACTGTAGCAAGGTAGCTGCTTTTTTTAATTGTTTAAGCTCAAAGTTATACAATGCATAGGATATCTGAGCTGTGCCTTCTAAGGGAATGGACCCAAACTTTTAGCATTATAAGCCCTAAGACTTACCTTTGAGCAAGTAGGTAACAAAGGTAATTGACTACAGCTAGTGTTTGATAGCCAGATGTATTTGTTTGTTCGATAAACTTTGCACAAGAGATATGTGTTAACTGTCTCTAATTTGAAGTAATATACCAGAGGGAGGACAACTAATTAAAGTAATCCATCTCCGACTCTTTAGTTTAGCTATTCTTGTCAGACCTCTTAGTTGGAATTTACTGTCACTCTTTTATGTTTCTGTATATTTATATATGGGAGGGGGTAAAGTGATGCGAACCACAGACCATCGGATACGTGTTTGACTTTTTATTAGCTTTTTATAAGTTTAGAATTAGCTTTATATTTTATATGCAGTTTTTTAGAATAAAATACAAGAAAGTCCGTCCTTTTCGTGCGATTCTGTACTAAATATCGTAAAGACCTGAGTTTTATAGTAAACGTGTGTGAAGTTAACACTCAGAAGGACACAATCCTTACTGGTTCTACCGGAATAATTTTATCTGACTTAGAAGTTAAACCATGTTTGTTTGTTTTACGTTCCATTATGATAAAAAGAGAACATAGTCGTATACTTGGGTGTTTTCATGTATTGTGTGTGTGTGTCTTTTTTGTAAGATTAAATGTAAAGAATACCAATTATAGTTATTGTGTTTCTCGGTCATTAATTTCCATAATTATTTCTTACGTTTAGAGTGTTATGTATTAGCATATTGTATGTCCGTATCACGACGTATATCTATAATAATATTTAATCCTAGTGGCCAGCAGGTGTTAGAATAACTCATTTTTTCGCCCACTGATAAGTTGTGTATAATATACTTAAGTGTTTCTAGTGGTAACAATACAATCACAGCAAACATTAATGTTAATTCACTACTGAACGAAAATACTCAAAAATACAGAGGTCAGTGATTATTTTTATCATACAGACTTTATATTCTATACGTATGGATAACCAACGTACTCAGTAGGCGTTATACAAATATGCACACTATAAAACATCAGTTACAGAGAGTTTTACTTTTAAAAGTTGATTCGCATTCACCTTCGTTTGTTTCTTTACAAAACAAGCCTAAAAACAACGTCTGAAACCATCGCTGAAACCAGCAAACAACCAACCAACAACATTCTTTTTTTATTTTTTTTGTTTCAGTCGATTTAACTCTACACCTACTTCGTCAGTAATATCAGTTTAAACCTAAATCCATTATGTGTTCTGGGCAGAGCAATATGTAATCGCTTAGTGGTATGTTTTTGTTGTTTTTTAAATCGTAATTCTGGTGCAAACAATGTTATCATTACCCTTTGATGTTGGCTTTCATACATAAACTCTTCGTTCCTTTAAAAAGCTTAAGTACAGGGTGAAATTACCAACCAGCGATAGATAAACATTAAATGATTATAATGTGTTGAATATTCAATGCTTTGTACCCTATACAGGCTTCTTTAGGAAGCCGCCCCCCCCACCATATTATGTAGTAGGTGAAGGAGTGTTTGTGTGTGTGTGTGTGTGTGTAAAACAATACACATCTCACTATCTCCCTAATGAACGTAACGTATATATGTATGTATGTACATGACCGAAATAATAAAATGTGGCGTCATCTATACAAATAAAAAATCTATAAAAAATTCATACTTTGGGTATTCAATATTCAAAGAGAAAATAACTACGATATGTGAAATACCATTTCTTTATCAGAGAAGACAGTTTTAAATAAAATCACTCTCATTACAGCAGCACGATTCGAACACTTTTCCCGTGATGTACTTTTCATAAAAAAAAATCATTTTAGAAAGTGTTCATTGTCTGATTGTTTTTTTAATTGGACATGAATACTACGATTAGTAATTACTTATACAAATAGCCACCAAAAGTAAAGCGTTTCTGCTGGTACAATTAAATCTTATTACAATTTAATTTAATAAATTAACTTTTAGTAAGGGAGTAAACATATCATAAAAAGTAATAAAAAGCATTTTGTAAATGTGAAAAGATCTAAGATGGCATTGCTATAAGCAATGCAAATGAGAAGGTAAGGATGAAATAGCTGCACATATCATCTCTACGTGACTTTAAAAATAAATCGAACGTTTTTTGTTTGTTTGTTTTGGAATTTCGCACAAAGCTACTCGAGGGCTATCTGTGCTAGCCGTCCCTAATTTAGCAGTGTAAGACTAGAGGGAAGACAGCTAGTCATCACCACCCACCGCCAACTCTTGGGCTACTCTTTTACCAACGAATAGTGGGATTGACCGTCACATTATACACCCCCACGGATGGGAGGGCGAGCATGTTCAGCGCGACCCTCGGATTACGAGTCGCACGCCTTACGTGCATGGCCATGCCAGGCCAAAATCGAACGAAATGGTAACAAGATTGTAATAGTCTGTTATAGTTAACTTTTTTTTACTCGATTCTTCTTGTCGTAACTTCTAGGCCTACTCTGTCACGACTGTGATATTTTGATAAACTGTATACTAATAGTCAGGAATACTTAACTGTCAATTGCACCAATATTAAAATCAAGTATGCATTTTATAGCGCAACATTAAATTTTAGTGCTGAAAGTTATATTGGGTTGACATGTTTATAACTGTCATCCTATATTCTTGTTTACATCGTTTTTGACACTGCCATCAATGCACCATTTTATATTTACAAAATATTATTACTTTAAATATTACGGTAAGGCTTGCTATATTTTTCTAATATTTATATTGCAGTTATTTGTTTCTGGTTTAAAAACAAAATATTTTACAAGTACGGTATTGTTATTTAGATACTAATAGTTCTATAAAACATCTATAAAGAATATGATATTCGTAATAACATTTGTATAACAGTTAGCTTCCACAGAGCTATAAAGTTATTTTCAAAATGGGTGTTTGTGTCTTTGAATTTTAATAAATGTTATATTCGTATTTAAATATCAATTTGCTTATGAAAAAGGGGTGATCCTTTGGTCACAACCAGCCGATCTTTTACATCATTCGCATTGGGTTCGTTTCAAATGATCACACTTTGGTTCATTTGACTCGATGAATGTAGGGCTAGGCATGAACTGGTTGGGGTGTAGGGCGCTCGAATTTCTATATTATAGTTATTCGAGTTTGAATCCCGTCACTGTGCATTCCCGCGCTTTCAACTGTGACTGCGTTGTAATATGATAGTTAGTTCTACTTTTCGTTAGCAAAGCGTAGATCAAGAGTCGTCGATGTTGGCTAGTTGCTCTACATCTAACCTTTTACTTCTAAGTTGAAGACAGCTAGCTCAGATAGCCCTCGAGTAGCCTTGGACGATGTTCCAAAAACAAACTAGAAGAAAATCAATGAATGCGTTTAGTTCTCACGCTTGCCAGGTGTATAAACGTGTTAAATTCATTTAGATATGAACTGTAGTTTGTTTCCACGGTAACAACAACAACCTAGAGCTAATTTCAACGGTCCACTTCCTTATTTTGTCAACACTCACCGAAATCTTCAAATGCTACAAGCGACCTAAACTCGGTTCTTTTAACAAATGGGCGAAGGATGCTTCTTCTGGTGGACTTCATTCAGTTCGTTTGCTAATCGAACTTCATTGCTCAGACTGTTCTATGAACAAACTGCACTAAATAGGGGGAGAACACTGTGTGAATAAGCCGTTGTCTTTCAAATTTAACGATATATACCAATCCTAGCAGTAACGACATGCTCCCAGAAATAAAATAACAAAAGCAATTGCTTAGTTGTAAGTAAATACTTACTTTCTAAAGTATCTTTCATCAATGACGGTTATGAAAACACAGAAAATGAACGAAAATACCACACGGTGATTCTCGTCCCCAGAATTCATCTGACATTTTTCAGCTGTGAACGATAGTGATATCTGGTGTCATTGTTGCTACCGGCTCTTCTTATCACACCGTAACGTTTGTTGCAACACAGTGTTTCAATGACCTAGTCTGGCGAGTCTTAGTATTACGAAAAACCTAATCCGCACTGGAAGCAGACAATGCAGTTATGCATATTGTTATGTAAAATATTTACTTTCACTCGTAAGATTTTTGGAATATTATCGAATCCAGTGTTATATAGTTGATAATATTTGTATTATTAGCAGTATGTTAAAAATAATGATTAAAATTTCATGCCTTGGATTGATGTAATTAACACACAAATACGTGAATTCCAACCAGAAACGCATGAGCAAAAAGCTAAAACCAACAGCTTTAGTAGTAGATGATGTATCGTAAACACAGCAAAAACTCCTTTGCTCAAAATGCTTTTTGTAACAATTTCCAAGGTAACAATGTTAGTAAGCAGGCCCGACATGACCAGATGGTAAAGACGGTTGCGGGTTCGAACCTCGTCATATCAAACATGGTTGTCCTTTCAGCTGTGAGAACGTTATAATGTGACGGTCAATTCTACTATTCGTTGGTAAAAGGAATAGTGCTCAAGAGTTTGCGGTGGGTGGTGATGACTAGCTGCCTTCCCTCTAATTTTACACTGCTAAATTAGGGACAGCTAACACAGATAGCTCTAGTGTAGCTTTGCGCGAAATTTTAAAAACAAACAATACCACAAAGAAGGACAGTGCTTGGTAATGTAAGGATGAGCTAAGAGATGAAATGGTTGCTGCATTAAATCTATTACGTCTATGATGCTTAAAAATAACTGCTAAGGTTAAGTTACAGCCTTGTTTAAGCACCTGTTATCGAGTATTTCACAGTTGAGGTCCAAATATCGTTGAAAAATATTGCTAAAGCAAATAACTGGGAACTAACTAAAGAGTCTTTTTTTTACACGATAGCCAAAAAATGTCAAGTTTTGTAACGGCTTTAATACGGCAGTAAAGCATTTTAAGAGTACTTGGGAATATGTTGTCACTAAGCAGTTTAGTGCTTAATATAAACTTTAAGTCATAATTTTAGTATAACCCCTTTATCGTTATCCCTTGAAGTTAGGTTTAGTTTGTGTTCCTTTAAAAAATATTAAGTATAAGATGGAAAATGAGTTACCAGCCAATAATAGATGAACATTACATGACTGTAACAAGTAGAACACTCAATGCTTTGTACACTAGACAATTGGTGTCTTTAGGGAGCCTATCCCTATATTATGTATGAAATGAGGAAGTAAAAGAAAAATATCAGCAATATATTTCTATAATGCACTAGTTTTCATTCTGGAGTAAACACTTCATAAAACAAGTAATAAAAAATTAAACGTAAAATGATGTAGGGATGGCAGTACCGTAAAGAAAGCAAACGTGAATATTGGAATAATACAGCTATATATTTTCCGTATATTCTTTCCTTACAGTAGGTTCCTCAACATTAAGTCAAAGTCACGATCATGATCACTAATGATTAATAGTTTATTGTAGCCAAGTGTATGGTATAGTATCAATATCTAAGGTGATTCTACAAGTGTTATGAAGAAACTGGCAAAACTGATATGATATTGATAATGAATATTGTATCATTGAATTATAAGGAAAATTGAAACAAAATAAAATAAAACCATACAAAAATTCCTACGCAAGTAGCCAAATGTTTCCAAGAATAACTTTTATATCCAGTTAAATATTAAATTCCTGTCAGTTATACGAATATGTTTGAGTAAAGGCATTTAAACTGAATTGTATTATATAGTCTTAAAGGCTAATAATCATAAGCTTGTTATGAGATTCAATATATACTGGCTACTTATCTGTGGATTTTTGTGTTTATCCTGACTTTGTTTTCATACATATTACTTGTATCATAAAAGACCAAACGCTGTAATCTGGTCTGATGTCTTAGTCTGCTTTCAACGTTTGAAAAGTCTTGTTAGACTTCCCGAGATTTTTTTTTTGCGGTTACGCTATCTACCTTTATATTTTATGGTTCAATAACACCAAAAACTGGAGAAACATTCCACTAATGTATGACAAATCATAGTCTCCAAAGGACGACCAACTCAACAGCTTCCAGCGCTAATTTCGTATTTTCTATACAGCACTCGAAGAACGATTTGAATGCATTATTTATTTATTTATTTGTGGTTGAAACAGGAGTAACCTAGTACCATTTTTATTCGACGTGCAGGAATAATCCACCCACCCTTGTGTTGCATTCAAATATCGCCCATATTTCAAAGTATTTATACGTGACTTTAGCAAAGATTTATTATTTTTTGGCATTTAAAATACATAACCAATAAATCCGATTTTACTCTAAACACATTTTGACCAAACTTGAGGCAGTCAGTGAGCTATTAATCTATTGTTAACCTCGTGTATGCTTCCCTATTTCACAGAAAATTGAACACGCCATGTTTTACAACTATTTAGAACATGCATATCAGCAAATCAAGCAAAATTCGCAGCCGATAGAAATTCACGATTAGACGGAATTTATAATAACTACATCTTGACATTTGTTTGTTTTTCAAGGTTTGTGTGATATCACAAAGTTGTTCGCTCTTGAGAAGAGCACGTAACAACCCTTTCTAGCGCAAAATATTCATTCAGATCATAATGCTGCGTTCTCGTCGGGGATTTAACATTTACAACGCGGTAATATCCCTAGTACTCAGTAGTATTAAAATATTATGGATTATGGGTTAAATTTGGGGAACCAAGACCATTCAGAAAGATACCTGCAATAAATCACCTCTCAGCTAAGTCTGTGAACACAAATCTATTAGTTAACGTAACCCAGGCAACAGTATGCAACATAATGAAAAATTATTTCCGTTTGTAAAATTATGACAGTAACTATATGTATGCAAATTATTTCCATTACACTTTTCATTAACAGTCGCATACATCAAGCAGATAGAAAATAAAACGGATATTCATGTCATTCCATACGAAGACATACCAGTCAAGTTACCGGATATAGCCCCAATAGATTTTTGTGAATTTCAACTATTGAAATGGAGGCTGGATAAACGTCGTTCTCGTGCATTAAAAGCATTGCAGAAAGCGACAGGAAAGATGGGTTTGCTTTAAATGTGACAGCCTTACGACGAAGCATTTTGCAATTAGACTAAGCTCTAGGAATATTGTCAAGATTCGCGGTCGTCAGAGCATGACCAGATGTGGCGACATAAAATGTAACAACATGGTGAAACTACAAAATTATTTAATATAATGTACGTAATCCTTATATTCGTTCACATGATATGAAACCATTATTTCTCCGTTTTAAGCACGTTGTTATAGAAACTGAGAGCCAATACTGTGTGTGTTTTCTGGGAATAATTTATTTGTGATATTAAATACTACAGTAATTTTGTAACATATACAGTGAGATAATAGATGTTATTTCAATCTGACATACTTTACATTTGATTCTATAATTCACTATCAATTTAACTCTATCGAGAATAACTTTTACAGAGAAATACATCGCTTATTTCGACAAACTGAATGCGAGGTATCTAGATAATTGATATTTTTATGTATCAAACCAGGACCACTGTTCTTGCAGGCATTATCTACGAATTCTTTTAGTACCTCTTAGCGCACTGTTTGTTAGCCGCTTGTTAACATCAGTTAAATATGTCATTAACAAAAAAAAACAACAACAATGTGGATAGTATCGGAAGACGTTACCGTTAACAACTGTTAATCAATGTGTACACCGTTAACAACTGTTAATCAATGTGTACACCGTTAACAACTGTTAATCAATGTGTACACCGTTAACAACTGTTAATCAATGTGTACACCGTTAACAACTGTTAATCAATGTGTACATTATACCGTTCAGTGAGGTTTTTGCTACTGAACAAAAAATTATTAACGCATCAATGAGCAAAAATTGTAACTTAACTTCCCCTATACTACAGGGTGTTCGGAAAATCACTGTGCAGTTTTGTAATCATATTTTATTCAGTCTATTTCAAGCCAGCAACTGATATCAGTGTTTAGAAACAAAATAAGAAGGATCCAGGCCTGTATTGATGCAAATGGGGGTCACTTTCAACATTGTTTGTAATTGTCATTCATATTTACCTCCAGTATTCTATATTGAAACATGTCTGTTAATAAATGTACAAGTGCTGCACAGTGACTTTCCGAACACCCTATAATATAAATTTAAATACCAAATTCTTAAATTTCATGATATTTAAAAGAAAAAAAAAACAAGTATCACTGAACGTGTTTGACACTTTGCGTTTCGTTGCTAAGTGTAGTATATGTTATTAAACAACTGTATAAACATTGAAGCATTTTTTAGTATTTTGAATTCATATTGCAATAAACTGACATTTTTAGCTGTAAATTTCTCCGAATGGGGGCCGAAGGCTGCATCGCTGGGTGACCTGTTTTAAGTACTTGCACCACTGTACAGTAATGTGTTGTTTGTCAGTCACTTTGTAGACACTAAAATGACGTCGTATAAGGGACGCTTAACGTTGCAATTTGTACTGTGACGTTAACAAAACTTGCACATGCCGTGAATCACGAGAAGAATTATGCACGTTGTAGTCTTCAACACAGCATAATATATGAACTTCAAAACCAAAAAATAAAAAATATTTACTAATCAAATGTGTTTATTTGTTCTTGAAAGTTGTTCTTCTGCGGAAGTATACCTCGTTCAGTTGTTATGAGTGTCTGTTAAGCAGAAAATGTGATGCAAATTAGACAACTGGAATAAAAAAATGTGACTGAATTTCAATATATTATATTTTAAGAAGGAAATACCCTTTAATTAAAAGAACGTGATGTTCGGTTCCCTTGATTTATTTATAACACCTTTACCGCACCTTATGTGTATATCATCTTGTTGAAAAGGTTTTAAGTACTAGCAGTTGCTAATCATAATGCTATAGTAACGTATCTTAGAAACTACACCCATAAATTAGCGCCTAACTGCAACAGACTAGTAACCATGACTTGAAAGTGTTATCAACATAATAAAATAACTACAATTTATTTTTTCCAATGCACCAGTACAAGTTTTAATCACTTAAATCTCGTAGTTTCTGCACGCACACACGCGCGCGCGCGCACACACACACACACACACACACACACACACACACACACACACACACACACACACACACACACACACACGGTGGCCCGTAAGTCTCTACCCATCCATATATCTTATGTATTCAGTGTATCTGTATGCTGTCCCTCATTCTCATTGCGCTCATGTATCCATGTACTTGTCACAATACGCTCTTCAAGTATAAATGGGCTTACATCGGCCATATTTCTCTGAAAAAAAAATTTATAATACATGCGCAATTGAAAATAACATATGGATGGATAGGGCCTTACGGGACACCCTGTGTATATATATTGATCATTTGTTAGGCTTAGACTGTTTTTTCAAACGTTAATGTAAGAGTAAATGAATTAGTTACATAACATGTTTGATGTCGTTTTGCAGACCTACTCGGGATTGTTCTGCGTTGTCATCAACCCCTACAAGAGACTTCCAATTTACACAGAGAAGGTTATCGAATTATACAAAGGAAAGAAACGCCATGAAGTCCCGCCTCACATCTTTGCAGTCACAGACGTAGCGTATAGGAGCATGTTGCAAGGTAAAGAAAGCAGACGAGATTGTGGCTGGTCAGAAGTTTACAAAATTTTTCAAGTGTTTACATACGATCTATTTACGTTTTACTCGTCGTGCACGTTATGTTCACTAATTATAATTTTCATGTCAGATACTGTGGTACAGGGTTCGTTCATAAATAATTTTGCATAAATAAATAATTATTGATCGTTCTTTAAACAATTGATAAGTTGTGACTTTTACAGCAATGACGCAACCGAAACGCGAAAGTATCCTTGTAACAGATATCGTGTTTTTATTATTATTAAATTCATTCATGACCTAGTGTACACTGTAGAGTACCTCACGTATAATCAGTTTTATATTTTGTGCTGTTAGAGAGCTTTAAAAAAAGTTAAGATAGATATCCATAAAGTACCTGAATTCTGTGCACATTTTATACGAGGGTTTTCATATAGCCGTCCCTTTGAATTGAGGCTTACAGGGAGAGAGCAGCTACTCAATAGCACCCAACGTCAGTTGTTAGTCTGCCTGAATAGTTGAATCTAACAGCCCCAGTTATAACGCATCCATGTTCCAATGTGCTGAATGTGTTTTCGCGGCAATAAGACGTGACCCCGAATATTCGGATTTACATTTCAGACACACTGATTACTCTGTCACACCTAGCCCATGTTATTAAGACAAAACGATTGGAGTGTTTGTTAGCCATATTTTGTATAGAGTTGTTTATAAACACGACTTTACCATTTTGATAAGAAAGAAGGTTTGAGACTATTTTAGCTTTGCAGTTAGGTTGTAGCATTTAGACTTTGATCGTGTTATGGTAGGTATAGTTTAAGATACAAACTTTTTTTTCATGTTTGACAACTTATCTAGTACTACGGCCAGCTCAGCTGAGAGCTGCAGTTTCGAGCTGTATCAGCTCCTATCAGAGCAGGTAGGTCGATATGAACCAGAATCTTGTCCAGACGCTCAACCCTTACGGGTTATTATGTAAGACAATTTAAAGTTCATAACCAACTGTGCATGACCAAAAGTTTAAAGTTGAGAAAAATGTTACTTCTACTATAAAATTAATGAACATGACCAGAGGTGTTCACAGACATTTCTCCAGGGGTGGGGGGAAGCAGTGTGAAATTGTAAAGTGAATAACTTCATACACATTTGCTGAATGAATAAAGTAAGAATTTTTTTTTATTATTTTACAGGGAGGCGGGTGCCCATCTCCCTGCTGACCCCTATATGCATTGTGTATATCGTAGCACTACATAGAGTAGTGAATAAAATAGCGTATTCTTTTACACGTAATATATGACTGTTGATTGGAATTCAAGTAAAATATTTTCTCGATTAGTTGAGAAAACTTGACTCATTTTTGAAGTTCAATATGGAACATAAGTAAAATTTACTTTGATTCACTGTGTTCTGTTAAACCTAAATTCGTTTGTCTAGACTCGTAGTCCTTACGTGCGTGCCATTTTCCAAGCATTTTCCGTGAGTCATTGACGTTGTCATGGCAACATAACCGATAATCCACTACAAAGTTAAGCCGATGCATCAAAAAAATAATCAGAGTTTAAAAAACTATTTTCACTTTTGGACGCCATGAACCATGGACCTGTGAACTAAACTTCATTTTGATGCACTAGTTTATTAGCATTTGAACTAATTTGCAATCTCGTGTTATTCTATTTCGTAAGTTTTAACATTTGTTACACCCAACATTCGCATAAGCTTTGTACCCAAACTCTCCTTAAGTGAAACCATCGGATCTTCTCAATTCAGTTAGTTATTCTGAGGATAAATGAACAAATAGTAATAGGATACGCTTCTCAGTTGTGCGATTCGACAAGTTCCGCTTATGCTACACAAGCTACAGAGCATGATATCAAATAATTCAGACAGGCATACAAAATCTGACGGAACGACAATGTATTAGTCATGTGATTGTACAGAACTAACGCATGAACCAAAGCTGATATTTATGATACTTTTGTTTCACAGTTTACGTTTTATTTCAAATATTACGATTTACTACGATGTCAACTAAATTCGTAACAGTACATGTATAACTGATCTTGCTAAATAATAACGTAGCTGGTATAGAACAGTCGGGGTCTGCCAGCTGTGGGATATGAGAAATAGGGTTCGACAACATATGGTGTGTACGCTGTTAGCTACAGTTCTGAGTCGATCTCTTTTGTAGGTTGGACTAGCATAAAGGGAAGAAAAAATACGTATTTGCACACGTAATAACCAGCGACCTAATTATAATGCTGAACTTAAAAGGTTGAAAAATAAAATTACCTTTTAACTGGACTGTGATAGTCATTAAGAAATCCAACACATAAAAATATATATACTAATTTTTTAACAATTTAAACAAAAACGTTTTTAACCCTAGTTTAATTTGGGTGGGATACTTAAAACACACTAATTCCATTCATCAGCCATCCACAACAAGTGATTTATTAATATTAAATTATAATCTACGCACGTCATAAAAACTAAAAACAAATATCAAGTAATTAACATGGGTAATTAAACATAATAGTCGAACTGTATTACTTGCTGTATGTTGATTTGAAATGCGTTGTTATATCATTCGATTACCGTCGATGTTTACATCCTCAGAATTAAATACAATAATATCTCGCGAAACTAAGTTATCGCTTGCACAATGCAAAACAAAACCTCAAGAAACTGTGTAGCATCAGTTATCGACAATTGTTGAACTATTACGAGTTTTGAAGTAGTTTGTTTAACGAGTCCCCCGGAGGAACGGCGATAAAGTTTAGTGTTTACAACCCTAAAATTCTGGGTACAATTCCCCGCGGTGGGCACAGCAGATGGCCCAACGTGACTTTGCTCTAAAACAATCGAGTAAATTGTTTAATGATAAAATACATTACACTTCTTAAAAATTTATCAAAGTTTCTCTTTAAAACAACAGAACTAATTTCTATAAATGTAACCACGTATTCGTCAGATAGCATCAAAACGTGTTTCCACTATTTCCCTGATTTTTAATGCAACTCTATTCTTTTGTAGAATACGCGCGTGTTTAGAATTTATTGTAATCCAAAGTATATGTTGGAGTGATCAGAGTTGAAGGAAGATTTAGTAAAGTTGATCATTTAAAACTTGCATATTTGTAATGTCTTCAAGGGAGTAACTTACAGCAGTTACTAAACCAATTAACAAGAGCTATAAAAAGTGCGTTAATTCCAAAGTTAAATGTGTATTTTCTTTCTAATAGTTGATGAAACAAATCAGCTAGTATTACTCTGTCAACGTCTTGGCACTGCCAGGTGGTTCGAATCCCCGTCACACCAAACATATTCGCCCCTTTTAGCCGTGGGGGCGTTATAATGTAATAGTCAATCCCACTATTTGTTGGTAAAAGAGTAGCCCAAGAGTTGGCGGTGGGTGGTGATGACTAGCTGCCTTTCCTCTAGTTTTACGTTGCTAAATTAGAAACGGCTAGCACAAATAGCCCTTGTGTAGCTTTGTGCGATATTCAAAACAAACAAAACACATTGCCATAATTAAGCCATTTAGACTCAGTAAGATGTAAATGCAACACTAATGCTGGACTTGTTTGAGATTTTTGCAAATTATGCATTATCTTTCTAAGAATAAATGAACGGGAAAACAAAATAACGTTGATAATTACATTATATTGAAGAAAACGAAGCACTTTAATTAGTATGGGGAAAGGAGAAGGTGGTATTTATTTTAACCAATCGGCTTATTTTAAAAACTATTATAATTTATTTAATTTCTTCTTACAAATTGAATTACTTTTTACATAACCGAAATTCATTCAACAGTCGTCTGTAAGGACAGTGTTTGTGGCACATAAGAAATATTTAACTTCAGGTTTATTGCATTACACAATGTTAATCCCTTCTTATTTGTTGTCTCCCTTTAGATCGAGAGGATCAGTCTATTCTTTGCACGTATGTATTCCATCGTATTCTAACAAAAAATTCTCAGTTGATAAGCATAATGGTGTTATTTTGGATAAAATTTTGTTGTAACTTTGTGTAATAGCGCAACAGTAAAAGAGTTTTATAAACAGTAATAAGAATTTAACGTTTAAGAATTTTTGTAATTGCACTGCAAAAATTTGGTATTTTTTATCTTTACTTGGTTTTAAGTATTACAAGTCATTGCAAAAAAAATCACAATTACAACAAGTTATCTCGTTTTATTTATATAAGGATAACAGAAAGCTACACGTGAATCACAGAAGTAGACAAAAATTATAAGTTGTGTGTGTTTCAATAATGGTTCTTCTTTTATCATGAGTGTATTGGGAAGTAATGTATATCAAGTGCATCTTAGCAAGGTTGTAATGTTATGTGCAACAATTTTCAGAGGACATTTTGTTTCAGTGTAACTCGCGGTGCTGTAACATTATGTGTAAAAGTTGATCACAAGCAGTATACAACACAATAGACATGTCTGTTTTAACAGCCTACCAAGAATTAAGTCTTAAAAAGAAATATACTTACCGCTAAATTCCAGTCTTTACAGAAATAAGTTTTATTAGATTGTGAGAATGAGTGGTACATTTACACTCAGCTTCTTATTTCCTTTATTGGTTGTTTGGCGCAGATAGCCCATTGCTTTGTGCCATAAAACACTAAATCAATCAATCAATCAATCTTATTTCTTTAAGGCTTTCTTTGTAATGAAAATGTTAGTTTATTACGAAAAAATTCATTTTATTTTATTAAACATAATAATTTTACAGTTTGCTAGCATAAATACAATTCATTGTTTTTCAAACTGTTTAAACCAGATTTAATCCCTTTAACGTAGATTTTATTTGCTATTTATCCAAACGAGTTTATTCAATATAGTTAATATTAAAAAGTTAACATTTTCTATCTTTAATATATTTCCAGTAGGTAGTTACCTCCCCCCTTACCCAAAACTATCTCGATCTTGGTCTGTTCTCTAAGCATTACAAAAACAAACAAACTCTACAGCCACTAACCTTAGTAGCCCATCTGTTTTGAACCATTTCAGAACATGTGCTGATCATGTGATTAATCTGCACCAATCGTACTGCAGCTAGCTCGCTCCACTATTCAGAGTAAGAAAATGTTAACTTCTCTCACTCAAAGCTATAATCCCACATTGCTAGCGTGGTACATAGTATAATATTAGCAAATGAACTAAAAAACGATACGTGGGTAGGGCTTACGGACCATGAAATGTATTTCAATAAGCCAAATGCAGTCTGCCCATCAAAAAAAAAAAATCTAGGAGAAGCACCTTGGGTTACGTCAGATTATGCCAAGTGTAGTCCATCGAGGCAAACACATCCAGTGAAAGCGTCTTGGACAAAAAATATGATGAAAAAGACGTGGGTGCCTTTGTTACTAAATATTATTGTAATATTCGTTGTTTGATACTGTAATGATTATAACAACTGTAGCCCTTTTCTCGCCAAGTGGGTATACATAGATTAGAAAGCTTTATTTTGTTTTTCAAACTCCACTCATAAGGAAAAAACTACAGTACACCGCTTACCAAAAGTGGTAAGGACGTCTGTGCTCTACTAGAAGAGAGGGAAGAATACACATTAGAGAGTCCAGAGGAATGACCACAGGAGATGGTGCAATGACTGTCTGAAATTTCGTATTTTGAAAAATAGAATGATCCCAGTTGTAGGAATTACAAGCTAATAGGGATGGACAGAAGTTCCCATCTACTTTACTCTTGAGGTACATCAGTGATGGTACTTTTATAAAATAATTGAAAATTGTAACTTTTAGTAAAAAATATATTGATACGCATACCGCTATATAAGCCTCTGGTGTTCTTGTAAAAACATCCCATCTCTACTGTGAGTATTATATAACTATCCACATCTAGTACAAATATAAAACAAAGAATGTTTGACTTGGCAATGCCCGTCACCAAGTAGGATCATGTAATACAATATGTATCAGCGAAAATATATGGGAAAAGTGATATGTCGACCTACTTCAGTAAATGACCAACAGATGCATGTAGAATTGCCACTAGAGGAAGACGTTACCTACCTGAAGAAGACACTGCCGGGTCGTCCAGGTAATATGTAATGAATGTATAGGGAATTGACTATCTCAACCTGAGTAATATATTCCAAAAGCCGGTAAAGGCGAGCATCTAAAAACATATATAATGAATTGAATACAAAAACCTGTGCAGATGGCAACCTTGCATTGAGAGGTCAGCCAGTCATATGAGTTGATGAACCCCACTGGTAAGTGCAATAGGGGAAAAATAATGGGACACTATGAAAATCCTTTGAACAAATTGTTGGTAATATGAACACGAAAGAAGCTATTTAGAACTGAATACGAGTACAGGGGGAAAAATAAATAAAGGCCAAAACTCTTACCTGGGTAGCAGATATCAAGGAAATGAAGGCCTGATAATAATAGAGGATAACATAAGATAAATTGGAAAGGATCTAGGAATCATCCATGACTCAAATATTGGAAAGACAACAACTGCACTGCAAGCAAAGATGAAGAGGACTTAAGGGAAAGATGGTACAAGGATCACTTAGCAATAAGTTCAAATAAAAAACTGGAGAGACATAAAATACAAAATGAGATTTAATATAGCAAAACAAAGGGGCACGGTGGATGGAGAAGACAAAAGGAATGGAAAAGGAGAGAAATAATAGGGGAAGAAAAGCTTTCCAGAAACGAGAAGAATTGGAAGATGTTGACAGGACAGTCTATAACTAGAGAAAGTTGACACAGACAAACTCTGATCAAACAACCAAACAAAACTTGGAAATGTGAAGTACCCAACAACAGGAGGAAGGAAGTTATAGGGAACAGACCAAAGTCTGAAGATATGCCACTGCCTCTGGTGTGCACATAGGGAGGAATGCTGAATGGAACAGGAAAGGAAGCACTAAACTAGAGGTGAATCCCTGAACTGACATAAGGGGCCAGACAAAAGCTATATGTGCAGATGGAATTTGGTGACATCAGAATGAACAATGACTGATCTTGACAGTTGGAAGAGAGACTGGGACAGAAGTGATGGAAGGTAATGTTGTTCCAGTAAGGATCAAATCAGTGGGAACAATGAGGAGAACATAAGAAGTGATATGAACAAGGGAAACAACTCTGAAGAAAGGAGTCTGATCAGTAAGTAGACATATATGAAGGCCCCTCAAGTCATAACTGAATGGATTTAATCCAAAAGCTGAAAGGTAAAGAACCATAGAAAAAAAAATTTGCTTCCAAGTGAGTGACAAGCACATCTATATTGATGCTCCCAGTTGAAAACATAGCTATTGAAACACCATGCTGGGTTGAAATGAAAGATCAGCCACCAGAGTTATGACGCCAAGAACGTGACACACGAAGATCATTATATAATTGCCGTAGGCCAAGTAAAGAAGATCCAAAATCATAGGTTTGGATTTAGTTCCCCTTGCTTGGTGATATAGCTGACAACAGGAGAATAGACAGAATGAACCATAACCATTGCTTCTTCAAAGGAAGGGAGAAATAATACAGAGCCTAATGAACTGCTAAAAGTTCCAGGATGTTGAGAACAGAAAGCATAATCTGTTCAATGGACCATCAACCATAAATCTCTCAAGAATCGAAAAAAGTTTTCAACCCACTAAGGAAGCATTGGTAAACAAATGAGACTATATAAGGTGGAGGAATGAAAACCCCCATCATTGTCAACTCCTTGTTGAGCCACCAAGCAAACTTGGCACTGACTCTGTGGGATAGGGCAACGGGATAGCTAAATGGATTTTACGAAAAATTCCTTTGATCAGAAAGGAAGGTAGTGCATAGAAGTTCAACCCAAGGGAATGATATTTAACAAAAAAAGCCCATAACCCCCCCAAAAAAAAAGAGAACCCTCGTCAGTGAGAAAAGGAGATGGTAAGGCTATTGAGACTGCCAACTCCATGTTCTTGAACCAAAGCGGGGAAAATAAATTATTAAAAACTCCAGTTGAATAAAATGAGTGGGGTTGAGAATAGACTTCTCCAACTAATTAGAAAATTTTACCTGATTAGTTTTTTTGAAGAAGTAAGCAGACATGATTGACTTAACACAAGAAGAAGCAAGCAGGAGCTAGTTGCTCACGAAAATGAGAGTCCAAAGACACAATGAGGGGCAAAAGAGCTTACTGCTTAACAAAACACAGAGCCTAATTAGGGTCAAATGACAACATTTGAAAGTAAAAGACATGCCCCTTGTTGATGAACTGGAGAAAATGATATGACAAGATTCCCACAAAAAATTAGAAGCAAGTCTCCATAGCAAAGCAAGGTGGCTTCAGATAAGAGCTATGGAGCAGCATTGCTTTGAGGCTTTTGGATGAGCTATCAATGAAGAGGCACCACTCGTTCGAGTTATAGGCAATTCCGGTTGCCATGCACAGATCCGGGTACGTTGTGGCAGAAGCAGAGCCCATTTTGACGAGTTAAGAAACTTGAAAAATGTCAGTGACGCTTTCTCTGACTTGCTACTTGCACACTTTCATCTAACAGATCCCACTCCTTGAACCTTGATGTCAAAAGCTCGGCATTCGACACTGTTTGACCAAGATCTCTGATCAAGTCATTGAGGTCTCTTTGTTTGGGATAGTATGAGTTTCTCTCACCAGCTGCACCTCTGAAATTGTAATTTGGATCTTCAAAGTCTACCTCCTCTGATTTACTGCTCTCTTCTGAGGATGGCTGCTTTCTCTCTGGCATAGTGGATACAGGGAGTTCAGGACAGTGTGGCACTGGGGTGATGGATAATGGAAGGTCCAGATATGTGATTATTAGATGCATTTTTGCCAGCCCAACGTTTGGAAGGGTCCATCACGCAGAAGTAGCAATTGCTTGAGTGATTTGTGGGTTCACGCCAAATTTTTGGAATAGCGAACTTCACGACTCTTTGGAAAGTTCTGGAAAATGGGTAAATTTGAAAATTTCATTACCCAGGTCATAAAAGCAAAGTTTGAAGAGAAAAATAGGTCTTTTTCCATTTACTTGAGGCATAAGCAATTGGGAAATAACATTTTCTGCTCAGGAACGAGAAAAAATAAAACTTTTGTAACATAGTGTTATTAAAATTCGTACTATAGTCGTTAAGTGAATCTCGTCGTAAAAATCAGCAATAGCAAATGGGAGCTGGTATGTCCTGGACGAGAAGATGAATGCGACTGATTATATGCTCGATAGGTGCATGGATAATTAACACTTGGCATGCGAACAAGTTAAACTGTACATATTACGACGTTTCAGCGAGTTACATTCAAAATGTATTTAAACTACTCATTTATCATATGTGAACAAACTTGACATCGAACTATAAATAATAAACCAAATTTTAGTATTATATAGACATTAAATTCTTACTTGCAGTAGAAAATGTTTTTTTTTAACCCTCAAATTCCCTTAGTGTGAGAATTGTGATATTTGATGGATTTTTTTACACCCGAAAAAACTGAAATATAACTTTAAATATTCTCTATAATTTTGCCATTGATATTTTGAAGCTATATTATTATATTATTCAAAACCTTATGAGGCTAAAGAGTAGCGAATGAAAATTCAGAAACCACTTTTCACGTCTCTTACTTGCATGCTAAAATTTACTATTTCCTCATGTATTTTTTCAGAAGAAATTCCCATTAATTTATAGCCAATAGGAAACGTAGATTTCAACTGATAAATTGACAGTCGTCATACCACACGACCCGAGTGATAATTGAAAATCTCGTTTTGTTTTGTTTTGTTTTTAAGTTCTTGAAAAAATACTTTTTTTGTTGTTTTGAATTAAGCACAAAGCTACACGATGGGCTATCTGTGCTCTACCCACCACGGGTATCGAAACCTGGATTTTAGCGTGTAAGTCCACAGACATACCGCTGAGCCACTGGTGGGCTGCAAAAATACATTAAGAGGAATAAAACAATTTCTGACTGCTCAAGTCGCATGCTTAGAAACGGTCGATGCTAGTAATGATGCCGGTACTAGCAACGTGGCACCATTGCAATACATGGGTAAAACTAATATCTTATTTCTGAAACAATGCATTACCACCCAGGTACCTATTTTTTAGATTACATTAACATATCTTTCAGCTATTCATTTGAAGTTTTTTAACTTTATTTAAGTGAAGTAATGCTTTTAGTTTATGTATGTTAAAAGAATGTTTTGGGAGTTTGTGCGTTAAATGACGTTACTCTTATCGGTAATCACTTTTCTTAGCATGAAATTTCTATTATTTACGTTTCACTACTGATTTAAAAGTGAGGAACCGGTTGATCATTACTTTTTATTTCGTATGCTAAAGTCTATTAGCGAATAATCAAATGCACATATCGCTCATTATTTGTATACATCATACACAAATCACTTAAATTCTTACCACGTGCCTTATGAGAAAACTTATCTTCAAAGGCTTCAGCCACTGGTACAAAACTCGACATTCAAGTTTCTTGCTGATGATTAGCTTTATATTGTACAATAAACGATGCTTGATTTTGAGATAAATATGTAACACCTGCATATGATGAAATGTAACGTAATTATCTAACAACTGAAATTTGAAGAAAATGAGCAATGCCTTTAGGACACGTGTATCTCTGTAACACTATAGACTATATCGTATAGCTCAACATTAATGGTGAAAGAACAAATCCACAATTCATGCATTTTACAGGATTAAGATCAATATCCTTTGACTATGACTGTTGAGTTTCAACATCGTATTTTGACTTGTAGTAGTTGATTAGGCCTAAGGTAAGTAGTAAGTGCTTATGAGATTTCTATCGTTTAACAGTCCACTAAGCAATAACAAAGTTTAACAAACTTTTCTGTGTTCTTGAAGTGGAGAATCTGGAGCTGGGAAAACGGAAAACACAAAAAAAGTAATCCAGTACTTGGCATACATTGCTTCTTACAAAACTAAAGCTAGTACATCTTCTGGACATGCTGTAAGTAGCTTTTATTATATTAATGTTATCCATATTGATAAATCGTGTTACATTTAATGCACGCTTTGTTTTATATATATATATATATATATACTGATCATTTATTATCATAATTCTGAACAGTACAGTTTAATTTCACTAATCCATTTCCTTTGATTTGGCTTGTAAATAAACGTGTTATGTTATCTAAACTCTCGATTTATTTGTAGTTCATATGTTTCTGAAATATTTCTCTTATTTACTATTATAATATTTTTAAGCATTTAAATCTCAGTAATTCCATGAATTGTAAATGATTTCATTCAGAAGGTAGAGCTTAATAATGGACAGCTTAAAACTGGAAGTTGTTAGATTGTACAACTTTGGAAGTGAATAAAAATGTTTAATTGCCAGTTTGCCAGAAAAATTGGCCATTGTAAGAACTATTACCAACACACTGACCAATATTTAATTGGTAATGCTGATTTTACTTCACTATTGTAAAGTATATGTTCATGTATGACTGTTTTAAAAGTATAGTAAATATACAAAATACATTAGTTTTTTGTTTTGTTTTTGTTTAATGATACCAAGTTATGCCTGATGTAATAATTAAGATGTATTTTTCACTAAGCTGCATATTTCTTTACAGGTCATTCCACCCTCTGAAGGATTTAAACAGGTAACATGAAAGGTTTTGGAACTTGAAGTTTTATGAAGAAAATTAAAAATTTTTATTAATTGTTTTGGGTCACCATTAAATATGAAATTTAAGTTGATATATTAAAAGAAAAAAAGGTAGTCTTAACTTAAAAGAGAGCCAGAGAAGATAAGTGTATGATTTTTCAAATTTAGGATTAAGGTGTTTAATAGGTATTTAGAGGAGAATGGTCTTTTGCACGAAAATGAAGATTTCTTTACATTTTGTCACTTTTCAAGATTGTATCTTGTTCTTATATTGGTGAAATATAAGTTTACTATAATACACTTCTTTTTTGGGGGGAGGTGGCAGAAGACAGATATGCTAATTTACTTGCTTAATATTGATCCAAGTTCTAATAAAGAAAAGTAAGTGGTAACTGATAAGTGATACAAACTGCTTTGAACTTTTTTTCCCAGCTTGAAATTAATGATTACAAATTACTGAATATTTCAAACACTATTTTGAAAGAAACACTGAATCATGCTGTAATATTCTATTTAGAATATTTTTCATTTGTGTTTCATTTTGTTTTACTTGTGTAAAACCAGTTACTTAAAGGCATATAGATAGGTTCTTTGATGACATCTTTGTTTGAGTTGTAATAATAAGTTTATTTAAAGAATGCTTATAGCAGCTAAGAATTACATTAATGTGTGTGAAAATTATTATTAAACCTTATTAACTAGTGTAGCATCTTAACTTTATATCATATTGTAATTCACAATAAGTTATTACAATATGTATGGAACTGTTGTATCTGAAATATTCTGTCCCTCATCACATAGTTTTACTCAAACTATCATAACATTATTTTGGGGAAACTAAATGCACCGGTATTTTATTGTTGTATGTTTTTTGTAATACACGTTTATTTTTGGCTGTTTGCATGTTTTGTTTTTGCATGGTAACCACTGTTTTCCTGTATTATTCCTTGCACCTGGAAGTATTATCCTTCAACAACAAACCTCATAGTAAGTACAGTAATATTTAAAACTGTTTTGATATCATATACACAGAAAAAGACACCTAATTTGGAAGATTGGTACACTACAATTATCTATCAAGATCAGGATATACACTAGCAGTCAAGAGACACCAAACCTTGAAATCAAATAGAATATCTTGTTGTTCATAAGTTATTAATTCTTGAAAAGTATAAAATCGTGTCAGAAGGTAAATGTTATTACTTCAAAAACAGCAGTGTTGTTGCTATCTATTATTTTATGTACTGACAATGAAAACTTCTTAACAGATTGTAAAAATTACTATCAGTAACCATTTTACTTTTATTAGTTTTAGAAGGATATGTGTTTTTAAGAGAGCACACAATCATTTAAGGAAATTAATCAATGAGATGCCAAATGGACTAACTACAGCTGTAATGTTCAACCTGTTGGTTAGGTTTGATGATGTAAATGTAGATGTAAACAAAGCCATTGTTATGCTACTCACTTTTAATGTATGATGTTAGATTATCTGATATTAGGTTATAAAGATAGCACTGCTAAAAGGAAAAGTACTTTTTATACTTTACCCTCAGTATTTAAAATATATTTAAAAATTTCCACAATGCTTTTAAAAATTTATATTGAAGTTGCAAATATTGGAATGGTTTTAAGGTGTATGTTGTTGATGTTAATATAAGGTTTAGGGAAAACTATCTAGGATGTTCCATCCTCTAGACTAAGTTAAACCTATTAAATAACAAAAATATAGTAATAATAAAAGAATCTCAAAGCCAGCCTTTATCTTTCATATAATTATCAAGCTTTCTCCTAATCTCACTTAAATTTACCAATCTTAAAAATCTGTTTGAAAAATAAAACTGGCTCAGCTGAAGATTACTCCTACCTTGCCATAATTTACATTTTTGTTGTTTAGTCCTACCACTCTCACTATTAAGTATGAAGATGATGTATCCCTACTCTCAATTCCCTTAACAATCTTAAACATTCCAGTCATATCTCATCTAACTCTTTATTCAAGAGAAACAAAATTCAGAGATCTTAACCTCTTTTCATATGACAACCCTTCCATTCCAGACACCATTTTAACTACCCTCCTGTTAACCTTCTCCAACATTTCAGTGTCCTCCCTAAGGTAAGGAGCTCAAAATTGAACACGGTACACAACAAAGTTGTAACCTTTTTCAATTTATATTCAGTATTTCTGTAGATGAAACTTAAAATCCTATTTGCCCAGCCACTAGCAACAGCAAACTGCTTGAATGGCTATTGTACTTTGGAGCACTTCACAAAATAACCTAATAGCAGTGAGTAGAATATAAAAAATCTCTTAATGCTATAGTGAATATGTGCAACAGTTGGAAGGTTATCCTTAACTTAACCAAAACAATAGGAATTATATTTTAGTATAGCCTTAATAAATTTATTTAATAACTTAAATTAAATGGTACCAAAATGAAGTTATGTCCCACAGCTGAGTTTTGAGGCATAACCTTTACTAGTTACCTTACATGCGCTGAACATTTAAAGTATGTTCAGAAATCCATCAACAAACATTTTGCACAGTTAAGGTTAATTGCACAAAAAAAAATGTTGTGAAACACAAACAATAATCTATTCAGCTTATATAAAGTCTGGGTGCCAAGTCATTTTTATACTTTATATGTTCAGTAGAATTAACAACAACTCTAATAGAACAGAGTTCTTAAACTAACCTTAAGCCTTTCAAAATTTACCACCATGAGTTACTTGCATACAGGGAGTACACAAACAGTAAATGAAAAACTAACACCTCTAACATTGAAATACTCTAATGAAACAGAAAAAAATAAACCCAGTTAACTACCACTCTTCACACAATGACAAATGCATCATAGAAAACAGAGAACACATACAACAAATTCTTAGCCACTAAACAAATTTGAAAACCCCTCAAAGTTTCCCTATTACATCAAACATGCATGCCCTTTCAGCCATGGAGGCATTATAATGTAATGGTCAAACCCACTACTTGTTAAAAGAGTAGCACAAGAGTTGATGGTGGGTGGTGATGACTAATTCCATTCCTTTTATCACAGATAGTTTTCGTGTAAAAAATGTTTTGTGTACACTTAATGCACTTGAAGAAATCCTGTTAATTCAGCCAACATTTCTTCAGACATCCTTTCTGATGTCCTAATTTCCTATTTGGTGAACTTCCTTTGTTTTCTATAATTTTCCAAATCTCCTGTGTTACCAGTTCATTTAAATATCTTAAATTTGTGATACTATTTTTAATTTTATCCCTTGTACCCTTTGTGAGCCAACCTGGTTTTTTACTTGCAACCACCATTTTTTTTTCTGAAAAGAATGTGCTTATTTTGAATATTTGGAACTTTATATTTAAATATTTTCTACATTTGATTATGGTTTCCAAATAACTCAACTGCCCAATTTGCAACAGATAATTCTTGTTACCTCACTTTTGTAGGTTGGTAAAAAAAAATCTACAAACCATAAAACTAAACACTTATGGAACTAATAAAAAAAATTATTATATAACTCCAACTGTAAACTTAAAAAAAATTAAGGAAGAAAATGTGGAATAAAAGTGCTTTTTCCTAGTCTTTCAAGAAATTTTTGTCTGAAACCACAAAGGATCTTTGCATCAAAACTATAAATATTTCTGTAAAACAGTTTTCTATTTTCATATTTCTCTTGCCATTTTTTTTGTTTTTATATGCTAAAGTCAGTTTTGATGCAAAATTATTCTGATAATAATTTGAACTACAAGGAATCAAGTAATAGCTAAATGTATTTTGTAAGTTTGTTCTTATGGGTACCTTGATAGCTCTTATTTTTTATGATTTTGTTTATTTTTAACAGGGGGTGTAGAATTCTACAGATTTCATCTTCAGTAACTAAAGCAAAAATGTAAAGAATTGCATCACTCCTAAGTAAATAACTAAAATGCATTGCTATATTAACAATAATTTCTCCAAAAGAGGACTGCAAGTTGTCGGGAGAGTTACTTATTTAAACTACTTGCACTATTATATAGCAATGTGTTGTCTGCCAATTATTCAGTAATCACTAAAAGGAAGTTACATTTGTAGTGTCATGATGTCAGTAAAGCATGCACATGCCATGAATCGTGAGGAGAATCTGCATGTGTATATCTAGTTTAATCAAAACTAAAACATGAAGATAATAGACAAATAACAATAGAAATTAAAGAATGTGTGGGAAAACTACCTGACTATCAACTGTACCTAAACTCATTGTATACTCTTATCTTCTATACATTGGTAAATGTAGCTCAATTTTAAAAAAGTCAAATTAAATGCATAATTCATCATTACTACTCCACTCTAAATTCAGATTAGTTTTTAAGTTCATATCATTCATTTTGGACATTTTCTGTGCTAAAGACCTTCTCCCAATTTCTCTTTGTTAATGGCTTGTATCTCTTTACATGTATGGAGACTGTAAGGCTTCCTGTATTGGTAAAACCAAATGCTATTTAATAGTTAGAATTGATGAACATATGGGAATTTCTATGAAAATGCAAAAAAAAAGGGGGGGTAACCCTTTTACTTCTCTAACATAGTGAAGAAATGGGACAGGAAATCAACATATCAAATTTCATTATTCTTTGCAAGCCCATCAAGGAACTGGAATTACTCATTAAAGAGAAACCCTTCACATCAAACAACATTATTCAACCCTGAATAACTTGCAGTCTTCATTCAAATTGCACATTCATTATTATGTACAGCATTTCTGTTGATGATTGTATATTTTCTGCGTGTTTTATATTTGATTAAAGTACCACTGATGTAGCAATGTATTTTACCTATTTAGCAATGACGTAATTCTTTATATCTTTGTTTAGATACTGAAGATGAAATGTGTAGAATTCTCAGCTTTATGTTTAATATACTTCTTTATTTTACATGCAATTTTCTTGTATATCCATCTATAATTTTCTCCTTAATAACCACCTATGAATGTTTTTTCCCTTCATGCTTACAGGCTCATCTAGTCTGTGGGGTAGGTAAACTTGTGTTTTCAGAAAATATAACATCATAAGTACAACTCTAGTATACCTTTTAAAACACTAGGTATCTCATGTAGCTGTAGGCATATACATGTGTTAGATTTATAACCATGAGTGTTGATATTTCTGTCTCCACATTTTGTTATAAATTATGACTGTTGAAATCTCGGCTTGCTCCCTCAAGTGCTTAACTGTTACCACATATTTTATAAGTTTTCATGACTGAAACTGTAAGTACCATTGTTATTATAAATTGATTTTATTTTATAAAGTACAATAATTATTGAATTATGTATGGGGCTGGGTTATTAATTAATTTGATAATTAATTAATAGCCAGTTTCATTAATTAGTTGCTTTCACATGAGGCTTGGATAGTTGGAATAATCAAATATACTGATGAATGGAAACGCTAATTTTCATTAATTCATTATTTTCATGAGTCATAACACTAACAGTTGAGCTAAAAACCTTAAATTAACAAAAATCAAAGTGAGAAATCATAATGACAACAATTTTATTACTTGGATGGTTTGAATAATAGAAATATTAATTATCAGAAACAAATTATTCTTAATTACTTTTTGGCATTATACTATTTAATAGTAATATTGATTAACTGATTATCTTGCATGGCACTAATGATAAATAGAGCATCTGTATGTGAAGTCTGTAACACTGCAGTATATACTTAAAGGTATTAAATTAAAACATGTAAATAGCCATATTAACTTTTTGTTTCTGTCGTAATACCATGACAACTTAGTTGCTTACAATAACTGTTGGTAACCACTGCTAAATATGTGTGACTACAAATGTTATGCTTTTTAGGTAGATATGAAATTAATTGTATTTGTGTTGCATAAATACAAACTTTGAGGTTACGGACTTAATAATTGCACTTGTTCTGTGTATGTGTATCCTAATAATTAGTCATAATTAGGATTAAGCCTTAGTTTTCTGAGTTGATAAACAAGTAACCTGTATAGGAAAATATGTGCCTGCTGTCTCTCTCTAATATTTATAATGTTTTGCATAATACTATTTTATTCATCAGGGGGAGTTGGAGAAACAACTTTTGCAAGCTAACCCTATTTTAGAAGCTTTTGGAAATGCCAAAACTGTGAAAAATGATAATTCTTCTCGTTTTGTAAGTATCACTTGTAAAACACACATATATATATATGATGATTTCGTTTTCAAAATCCATATAAGCAAACCTAATGAGAAATAAAAGGTATTGTTTTAAACATTTTTACTGTTTTTACTGTTACATTGAAGAAAAATAACTTCCATTACAAATGATGATATTCAGCATAGATGCTAACTAGAAATAAATTTTTTGTTGATAATATAGAAAACATTTATTTTAAGTTTATAAGCACTTGATAAAATGTTTTTTTTTGTCACTTTTAATGTGTGTATTTGATATTTTCAGGGAAAGTTTATTCGTATCAATTTTGATGCTTCAGGGTTTATTGCTGGTGCCAACATTGAAACCTGTATCCTTTGGGTTTACCCTATTTTTGTTCTTATCAATCATGTACACAAGCCTGCATTGCAATCAGAATTTTGCTATAATCTGTGGTGGCTAAAGTAATAATGTTCTGGTACTGTATTGTAAATAATTGCATCAAAACTATGGTAATTTTACTAGTCAGGTTACCCCTCTTATACATCAGAGACCATTTGGTCATATGGAACAAAATTATGTTTTAATGTATGGTTCTTGCTTAATATTTGGTCCGTTTTCTTTCACATTTCTGATTGGGCTCAAAATTAATGATAACAAACAATAAAACTGTTGGTTAGTTTTACATAGCACTAGGTACAATTGCTGGTACACATTTCAAAAGGAAGATTTCCAGATTCTTACTGTTAACCATTTATATTGCAACATTATAAATACATGGAAGGTTAATTGCTGTAAGTTGATTGATAATATTGTTTCATTTGCCAGTTCAATTTGTACTTGAGATGGTTAGAATAGCCAGACTGCTGCCTCAGCTCATTTGATTTACAAAGGCAAATAACAAGTGAAACAGTCACCTAGATTCGTGCCATCTGACCTATGTAATGCACGTTTGCCAGCAGTGTGGTTAAAAATACTGGTATAAGTGGTTACTTATTGTAGGTAATAATGAAATAGAAATTCTGTAAATTTAACTGCAAGTTTTTTTTTCACATTTCTTAATTTATTTTTGTTCAGTACAAACAAATTAGACATACTGACCTTAATTTTTTACCAGCTTTTAGTGTTTAAAGAACTTTCAATAGTAATGTACTTTTTTTACTATATGATGTCTGTAAGCATTAGAGAGCTTATAAAGTAGACTGTTGATCTAGACATTTGTGGTCTAAGTACACCAGTTTCTACACAAGCTTAGTAATTTTTGTACTAGTAAAACATGTAGCAAAAATTACTTAAATATTCAATAGTATGTAAAAAGAAAATACAACACAGAAGATTTATATTTACAAATAGGATGTAAACATTTTTGTTAACATTTAATAATGAAATAATTATGACACAACTGTAATTACATTTAGAAAAATTTTTGCTTGTACCAGTCCAAATTAGGAAAAAATATTAAGTAGTTTAACCATTTGCTAGTGCCTTAAACATTAACTCTGTTTCATTTACACTGCTTCTACTACAACTTTATTTTGCACCTATTTGGGAGTTCACAAGGCACTGGTTGTCATATTTTAAAAGCAGCACCTAAAACAGTTCTACCAGTCTGTGATGATTCGGGTCTGTATACATTCTTCTTTTATTAAGAAATTGAGCCATATTAAATTACGGTGATAATTTCCAGTTGAATTACAATAACTTTATGTCTAATATATCTGTTCAACATATTGTAATAGTGCCAACAGATCACAAGAATTTGGATATCTTTTGAGTTTGAAACAATTTATTAAGTAGTTTAACCATTTGCTAGTGCCTTAAACATTAACTCTGTTTCATTTACACTGCTTCTACTACAACTTTATTTTGCACCTATTTGGGAGTTCACAAGGCACTGGTTGTCATATTTTAAAAGCAGCACCTAAAACAGTTCTACCAGTCTGTGATGATTCGGGTCTGTATACATTCTTCTTTTATTAAGAAATTGAGCCATATTAAATTACGGTGATAATTTCCAGTTGAATTACAATAACTTTATGTCTAATATATCTGTTCAACATATTGTAATAGTGCCAACAGATCACAAGAATTTGGATATCTTTTGAGTTTGAAACACGTTTGTTAGAAACATTTATAAAATCCTAGTTTTCAGCAAAAGTGTATACTCTGTAATTATGAACCATCTGTGTATTAACGTAATGTTTCAAAAGCTGTCAGTTAGCTGTTTTTATTAAACATGGGAGTTCTAAAATAATTTTCAGCAGTACCTTTCTAAAAGTTTATCTTTTAACAAGTTAGTGTTGTTGTTTTTTAATTTATAAATGCAATTTATTTTAGGTAAAACTTGTTATAAACAAAATTTCCCATAAAACTCAACAGATTTATTAGAAAAATCGCGTGCAATTCGCCAGGCACCTAATGAACGCTCTTTCCATATTTTCTACCAGTTTGTAACTGGAGCTTCTACAGAACAAAGAAGTAAGCTTATTATAAGTTTTAATATCTCTAGTATTAAGCAACTCATTCTTGAGTGACCCTACCCCAGTGGCACAGCTGTGTGTCTTTGGACTTACAATACTAAAAATGAGGTTTCAATACCTGTTATGGGAAGGCAGAGCAGATAATGCCCATTGTGCAGCTTCATATTTAACTTCAAAAATCGAGTGTCATTTAAATTCTAATTCTGAATCTTTGTTATTTTTTATTAATTTTTATAATTAACTTCTTTCATATGGGAACAAAATTTTGTTGTTTTATTCATAAACTTGCAATTTTTTTAGCATATAATTAAATAGCCTAATACATGAATTTTTTATATAGGTTTCTGTGTGTGTGTGTGTGTGTATTTTTTTTTTTCAAGGTAAAATGTAACTCTTTACTCTGTACATCATACATCCTTTTATGTAAACATTGTGCTTTTTCAGAAGAGTTTCTTCTTGAGGATTTAAAGAGTTACACATTCCTAACACAAGGGAATGTACCTGTAGCTGGTGTTGATGACTTGCAAGAATTTAAAAACACACTAGCAGCTATGGAGATCATGGGGTTCACTCCAGATGATGTCAGTGGTAAGTGTATAACCATTGATCTCTTTACTACGGCAGCTGTGTTTATTCGTTACATGTAACATTTTCTTTGTGAGTTCTTATATAATGTTACAGTTTTTGCTACTTGATTTCAAAGTAACTTATGTGATTTTTATGATTTCACAGCAGTGTCCTTTCTTTGCAGAACATTTTCATTCCTATACTTTTAGTTATACAATGTATTCATCTTTATACATTGATTTTACAGATAACTAGTGTTCAAAACTCATTTGAAAGAAATTCCTGGACTTCTCCAGTATTCACATGCTTTGATAGTTCTCAGATAATAAGAAGAGTATAAACTTCTTATACAAGTTTAAAATGTAGTTGAAACTTTATTTGGAAGGCAGAGTCAATTTTATCATGTCTAAACTGCAATATATTGCTACATAATCAAAGCAGTGAAAATGTTAGACTAAAATTTATCCCACAATACCTGTGAAAGCTATTAGTAGTCAAATGGCTTTTGTCATGTGATTTACACAACATATAACCGTATGAAAGCTTTGGGATTCCCTTAGGATGAATTATATGCATAGTGAAGGCAAATATCTGTGCAGGGACATTTAAAAATAAAGTTGGTATTTGCCAAATATTATATGGCAAATTGCACACATAGGAATGTATAACACAGGAGCTATGACATAATACAACAAAAGTTGAAACAAAAACCAACAAAGTAAAATTTACATCTGCTTTAAGGGAATAACAAGTTTTTATATAGCAAGTTTTGATCTTTCCTGTGTCATCTTGGGTCTACCTTCTGTTTGAACAAAAACGGACAGAATAAGACCCATGCTGGTGTCTTAGGGTCCTTGTATTGATCCATATAAACTTTTCTTATAGTGGATTTAAATTTTAGGATACATTGTACTTTTCAACGTACTTGTCTACTGCTATAGTGTAGCTAGTTCTTTTAATGCCTATCTATTTAATGACCAGTGATCCCAAATGAGTGCATAAACATCAAGGGTACTTGGTGTAATGTAATTTTTGTTTATATTCTTTTTTACTTGGGTCATTTTCTTGTCCCCTGGAGGGAAAGTTTACAAACTTACAATATAATGCTCAACTTTTGGGATTTGATTCTCCTCAGTGGGCACAAGAGATAGCTCAGTGTGACTCTGCTTCAAAACAAACAGTTGGTAGCTTTTATAAAATTAGTTTACCTTTAGAGTTATTTTCCAAGGCACCTTTTAATCAGATAAGCCTCATAAAACATAACATGAAAGGTAAACTAATTTTACAAATAATTTTTGAAAATATATAGGACAAAAATGTCTATTATCATTCAGCTAATAATGATCTTCAAAAGGATAAATATTTCTAAAAGTGAAAAATGCTCCATATTTTCTTATCTTTTGGTGTATGATTGATACTAACATTTCTTTGCTTGTACTATAGGCATCTTTCGGTTGGTATCTGCAGTGATGTTATTTGGTAACATGAATTTTCAGCAAGAAAGAAACTCTGATCAAGCCACTCTTCCAGATAATACTGTTGCACAAAAGATAAGTCATCTGCTTGGTCTCAATGTTACAGAAATGACCAAAGCTTTTCTCAAACCTCGTCTTAAGGTTGGAAGAGACTATGTCACCAAAGCTCAGACAAAAGAACAGGTGATTTGTGTGTGTTAAAACTCAAGCACACTGACCTGAATATAATAATATTTAAACTAATAAATAAAAGTTAATTGTAATAAAAACTCTCAAACACTTCACTTTTTACTCAACATAAGACAGTATTAAAATCACACAGTCAGATTTGTTATGTTTGTGAGAAACTTGATATACCAGATACACTTATCATGATTACAGAACTCATCCCAGTTTTATACTTATTTTTTTTACACTTTGACAAACTATGAATGAACTTTATGCATCAAAATAACATTAATGATAAGGATTACATTAAAATCATATTCATTCTTAAGTTGTTTTGATAAATGTAAATTCAGAGGCATATGAGTCTCATTATGAAATTTTGTACCTGCAGCATTCATTATCTGCCTTAATTCACTAGAGATACTTGAATAATATCTAAAGCACAGATGGCAGTTTTTATGTAGTCAAGCTGTTATCATTTAATGACTGCCTAATTTGTTTTCTTAATTTTATGTCATTGGTTATAAAAATTTATATAAATTTTTAATTATTTCAAAATTAACTAGAAATTTACAAAATCACCTTTTTAAAGTATAAAATTGCACTTTTTTTAACTAATGACATAAGCAAAATACCATATTAAACAAGTAACCTCCCATCCTAAAAAGAAATAATTTAAAGCTAGAAACTATAATTCTAATACTTATAATCCTTTTTCCTAAATTAACTGCATCCACCACTTCCAAGGGAAACACTTTCTGTAAGCCAACTACTGTATTAGAAAACTTAAGTTGTATTATCTGAAGATGACTTCTTCCCTGCCAAAATTTATTTGTGTCCTTTAATATTACTGTTTTTACCAGACATTTGAAACACATCATGCACCAAAATAAAAATTCATTTAATAGTATTAAACACATCAATTAGATACCTTCTAATTCTTTTTCAAAAGAAAACATGTTTAGAGATTTTAACCTATCCTCATATGATAACATGTTTCTCGTAACCATCATCTAAACTGTTTCAAACAATTCAATGTCCTTTCTGAGGTAAGGAACCCATGACTGAACACAACACATCAAATGAGGCCTAACCAATGACCTATATAACCACTTTAAACTTGTGTTTAGTATTTCTGTAAACAAATATTTCAAGGGAGACAAACTGACATAAGATAATGTAACAAACCTCTGGTGTGAAACAACATATTATCATTTGTATGGTCTAGCATTCTCCTTAGGAATAATTGAAGAATATGGGTTTCTGTATTAAAATAGATAAACCAACCATGAATTTAAGACAAAACAGAAACTCCATAATAAGATGTAATATAAACCTGTGATACAAGAAAATATGTTGCAGCGACTGAACTTCTCTAATATAAGATAAGGCATATTTTATTTAGTGTTTGGCTGGATAACTGAACCATTCACTATTTTGTGTTTTTTATTTTATCCATAACTTTTATACCTTCTTCAAAATGTTGTTTATTCTCTGAAAGACTTAACAGAGAATTTCAGGTTACTTCTAAATTATAGATTATGTGCAAGAATAATCTTGTACCTTAATTTTGTATTTTGTGGACATTTTATAATGGAGGTAATTTACATCATTTTCAAGATGGTTTTATTTCTTCATTTTCATTTGTATTACACCCAAAATTCTATTGTAATATCAATTTTGGAAGAACTTGGATCTTCAATTTGACTTTTGGCCCAAACTTTGAATCATATTTTTAATTCATGATAGTTGACTCAACTTTTAGGAAAATATTTATTTACTGTTTGATATACATTAAACACATGTTTTTGTTCCTATATAAACTGATGACCAATATGTAATACAGTACAAATAAGTACATGAATTTCCAGTATACTTACAAGAATTGAGTTCTATTAAATAGTTTGAAAAGCTTACAATATCTTTTACTTTACAGCACCTTTTAAATTGTTTAGTGACTCGAATAAAAACATGAAAGTTGGCTTTCTGCTTCTTCCTTTTAACATGGTAATAGATAATTTGTTTTTCTTATTTAGTTTCATACTTATTTACATGGCATAATAACTCAAAGTAGTGTAAAAACATTAAACTAAGCAACATGCATTAAGTTTTGAGAAAATGTATATGCACAGAGGGCAAATTACCTAATGTATTTTAATGAGTCATATTTTTGTTTCAATAATTAATACTCTATAAAATGTATGAAAATAAAACCTAAACTAAATTATTTACTTATGGTAATATGTTTTATTTATAAGGTGGAGTTTGCTGTGGAAGCCATTGCCAAAGCTTGTTATGAAAGAATGTTTCGTTGGATAGTTCATCGTATCAACCGCTCCTTGGATCGATCAAAACGTCAGGGAGCTTCATTCATTGGGATCCTAGATATTGCTGGATTTGAAATCTTTCAGGTGAACTTTTCTATTATTTTTCTTATTTATATAAACTAAGAGAGCAAATTTATCACCATTATTGTCATTTTTCTCCAGGCTTCAAGTAGTCCATAGAGCAGCAGTGAAGTCTCTCCATTGTGTTTGGTCATCTACCCATTTTCTACATGTCTTTAGTTCTCGTATCCCTCGTTATTTCTTGTGCCAAATATATTTTGATCTTCCATATGGGCTTCAGCTCATTGTTTGTTTTGGCAATTTGTTCTCCTTTATTCTTAAAACATGCCCATGGTATTTCCACCTAAACAACTTGAGCTTTTCTGTGAGTGACTGTTGTTTGTTTCTTTCCTTTAATATTCCTTCACTTACATGATCAAGTCAAATGATCTTTATTATGTTTCATAAACTGTTACTCTCAAAATATCTCAATTTAGAATCAGTTCGTTCTAATCTTTTTCATATCTCAAAAATTATATAACACTGAAAAACACAAGATGTTAAACAGCTTCTTTTTTTCCTGATCTTGTCCTTGCTTCCTTGTGTATATCTCCATCAACTCTAACCATATTACTAAGATATGTAAATTTTTTCACATCATCAGTTACCCTTCCATCCACAAGAGCCTGATCCAATCATTTGTCTTTAACCTCATCACTTTTCCATGATGACAAGAAAATCCACTTGGATAGAAAATCATATATTTAAAAATGGCTGGTATGGGCCCCATACCAGCCATTTTTAAATATATAATCCTCATCTTTTTTATCTTACCATTGCTAATAGATAAACCAACTTCATGTGCATCAATCATTCTAGCCACTGTTAACAAGTCAATGCACAAGTAGCATGTATCATCAGCATATTCCAACATAATTCTACTCTAGTTGCTACAAATTAATAAATAATATATATTAATGGAGATTATTGTATTTATACTGAACTGTAATGCTGTTTGTTTCAGAATTTTTCGGTGTATTTGTGCATATTCAGATAAGCTATTTAAGATAAAAGACCTCATGGTGGTAAATGTTTTATTGTAAAGACTTAATTTTTCTCAAAACAATAAAGAATATTTGCTGTCAGCATTAAAAAGAATTAGCATTTTAACAAATTATGAAAATATGTGCAAAGATTTTAATTTATATTAGCTTTTGATATTTTGAAAATAGCACATTAAACAATAAAGATGTCTCAAGTAATTTTTGTAATAACCATACAAAATTCTGTTTTGTCTTGTTGAAAAACATTTACTCCCAATTTGAAACATGGTTTTATAGTGAACAACATACATTTTTAAAATGTATGTTTAAAGAACTTGGATAATATGTATAAATGTATCTTTCTATAACTATTACTATAAAGTTTTTAATATGTGAATGATACAATTTTTCAACAGCTTAATTCATTTGAGCAATTGTGTATCAACTTCACCAATGAGAAATTGCAGCAACTCTTTAACCACACCATGTTTATCTTGGAACAAGAAGAATACCAAAGAGAAGGGATTGAATGGAAGTTTATTGATTTTGGTTTGGATCTTCAACCCACAATTGACCTCATTGAAAAGGTAACTATAGAAATAGAATATATTCAGTCTGGAGACATAGCATAAGTTTGTACTAACAATTTGTGTTAAATAATGTTAATACATGTTTGATTCAGATATTTAGTTTTTAATCATTTGGCATTACGTTTTCAAATATCTACTTTTGTAATATTAGAAATATTCATTATTTTTATACTTCTGTCATGCAGTTTTTGAAGATTGGATTTTTATGCTGATATATTGTTACTTAGATTTTCTTAGAATTAATATTTAATGTACTTTGGTTTTATTGAATAATAATGGGTGTACATTGTCTTTAAGTGGTGGCTGTTGCCCTAATAAACCAATAACTTTATTTTTTACAGCCAATGGGTATTATAGCACTTCTAGATGAAGAGTGTCTATTTCCTAAAGCAACAGATAAAACCCTTGTGGAGAAACTAACCAACACCCACAATGAACACCCCAAGTTCATCAAATCTGACTTCAGAGAGTCATCAGATTTTAGTATTATGCATTATGCTGGAAAGGTGTGAATATATTCATTACGTTTTTAGTATTTTGGTGTTTAACACTTGGAGTTTCTGAAACAAGGACATTTATACTATGTTTATTTTATCTTTAGAAGGTATCAATTTAGTTACTTGAAACTTGTTAATCAGATAGTCCATTCTGTTTTATTTAAACATTATGTCAAGTTAAACTTCTATATGAATCCATTTAAACACTATGGTCTTGTGTTATTTAGTCTTTTTCTAAAACAAACTTGTATTGTAGGATACTAATCTCACCTTTAAAACTGCATCTATTAAATTTTAAAATATTTTTACATGAAGCTTCTTTGACAGAATATGTACAGATACAAATTAAATTCTTAAAGTTAAATGTCTTTCCCAAAACAAAGATACCACTATGCACATTGTATACTTTTTTTTTTTTTAATTTAACCAGACTAATCATATACCATGCTTCAATAAAAGACTGAACAAAGCTCCTTCCTTCATCTCTATGTGCAGTTGAGCCTGTGTGAAGCATGTTACAGACTGCCTGTTCTTAATATTTTCTGTAGCCTGGTTATCATGAAAATATAGATTCTTCACTTCATTTCTTCTGAGTTCTTCATATGAATAACTACATATTAAACTTTCAACATCACTAGTATTACACTCCTTTATCTAATCATTTTGTACTTAATATTTCTGTATTGTTCAGTGGCTTTTGTTATGTGTTTCATTTCTGTAGTAGTAGTTTCCAATTATGTTTATTCCTGAACCATCTGTCCAACTTTAATTGGTGGTTTTAAAGTTCTCGTGTTTGTTTTCTTACCAAACTAGGGTAATATTGTTTTGCAAGTACATTTCTTGTTTCTGTTACGTTATCAGTGCTACTCACTTCACTAAAACTAAATTCAAAAGAAAGTGTGATTGTGATAAGTAATGAATATTTGAACCAAAAGAACCTCTTTATAAATGAGCTGCTGATGTTGACCTTAGTTTGTGACTGTGTTTATGAACCTGTGAGGTCATTTCAGAAACTAAGGTAGGGGATTAGTTATTAATATATTATTTTCATGTTGTATGAATACTTCTTAAGGCTGCTTGATTTAATTTAAGAATCAAACAAATAATTTCTCCAGCAGTTATTTGCTTGATTCTTACATTAAAGTTTCAGTAGTTATGGTATTACGTAGATACTGAAAACATGCAGTTTTAGAATGTAAGAAGGTGAAAAAATAGAATATTTATTCCCATTTCAAGCTATGTCACTTTCGAGTTACTACAATTTTTTTATTCTTTGATTAACTCATTGAATCTGAGATTTTCAGTCTTTTTCACAAATTCTGAGGGCATTGTGGATCATTAATGAATAGATCATGGTGTAAAGTTAAATAAATTTCAGACAACATGTTCTACACTTTTCCATTATTTGTTTAATGTGTCAAGTTTGAGATTCTTTGATTTCTCACAATGTGCAAATTGAGTATTGACCATTAACAAAGAGAATGTGGCATAAAGCTAGTTCACTTTCAGACAAGATATCACATTTTTAAGAAATTTAGCAATTAGTGATACCTTGTCTGCAAGGAAATTTCTGGGTCTAGTAAATGTAATTTTATGATTGATTATTCATTTAGTATTTTATTTCAGAGATAAAAGCCAGTAGTGACATTTCAATCTACTAGCATTGAGTGCCAATGCAGTGATCTAGTTAAGTCATTTTAATTCCACCTGAAAAAACTTTGCTTTATGGAATAACTGAGAGCTCACATAATTACTGGATTACAATTTCATGATTTTGTTTACAGTAAGTTTCTTGAATTTTAAATTGATCTTTTAGGATGCATGTTAATAATTACATTTTTATCCTCAAACATACTTTTATACAGAAGTGTATGTATTTTTTAAATGAAGGTATAAGAATCAAAAACAACCTCAAATACAATTTTGAGAAAAATTTGCTGAAATTTTTTTAATAAAAAATAAATTTTTCAGTTCAAAAAAAAAATTGTTTTATTCTTTCTGTCCAGGTTGAATTGCTCTTGTTGTGCATGATGTATCATTTTAAAAAATAAGTAATGTATTTTTCTCTATTGAATTATATGTATATTATACTTATCAGTTTATAATTGTGTGTTGTTTCCCTGTACAATCAGGTGGACTACCTTGCTGATCAGTGGCTCATGAAGAACATGGACCCCCTCAATGAAAATGTTGTTTCTTTACTGCAGAGTTCTCAAGACATATTCACTATCCAAATATGGAAAGATGGTAGGTGAATGAAACTTAGTCATAAATAAATTGGTAATACAAGAAAGATAATTAAAGTTATGTTATTAGATAACTCAAAGTTTTCTGAAATTGTAAGTTTAGTGTGTGATGTAGTTTACAAAATGGGGCATGTCAACTTGTTTGGTAAGTACTTTAACTTAGAATGGTTTTAGTCTATAGTTTTAAAAATTGTGATTCTATCTAATATAATATTAAATATAATATTTAACACTTCATTATAAATGTAGTGTACAAGAATAAATCAGTTATTAAATGGAGTTTATTTTTTCATAGAGAGTAAGGATGTTATTACTAATTAGATTTATAAGCATGCATTAATTCACATGAACTTTTAACAAGTTTAAGTAGTATTAGAGAAAATTATGTATTAAAACATCATTTTCTTTAAGAGACTATTCTTGTCTAAAGTTATCTTTTTCTGTGATATCTGTAATCTATGTAAGTTTAGAAAATGAGTTATTTCATCTGTTTTGAAGTTTGATTAATTATGCAGTGTGTATGTGAATTCTACATCCTCACTTAAAAGTAAGTTTGGTTATTAGTAAATGATAATTTGTTTCTTCCATCAATTTGTTTTGTAATCTGTAGTCAAAATCATGCTGTATTTAACACTAGTATAATGTATAATTAGATCTCTCACTGTAGGCATAATGTCCTATACTATTTTGCTAATTTTATTGAATAACTTTAACTTTTTACTTGAGGTTTTACTTGCACATAAAATATTATAAATGTACAAAACTAAAGTCTGCTAAAGGTAATCAAACAACACAGAATCCAATCATTATCATAACAATAGCTGGACCGACTTTCACATCACCATTTCATTTTACATAATATAGTTTATCATGTACATAAATGTATAGAGATGAAATACTTCACTGATGAAGTCACATTAAACCAGTGTTTTAATATCGGACAAAAACATCACTTCAGGAAAAGTACTTGTACACTCATTAATGTATATCACTTGTATCAAAATATAATTCATCTCATAAAATAAGTGATGTTAATGTCTTGATCAAAATTAACCTGTTCTTAACTTTAGTCTTATACATGATGCTTTAATTTTCTATGTGTGAAAGTATGAGTTATTATCCACATACAAAGAAGAATTTTTGGTTTTCACTGTTAGTATTGTCTTTTATTTTGATGAAATTAAATCAGTAGATGAATTTTTTTTTATCGTGTCACTGTGAATATCTGGTACATACTTTATCATATTACAGAAGTTTATTTCTAGCTTATTAGAAAAAACAAAAACTTTTTTTTATTATTGCAGCTGAGATTGTGGGACTGGGAGCTACTACGATGTGTGATACAGTTTTTGGAGCACGCACAAGAAAGGGAATGTTTCGAACAGTGGGGCAGCTTTACAAGGATCAGTTGTCAAAACTAATGGAGACTTTAAGAAACACTAACCCAAACTTTGTTCGATGTATCATTCCTAATCATGAGAAGAAAGTAAATGTCACCTTTTTTATGAAATTAACAAAACACCTGCATATAACTTTTAAATGTTACAGTATGTGTTATAATAGTAAAATGTTTGTTTTAATGAGTTGCTACTTGTCTTCTTATTTAGGCTGGGAAAATAGATTCACACCTTGTGCTTGATCAGTTACGATGTAATGGGGTACTTGAAGGTATTAGAATCTGTCGACAAGGTTTTCCTAACAGAATCCCCTTTCAAGAATTTCGCCAAAGGTAAGACTAAACCTAATTTTATGACACTGCTTTATCTGGTTGTTATATATTTTAAATTTAATACACAATAAACATAAAACTAACACATGTACCATATTTAACAAAGAAATGCAATATAAAGTTCCACACATGATGTTACCTGCTGATAGTTAATAGCATAATAATTATATTTCTCAAATATGGCAAAAACAATGAAAGTGTTCTCATTTACTGTTGTTAGCATTAAGCAGACAGAAGTATCCATTTCAAACAGTGATACTTCATAGTATTCATATTTTGAAGAACATTTAGAAAGTGTATTCAAATTGAATTCAATATGATATTTCAAGTAAAACAATTTTCATTTGTTTTTTTTAAATATTTTTATAAAAGATAATTGCTGATTCATTCCATTATTTGCACAATAATGTATAGTTTAGTTGGAGCATATGTATCTCAATAATTATTTAATTTATAATTTTTGCATAAGCTCTTGTTTGTGTTTATTTTAAAATGAACTGCCAAAATTAAGATTTTTCTTAGCCTTTTTTTTTTTTAAATTTAAGTACTACGTATAATTAGAGTGTTTATATTCTAGTATTGTATGAGTAATGTATGATCAATAATTCACTGGGGAACACTCGTTTTGTTGCATTTAAAAAAAGACCTTTCTGTAGTCAATTTGAGTGTGTTGACTTCAAATCTGTAGTCGGTTTTTGTCTGCAAGCTACAGATTTTATGCAATTTGACATTTTTATTTATTTTTTAATTTTTCATTTTTATAGGAAATTATAGGAATAGCTTATCAATTTGTTTGTGTATTTTATTCAGGTAGGAATTTGCATTTGTACACTTCATCTGGACAATCTCGTTTAATGCTCCAGCAGTAGTCAGCCATCATACTTTTGTCCCAGCACCCTTGGTAGCGTTTTTCCATGACGTTTAGGTCTTGGTGGAATCGTTCTCCTTGTTCGTCACTCACAGCCCCCAGGTTGTCAGGGAACTTATCAAGGTGGTTGTTCAAAAAATGAAGCTTGATGCTCATGTTGTACCCGAGATCACGAAAAGCGAGGAGCATTCTGTTCACAAGTTCACTGTACTTCTCCGCCTTATTGTTTCCAAGGAAGTTCTGAACGACTGCCACAAAGGATAACCGTGCTGCCTTTTCTAAAGCGGTCATATTAGCAACAAACTGATCATCACAAATTAGGGTTCGAATTTGTGGGCCATCAAACACGCCTTCTTTGATCTTCTCAAATGATAACCCTGGTAAAGCTGTGATGATGTGTTGGAAACATTCACCTTCGGTTTCCAGTGCCTTGACAAATTGCTTCATCAAACCTAATTTGATGTGAAGAGGAGGAAAGATTATCTCATCTCTGCTTACAATTGAGTCTTGTATGATATTTGGCATGCCTGCTTCAAGGGTGTCACGAATAGGCCAGTCCTTCTGGACCCAATGTCTGTCTCATGCTCGGCTGTCCCACATACAGAGGAAACATGGAAACTTGGTGAAACCTTTCTGTTGTCCAAGAAGAAAGTTGACCATTTTAAGTCCACACAAATGATCCAATTGTTCTCATGATATTTTAATAAGTCCATGACCATTCTCATATCATCATAGTCTTCCCGCAAGTGCACTGAGTGACTGACAGGTACTGCTCCATAAACATTCCCATTCTAAAGTGTGTTCTTTTACATAAACATTCCCATTGTGTAACAGAACACACATTAGACTGCGTTTTGAACTACCAAAGAGTCTACATTCAGCAGGACTATAGTAAGGGTACGCCCAGTTCTTTGAGAAGCCCTTGGATGTCATGGCAGTAAACAAACTGTCTGTCTTCTGAAAAGAATGTCACAAAAAAATGGTCACGCTTTCTGAAATATGATACTTTAACAGAGTGATCAACAAGATTTCTGCCATGTAATCTTGATGCCAAAAGCTCTGCTGCTTTCTTTGAAAGACCTTAATCCCATACTAAATCATTCAGTTCAGCCTGGGGAAGAGGCTTGGGGACGAGGAAAGGTTCAGTGTCTGAAGAACAGTTCTCCGATTGTGTACACTTTTCTGACAATTCACTGTCACAACTGTCTTGTTCGCTTGTATCATGTCCAATGTCTTTATCGTCCAATGAAGGCAAGCCTTTGAAAACTAGAACAGGAACTTCTTCAGAGTGTGGAGCAGGCTGAATAGCTGAGGGAATATTCGGACATGTAATCTTATGTCAGTTTTTCTTCCCAACACCCATTGTGTTTACCATGCAGAAATAACAGTCAGTTACATGGTTGGTAGGTTCGCGCCAAATCATTGGAACACCAAAAGGCAGACCGTTGCATTTTCCTTTGGTCCAGTCTCGAAGCATTTCCTCAAAATTGTGGCACACAACATGAGGAGCCCATTGCTTGTCTTGATCACCAAGATGAACTTCAAAATATGCCTTGTAGGGCACGCTTGACGAACGAGGATATGTTACGTCTCTGACGATTGAGTGTGTAGCATCCACATATGTAGCAGAAGGCATCAGGCTTGTTTCTGCAATGATATCTATTTTTGGAAGCCATGTTTGATCTGAAACAAAAGAAGAATGATCAAAATATTAGAAGCTATCAACATATATGGACGTGAAAATGCTTATACATGGTTTACGCAAGTTCACATTTGTACAATTTCATTAACCTCAAATTGCATACAAACTAGAGCTTGTAGAGAAAAACTGATTTCAGATTTGAAATCAGTGCCTAAAACTCCTTCAGAATCAGTTAAAATATCCAATGCAACTCGAAGTTACTGAAAAAGTGTTCCCCAGTGTAATGAATGTTGTCATATAGGATTTTGGTGCATTGTTTATCATTAAACTCCTTTCATGTAAGAAAAAACTCAAAGCACTGAAATTAATGTACATAATGTTTAATATGACTTTTATATATATTTTGGTACTGTTTTATATTTTACTATGCTGCATAGTTTTAGAGGGAAAGCATCACTTTATTATTATTATTATTATTATTATTATTATTATTATTATTATTATTATTGGAACTGTGAATTGTTCCAAGCTTGGAAATAATAATAATAATAATAAGTTCTACATAAATTCTGTGTAAATGAGATTCATTTTAAATAAAGTCATCTAATAAATTCCATTTTTATCCTTGTTTCCAATAGATAATGTAAACTATTAATTTATTATCAAATTGAATACTGTAAAAATTAAAACTGTTTAGACACAAAGCCTCAAAATGGGCTATGTGCATGCTGCCACAGCATGGGTTAAACCCAAATTTGTAGTTATAAGCCCTCATCCTAACTTTTGATCCACCATGAGGTGCAAAAATTATGATTTCGAAGTAATAGAATTTGTGTATAAGGTATTATGGATAAGAATACCTAAGCTGACAAGAATAATGCATCAGTAGATGATGCTGTAAATCTATATTGGTCCAGTATAAAATCATTTAATCAAATTGAATTATGCTTAATTATTTTTCATATATTGTATACTAATTGATAATTTCTGATAACAAAGGAATCCTGCTGTGTAAGACTTGATGTCTCTTAAACAATTGATGTCAAAATAATTTTATATAAAATTCTGTATACAGCATAACCAAATAAACTTTGAGTTCTGGTATTCACTAAAAGACCTGATTAGTAATGCCATATAAAAATTAAAAAAGTTGTAATACTGGTATACATTTTTCTTTATTGAAACTGTTAGTTGGTCAATAAAGAATGATGTGTGTGTGTTGTGGTTGAATCACTATTTCTGTATAACCTCTAGGTATGAGCTATTGACACCAAATGTTATTCCAAAAGGCTTTATGGATGGCAAACTAGCATCTGAAAAAATGGTAAGATACCTCTTTCTTGGTATGGAATACAAGTGATAAAATAATAGTGAAGATGGCTTATGAATTTAAGTTCATATGGGAAAAAAAAATTATTTCAATATGAAAAGTATAGTGAATTAAATTTACAAATTAAGATAAACACTTTTGTTATGCATTTTTATTGTAGTTTTGTGAATATGAGATTTTAGATGTTTCATTACCAATGTGCATATTTGAGCTTGTTTCATTATTTAGTGTTCCTTCTTTTAAAATTTACACATTAGTGTAAATAAATTCTTGCATCTTTAAATGTAAAACCCGAATCTCATAGTTTATTTTGCTTCTTAACTACAGATAATTTTGCTTTCCTTTTATACTGGATAAAACATATACTGCCCAGTTATACTCTTTTTCTATTTTTAGATTCATGCACTTGACCTTGACCCAAACCTTTACAGAATTGGTCAAGGTAAAATTTTCTTTCGAGCAGGTGTTCTGGCACATTTAGAAGAAGAACGAGACATGAAGATTTCTGATCTTCTCATTCAGTTCCAGTCTTTTTGTCGAGGATACTTAGCAAGAATGTAAGCGTGCTTTGTCTTAATTCAAACACTGTTGCATTACTTTCAAGATATTCTTGCATTAAAAAAAATGGTTTTGCAAAAATTGTTAATTTTTGTGCATTGATTAAATTTAACACATAATAATAAAAAAAATGATAAAGATAGTATATTTCAGAGCAACATAAAGTTAGAAATAATCTATAAATAAGTTTTTTTATTTGCTTGTTTCAAAAACTGAGTTTTTGTACAAAATTTCATAAAATATTTTATGCCACTATGATTATGAAGCATATATTGTGAAACACAATAAATCATGAGAAGCTTCCTACTATTGCAATTATTAAACATTTTGACAACAAAGTTTCTACTAAAATTGGTGGTAATGTTTTGATTTTATCTGAAAACTTGTCAGAAATTACCAAAAACGATTGCAACAGCTGAATGCTATCAGGATCTTGCAGAGAAATTGTAATTCCTACTTGAAACTGAGGGACTGGTCCTGGTGGAGGTTGTACATCAAGGTTTGTTTTTTTGCATTATACTGACTAACTGGTTAATTAAAAAAAAAAAAATGGTCATAGTTTTCATACCTAATGTAAACTGTTATATCTTCTAAAAGTGAAACTTAGTCTCACCCATTTTCAGTTCAATTCTGAAGTAATGTTTTTAATTAAGAACTTCTTCAAGACCTCATTCATATTGTTAATTTTTTTTATAAATAAGGTGAAACCTCTCCTGCAAGTAACTAAACAAGAAGAAAAGTTAAGTGCAAAGGAAGAGGAACTTCGAACTGTCAAAGAGAGGATGCACAGAGCTGAGCAGCAGGTTGCAGAGCTTGATCAGAAGTTTCAACAAGTGAGTAGCGAGACAGCATGTAGCCCTTTTGAGATGATTGATTTAAAAACATTTTAAAAAAAGACATGAAACTAATGATTTATAAATCATGATAGAAAAGTATGGTATTCTAATAAGTGCTAATTTTAATGATTGCACTTTGTTAATGCTAGATTTGAACCTTGATTGCTAGTATTTAAATGAAAGGTTAACCTACACTTTCTTGCACTTAAGACTCAATTCTTGAGCTACAATATTACCACAGTAATAAACATAAATGCTTAAATATCACGTGTTTTTAGATTTTCCTTGTATAATAATTTTTATACAGACGAAAGATTTACATAACTTGTACCAGCATCAGTATTAATTACATGATTATTTTAAAGCTGGTAGTTGATAAGAATATGCTGACTGAGCAACTACAGGCAGAAACTGAACTCTGTGCCGAGGCTGAGGAGAGTCGACTTCGTCTTATGGAAAGGAAACAAGAACTAGAAGAAATTCTACATGAACTTGAAGCACGTATTGAAGAAGAGGAGAATAACAACTTAAACCTAACAGCTGATAAAAAGAAAATGCAGATACTCATTCAAGATCTAGAAGAACAGTAAGATTTTGTTTTTTTTCCATAAAGGTTTTATTTTAATTAATTTTATATGGCTTTCCAAATGTTAGAAATGTGTATCTAATAATACAATTATGTTATGGAACCTGAAAATTTTGAAAAAATTTGATTTTATCACTTCTAAAAGAGATGAATATAAGCCTGAAAAAAGGTAGGGTTTATTTTAAGAACCATGATTAATGTTTTAAAATGTTACTTTACAATATCATGTGTTTATTTTGGGATCACCGAAAACTGCATAACTAAGCAACAAAAACTAGAAAATATTACTTGTTGAATGGGTAGATCTTTTTTATATGTACGTTATGGTAGACTATTTTCACACTTTTATGTTGCATTCACAAGTGTTTTTTCTTACCTTAAAAGGAGTAAAAGTTGTGTTGAAGAATATGATACATTGAGGGAAACAAAATAATATGAAAATCAGTATTAAAGGACCATTACTGAAACACTGAAAGAAGCAAAATGATACTCATTACATGTAATAGTTTTGAGCTTGTATGAGATACAAATCTGAGGTTACAAATTGCATACAGACACGTGAAATTTGCTGATTTAGTTTTCTGAGTGTTCACTCTTTCTGCTACATGGTTTCTTAGTGAGCGAGCATTGTTCCAGTATTCTTGTTATCAATTTAAAACAAAAAAACTTTTTATGCAATTTCTTTCTTCATGAATTATCAAACTTTGTTTTGTAAAATATTAATTTCTTTATGCATTGCCACAAAAACTAGGTTAGAAGAGGAAGAAGGTGCTCGCCAGAAGATACAACTAGAAAAAGCTAGTCTTGAAACCAAGTTAAAGAAGCTTGAAGAAGACTATGCTGTAATGGAGGACACAAACCAGAAGGTTTGTTTCATGTGGTTTTGTATATATTATGCAGTAAATGAATAATGTAAATTAAGTAATTGAATACAAGAACATGAAAACTGGGGTTCCATCCACATCTCTAGGGAGAAGTGCTGTACCATTGTGACTCATCATTTTTGTTAATTTTTTATTATTATTATTAATATTTTTTTACCAAATTATTAATAATATCGCTTAAATTTATTTATTTCATTTCACGATGTTTTTATTTATAAAACTTGCTTGACTTAGTCTGTGTATGTGAATATGAAATATTACAAAAAGTTCTTTTTTATATCTGAAAATCATCATTTTTGATTTTATATATATGTCCATAGTTTGAAATTCATTCCACTTTCTTTCATTAGAAAGTTTAAGAGTCAATATTGAGAGATTGTTTAAATACTTTTTGAACATCGATTTTCAGTGGCACAGCAGTAAGTCTGTCAATTTATAACATTAAAAAAATGGGTTTCAACACCAGTGGTTTGCACAGCACAGATATACTATTTGCACAGCTTTATGCTTAACTATAAAGAAATATGTCCAAATCAGTTTTCTTCCAAGGTAGTTGAATAATTTCATTTTTAGAAAACAATGTCAGTTAATTATATCCATATCATTTCTTTAAATGAATGTTAAATAAATTCTTATATGAACATACAGTGCAACATATAAATACAATGTATTTCACAAGTGATAAATAAAATTAATTAGAATGGGGAAAAAGTAACAAATACAGGGTGTTCAGAAAGTCGATGTTTATTAACAGACAAAACTTCACAGTGACTTTCTGAACACCCTGTATAACTTATGATAAACATCATCAGTGATAGAGTAAACAGTGAATAGTTTATTAAATCCATTCCATTACTGATGTTTTCAGAGTTATTTTTTTTTTAAATATTTTTGTTGGATATTTCAGCTTGTTAAAGAAAAGAAAATTCTTGAGGAACATAAGGCAGATTTAGCTCAGGTTCTAGTTGAAGAAGAAGAAAAATGTAAACATTTAGGGAAACTGAAAACCAAGTATGAATCCAGCATCTCTGAGCTTGAACAACGTCTTCACAAAGAACAACATGTGAGAGATCTATTTTTAATAATGTATCTCACATTTATGAATTACACATACATAAATAGACGTCCATAGATTGGTTCTTATGTTTGTTTTGTAAGTTTTATTTCAATTGAAGGTGGTTCATATTACATTGATGCTTTAGCTTCTGTATCTTCTCAATTATATATTTAGTTATTTTACATTTTTGTTTTCCTTTAACAGAATATATACACATCAATTAAATGTTCTTACAAAGCACATATAACTGGAACTTTTATTAGGTAAAACAAGAAATGGAACGAGTCAAAAGAAGATTGGACACAGAGCTCTCTGATGTCAAGGAACAACTGAATGAAAAAAAAATTGAGGTTGAAGAAATACTGAATCAGCTAGCCAAGAGAGAGGATGAATTGAATCAGTCTCTTGTTCGGTGTGAAAAATTTAGATTACGTACTTTGTTATAAACATAAATTAAAATTTGGTTTATAACTTTCAAAGTAGAAAAACACAAGCTGTGTAATAGTTATTCACTACTACAATCAAAACTAAACAAATCCAGACCGTTATTATTCTATTAATTCTCCACTTCAACAGTCAAAACTAACAATTTGTGCTTAAGCTAAGATTGTAACAAGTAGGTATCAACTTCTTTTATAATTAGTACCTAGTGAGATCGTATAGCCCATAAACTATGACAACAAAGACTAACAATTATCATGGCTCAAGTGCTGATCTATTTCAACAAACAAAGTTGAGTTGAAGAGTTACAATTATCATTATGATAATACACAATAATGAACAAACCAGTCACTACAATTGTTAAATTTATTCAAGTAAATAAACCTAAACAATTGTTACTGTTTTGACACTTATCTGTTACAACAAGTATAGCCAATGATCACTGTTCTAACACTAAACTCCTACAGCAAGAAATCCTAAATATTTATCACTTTTCCAATTTTATGCATTACAAAACAACTCTCTATAGTTTTTACTGTTCCAATAACTACACTACAACAAATTTAAAACAGTTACCATTGTTCAAGTACCTAACCACTATAACAAATAACGCTAAGCAACTAGATGTACTTCCACAGGGTCCCCAAAGTTTTTTTTTTTTTGGGGGGGGGGGGTAAATAAAGCCAAAATTAAGAGTAACAAATATTTTTATTTATTGTTTTTGAGGTTCATATTTCATGCTGTAATGTAGCCTACAGAGTACATAATTTTTTTTACCTATACCTTTTTTAGGTGATGTATTTTAAAGCTTAATAGTTTATTGGATTTCAGATGTTAAGCATATTTTATATTTAGATGTAACTAATTCACATACATGCAAGGTAGGTTTTTCAGTGTCTAATTTTATACTGTATTGTATATATTGTATCTTTAACTTTTGTTTATTTTTCTGTTAAGTGGGTCTAGCATATGCAAGTTTATATATTTGTCAATTATGATGAAACAGATCATGCTTTTAGATGCAATATGTGTTGTTTGTGTGTAGGTGTGATGAAGAAGCCGCAGCCAAGGCTCAATCACAAAAGACTCTTCGTGAGGTTGAGAATCAACTGTTAGAACTGCAAGAAGATCTGGAAGTTGAGAAGGGGACAAGAGCAAAAGCAGAAAAAGAGAAGAGAGATCTGAATGAGGTATTCATTTTGGTTAACATTTTTTGAAATATTCTTGCTAAATTTTGAAAGGTTATTGAATGAATTTTACGTATTTTAATTGAAAAACGTTTTTGCAACTACCACATACAATTCTTTCAATTGTATTTATTTAGTACTTGAAATATGTGTGATTATCTATATTCTAAGGATTTCTGTGGCCGTAGTAATAGCTGTTCATTGTAAAGTGTTTTGATAAATGTTGTAGTAAACTTAACATTGTACAACTGTAATCATAGTGATTTTAATTATATCACTTGTAGCTGGTTAAAACAGAATTTATATATTCCATGTACAATTCTATGAACAATAAGCAAAATACAATCCAGGCTTTCAGCAGTGAGATCACAGATGTAGTAACTACTTCCTAAACAACAACTTGTGTTTTTTAACCTTTTGTGTAACATAGCCTTATTCTTACGTTTTGTTTCATTTTCTGTAATTTTTAAGGAACTAGAAGCTTTGAAGAATGAACTGCTAGATTCTCTTGATACCACTGCTGCTCAGCAAGAGCTTCAAACTAAGAGAGATCAAGAGCTAGTAATGCTGAAGAAAACCCTTGAAGAAGAGGGAATTTCTCATGCCAATCAAATTGCTGAACTTCGTCAAAAGCATAGCCAAGTGATCCAGGAATTTAGTGACCAGCTAGAGATGGCCAAAAAGGTAAAATATCTCTGATATACTGGAACATATCTATCTTGAATTTGTGTGTTTGTTACACAGATACAGACAGACAGACACACACACACACACAAAAAAATAATAGTTAGTCATAGCATTTTGGATCTTCTGCTGTATAATGTACTTCTAATTAACTAGTTTAACAAGTAATCATTATGGGTCTTATCATTCATTAATTATTAGTTACTCACCTTGGATCATTTTATACTTAATTCATTGTAAGCCATTAGATATTCTAATGTGTACAATGCAACTAACTGTAACCAGAAGCAATGTGATCATCCTTGTGTATTTTGTCTTACTAATCATTTGGCATGGATTTTCTGATGTGTAACATACTTGTGACTACACCAGAATAATTCTTTGTCATCTCATCTTCCTGCATCCTCTGGGGGGTGAGATAGGTCTTATCAAATGTTTTGTATTAGTAGCCACTTTAGCTTGTGTTATATGAGCCTGTATGGTTCACAAAAAATGGTTGCCTTTTGATCTTTTCATAGGCTGATATATTTTTGTAGACAACCAGTGATAATTTGTTGTCCTTTATTTTGTTCTTTTTGTGTCTATATGAAGGTGATATAATTAAGAAAATTGTTTAAAATTTACAATTTACCTCAGAATTATTTATAAGAGAAAGATTAAATTATACTCAGCTTTCAATTTTTTATATATTATCTATCCTGTATTTTTTGTAGACAAAATCTGGTCTGGAAAAGATAAAAGCTAACTTAGAAGTAGAGAACTCAAATATTACTAGTGAGTTAAAAACTTTATCAGCTGCTCGACAAGATTCAGAACGAAAGAAGAAACAACTGGAAAACCATTTGCAAGAAATGATAATGACACTAGCGGATATGGATCAAAGCAAAGCCGATGCTATTGAGCGTGTTCAAAATCTTCAAGTAAGACTACTCCTTAAGTTAGCAGTGAAATGGTGTTATTGAAGTACATTCACAAACATCTTAAGACAGTAAAGGTGGTTAAACACAGATTTTAATATTTGTAAGATTGAACTTTATTGACAGTTGCAAGGGTATAAAAACTGCTGCTTAAGAGAATACTGAAAATTATTTCTTTTACAACAGTACTAAATTTAGTTCGTAAAATTCTACGTAAACAAGCTATTTTAATATGACCTTTTGAAACTATAAAACTTTGTTTTCTTTGCTTATTCGTAGAACTGGATCTTTATTTATCTATTAGACATTAGTTCCCCCCTATTTTACAACTTATCCTTGTAAAAATGTATCAAAAATAAGAAAAATTACTCTTAGGAAAAACAGAATAATGCATAAAATTTAATCCAAAACCCTAGAATTTCTAGGGTTTAAGGTTAACTCTAGACCCTGGTCGTAATGGGTGATTTGTGATGCACATATCCTTACTTTGATTCTTCAAATAAACCATGTCCTCTCCAATATTAATTCATTTTTTACCTATCTGGATCTAGAAAGAGAGCTAGAAGTTGAAGTCTGTAGTATTTGAGATGTGTTGTGAGATTTGTAGATTACTTTACCTTTATACTTGTTTTTTTCATGGAATTAAAATTCTAGTTGTTCAAAACAAACAACACAAGCATATGTAAATTTGTCACAAAATCACTTTAGAGCTTATGAGTAAAGGTCAAGCTTTCTTGAACTTGTACATAAAGACCTGAAAAGTCGTATATTTATCAGTGTTATTGGCAAATCTAAGATATTAAGTTTATAAAGATAAATTCTAAACATCATTACATCAGCTACTTTATTTGGGTGTGGGTTTATAGAAAATAAACCCAGCCTGGTTAGTTATAATCACTGAAGGCTATATTTTATCAAGTAGTATTCATTTATTAGTTAATTCAAAAACCATTGTTTTAGAGTGTCATATGAATAATGTAACATAGAATCATTGTGGTTATCTAGTAATACATATTCCAATGTGGTACTTCCCTCCTCTCACAAGATTAACTTTTCCTGTTTTATGCTGTCCTGTATGTGTAAACTTTTTTTTGCAGTGCATGCCATAAGCCTTCTGCACTCCCCTGTTGTAATCTTTGATTCCAGCATGTCTTTCGTACATCACCTTTCCACCAGCAGAAGAGCTGTACTATCACATAATGCATGTGATTCCCTCCATCCATGCAATAGACTTCCCTCTGTTACAAGCTAGCACATTTCCAGATCTCTGGCTCAGTGTTAATCCTGTGTCATGCCCCATAATTTTAGAGCTTGAATTGGACCAAGTATAATCCTCTTGCTACTCTTGCACTGATGGCTGTACTCAGTGAAGTTTTTGGATTAGTTGATTTACCAAATAAAGTCTGCTGCACCCCAGCCGTTCTACATCATAGGACACATCCTCCATTACCTACTTCTGTGGGATTAAGTTTCCATTTTTATCTGGCTGGGATCATTTTCTAACTTATGTGCTCACTTCATTTTCTGTCAAGTTTGTTCCTAGGTGGTCATAGTGAAGAGATACCTAGTTCAGAGGTTGTGCAGTGATTTTTTTTTTCCAATTAACTTATTTGTTTCCTTCCTTTACAGAAGTATTATTCAGAGGCTTTCTTGGGGTATATATGTTCTTCCCTCACACTGGTTCCTACTTCTTTTCAATGTGAGTTTTTAGCTAATCTTATAAGTATTGGAAGTACTGTATTGGAAGCTAGAATTTTTCTATACTGAAAATGTATTTTTAATAGGTACTTCCCTCCACTTGCACTTCTCACCCTGCTCCCTATAGTCTTCCAGTGCTTCGGTCTTCTGCTCAACTTTGAAATGATGGTTCAATAGTGGCACATAGAGGGAGCAGCATGCAGCACGTGATTGTAGTGCTGTCCTATTGATAATGCAGGATAATATGCATGAGATAATATTTGAATCTTTGATTCCAATTGGAGGTAACAAAAGGTTCATGGCGTGAATTATTAAAAAAAAAGTGCATGTATAAGGTAGTACAAAATGGATGAAAATACCTATTTGAAATATATTTTCATACATGAAAATTCACTTTTATTGTTCATAGTGGCAACATTACTCAAGTAGCATTAAAATGTTTTTCAGTCTGAGCTTGAAGCTGCTAACAGCCAGCTAGAACAAGTAGAAGCACAAGCTACACAAGCAACCAAAAATACTAGGGCTCTTGAAAATCAGTTGTCTGAAACTCAGGTATCTGAATTTTTTATTTTTATGTTCATGGTGTAGAAAGATGAATATTTTCATTCACATTTCTGAAAAATAGTTTTACAGTATAATACTGGGAGTGAACAGTAATTTATCAAATGTTGACAAGTAGTGTAGTTATAACTAATATAATAAATTGAAAAGAAATCTGCAGTCACTTGATTTTACCACAAGTATTGCTCATCCATATCTCAACATAAAGCACAACATATTTCTTTAATTTCAGTCATGCAAAAAAACGTTTTGATATTTTTATAACAATTTTTTTAAATTTATTAACATGATGTTAAATGATCATTTTAAATCCAATGTCCTCAGTATGTAATTCTTATTTGAATACTGTGTTCATATAAATGAAGGTTTAAAAAGCTGTGGAAAAACACAGGAAAAAAACTTAATTTATTAAAGATTTTAGTATCAGCTTTTTTTGAAGGTCAAAAGTTGTACTGTAAATTAACGAGCAAACTATATTAAATGTGTATCAGATGTAGAAAAAATTAAATATGAAATGAATACTTTTTAACAATAAAAGCATTGTCATTTAAGAGTGCTGCTATGTGATTAACCATTTGGATTACACATGATACACGTCTTGTAGATAAACATGCACACATTTGAACTTGTAAAAGCGAAAAAAATGTATGTTAAGATTTTGTGAAACATTTGGAACATATTTTATCAGATGTGTAAACAATTATATCAAGTTACTGGGTGATATTTAATATGGATTAATATTTATTTTAAGCTTATAACCTTTATCTGTCTCTTGGATTTGAATCTAGCAAACTGAGAATGGAGAATTGAACTTAGAATATGCTGTTAGCTTCAGTTTGTTGGAAATCTTTATTAAAGTTAAATATAAGAGTTATGAGGATTAATCAATACAAGTAATTAAAATATTTATAATTTCCATGAGCAAAACTAATTCTTTAACTAACATTTTGATTAAATGCCTTTCATTACTGTATAGGGTTATGTAGGTATATGAAAATTACTTGTTCTTGGTTAGCCAACTATAAATTAGAGTTAGGTAACAATATATATTACTTAGTAAAGATAGTTATTTGGTATTTATGTACTAGTTAACTTCAATATTTGTGTACTTTTGACACGGTTGAGGTTTTAATTTTGACTTGTACTTTCTAATTACTCGTCAGCCTCACATTACTTATACACTACTGGCCTAAATCTTAAGGCCAATGAACATAAAGAAAAAAATATGCATTTTGCATTGTTAAACTTAACCACTTATTTGAGTAGAGCTTCAAAAGATAAGAAAAGGGAATATAAAAATAAAAACCTTTTTAGCATTTCATAGGGAAAATGTGAAAACTATGAAGTTAGCCTAAATACTAGTTGGTCAAAAGTTTTTAAGACCATACTAAAACGAAGCGTTAATCAGTAAACGTAATGAAATTTAGTCATTTGTGTTCAAGCATTAGCATTGTCAACATCTCCCACTGATGTCTCCTGTGTTACATTGGGTAAAAATATGGCAAAGGCTAAAACGTTGACAGAGTTTGAATGTGGCAGAATTGTCAAGCTGCAAAAACAAGGTCTCTGTCAATGTACCATTGGTAGGGAGATTACATGAAGTAAAACTGCTGTTACAAATTTCTTAAAAGATCCTAAGGGATGCAGAGTGAGAATTTCAAGTGGTCAGCCCAAGAAAATTTTGCCAGCTTTGAGCAGGAGGATTCGATGGGTTGTCCAGCAAGACACCAGCTGATCATTGAACCAGATTAAGACTCATGAATGCAGCTCAAAAACAATAAGATGGCATCTATGAGACAAAGGCTTTAAAAACCATAAACATCTTCAAAGACTATGCCACCTTCCACACCTCGAAACAGCTTAGTTAAACTTTGTTGAGAAGCACCAAACATGGGACATAGAAAAGTGGAAGAAGGTTTTGTTTTCTGAGAAAAAGTTAAGTTGGATGGTCCAGATGGCTTCCAGTGTTACTAGCACAATAAGGATATTCCACTGGAGACATTTTCTACATGACATTGGAAGAGATTCCACCATGATCTGGGGTGCTTTCTTCTTCCATGGAACAATGGAGCTTCAGGTTATACAGGGGCATCAAACAGCAGCTGGCTACATTGGCATATTGGAAAGAGAATCCTTATTGACTGAAGGCCCTTGCTCATATGGAGATGACTGGATCTTTCAGCAGAACAATGCTGCAATCCACAATGCCTGCAGGACAAAGGACCTTTTTCATGCCAAATAAAGTGTTCACCTGAACTGAACCCCGTTGAAAATGTTTGGGAGTGGATGGCTAGAGAAGTCTATTGAAATGGACGTCAATTCCAAACAGTGCATGATCTTCATGAAGCCATCTTCACCACTTGGAATAACATTCCAGCCAGTCTTCTGCAAATGCCTATATCAACCATGCTTAAGTGAATGTTTGCAGTTATTTGCAATGACAGCCATGCAACTCCCTACTGAGACCTCTTGTTGAGCATTTCCTACCCTGTTTAGGACTTCTTTTTGGTATGGTCTTAAACTTTTGACCAGCTAGTATTTAGGCTAATTTCATAGTGTTCACATTTTCTTAACTAAATTTTTTCTTTTCTTTTTTCTTATTGTCATCTTTCAAAACTCTACTCAAATAACTAACAATGCAAAATACATATTTTTGTCTTTATGTTCATTGACCGTAAGATTTTGGCTAGCAGTGTGTGTGTGTGTGTGTGTTGATGATCAAGTAGTATGGACTACGTGCTTGGAAAAATTGAATAAGCAACAAAATATCAGTTTAATTTCACATTTCATCAGAAGCAACTACTTACAGAAATTTCACAGCACCTCAGACCTGCTGAAAATCTTAGAAAGTGAATCCAAATGTTGTTGCTTATTAATTTTTCCCACATAAGTTAGGTACTCCATAATACTCATCATCAGTCAAATTCCACATGTACACTTTGTCTTCAAACTGAACTTTTGTACATTTTAAATGACTTTTGCTTCAGGAAATTCTTCAAGAAGAAACTAGACAAAAACTGGCCTTTTGTTCAAAACTTCGACAGTTGGAGAACGACTGTGAAAACCTACGTGAGCAACTGGAGAATGAAGAAGAAACCAAAAAGAACTTGGAGAAGCATGTTTTATATTTAACTGCTCAAGTATGCTTTCTTTGCTTTTATGCATTCTAAAAATGAAATAAATATCAACTTAATTGACTAATATATATGAACTGAAATAAGGGTAAGTATTTAAAGATACTGAATGATAATTCTAAACAATATAGCTGGTAAACAAGAAAGAATGTATTTCCCTGCTTAAAAAATATTTCAATTTGAGTAATATTTGAGGGTTAAAAAAACTTGCACTTGTAGAAAAAACCCATTTGTCAGTGTTATTAAAAAAAAAAAAAAATATTACAACTAACTCATGTTTGTATAAGTTACAAAATTCCATCCACTACAACACGGAAATTTGGTGATTATTGACTATCGTATAATTCATGGCAGCTATTATTTATATCAGTGTTTATTTTATGTCTTCAAGTCATAGCTTTTTTATAATAAAGAAAACCAAATGTGTTTTAAATTGGTTTATCAAAATAATGAAAGATATCAATGTTTTTTAATTGATCAATCACAATAGATACATGAGTTAAAAAAGAAAGTAGATGAAAGTGATGAACAAAGTGGTGCTTTAGAAGAACAGAAGAAAAAGTTAGTGAGAGATTTGGAATCATTACATCATCAATTAGAAGAGGTCCAAGCATCTAATGATAAACTTGAGAAATCAAAGAAAAATCTCCAATCAGAGGTGAGAGCATATTGACTTTCATATATGAAATCTCTTATTAATAAATTGAATTTTGAAGATTCTTTCATACAAGCATTTATGCAAAGGCATATAAAAAAAAAAAAAAAGCTCCATACCCAGAGAGAGATATAGTTATAAATGTAATAATATACACTCTAATGACTCAGACAATTTTTTACTTCTGTCAACCTAAACAGTATCTTTAAGTAATCTAAATTTAAACTAAGAATTGATTTTGCACATTGTTTCAAAATGATAAGTGGAAATAAGTAACTAGAGTAACTTTTAACCACCTATAAATTATAATATATTTTTAATAAATTCATTAAACGTTGGATATCTTAAAGATGCATAATAAATAAACAAAATATTTAAGAAATCACTGTTGATTGAGAAATGCTGAAAGATATCCAGTTAAATTATTGTAGATATGCTCAGAGCTGTATAATTTAAACCATCCATAATTTTAAAAAATATATTTCTGAAAATTAATCAAATAATGTTCTTGTCTTTATCTTATTGGCAAATAAAACTTTTTTTCTCTCTGCATTTTACCTTGTTTAGTTGGAAGATTTAAATATTGAAATAGAAAGTTATCGAGGGAAGGTAGCTGAACTTGAGAAAAAGCAACGCAAGTTTGATCAGTTGCTTGCTGAAGAAAAAGCAGTATCTGAAAGGATGAATCAGGAAAAAGAAAATGCTGAACGTGAAATCAGAGAAAAGGAAACTAAAATTTTGTCTCTCATTCGAGAGCTGGATGACAAAAATGATCAGCTGGAAGAGCTTGAGCGAGTTCGCCGGTCACTCCAGTCAGAACTGGATGAACTGATCAACACACAGGGAACAGCAGACAAAAATGTAACTCTTTATTCTGTTGAAGTAATAAGAACATATCTTGACAGAACATAAAGATACATTTTTCTATTAACCTTCTTTGGATGGAATATAATGCTAGACAAAACAAAATGAGAAAATATTTAACCTTTTGAGAGATTATTTTTGTCATAATACCTTATCAGGACTTAAACTGATTTTGGAATTTGAAATAGGGATTTAATTTCTTTTTCTTTTTTTTCTTTCTTTTTTTTTTTTTTTTTTTTTTTTTTTTTGGCCTAAAATGCGTATTGTGATATATTTATGCAACTGTACACAAACTATCGACATTCAGATCCAAAGTCCAGCATACTAACCACCAAACTATGCTTAACATCACAAGGTCTTTGAAAATTAGTTCTTGTAATTTAAGAACAAAATTAATAGATTATTATAATTTCACATCTTAAACTTTTACAAGAAAATTTATAAACAAAAACAAAACACAGTAATCTTAATGTCAAATCATTTTGAGTACTAATTCCGTGTCATACAGCTCAACTGAACTCTCTTCCAGCAAAATATTTTGTCTTTGGCATGCATAATATTATCTACTATGTAAACATTTTCCAAAATAATCTAAAAACAGTAGAATAATTGTATACTATGTTTCCTTACTTTATTTCTTTTCATTTCTGATTTGGAATTCATTATCTCAAAATTACATTTACAGTGAGAAAACTCAGTTGTGTTTAATTTGTATTGTTGCAAAGACAAACATTGTAACTATATAATGAATGTGGATGGTGATGCATTTGAGCCAAAAAGTTGTTTCTTCAATAAAACGATGAAAGCTAACATTTAATCAGTACATACTGATTCTTTACCGTGGTTATTACTTGGTAAACGTTTGCATCTATTATTTATTTGTATATTTGTTTATTGAAAAACCAGGTACAAAACTGAGGTCTATACTATGTAAGAATTACACTGACAAACACCACACCAACATTATTTATAAAATACAATGTGATAACTGCCACGACTTCTATATTGGAGAAACAAGTAGAAAAATGGAAACCAGATTCAAAGAACATAAAAAGTCACCTTCACACGTTTTCGAACACTGTAAGTCAAATGGACACAACATAACCATAGAAAACACTAAAATACTAAATAAAGAAACAAACATAAACAAATGCAAAATTAAAGAAGCCTTACTTGTACAACTTAAACCCAAAATAAATCAATATAAAGGAACGCCATTATACCTATATTAATATTATAGAGAAAATTATACATTCAAACATCTAACCCCGCCCTCTACATTGCGACACTCAGTTACACAACTCCTTCCAAACATGTGGTCAGCTTCCTGTCAGTTACCTCTTTCTTTATGAACCTGACGATGACCGAAGAAAGTCGAAACATTGTTCGCTCTTCTATTTAAAATATTTTCTTAACCCAAACGAGCCGTTTTTGCATATAAAATTCTCAACAAGTGGGTTTCTCGACATCACTCAGTGTTATTTGTGTTATTATTACAACTAGTTTATAGCATACAAAATAAGTCTGACCTGTTGAAACTTTTTTTCTTAGGTGCATGAACTTGAGTGGGCAAAGAAAACTTTAGAAAGTCAGCTAATTGAACAGAAAACACAAATTGAAGAGTTGGAGGATGAACTACAACTCACAGAAGATGCTAAACTGCGACTAGAAGTGAACATGCAAGCACTGAAGTCTCATTTTGAACGAGAATTTCAAGTAAAGGAAGAACAGGCAGAAGAAAAGAAGCGAGCCTTAGTCAAACAGGTAACAAAAAAACTAATTTGAAGCAGATCTATTCGTTAATGAAATAATGGATATGTATTTATTTTTCGACATGGTACATTTGCTCAGATCACATAAATACCTATTGTCATTCATTGATGTTACATCTGCCACAAACCTTTTAACTTCTTTTCATTGGAATTGACTGATTTCAGTGTGTGTGATGCAAATCATCATGTGCCAACACTCTACCAATAACAGTGTGACATTCTCACGTCACATGAGACTCCTCCTATTCATTTCTACCAAATTGTCACTTCTTGTTTGGCAGTACTCATGTTCAGGCATGTTTTCTTTTAGGTCTCTTTCTGTGTGAATTCTTTTCATGATTTTAATAGCTTAGTTCTGGAAGTGAGATTTCTTCATTATTTTTTTCTTTACATTGAAAAAAGTTTGGACTAAACTTAATTTCAGTCTTTTTTTTTTTCATAATTACCTATTTTACATCAAACACCTTTAACTGATTTTATGCATTTCAACAGTGCATTTTCAGGTTCATGTTTCCTTATGAAGTGTTATATCTCTAATACTGTTTACCAAGGCTGCAGGTGGGGGGAGACTTGTCATTGGATTTCTCTGCAATTATCCATTATGAAAGTGATCATTATAGGGCTCAGCCTTATTCTCCTGAAGTTACCCCACTAATTTTCCTGAACTGTCTGAACCTGTTTGACCTGATGAAGATTTAATATTTTTTATATCATTAGATTTTGCAATGATTTACCCTATCCCTTCTGCAGAATCAGGTAGATTTAATATGGTATTTTTGGATATGATTTCTTAGATATGTGATGTTTTATCCAGTCCCTCATTTTTCTGTGATTCCTTGTTACGTTGATGTTCATTTATTTGTTGTTTACTGCTCTCTCCCTTACATGCGTGGTTTTACTGTTGTTGGATTTTCTGGGTCATGATATAACCTTGTTTTGTGTATGTTTACCACCTCTTTCTGTTTGGAATTGCCATATTTTTTGTGATATGTTATCAATAATATATCTGAGACTTTGGAATCTTGTGTGTAATCTGTGTTGATGGGTATGTTGCTAATAGTACCAGAGACTAATGAGAGTTTTGGTCCAGTGGGAACTTGACTGTATGAGTTTGCTACTCTTTAGTAATCTTTCACTACAGATCCATGAGTTCTTTGGGTTTTGTCAGAGGGACTTGTTTTCCTATTTTTTTTTCTCACCTCCTTTGTCTCTGGTACCCATTTTCTTCCCTAGGACTTGGGATTCTGCTACCAGTTAGAGTATATATCAGGTAGTACACAGTTTTCTTTGTCAATGGGCCATTTAACCTGTTCATCTTTCTCCATGCTGTTTGTATTTTCTTGCTAAATCGGAGACTGATAGCTTGTGCTTTGTTTATCCCACCCAGTCTAATTTTCAATCTGTTGTTTTACTATGAAGCCAGTTCTCACTCTCAACTGGGCTTTTTTTCCAGATTTCTAGATGATTAAGAGGAGTTTCGAGAATGCTTATTTGTATATCTTTGTCATCATTTTTGACCCTATCTTTAGTGTATTCTCCATGTGGTTGTTTTATGTGTTTTTTGTACTAGCCTTTAATTATGTTTATTTTGTAAGGCATACATATATTTGTTCCTCTATTTTTGGATGACCAGCTATTGTTAGCTCATTCCAAATGGGAATTTGACTGTTACCCTTATCAGTTGCTTCTGGAGGTGGCTGTAAAGGACTTGTTATTCAATTTGAAGTCCTTACTGCAACATATCTAATATTGTGTCTTTTGGGTGTTTTTCTCCACCCATCTCAGTCAAACCTACCCTTCTAATCTTTGATTTTGTTTGATGGGTTTTAGCTCAATTACAGCTTGCAAAGTTTTATCTTATTTGAGAATGTGATTTTTTCCCATGGTCAGGTTGACATGCAAGCTCCTTCTCAGACTCTTCATGACACGTTAAATCTCACAAGGGATCTTTTGTCAGCTCTTATTATTTTTCCTATCCTTTTTTACAGTCAGCATTGATGGTTAGACACAAATTGTATGTTGATGAGTGATCTGTAAATCCAAATAAGGAGGAGGAAGCATTTCCAAAGGGGTGGCTTGGGTTTATTAACAGGAAGGTTCATGATTTTGGTCTTGGCCAAGAGGTCTTACATTAACATCCTGGAACTTCTCACCACAAGTCATGCTTTGGTTCAGTTTCTCCATCTAGGCAGAAATTGTCTGGTAATGTTTCATTCTGACTTTTCTTAATTTGATGCTTATTTCAATCACCAGGGTAACACCCATTCTTCATTTCTTTGTATTGATACATTGGATATTTTTTTATGGCCCACATGCTCGATATTTGTATTATTGCATATCGTGTTTTGGGTGCTTTCATTATTGTCCTAGAACAGATTCCTGTTCAGGCAACAACTTTCCAACGGAATGGTCTCTCAATCCTTTTGTTCTCTATTGGCTTTGACCTCAGTGGGAGTACTCCCCACATCAAAGTTTTTGATTAATCATTTATATATTAGACATTTTTAATGTGATTCCCTTTTAAGAATCAGTCTATCTTTTTCAATTTGAAATTAGAAAATAGCCATAACATCAAATAACTTGAAACCTGGATTGGAAAGGCCAACTTCAGGTGACTAATGCTGCTGTTTGAGCTACCTATTAGTCATCCATGGAAGTTATTAAAATTTTGCTACAAGTTTTTTAAAACTTTTATTACTTTACTTTTTGAAAATGGCCATAATGTCAAGTAACTCAAAACCAGAACTGTAAAGGCCAACTTTAGGTGACTGATGGTGTTTTTTTTTTTTTTTTTGTACTTGCCTATTTCTGTCTTCCTGGTGAGTTATGAAAATTGCAGTTATGCTGCAGAAAGTCCTTTACAATTTGTAATACTGTAGTTCTGTTAATGCTCTAGACTAGATGTAAACATTGGTTTTATGCTATTTATGTTTCAAACTTTGTTTTGTTTTACCTTATTTTTCTTTTTATAAATTTTACTAAATTTTCTTTAAATTTAACTTTTTACCAGATGTTTGCAGATAACCTAGCTGCTTTGTGCCATAAAACACCAATCAACCAACCAACCTTGTCTTTATATGAATGTACTTCTATGCCCTGTGTATGGTCTCCTCTGTTATATTGCTTGTACAGAATCCTTCTTTGGTATTCATTCCCACCTTTTTTTCCCTCTTTGGCAGCTGTTTTCTGTTCATTATCTTTCTCCTCCCTCCTTCACCAATTAGATTTGGCTATCAGTTGGCTTCATCCTTTTTATTGTCTACCTCCTTGAACTTCATCCTGAGTGTCTTCTCATCCAATTCAACACCTTAGATTTGTCATCCCTTGAAGGTACATCTTCAATGTAGGTATGTACGTAGACTACCAATGATACATTCACCTCTTACTATTTGCATCAAATCATGGTTAATTTTCTTTTCATGTAATCTTTTGCCTGTAGCTATCCAAATGCAGTGAGACTGAGTAGGTAATTGTTTTCTAATTTTTATCATTTTCAGGAGCACTTTTCCCTTTTTATTATTGCTTGTTATACAAGTATCAAGGCCTAATGCTATTTAGGTGCTGCTGTGTGGTGAGTGGTACCTGACCAGGTATTCTTGAACAGGTCAGATATTCACTGTAAGGCCATACAATGCACCATGCAGAAATGGGTGTTCCTCAAGATTGCTTATGGATTTGTCCTTACAATGGAATTTTAATAAAATGTGCTTATCCCAGACCATACTCACCCATGGGGTACTTGAGTAAAACAGAAGGGGGAAAGCTGCTCATTCTTGCCATGATTCATATTGAATAAATTGGTATTTTCTTCTTTTAAAACAAATAGGGTTTTGTAGTCATCCATTGCACTGTCTTGGGTGTTATCATTCTTCAAGCATCTCCACCATGTTTTTCCACCTTTAAGTCCTCACACATACAGTCATGTTTTTAAAAAAAAAAAAAAAAAAAAAAAAAAAAAAAAAAAAAAAAAAAATCCTATGAAAGCATGTACATTTTTGTAACATTTCTGGATATGTAGATATTTAATCTCAATTTTAACAATACTGAGAGATTATAGGAATATAACTTAACAATTAAAACTGAAGAAAATACTTTTCAAGATCTTCTGTAAATGTAATTCTACAAAAATGCATATTCTAACCAAGGAAATAAGACACCCCCACATTTATACCCACATAAAATGACTAAACTCGCACACAGGTGTATCACACCAGGTGCACGTGATTAGAAGATTGTTACTCAGCATTGTGAATAAGGCTTGCCCTATTTAAACCTCAGACATTTAGTTTGGTGTGCTCCTGACTGTTGACGTGAGAGTGAGTACTATGATGAGAACAAAAGAACTGTCTGAGGCCTTCAGAAAGAAAATTGTAGCAGCTAATAAGGCTGATAAGGGATTTTAAATAAAAGATCAGCCATTTCACTGTTTGGAAAATAGTCAACAAGTGGAGGACTTTCAAAACAACTGCCAACATGCCCAGGTCTGGTCCTCCAAGCAAGTTCACCTCAAGAGCAGACTGCAAGATGCTAAAAAAGAGGTCTCCAAAACCCCCTTACATATCATTACTGGACTCATAGCATGCTCTGGCTACTGTTGATGTGAACATGTATGCCTCTACAATCAGAAAGAAGCTGCATGAGTGTAACTTGCATGGGAGGTGTGCAAGGAGGAAACCTTTGTTCTCTAAGAGAAACATCAAGGCCAGACTGAAGTTTGCCAGAAAGAATGTAGACAAAGACCAGGACTTCTGGAATAATGTTCTTTGGACAGAAGAGTCCAAAATTAAATCATTTGGACACCAGAACAGACGACATGTTTGGCATAAACCAAATACAGCATTACAGGAAAATAACCTCATACAAACTGTGAAGCATGGAGATGGAAGTGTCATGGTTTGGAGCTGCTTTGCTGCAGCAGGACCTGGACAGCTCACAATCATAGAATCCACCATGAATTCTACTGTGTATCAGATGATGCTTGAGGATCATGAAAGACCATCTGTACAAAAATTAAAGCTGAAGCAGAATTGGACCCTGCAACACGATAATGACCCAAAACATACCAGTAAATCCACCAAGAACTGATTGAAAACTAAGAAATGGAGAGTCCTGGAATGGCCGAGTCAAAGCCCAGATCTTAATCCCATTGAGATGCTGTGGGATGATTTAAAACAGGCTGTACATACAAGAAACCCCTCAAATATCTCACAGCTGACAGAAGTCTGCATTGACAAGTGGGACAAACTTTCTTCAGACCAATGTCAGAGACTGGTAGATGGCTATAAGAAGTGTCTCACTGCAGTTATTTCATCCAAAAGAAGTAACACTAGCTATAAGGGGTAGTGTGTCCTGACATACATACATACTCTTGTGTATACTCTTGTTACTTCATTAATAATGTAGTTTGGAGTGCAGTGGAGGTAACTGCAGTTTATTAAGTTCTTCCCCTTCCATTATCCCTCAATGTTTTGTTCTGAAGATGTTATTGTGCTTGAGGTAGTTCTGGTCAATTACACCTTTGAGAGTGATGGTTTACATTAAACAGACATCTTTAATATTCCCAGTGTTGGGTTTTCAGATTGGTCTATCATTGTTTTATTATATTAACATGTGTCACATTCTTGGGCATGGGGGTTCTTGATTCACTCCAGTCTTGTGAACTTAAGGTGAGATGGTGCAAGCCTTTTCACTACTGCCACCATATGGCTGGGTTTTAGAGTGCAGTTGACTTTCTGGTGGTATGGTACCATTATTTACTTCTTCGACATGTATCTAGATGCTGGGTTCTGGTTTGTAGTTGACTTATTGACAGTAAGATCCTCATCTTACCCCTGTGCTATTGGTTGATCAGCATGTGCTTACCCTGTCTTTGTCACTCAACACACCCTTAGAGGCTGTAGCCATCAGTGTTTCCTTGGGTCATACCATCACTGTTTGTTCTCTCTACCTGTCCCCTGGAGAGGCATGTGATCAATCAGACCATGATGCTGTCATTGAACAGTTGCCGTCTCCCTTTCTAATCCTGGAGGACTTTAATGGACATCATTTCCTCTGGAGAAGTGCAGTTATTGCTAGGAGGGGTTGCTCTGTAAAGCATATGCTCTCTGACCACAATCTTTCTCTTTTCAATACTGGTTCTTCCACTTATTTTCATGCACCTAGTCAGTCCTTTACTGCTATTGATCTTTCAGTGTGCTTTCCTTCATTATTTTCTCAATTTTCATGGATGGTTGACAATAATCCACTAGGCAGTGATAATTTTCCTATACTTTTGAGAGAGACTGGCAGTGGTCGATGCCACCCAATCCACATGCCCCAGTGGAAGCTGGATCTGGCAGACTGGTCCACTTTCACTGCTCTCGCAAAACTTGATCCTCCCATCGTGTATCAGCCATCAATAGATGACTGTGTGGTAGCAGTAACTGACTATATTATACAAGCAGTTGCTCAGTGTATTCCTAAAACCTTGACACATTCTCCACAATATCCTCATCTGTGGTGGAATTCTGCTTGCCACTTGGCATGGAAGGCTCAAAAACAGGCCTGGGATACTTTCTGTATAACTTCGCTTTCCAACAGGCCTGTGCACATGCCAGGTGCGTAAGACATCAAAGCCAGAAGGAATCTTAGATTAAGTTCACAACTAGCATATCTTCTATCACCAGTTCCAAAGTCATATAGGACATGATTCAAAAGGTCAGTGGGCACTACAATTCTGTCCCCCTCTCCATCTTACTCTCTGATGGCCAAGTGGTAGCTGATGTCCAGAGCATCACCAATACTCTAGGTGAAAGTTTTTTCTGGGTATCTAGTATTTCTGCTTGTTCCTCCACCTTCTTGGCCATCAAGCCTCGGGCAGAGCATTCACTTCTTTCCTTTCAAACTGACTGTCTCTTTGATTATAATTGTCCCTTTACACTGGTGGAACTGAAAATGACCATCTGTCTGGCAGTACATTTGTTGGACCTGATGATGTACACTATGACATGATGTGCTATCTCTCTCCCGCTTCTCTTGATATTCTTCTGATTGTTTTTAACTGGATCTGGCAGGAAAATGTTTTCTCTGATGCCTGGCACCAGACTATGGTCTTACCTTTCTCTAAACCTGGGAAAGATCCCAAGATTCCTTCAAACTACCGTTCAATTGCTTTGACAAGCTGTCTGTGTAAGATCTTAGAGAGGATGGTTAATGCTCGTCTTGTTTGATTCCTCGAATCAAACAACCTCCTTTCACTCACCCAGTGTAGGTTCCAACAACACTCCACCACGGACCACCTAATTCGACTTGAAACATCAATCAGAGAAGCCTTTCTCAAATGCTAACATCTTGTCTCAATATTCTTTGACGTTGAGAAAGCTTATGACACAACATGGAGGTATGGCATTTTGCGAGACCTCCATATATTTGGGTTACGTGGCCATTTACCCATGTTTATTAAAAGTTTTTTAATGGACAGGAGATTCCAAGTTCGTGTGGGTTTGAGACTTTCCTGTTCTTTTGTACAGGAACTTGGGGTCCCTTAGGGCTGTGTTTTGAGTGTCACACTTTTTAGTATGAAGATAAATGCCATCACTGAACGACTTTCAAATCTCGTGCCATTCTTCGAACATGAGATATATTTAGCAGCAACTACAAACTGCTCTCAATCATGTATTGAAGTGGACAACGGTGAACGGCCTCAATTTTTCTCTCTCTAAAACCGTTTTCATCACTTTTACTGCTAACAGGGTATTCACAATGATCCTGAACTCCGTATCAGTGACGTTTCGCTGCCAGTGGTCCCTGAGACCAAGTTCTTAGCGCTTATCTTTGACTGTAAGCTGACCTTTATACCACACTTAAAACAGCTGCAGGTCAAATGCACAAGAGCACTAAACATTCTATGTGTCCTCTCTTCTGCCAGTTGGGCAGTGGATTGATGTTCTATGTTAGAGATATATTGAGCTCTTATTCTAAACTCAACTATGGATCAATGGCCTGTGGCTCTGCCAGATCCTCGGCCTTCATCATCAAAGACTTCGACCTGCACTGGGGCTTTCTGCATCTCCCCAGTTCAGAGCTTAAACATGGAATCTCATAAACCTTCTCTGCACCTTTGCCATTTGCAACTGTCTTTACTGTATTATTCGAAACTTTGTTCCTTACAAAAGCATTCCACTTGGGGATGTTTTCCTTTCTTAGTGGGTCTTACTTTTTCAGAATAGATGGACTGCCATTGCTTCTTTTATCCTTCACATCCAGGTACAATTGGATGAATTAGGTCTGTCCTTGGATAACATTGCAGAATTCACTGGTCAGCCCATCCCCTCATGGCTCATTACAGCCCCCAAATATAACCTTTCTTTAAGTTATCTTAAAAAGGCAGATACTCCTGATTGGAAGTACCATCTTTTATTTACTGAACATCTTTCAAACAATCATTCCATTCCAATTTATACAGATGATTCCAAATCAGGTAATTCTGTGGGCTCTGCCATGGTTTGTTGCAGTTCTGTGGTTGCGTGCAGAATCCCCTCTGTAGCTTCTGTGTTCATGGCTAAACTGTATGCCACATCTCTTGTCCTGGATCATATTGAAGCTGAGCAGTACTCCAACTGCAGCATTTATACTTACTTGCTTAGTGCTCTACTGGCCTTGGAATCACTTCATGTTGGCTCACACCCTGTTCTCGCTGATATTCAAAACTGACTGGCCCATTTCTCATTAACATCTACTTCTATCCAGTTTTTCTGAATACCATGCCACGTCGGTATTCACGGGAATGCACTTGCAGACACGGCAGCTAAATCTATCTGCTCTAGCACTATCACCACTGTGCCTATTTCATACATGGACTATGGTCCTGTATTCAAGGCTTGGCTCTGTGCCAGTTGGGAGTTTACTTGGAGTGAGCAACGTGAAAAGAGCTTTTTCAAATGAAACCCTATATTGGGCTTTGGCTGTCTAGCTTCCATAAGGTTCTGAAGGAGGAAGTTGTTCTAACTAGACTACACATTGGTCATAGTATTTTAACTCATCAGTTTTTTTATCTGGAACTGATGCATCAGTGTGTAGTTTGTGTAACACTCAAATCATTGTTACGACTCTCAAGGACAGCACTATTTTAAACATGTTCTGTCCCAGGGTTTGTCTGTAACATTGGACAGTGTTATTGCTGATGGTGACACTGACCACTTTGATAAAGTTTTTAATTTTTTAATGGTCATTAATCTTTTCAATCTCATTTAAGTGTTTGATATTTATTCATTACACCTTTTTAATTATGGTTTCCTTTTAAGAGTCTCAATCTCTCTAGTTCAATTTCAAATTGGAAAATGGCCAAAACATTATACAACTCGACACCAGGATTGGAAAGGCCAACTTCAGGTGACTAATGCTGCTGTTTGAACTACACATTAGTCATCCTGGTGAGTTGTTATTACAGTTTTGCTGCATGTCTTTTGACACTTTTATTACTTTACCTTTTGGTACTGGCCATAATGACACATAACCCAGAACCAGGAGTGGAAATACCAACTTCAGGTGACTGATGGTGGTTCTTGTACTTACCTGTTAGTCTTCCTGGTGGGTTATGATCATTACCATTATGCCACAGAACGTCCTTTACAACTTTGTAGTCTGGATGTTAACATTGTTTTTATGCTTTTTCTGTTTTTCACTTATGTTTTGTTTCACCTTCATTTCCTTTTATGTATTTTACTACATTTAATTTATTTTTCCCTTTTTTCTGGATGTTTGGTGCAGATAGCCTTGCTGCTTTGTGCCATAAAACATGAAATCAATCAATCTTACTCCTGTGCAGATTTTGGTTCTCAGCAACAAGAGTTTTGGATATAGTTGACTTGCCATGTAATGTCCAATTTACCTTAGCCACTCTGCAACTGGAACACATCTTTTTCAATTTACCTGTTTTTATAATTCAGGGAAAGAGTTGCATAAATAGCACATGATTTGGATAAATATCAGATATTAATTCTCTCACATTTGAATGTGCTCCTCCATGTTTTTGCCTGTATGTCTAGCATCTTTTTTTAACAATAGTTAAAGTGTACAGCTATTTTAGAAATGGTGCAGTTCTCTCATATCTGATCTTAGAATCTGACTACCTTCTCTTTAGGAGTTTCCTTCAGAAGCTTTGAAAGGATGCTTTCTTTCCTTAGCAGCATTTTATCCATCTATTCTTTGTGGGATTCTAGCTATTTATGCAAATTGAGGTAATGTATTGGAAGTTATAATTTTCCTATACTGCAAATGTAATTCTGGTAGGTACTTACTTTTGCACACACTTCCCACTCAAAACTGTTGTTTTAATCTTCTATCAACTCTCAAAGTGATAGTTTGTCAAAAGTGAATAGGAGTTTTTGTGCATCATGATTGTATGTTGCATACTTATTGGTGGAAAGTTCAGCATGATAATTTGCATAAGAAATATATTGGAATCGGTTAATTCCAACAGAGGAAGATAAAGGGCTTGCACCATGCATAAACTTTTTATATAGAGGGCAGCACTGAATAGTTATTTATGTTAGAGGAGGTTAGCACAAATTGAAAATTATTTTCAGTATAGAAAATTTACAATGTTTTTTAATAATTATTACAAAGTTTAATAATAAAATGAAGGCCTAGAGAAAATGTGCAACTGTAAAATTATTTATATTGTTTCTGTATAGAGGACAGGTTTATTTGTGTATTATAACTTAAGAGAACATGTTCATAGTTTTAACAAATAGAAGCAACATATGCATTTGTAATTTGCCTATGGGAGAAAATGACTGTTTTGTGTTTGTAACATGAGAGACCTAGAAACAAGAAATGTGTTGAAATGTAGAATTTATAAACTAAAGAAATGAAGTATGGGATTGTTATGTTAGTGAGTACAAGTGTACACAGCTTGTATTTCTGGAAATATTATATACTGATATTATCACTCTGAAAAAAAAATGACTGTATGTAGGGCTTTTACGACTGAAATCGAAGAAAGTATTAATATTATCACTGGAAAGGAATATAATGGTATTTTCTTCATGAGGGAAGAATCCAAATCTATTTTTGCCCAAGAAATAAGTAATTTGTTGATAGTCCTTTTCATGGAAATATTTTTGTTTCAACTTTTAAGATGAATATATTGATATTGTATTTTTTTTTAATGCTTTTGCTGTAATTCTATCAAGATTCGTGATCTTGAGACAGAGTTGGAGGAAGAAAGGAAACAACGAACTACTTCCATGAATGTGAGAAAGAAGATGGAAGGAGATTTCAAGGACTTGGAACAACAGTTTGAAATGGCTACAAGAACAAAAGAGGATACTCTTAAACAACTCAAGAAACTTCAGGTACTGATTGTGGTATTATATTAGAAATAATTCTGAGTGCAGAAAAACTTTTTTAGATTAATAAATGGTCTTTGTTAAATTTCTAATGTAATTTCTTTTAAATATTACATTATTCAAAAACGTATTTTTATAATGTCTCATTTATAAACTGTCAAAAACTATATTCAAAAAATAACAAAGTAAGATTTGCTGATGAATATTACTCCAGGGAATTATTGCAAATGTTTTACATATTTTTCACAAATTACTTTAGAAAAACTGCTCTGTTATAATTGATACTTTCTGATAAATATATTTATAATGTATCTTTTGAGTAGGTAATTGATGCTTTTAAACATGTTGACTAAAATACATGATTATTGTCTTGTTCAAATGTTCTGGACAATGTGGTCCTGATGTTTGTGTGTAATATGTATTTTTAGAAACTACAGTATGTCTCATTTTTCAGTTATTAGATTATAGTTTGCATATCTTTTTATCAATGTTATAGCTTTGTTTTTCAATGAATTTATTGGGTTGTGTGTTTATTTGGATACTTTCTTGTTTCAAAATTTTATATAAATTTAAGATTTTTCTGTCTTTCAGGCTCAAGTGAAAGATTGTCAAAAAGATGCAGAAGAAGCAAGAAGCTCCCAAGAGGAGCTAGCTATTCAGTGCAAAGATGCAGATAAGAAAGTAAAGTTAATGGAAGCAGAAATGATTCAGCTTCAAGAAGATTTGTCCAACTCTGAACGAGCCCGCCGCTCAGCAGAGGCTGATAGAGATGTTTTACAGGAAGAAGTCAATAGTAATATGTCAAAAGGGTGAGAAAACTCAATTTTTGACATATTTACAAGTTGCAGTAGTTAATTCAAAATATACTGTCATAATATGGAAGTTATTTAAAAAGTTTTTCACATGTTCATATAAAATTTTTTACAGTTAGTGTTACTTATCAGCAAGTAAATATTGTTGCAAGTTTTTGTTGTTTTTTTACCATTTTCTTTTGCTTGACAGGAACTAATTTTTTATTTTCACTGTCAGTAGTTTTGTATCTCAATTCATATATTTTCCCTGTGAACATAAGCATTTAAAACATTAATGTTTTATTCATTATATTAGCCAGTGTTTTTATTTCTACCACCTTATCAATTTTTTCATTTCTTTACATCTTTTTCTTACACATGTAGTTGTATTGTTTCCACATCCACATAGTTAAAAACTTTGTCATAGTGTTTCTTGATGGCATCTTGAAATATATCTGCTTTTTTATATTATATGAAGTACACACTACAAGTTTCCATCTTCACATTACCCTTCCTGTTCTCATTTTTCTTGTGTTTTTCTCTGTTTATATTTATTTACTGTTATAACTGCTAGATAAATATTACACTGAAAACAAACTTCTTTTAAATAGATCTCTTTTCCAAGATGAAAAACGACGCTTGGAGGTCAAAATCCAACAACTGGAGGAAGAACTTGAGGAGGAACAAAGCAGTTCAGAGATAATGAGAGAGAAAGCTCGGAAAGCTCAAGCACAGGCAAGAAAATGTTTTTTTTCATTTTTAGTTAAGCATCTTCAAATGATGAGAGCTTCAAAAGAAACATTATATTAGGTAAAATTTGGAGATGTACCTTTAAAAAACCATAATAGAATGTCAAAAGTACAGTAACATAATATACTCTAGAATCATTTATCTTGAAATTAAGTAAAGTTATTATTGGAGAAATTTTAGCTGTCATAGATACAGAACAATAAAAAATGAGATACCTGTAGTTTGAGAAGAGGATATACTGAATTTTGATAATTTATAGTTTGCAACATACATGATTATCACACATCCTTATTTGCTGTTAATTTCCAAATGTACTAACAAAATTATCAGCTGTGATGAGATAATAACTAGTTAGGGTAGAGGAATAAGTAAAATTTATTTATCAACAATTGATTCATACTAGTATGTTGTCTATACATGTTAACACTTTACAGATTGAACAACTAACAGTAGATCTGACAAGTGAACAATCTGCAAGTCAGAGCCTAGAAAATAGTCGGATGGTTCTTGAGAGACAGGTAAGAAAATTGTCTGAGCGTTTTTCAATACAATTTATGTTATGATAAATAAATGTTGTCATTATACACTAAAAAGTGTCCTGAGAAGTAATACAAACAAGAACTAATGTAAATCAAATTCAGAATGGTGAAGGACTTTCTTAACCCTTGCCAGATAAGGCATCCCAGCATCTTGATGTGGGTCCAAACAAAGGAATTATTCTGAAAATTTTTGGATTATATTCATTAGACAAAAAGAAGACACTTGGCACTATCTTTTGAGGTTTAAGTTACTGAACCAAATTCCAAACCACAAGATCTAATATAGAGAAGTTAACTTGTTAATGTAAAATAAATATCTATGAATTAAGTAAAACTGTGCTTCCAGACCAGATAAGAAAACAACGTATTAAAAGCTATCCCAATCGAGTTGATATACCAACTGAATTGGAGCTTTGTCAACTAATTACTGTATTAACTAGAAAACAAAACATTGTACAGAATGGTATCATTATATTCAAAAAGAGGAATCAGAATCCTGTATCAGAAATCATTAGTATCCATATTTTGTGAAATTATAACAGTGCAGTAAAACCTGAAGATGCAGCATTGGAGTTTAAGTAGATGCACAACTGATTGTAAGATGATCTCCCTAGCAGTTCTCAAACTAAAAATGTCATTTCTGCAATGAGTTAATACATGAATGTTATGTAAATGTTGTGTAAATATTTTGTAAGCGACAACATGTCGTGTTGTGTTTAAATTTTCATTTCCATATTTATATTATTGTTTCGAAGTTTAAACTAATAAAATATGTTGTTATTCATTTAGGGTAACATTTAGAATTTTCTTGAATTAAGTAGACCAATCATATGTTTGTAAATGAAATGCTGGCGACTTCATGTCTAGACGTTTAGTCTCACGCAAGAACAGACATGCGCGGATTGCTCTGGAGATCTGTAGAAATTTTGCGGTGTTTCAAGGAGTCTAGGCCTACAATATATAAACAGACGAAGATGCGAGGAGAGTAAAGAGAGTCAGACATTAGTTTTATTTCAAAAGAAGAGAGTCAGTTATTTGAGAAAGATTAAGTGTTTACTGTGATTATTCAACTTGGATTTGTGACTGAAGTTAGATCTACGGAAGCTGTGATTTTACTTCGTCAATCTCTACGATTCATCCGAATTAGTGGTTATACTAAAAGTCAACATGTGTGGAACAATTTACGGGAAAACAAAAAAATTAAAGGCGACAATTTTGTGACGTTCATCGGAAGCATCGTGAAAAGAACTTCGTCGAATTTACTGAACTTCTTCATTTAAGCTTCGGAATTTCTTCGTGGGACCAAATTCACACCCTAGACTGGAATTTGAGACTTTCATTTTAGATTGTTATATTAGATACAGGCCAGTACTATTTTGTATTGTGATTAATTTTGAAGGTTGAAACTAATACCATTTTGTTTTGTAATTAACTTTGAAGGTTTAAACTTAATATCTGTCATTGTTATTATATAATTTATGTTATATCTGTTAATATTTTAGTGTAATAAATTATACAAGCTGTTATCTGTGTCTTTCTGTTGTGTTTAGTCTACATAAAACATAAAAAATACATAACATGAAGGATAGCATAATGCCCAGTATGGTACCACCATAGTATAATCCATATTGATTTCAACATGTGTCATATTCTCATTGCTATTCAGTTTTGTTTTTCAAAAGTTGTGCTAAGCTTCATTCTTCAAGCTCTATTGAAATAATCCAAAATCACTGGTTTCCAAAATGACCCCTACCTTATGACCATCCTAGACTCAGTATCAGTACTAAAAGATCCTGGGCTGGTTTGTGTGGTCAGTGTTAAACAAGAAAATTCAACTTCCTCTCTCCCAGTTATTTCATCTATTAATACTAATTTTTGAAAATATTGGGAAAACTAATCAGAATGGAGAAACTTCCTTTTTCAAATTCCTGAAATTTAACCACAAGTCAAAATTTATTTTAATTATGGATGCATATTCAAGAACATAAATCAGTATGAATGATATATATTTGGCTAAGACAAAGTGTTTGTAAAACAAGATTTTATAATTCATTTATTTAATTATAGTATTTTCACTTGCTAACTACCCCGTGTCTGAAGGTTGTTGTATGGTATTCAAAGAAATGTTTGTGTCTTTATAAATATATAGTACATAAAAATAGAGAGAGAGATTAACCATGATACAATTTTTGAAGCCTGTACAAAAAAAAAAGATATAAAATACACAAGAACTTGCATGTGCACCTTGGACATGTCATGCCTAACACCAGCTAGTATTAAAAACAGGAATGTAATTACTTCATAGAGCTCAGTGTGACAGGAGTTGTTGGACAAACTACAATTGTGTTTGTTATGGCTTTTTAGAATAAAGAATTACGTGCCAAATTAGAAGATTTAGAAACATCCCATCGTGCCAAGGCTAAAGTAACTATCTCAACTCTAGAATCCAAGGTTAGTCAGCTGGAGGAACAACTTGAAATGGAATCCAGGTAAAAAGACACAGAAAAACTGCATGCTGATAACTGTAAAAGTTGGAAAGAAGTACAACGAGTTAAAATAATTATGATCATGTAAAGGTGACATGGGTCTTTTTGATCAATTAAATTGGACATGTTGAAATTAATTCCATCTAAAATTTACAAATAGATGATCATCAAAAGAAACTGGAAATTTTAATAAATTTTAAGTAGAATAAAAGTTGTACATAGGAATAACAAAAGCATTTAAAATTGTGTCAGAATAAACTAACCAGCTACAGTAACACATGAGTCCAGGTGACCTAAACATTAGCAGTTGGATCTAAGTGACTTTAAAGCAATTAAAGTAATTTAGTAAACTCATCTCTACTAAAGCCAAATTACTTAATTTAAGTAAAGGTCTAAAATTTCTGAAAACAGGATTTGCATAAATTTTTGTAAATACTTAAGATCCAGGTATAATTTAACTTATTGCATCACAGTTTACCCCTGTCACAAATGATTAGTGTCTTTTAGGAATCAAATGCACGTCTGTGTTTCATGTTTCAAAATTTAAGTAATGATAATAATTCATATTGTATTTCAACATTTTTAACTCAAAAATATTTTTAAGCTATTATTTTGTAATTTTATAACATTTATATATTGTATTTGACAAACTAATATTAAACTTTCGTTCCTACAGATCTTCAAGAAGTTTATCCTATAAACAATGTGTTTGTCAGGTTTTATAAGTTCTTCTTCCCATACCACAACGTAGGTTTATAAACACTAAGAAACTATGCTTTCTTAAGGATAATGGCCCAGCATGGCCAGGTGGTTAAGGCACTCTACTTGTAATCTGAGGGTCACGGGTTCGAATCTCAGTCATGCCAAAAATGCTTGCCCTTCTGGCCATGGGGGTGTGATAATATGATGATCAATCCCACTGACAGACAGTAGCCCAAGAGTTGGCAGTAGACATTGATAACTAGCTGCCTTCTCTCTAGTCTTGCACTGCAAAATTAGGGATGGCTAATGCAGATCGCCCTCGTGTAACTTTCCGCAAAATTCAGATTAAACCTCCTTGAGGATATAATTATCTATGTTTTGTATCTTTCTTGATTATACTTTGTTAATGCTACAGTATATAGTCTAAAACATTGCTATAATGAATCACAGTTTTGATGATAACTACAGGCAAAGTTTTAAAATCCTTACATAGAACAGGCTTTATACTATTTAGGTTGCTATAGAGTAAATTAATTTGTGAGTAACTATTTATAGTTTCTTTGGGAAAGCGAGTAGACAGAACTCTTGGAGAAGTAAACAATAGAAGCTAATGAATGTTTTTGAAGATTCAGGGACAAACTTTGTATTTGTGAATTTTTATAGTAACTTTGGATGATGTTTGTTTCTGAAAACATTTTCATTGTAAATTATATCTGTCTGAAAAAATTATAGAATTTTTATTTTTTTATCTGACAAGAAGTTATGTAAACTTAGTTTGAGCAGATACATTAGACAACAGTAAAACATTCTGATGTCTCAAATTTTTATATATTGACTATCATTGTACTTAAGTAATGTAAAGAACTGAAATTACTTTTATTTGTTAAAAACAAACCATACTGGTCATACTTTACCAGGAATATTGGTAAAGATGAAAATACAAATATTTTTATTTAATCTAAGAAAGGAAATCCTAGCACCACTGTGAAAAAAATATGCCATGAGTCATAAATAAAATTCTCAGTTTTCTTCATTTTTTTGTTTGTTACTATCTAACGTGATAACTATTGTAATGGGCAAAATGAAGTTTCCAAATAAATATGTTAATGTTTATCAGTAAAGTTGAAACTTACTAGTTATATAAAATGGAACTTTTTGATCAACAGTAAAACAAGTTCACTTCTAAGGTGAAAGTAAGTATTTTAGAAAAATCACATCATAACAAAAAATGTAAAAAGTAAATCACACTTTGGAAATTTGTTTAATGTATGTAGTTCATTTTTGATAATTTTGTATTAAATTGTATTCAATTGGATTAAGTGCTTCCACTCTGAGAATGGGAAAAAAATGTCAAGAATTAAAGTCCAGAAAGGGAGAAAGGTTCTGATAAGTATAAATAATTGAAATTTTATTTTTAGCAACCTTTTGTTTCATCTATGTTGTTCTGTTTCATAAATTAAACACTAAAACATTCATGGCTGACCCTTGTCATTCAAATATTTCTCAAACTTTCTATTAAACGCTCTGAAGATAACTTCAAATACCACCACATCAGAAGACCAATCAATCTGCTAAAAAGATGACTCCCACCCAACCAAAATTTATATTTGTCCCCTAGTCTTACTGTTCTCACTATTAAAAACAAAAAGTGATGATGATACATTAAACCTATTAGTAACAATAATAATATCTGACTCTTCCCTTTTTCAAGAGAAAGTAATTTCAGAAATCTTAACCTATCCTTGTATTAAAAACCTTTCCATCCTGGGTATCATCCTATCAGCCCTCCTCTGAGCACAGCTGTAATTCCAAATGAGGCATAACCAGTGACATATAAAATTAAATTATAATATCTTTAGACTTGTATTCAGTGTATCTTAGATCTAGCCTAAAATACTATTTGCCCTACCACTAGCAACAGCACATTTCTTGGATGGCTTAGCGAGACTGATCAACTGGAATGCCATGATCTGTTTCTTCCACAACTGTTAAAATTATTTTCATCAAACTTGTTCTTGTAATTAAAATTGTGATATTCCATATGTATTACTTTGTATTTATTTGCCACACTTGCTAATATTTAATCCCTTTTGTAAAGTGGTAGCATCCTTGTCACAGCCAGCAACACCCAAAACTTAAATAATCTATTTCCCATTCCTTCAACTACATCATTGATGTAAACCAAAATGAGCAAAGGTCCTAACAATGAGCTCTGTGGGATTTTCTATTTAATAACCAACTTAACCTCACACCTATGGATACAACAGTGTAAGTTTTTTTATAAACATTTTTAAGTGATTTATTAGCAGCAGTGTTTTATTTTATCATTAACTGATGAACTTGTGTAATCAAAAATCATAGAACTGTTTGTAGTTGTATAATGTTTATGTTTGATATTTCCTTTCTGGTTAGAAACTTATATATATATCCTAATATGTATATACAGAAAGATATTTATAAATCAAATGAGCTTTAATTTAAATAGAAGAAAATTGTTCGTGTAGTATAAGTGATATTTATTCAATTTCCAACAGAGAAAGACAAACAGCAACAAAAATTGCTCGTAAGATGGACAAGAGAGTAAAAGAAGCACTGTTGCAATTAGAAGATGAAATACATCATACTGAACAGTACAAAGAACAAGTAAGCTACAGTACAGAGTTTTGTAACTTTTTAAAATGAAGAATGTTCCTGCGATCCTTATTAGTACCAAATGTGTGATAAGATTATTTATATTACTAGCAAATGTATTGATGTGATGCACTGTGAGAGGTTTATGAAAATGAATCATATCATTCAACATCAATTATATAGAAGTTGTAAATTTTAATTTTCTACCAGATGTGAATATAAAGTGTTCTAGTTTTTGTCCTAAATACACGAGTAACAAATGAAAGAACATAGACTTTATGTATACCCAATGTGGTAAAAAAGAAAATTGGAGAAATCTCAACTGTACCACACTAATATTTTTATATTTAACCATCACTGGAGTTATGAACTCTATTTATTTGAAAAGAATAACTTCTTGAAACATCTCAAATCGTTCCATAGTTGCTTATATTGTATTTGGTAGGTCCAAATACAAAAGCCCAGAAGAAGTTAGAGGGCAAACAAACACACAGATGAAATTCTCCCAAATTATAGTTAAATCATTACTGTGTTTTTTAAGCTGATCATTGTACAACAGATTTTTTTTTCGTGAACGTAAGTTCTATGTCATTCTGTGTATGGTTAATATTATTTTTTTATATTTCAGTTAGTATAAAATAATCACTGTTGATAACACAGAGATCTGCTGTAAATGGTTTCAGTTGAACTAAAATGCATGCTAAATCATAATAGTGCATATTTCAATTGTAACTAAATTAAATGAAACTTTTTTTATGCTGAAGTTACTTTGGGATATCTTAAAAAATGTTTATTACAACGTAACTTTCCCATAAAATTTCAAACCATTTGCCTCTCTCACAGATAGAAAAAGTGAACAGCCGATTACAAGCTTTGAAACGGCAATTAGATGAAGCAGAAGAAGAGTGCTCTCGTGAAAAAGCTCAGAGACGTAAAGTTCAACGGGAACTTGAAGATACTTTGGAATCTAATGAATCTATGTCTCGTGAGCTGATTAATTTAAAAAACAAAATAAGGTAAATGAATAAAACTTTGTCCCTTTTTCTCTCTGTAGAACAATAATAGTATATATTAATATTAATTTTTAAAGTAGAAAATACATTAATCACTTCTATGTTAACTTCTGCTAACTCACATTTATGAAAAATATTGTAAGTGGCTTCACTTAATTTATATCTTGAATAAAAGTCCTCTACAGTACAGAGTAAGGTACTGGCTGCTACTATATTTATTTTGTAAACTTTCAAATATTAGTAGAGGATGAAAGAGGTAGAATCTTGGATTTGTTTCACTAGTCTTATTTCACATACTTGAAAACTGAATTCCTATTAATGATAGATAAAAGCAAATATCTTTCTACTCTTGACTTTAAGCACCAAAAGCCTGATAAGTAATATAACTTAAGTTAGAAAACTCAATAAGAAGGTATGTAATGGTCGTAATTTAATTGTCAAAACTGCATAATAGCAATTAATGTTTTTACATCTACATATGTGTCAACCAGTTTTGGGTTTTACCTGTAGTTATTACTGTGAAAACATGTAATACTTCTTGAATTAACCACATGGTTGCATAACATACCTGTTTGTAGGGAGCTTCCATTTTGAAAGAAGGAAACTATGTGCTGATACACTCGCTTCTTTGCAGTAATACAGTGATGTGTTGATGTGTTATTGGAAGGAACTGAAAAGGAGCACAAATTACGATAATGATACTGTATTTTACAAAAAAACAAAAATTAAAAGTCCAGAACACAAGTGTGATGTTAAATTCATGTAGACAGCAGTATGGCTGCAGACTTTCTGAATTAATAATAACAATAAAAAAGTTATTATACCCACCCTGTAGGTATTGACAGGTATGCATCTAATACATCTTAATTACAGCAAATAACAGAATAATATATTTTAGTAACTATAACAGTACAAAATGTTGAAACTTTACACTGATGTTAAGCAGATTTAACTTAAGATAAATGAATTAAAAACATTACAAATCCAGCACTGTGTAGATATAAGTGATCAAAATATCACTCAGAATCTTAAAGTGAAAAACTCATCACCCACCATATTAAAACAATTAGCTATGTGTTGGAAAATAAAACATTTAGATTAAAGAAGAAACCTCAATTTAAAGCTTTTCAACGTTTTGTCTATTTTTTGAAAGTTTACATGTTTTGAAAAACTTTTGAAAGAAGAATATTCTTTTTGTTGGATTTTCTGCTTTTAAAGTATTTGACTTTAACTGCTGTGAATAATATTAAATATTTGTTTTAATAAGTTGATACTTTATCAAGTAATCATCACAGTAATATTTAATACATCTAATGATTGTTACTAGTACTGATGCAATATAGTAGTACTCAATATAAGTATCTAGATACTGAGTTTTACCAATGGTTTGTTACAAAGTTTGTTACTCTTGACTGTAAAATTTAATTAGAAACTATGTATAATATTAATAGTTGTAATATACTTAGTATAAGCAAATATGGTTTCTGCTACAATTTGAAGTAATTATAAAACAAGAAAAAAGAGAATTTTTATTTATTTTGCATCTTTTGTGGTGATTACAAGGCTGGTCAAACTGACCGACTTTATGTAAAATTGGGGTAGTGAATATAGCAGATAAAATATGAAGATTTATTGAAACAAGGGCTATAAATTTATTTTAGAGGTTTTAGAGATTGCACTAAAGAAATTTCTTAATATTTAGATGGAGAAAAGTATCTTTAAACTGAACATTAAAATCGCTTTGCATTCAGAGCAGTGACTACTTTGACCACATATGTTAAAGTGTTAATTTTTATCAAAAATACTTTTAGATTTTTTTGTTGTTGTTGTTGTACCAAAGACTTAACATTTACTGGAAATCTGCCACAGTTTGGGAAGATACATAAATTGTATCATACTGATGTACTGATACAACTGTGTCATAATATGATACTTTTATCAAATTGCTGAATCTCCATAAACTAAATTAGTACTTACTGGATATAGATTACAAAATTGTTTGTTTAAGGAGTCTCGTAGAAAAATGTCATTGTCGTTACTTTTTCATTTCTGAAATAATTTGAAAAAAATTTCTTGACTGACAGGTCAAGCACTATTATTACTATCATTAGTGAGATATAATACTTAAAATTTATGTTTCTGGTATTGCAAAGAAAAAAGTTTTAGCATCTTTCAGTATCATTAGGGTTTTTAATTGAGACATTAGGTTTCAAATTCCTTGTTATAGATATTGGGTGAAGTCTTTCCTATCTACAAATGCAAACATGTTTAAACTATAGAATTTTATTTTAAATTACAGGATTCAAAATGCTCAATATGCATATGTAAGGGTTTTTGTCAAAACAAAAAGGAAAATAATACTAGTAAATAAAATGTTCACCATATTTATTTCTATGTGTAAACTAACAAGAGTTTCAACACTTGTGTTAGAAAGTTTCAGTATTATATAATTATAGTTATTGCATGATTTGTTTTCTAAACTTATTAAAAAAACACATTTTCTTTTTGATTAGATTTAAAGTATATCATAAAGATGGAAATAACCAAAGATTATCACTTACTGTTTTTATTATATCTTACTTCTATGAAAGTTTCTTAGAATCAATTTTTATCACTAGAAGAGGTGGAGCCTTGGCTATTTCATCATCTCGCTTTTCTGGGATGAAACGAGGATCCATAACCACAACTGAAAGTGGTAGTGGAGATGAGGGAACAGCAAATTTACTTGAAGACTCGATGGACGATGAAAGCCAGGCTTGATATTTGAAGTATTAGATTTGGGATTACAGTGAAACAAACATTTCCAAATGGAAATGTGAAGTGAGGATTTTTTTTATTTAGGAATTGAATATTGCAGTAAAATAGCCTGTGCTCTGTACAATAAAGAAAATTTATTACTTCCTTATATTCAAGGCTTTGTTATGTGACCGCCAAGTTCTAGTTAACAAAACTTGGCTTTATAAGCGAGTCATGTAAGATTAACTGTTTGATATTATGTTTATCAGATTAAACGTTTCAACATCTTTAACCTTTTGAATCCATTTACACATTAGTAATTTTGTCTTTATTGCTTATAACATAAAGTGGAGACTAAATATGTGCAAATCCAGTTGTTGGTATAATTACACAAATTCTGATAAACTCTAGATTCTGTCTTCAAACTTTCCAATGTATGGTGCTGTTCTTGTGCAAATAAATTAAGTATAAAAAAATGTATTATGTTAGAAATACATATCCTTTGGTGGTTAAGGAAAATTACTTCCATATTTGTTTCTTTGTTGTTTCTTTTGACAGATCTGTGTATTTCTTAATTGTATGCATCAAATGTAGTTTATTTTCCAAAACAGTGTTTCTAAATCTTTTCAAGTTATGATATTTGTTTAGTTTTATAGATATTGTGATCCACGAGGATCAAAATATTTATTTCCACCCTAATTTTTTATATGTAAATATAGATAGGTAGTATATATATATATATATAATTTTTATATTGTTTAAAGAAATTAAAAATGCACCATGTTGCTAATTTAAAACTGTCAGTCTAATTTGTTTCATCATGCCAAATGGATCTTTATTTTTGTAAGACTGCTCCTAAAAATGACCACCAAAAATAAAAGAATTAATAAAACTTTAGCAGTTTTAAAGTGGTTTGCAAGTTTTTATTTACAGTTCTGTAAATTAAGAAAAAAGAATATTAAATAGTCAATACTTACTTGAATTTGGTTGTGTGTTGATAGCTGTTAAGAAGCTGCTACTTCTTTTTGAAATAATTTAGTTCATTTAGTGAGCTGGGCAAATAAATGGTAGATGTGTTAATTACAATAAATACAAGATAATGCATGTGGGTTATCATAGTTTAAATTATAAATTTAACCTAAACATTGTCACAAAAGAAAGGGATCTTGATGTGATGTTTGATCAGTTCAAGTCATCCAAGCATTGGTATTTTCCCAGTGGTATGGCAAATAGTATTTTAGGTTGTATCTATATAAAATTTGAATGCAAGTCAGAAAGGTTATAATTTTATTGTGTAGGTCACTGGTTAGGCTACATTTGGAATGTTGTGTTCATTGGAAGGACATTACATTGTTGTAAAGATGTTCAGAACTAAGTTTACTAGAATGTTGCATTTAATGGAGGGGACTGTCATACAAGAATACATTAAAATCTCTGAAGTTCTTTTCTAATGAATAAAAAGAGGTTGAAGTGTTTAAGATTGTTGAAGGAACTGAGAGAGGTGATGCATCTCTTCATATTTAATAGTATAAATTATAAGAACAGGTGACACAAATATAACTTTTGATAAGGTAAGAGTCATCTTTAGCTAAAAGTTATTTTTCTAACAGGGTAGTTAGCCTCTGGAATGGGGTTGCTTTTTGATGTTGTGAAGGCGTTAAATTTAAGTGAGTTTAAGAGGGAACTTTGCAATTATATAAATGACAAGTACTGGCTTTAAGTATTTTTTTTAATTTACTTATTTGATATCTTTAGTTTATAGGATAAAACAGCTGAGATGGACCAGTTGGTCCCTTCTTGTCTGTAAACATTGTTATGCTGAACACAAATGTTAAATGATTATTGTTCACAAGTTACTTATAGAAACTCTTGGACATTTTTTAACTTGAATTGCTTTTTACTTGTGAAATTCTAGTATGTATGTATCAAAAATTATAAACATAAAGCAATCTTAGTAATTTTGTATTTTATATTATTTTCTTTGTCATTTAAAATTTGTATTTAGTAAAATATCATAGGTAACTCTGGCCTGACATGGAAAAGGATTCTTTATCATTTAAATTGTATATAAAATATACAAAATTATTGTAAATATTGCGTTTTATCATCTCCTTTGTTATTTTAATCAGAATACTTAGTATTTTCTAAACAATTTTATGTTTTGTAACTTGAGTTAAATTTAAACTTTTTATAAAATATTAATTTGTTTTAAAATGTACTAATATGTGGTATTCACCAGAGTGTAAAATTATTTGTATTCACACTTGATGCTACAATGGGTTAAACTTTGAAGGAGGGAGCTGTAAAGCTTTCCATCTGTGGTTTAGAGTTGATTTTACAATTATTCTGACATTACACACACAAGTTTCTTAGAGAAATAGAATTTTCTTAATATTTGAATAAAACATGGAACATTTTTAGACATTGGAATTATACATTAATTTTGTTTTCTGACTGCTATTATTAGTAGTAAGTTACATCTGTTGATTTCATATAATTGTATACGAGTAGACCCAAAGCTGTGCTTGTAAGGACAACCATAAGTTTTCTAAAGTCCTATATGAAAAATTACCTAGATTGATAACTGACTCAAATGGTATATTCTCAAATATTTAAATATTTTACCCAATATTTCAAACAAACTTTGATTTAAAATAAAAGGCCTACTTTTACTCTACATTGCTTTTGACATTCATTGAAGATTTTACTGCTTATATAAGTGTGGGGTACAGATAGGTTACTGCTTTGCACCATTAATTGCCAAACCAACTAACCAATATAAGTGTGTTAAAGGGTGTGGATTTCTCATATCTGGAATTTTTCAAGCAAGATGGAAAATTAATCTCAATATTTTTGTTAAAGAACAATCTCTTGAAGTGTGGGGATAATCTGGCTAATTGGATAGAAAAGTGGGTTAACTCCATTTGTAACAACCTTTTACACCCTTTCATCCATCCAAACTGGATTAATGTGATGAGTCAAGTACCTCAGGGCTCAGTATTAGGACCTTTGCTCTTTTATATTTCCATTAATGAAACAGAGGAAGTAATAGTCAATAAGTTACTATAATTTGCAAATGATATTAAAGTCTTAGGTGTTGCTGATTGTGAGAAGGATGCTGCTGGTTTACCAAGGATTTAGATCATTTAGTAACTTGGACCAATAAATTGCAAATGGTTAATTATAATAGCATCAAGGAAATGCATGTGGATTATCATAAATTATAAATATAATTTGAATGGGAATAATCTTAACAGTGTTGTGAAGAAAAAGGATTTTTTTGCTTTAGTTGATCCATCTCTTAAGCTATCCAGACAGCAGCTTTTGCTAGTGGTAGGACAATTAAGACTTAATTTGTATAAGTATCAATATTTAAAACAAGTCTGAAGAGGTTATTTTGTGAATAAGTCACTGGTTATGTCACATTTAGAGAAAGGTTAGTACAATAATACCTGGCATGTTAAGGTTATTATATGAGGACAAGTTAAGATTTTTGATATTGTTTTCTCTTGACAAAAAACAATGAGAGGGGAACTGACCTGAGGTGTTTAATATTTTAGAGATTTGAGTGTCGATGCATTGTCTTCTTTTTGTACTTGGTGGTGAGAATAAGATTAGGAGACTCAATCACAAATTTTGGCATGGTAGAAGCTGGATTTATTTTCTCACATGGTAGCTGTCCTTTAGATTGAATTATCTTCAGAGATAGTAAAAGCAATAAATTTAATTTGGTTTAAAAGAAGGCTTATATATATTTGAATTATTATGGTTACCTTTGACTTGATTTTTCTTTTAAAAGTTTTATTTATTGAAGGATGGCCAGGTGGGTTAAGGCGTACGACTGGTAATCCCAGGGTTTGAATCCCTGTTGCACCAAACATGCTCGCCTTTTCAGCCGTGGAACGTTAAAACTGTACGATCATTCCTGCTGTTCCTTAATAAGAGTAGCCCAAGAGTGAGTTGGCAGTGGGTGGTGATGACCAGCTGCCTTCCCTCTAGTCTTACACTGCTAAATTAGGAATGGCTAGTGCAGATAGCCCTCGAGTAGCTTTGCGCGAAATTAAAAAAAAATTATCGAAGGGGTCAGCCTACATGTATGAATAGGTCCTTAAATATTATAATAAATAAATGAAATTTTAATCACATTATCTGACATATGATGTTCATCCACAAGTATTTATATAGCTCGTGTGTTTTTATTTGTTTACATTATTACTGTTTCACAGTTGAGTTCTTTAGGTTTATAAATCGTAATTACATTCTCATTTCAGATAGTAAATCTAATTTCATTTTTTATTGATGTCAGTTAAGCTAATCATCAAATGGTAGCATGTATTTCTAAGTATGAAGTTCGTCTATAGGTAAAAACGAGGTTTAAATGCTTATGAAGCTAAATGTTTGTTAATACAATTTTATATCATATTCCGGTAAGATCCTATTTGACTGTGACGTAATCATACAAGTTAACCCTTTACAGGTTTAAGATCTGGGCTGTAGGTGGCCTTTCTATAAAGCCAAAAATAAACAAACATCAGTCTTTTCAATAGTTTATTAGGAATATTTGAAATCACTTCCATCTTAAAAAACCACACTTTTAGAATATTCCTACTTCAGGACAATTTTAAATACTGTACTTACATTTATAAAATTGTATTAATGAAATGTGAATATATAATTTGATATATTTATTACTAGATGGTGCTCGTTTGCACAATTAATTTTTCCAAATATTTCATAATCGAATTATTTGATACATACACAATGTCAGATACTTACTTGAATTAACTAATAAATAAATATATATTATGATATTTTCAGTAATGAAAACTGGTATACTGTGAAATACTAATCAATGAATAAATATCACTGTCCCCACTATAGTGTAATTTATTTGTCAGTAAGTATGAGTATGCAATCAGTTATTTGTCGGTCAATACTTATATTAGTGACTTTGTCATCCCTGAAAAATGGTATAATGTAACCTATTCTTGAGTGAATACTACTATGCTGCAGTTTATTCATAAGTGAATTTTGGTATATACTGATTTATTCATCAGTAAATATTGATGTAATGCAACTTGATCATCAGTGAATACTGGTATACTGTGCCTTATTCATCAGTGACCTGTGGTTTATTACGAGATATCAGTGAATTCTGGTATATTATGTGTTCATCAGAGGATATAACTTTGCTATACGTTAGATCACAGTATACCATTGTTCTCTGATGAATATTTGTCAAGGAATGCTGTTATTGTGTGGTTTAATCATCAGTGAATACAGTTATACAGTATTTATATCAGTGAATATTAGGTACTGTGCTTTTATTGGCGGTTTGTTTATAAATGATAAATCTAGTTCAGTCTTCTAAAATTAATTACAGGATATGGATGACGTTGGACAAACCTCAGCTCGCATGGTGACTCATTAGAAAGGTCTAGTGTGTTCTTAAGTATAGTGAGTAGGAATATGGAAAACGGGCTACAACAACGAGCACACGAGATGAGTTATGCACATGTTTCGAAATTATGGCACGAGAGAAGAAAAGGAAATAGTGTGGGTTTGAAATGGAAAATACATTTATCAGAATAATAGTAATATAAAGGGCAACAAGTAATTCTTCCCTTATAATAATATTTGGAGTAACATATCCTGTTGTTATTGGTGTTCCCAAGGGAAGCATAAGTTACTCCTATTGACATTGCAAGGTTGGTTAGAGTGCTTGACTTGCGTTATAATGTTACGGTCAATTCCACTATTCGTTGACAAAAGAGTAGCCCAAAAGTTGGCGATGGGTGGTAGTGACTAGCTGTCTTCCCTTTATAGTCTTTTGCTCATAAATTAGGGACTACTAGCGTAGCTCAACATTTTTTTTGTAAGGTTTCTTCCTTATTAGCTAATGATATGAAAAGAACATTAACGGCATTCGACACACAGCTTAGTTTGGTAAAGCCTTTTTCTTCTCACTAGAGTTGCAGGTTTAAATCCTGTTTGATCTCAGTTTTCACATTTTAATACATTTATAAATATATAGACTTAAGTAAATTTTCATTATGAATATACATCTGAACAAATTGATTTAATTCATTCCTTAATTTTTTTAATGTTATACGTATGTTCTGTAAAATGCGAAAGTATATGTAAATATTATTAAAAATCATGCACGTGTAATATAGAAGAATCGAATGTCTGGTACATTTCTGTCTATATTAAGTACATCGTGTGAAAAAATAGTCTGAAGATATATATATCGTGAATATCATAACGTTATCAATTTATATAGAAACAACGGGTATCGGCAGTAAGCTGCGTTAACTATATTATGGAGACAGGCGTGGCCTAATATTTAGCATGCTTTGACTGTGAATCCGAGGGTTGGTGATTTGCGGGTGAAACGTGCTCCGCACTTTGGGAACGAAATACGTTATAATATTGTCATTCAAATTCCACTATTCAATCAGACAAGATTAACCCTAGTGCTAATAATTTCTTTCCTGTAATCTAGCAGTTAAACAACTGTGTTGCCAGTGCACAGCCTTTTGAACGACTGTGAGAACCAAACAAAAAAAGAATCTATAAATGAAGTCGAGGTATAAGCCGTTCTTTCATTTGCCTTAGTCTGTGGTTTCTTTACAGGTATTTATGCAAAGCAGTTCAAGGTATTTCTGAGCTGACATTCCAAATTTTGAACTGCCAACGATGGCCCCAAAGTAGGGCTATGATTATTTTTTTCAGTAACGAGATGCGAACATTAAACCTGCAGATCCACAATCCTGTACGCTGTAACCTGATGACTAAAGTATATAAATTAGAAAAGAGAGAGCGAGAGAAAAAAAAATTGTTAACAAAGGAGGGTGGAAACTTATCCGTAGTTTTACAGATAGATTTTGAATAGATTTCACAAAATATGATCATATCATACGTGAGATATAAAGAGAACAACAAATGTATTATGGAGCTATTTAAACAGCATCACATTAAGTTCCCTGATTTATATATTTTTGTTGTTCTGTTTATACTGTATATCTCGTATGATGTGAGTATATTTTGTGAAATCTATTCAAACTGCTTGTACAAAATAAAGCAATTCTCTTATGTCTTGCCTCATCAGTCAAACAGGAAGTACTTACGTAGGGTTTAGACTACATAAGAGCAGTAATAATTAAATGCAATTATTAGACTTATGTAATAGTACTATAATCAGCATAAAAACACACACGATAGTGTAAAATATGAGAAATATAAAATTTTATGAATTGTACAGATGTGATATCCACCATAAAAGAAAAATAACGATAAAAATATTCAATACGAAACAAAAAAAAATCCTAACAATACAGAACTTCTGTGTATTATACAAATAACTTAAGCACTCGTTTAACCTCCAACATGTTTTTTGCGCAGTTGTTATGAGAGCGTTTTTTTTATTATTAAAATCATATTAGTTCAGTTAATGTTTGTTTAAAAATAGTTAAGAATAATGACGAACTTACGCAGCAGACACTTTCACTTGCGTTAATTTTTTATTGTTATTGTTGCTTTATTTTGAAATAAAATTTCGTTGGATAATTTTTATACTAGGTAAAGATGGATATTCGTTCGTGGACTTTAAAACTCGTAACTTCTAAAGTAATTTTGTATTCGTAAACGAACTCGCTTGTCACACTTGAAGTAATTGTTGATTTCTCAATTCCATAACTAGTTTATAATATAAGTAATTAATATCCAAATGTTTATTTTTCATTGTAACAGATATCTTAATTTATTCTTCTATTTCTCTACTTAGAATGTGTAGTTTTATTCAAGTAACATCCTTATAAACGCAATGACAAAAGTTACAGACATGCACCAATTTTCTTGTTTAAAAATTACATAGTATAAAGAATATTCCATAGCTGGTAGAAATTTAACTTTTCGCCTGTGTCTTCCCTAACGAAGACCAGGTCCATTTCGAGGAGTGTCATAGATACTCGTACAAATTTGTGCGAATTTAAAGTTATCCCCTTACATATGTTATTTGGAATAATCTTAACTTGTGTAATCTAAGCACTGTGAGATACTGCACCATGCTTCGATCTGAATTAAATGTGTGTTACAACACAATTCTTTGCTTTGTTCTTTACGTAAGTAATTGGAAGCCTTCCTTCTGATCCCGCATCCAGGTAAAAATCATCATACGAAACGCGAAGCCGGCAGTAGGTAAAAGACTAACATCTTAGCGTGGATAAAGATGTTATTTTCTTAGTTCTGTCATTTGCACTTCCTTGCTGTTCTTTTTTTTACAACTGTGCGTAGCATCCATGGAACTTTGTTTTCTAACTGGCAAAATAATCAGGAAAGAGAAAAATATATCACCGCTACTGATGTTAGAACCAAAATATATAATGGGCTGATTTCAGAATCTAGTTAACTTTTTTAGACAAGCTTTGAACATTTGTAGCATGGCTTAGTAATTAAAGTACTTATCGGGTGGCAGTCCGGCATGGCAAGGTGGTTAAGAAGTTCGATTCATAATCTAAGGGTCACGGGTTCAAATCCTCGTCATACCAAACATGCTCGTCGTTTTAGCCGTGAGGCCTTATAATGTGACGGTCAATCTCACTTTTCGTTGGTAAAAGGTAGTCCTAGTGTTTCCAATGGCTGATGTTGATTAGTTGACTTCCCTCTAGTCTATCACCCCAAAAGTAGGGTTGGCCATCTGCGTTAGCTCTCGAATTTCTTTTCGTAAAATTTAACGAAGAACCAAACAAACATTTTTATATTAAAGACCTCGAGTAAAATCACAGTGGTGAACCAGTTATTTATTAAAACCTAACAAAACAAGTTTTAAAAGTTAGCCTCCATGCAGGGTGAATCATCTTTTTCCACTTGCACGAGTACCAACAACATGCGCTTACTTGAGTATTATACTTGTCTTTTGTATTAGATATGAAAACCGCATTTATAAGAGTCCCTCCGCTGAGATAGAGATAAGTCTACAGATTTACAACGTTAAAATCAGAGGTTCGATTCCCCTCGGTGGACACAACAGATAACCTAATTTGGCTTTACTTTAAGAAAAATAAACACACGCAAACTTTGTTTTGAGAAGAATGCTAAATGTTAAAAATCATAAGCCAAAACTGTAATTAGAACAACGAATAAATCAAGTGTTGTATATATTATCAACAAAACAGTTATCATCAACTGGTGTGGTTCTATTTAATATCTTAAGTTTATAAAAGTTCATCAATAATTTAGTAAATTAAATTAACATGTCAAAACCATAAGATCGATTTATTTCTCTTGGGTAACCAATAATTAAGACAATTTTACAAAAAAATAACTATAATTTCCAAGGTGTTAACAGAAATTTTAATGTTTATAAACAATCACTAAGACAATTTTACACTGAAAAATAATTAAGATAACTTCTTGGGATAAACAGTCACTAATAAAGGGTTATTTTCTTAGCTGGACGATAATAAAATAAATTAGTTTTACGAGTATAAGTGATAACTGAGACAAGAATAATTTCCCAAAGGAAACTACATATTTCACAGAGATAATCTTACAGTTAGTTTTACACGCAACGAAGAATACGTATCTAAAATTATAAGATACGAATTTTAGCATGTCAGTTTAAAAAAAAAAAAAAAAATTCTAATTATTTTGTTGCTTTTGTTTAACATTCAAGTTAAATTTTTTTTCTTGGCTTATTTCCTTTATCTTATATTTCACAGAGCTGTGAATTATTTTGTCTGTATTTTATACATATATATTTAGAAAGTATTTACTGTCACTTTTAATTCTATCCTTATAAAGCGAGGTTAGAGAAGTTAGGTTTCTTCTCACGTATATAAGGCCACCTAGGTCAGTTTCCGAGTCGTTCAGAGACCGGCACGACAGACTTAATTCTAGTGGCGTTTGCCTGTATTACTTTAGTCTTTAGAAACGTTAAACAATACCCTGCTTCTAAAGAAAAAATAATAATTTAAAGTGTAGTTTTCGTGATATATTGAAATGATATCTTAAACATTTATGGCATCTGCTATTTAATGTTATTTTTCTATTACTTTAAGCCATCTTGTTTGAAAAAGAAGCTATTTTTCAAAAGGTATTCTGGTTTTTGTTGAAGTCAAATTGTATTATTAATATCTGACAGTTAGTGGGTAAGATGAACAGCTTATAACATAAAAAATCGGGTTTCTGTACCAGTGGTGGGTATTGTATAGATATGAGCTAAGGTAAAACAGAAGTACGGATATATAGTCTACAATAAAGCTATGTATTACATGTAATTGTTTTATTTTCTTCTTAATTTTATAAACTTAAAAAGAGATTAAACCTACTTACTAAAATATCTCATGTATATTTTTTATTCCCTACAGAAAATATGCAAAACGTGATATTTTTTGAGTAGTACAAATGCATATAATTTAAATCATCCTTGAATACTGTCACAAAATACTGTAGGCTTAGCAATAATACAGAAACGTCGTTATCCCAAAACTTATAATAGTTTCTCTAACTGTTGATTAACCTAGTTCGTGCAAAACTTGAAGTATAGGGCTGCTTAGTGTTTCTCTCTGATTCACTCAGAGCTTTAGCAGAATATTGATCCATTATGTACATAATGTTTTGTTGTTGTTGTTTTTTGGTGTGATATTTTTGCTCTGATTCATATACAAAACTGAAATTTTAATATCTAAAAGAAATCGTTGGTAAAGGATTAAAGTGATGCTTAGGGTTTTTATCATTGAAAGAAACACATTTGAAAGAACTCGTTGGAGTAGGAATAGCCTTGTTGCTAGCCTTTAGTCCAAAAGATCCAAGGTTTGCTCCGCATTGCTGCTTAAACATGCTCTACGTTTTCAGCCATGGTTGTGTTATGATAGTGGCAGACAATCCCATTTAATTGGTTCAAACCCTTTATTATGGTAGTGCTACCTTATTGTTAGATAGTAGTTCTAAGTTAAGAATGATTATAACTAATCATAGGGATCTATGACCTAACCATTTATACCACGAGTGCATTTAGTATCACTAAGCGAAAGGGATTGTAATTCAACGGTTCCCAAACTGCAGGTCGCGATCCACTGGTGGGTCGCATCAAAAGACACGGAAAACCACATGTTTATTTTAAATTATCTACAGAACAGTGATTCAAAAACTTTTAACAAACAGAACACAAGAAGAACATATGAAAGAACAACTGAAATAGTAAATCTCCCCTTTTCCTTATTAAACACCGATCTCAGAACTTGTCTTCATTCTCAGATAGGTTGTAGGTTGGAAAAGTTCAAGACCCCCTGTCTTGATATACCAATGGTTTTCTCTTGAGGGAAGCCTGGCATGACCAGGCAGTTATGGCGCTTGATTCACAATCTGAGGGTCGCGGGTTCAAATCCCAGTCCTATCAAACATGTTCACCCTTTCAGCCGGGGGGCATTATAATGTGACGGTCAATCACACTATTCGTTGGTAAAAGAATAGCCCAAGAATTGGCGGTGGGTGGCAAGAACTAGTTGCTTTTCCTCTAATCTTTCAGGCCTGGCATAGCCGAGCGCGTTAAGGCGTGCACTCGTAATCCGAGGGTCGCGGGTTCGCGCCCGCGTCGCGCTAAAACATGCTCGCCCTCCCAGCCGTGGGGGTGTATAATGTGACGGTCAATCCCACTATTCGTTGTTAAAGAGTAGCCCAAGAGTTGGCGGTGGGTGGTGATGACTAGCTGCTTTCCCTCTAGTCTTACACTGCTAAATTAGGGACGGCTAGTACAGATAGCCCTCGAGTAGCTTTGTGCGAAATTCCAAAACAAACAAACAAACTCTAATTTTTCACTGTTAAATTAGGGGCTGCTAGCGTAGATAAAATAAATCTCAGGTAGCTTTGCGCAAAATTCAAAACAAAAGAAGCCTCTTTAGCGATATTGAAATACTCTAGTGAGGCTTAAGTCTCTCACCGCTAGAACCCGGCATGGCCAGGTGGGTTAAGGCGTTCGACTCATAATCTGAAGGTTGCAGATTCGAATTCCCTTCCACCAAACATGCTCACCCCTTTTAGGCGTGGGGGCGTTATCATGTAACGGTCAATTCCCCTATTCGTTAGTAAAAGAGTAGCCCAAGAGTTGGCGGTGGGTGGTGACGACTTGCTGCCTTCCCTCTAATCTTACACTGCTAAATTAAGGACGGCTAGCTCAGATAACCCTGGAGTAGTTTTTCGCGATATTAGAAAAACAAAAACTTAAAAATGTCTACCACTTTGAAACTACGATCCTGATAGGTGGTGTAAAGGACAATAGATTTCTTCTCGAATTGTCAATATTGAAACCGAATCTTATGAACGTGGGAGTATTACTCAAATATAACAAACAAACGCCTATTTTAAACTAAAAATACAGCCAAACATGTGCAATTGATATCAATATAAGAATTGTTTTACTTATGTGACTTAACACTTTTGCACAAACAAATTTTAGGAGCGGGTACAGAACAAGCTCAACACGATTTCAAAGCACGTGAGACCACCATAAACCAGGTTATCTGCTTTTACACAAAACAAGATATAGACAAACAAAGTTAGTGTCATAAATCACTGTTATTGGTTCATATCCTTTAATGTTTTTTCGGATATATCGTTGTTTGTTTAATTTTGCAGAAAGTTACACGAGTGGCTATCTGTGCTAGCCGTCCCTAATTTAGCAGTGTAAGACTAGAGGGATGTTTTTGGGTTTTTTTTTGGAAATTCGCACAAAGCTACACGAGGGCTATCTGTGCTAACCGTCCCTAATTTTGCAGTGTAAGACTAGAGGGAAGGCAGCTAGTCATCACTACCCACCGCCAACTCTTGGGCTACTTTTTGACATTATAACGCCCCCACGGCTGAAAGGGCGATCATGTTTGGCGCGATGGGGATGCGAACCCTTGACCCTCAGATTACGAGTCACACGCCTTAACACGCTTGGCCATGCCGGGCCTATGATACATCACATTAAGAGTGCTATTTAAACAAAGGTAAATTTGAAAGCAGATAGCATATTGAAGAGTCATTACCATTTTAAGAGAAGTTGATGGCATTTGTAATTAATAAAGGAATAAGTCGGTATCCATACGCTGGATTTAATAAATATTACATTTAAATTGTATTTCATGGACTGAACTTAAATGTTTCCTTTAACTACTCCATCATGCTGAGACTCGTCATATGGTATTATAATTTAATGAAGTTAAATAGTAAAATTATAAGGAAGGACTGGAAGGTAAAAATAGCAAATCCAAACCTCTAACTAGTTATGTAATTTGCTATTTTAACTCAACAAATTATATATATATATATTAGACGAAAATTAACATTACGACATAGCTAAACTGTACAACTTCGGATTAGTTTTGGATTCTTAAGTGCGAATAGGAAACATAAGTTAAGAAGAAACGCAAATGTCAAATATTCTATCGCATTTCAAGCAAAAATTCTGAAAGATCATGTGCACTTTTGATTTGCTAAAACAAGGAAGATGAAGGCTTATATTATTCACCAGACTCTTTTTTTTTTTTACATTCAGCACCAAGTGATATTACAGTAGTTAGTAATAAGTGAGAACAGACACTGTCGACTTTTCTCGATTTACGGTATATTACATCATCTCGTGCCATGTGACTGCAGATACCTTACTGTCTTTACTAAACAGATAATATGTGATATGACATCGGCTTGCTACATGCAACAATAGATAATCTGTCATCTACACTTCACAGGCCATATTTAATCAGCTAGTGTCATGTAAGAGTAATCATTATGTCGGCTTTTACTGACACACAGTATATGATATATCAGCTTGTGAAGATAATAGTAGACATTTTACCGACTTATCCTGACACATAGTTAATGATATATCATCCCATACTGTGTGAGGTGAGAGCAGACATTTTGCCAACTTATCTTAACACAAACTATATGATATGACATCAGCTTGTTTGATGTGATATTAGACGTTCCACCAATTTTCCTGACACAGAGCACATGATATGACTGATATACACTGATTTAGCAGTGTAAGACTAGAGGGAAGGCAGCTAATCATCACCTCCCACCGCCAACTCTATGGTCACTCATTTAGCAATGATTAGTGAAATTGATTGTCACATTATAACGTCCCCGCGACTAAAAGGGCGAGCATGTTTTGTGCGATGGCGATTCGAAATCCGCAGCCTTCAAATTACGAGTCGAGCGCCCTAATTACCTGAGTATGCTGGGCCGCACAATCGACTGTGAAGCTGTGCCTTGATGATATATTTGTAATCCACATAAGAAACAAGCATAGCTGTGATACCTTTGGCGAAAAAGGATTTAAATGCAGTGTCGACAAGCTCATTTCAACCACTACCGACATGGCCATGAATCCAGGAAATCGAAATATAAATAGATAATAAAAATAAATGGGCAAGTCGTTTTTGAATATGTAAGAGAACTGATTAAGAACTCGCATTATGTTATTACAAGGTCAACAAAGAGCTAAGAGAGTCCGTATATATAGTACAGTTAGTGTACTGCTTAGCTTCTATATGATTCAGGGCAAGTGAAGTTGCATATAGCTCGGTAGCGAAGACAGAATATGTAGCAGGGATCCAATTAACAATAACTGATTTGCAACAAACCGTAGCAGGGTCTACAGACTCGACGACTTCGAAGCATTCGTAGAAATTAGGAGAAGAATGACTCAAAGATGTTCAACAAAAGTAAAACGGTACTTCCAATCAGGAGTATCTATCCTCCTCAGATGACTCAAAGGAAGGTGATAGGTGAGAATGGTAATGAACCATTGCAGGATGGTACGAGTATCACACTCAACAACATCATTTAATATCGGATCCAATCAGTCAAATGTGCTCGTATACGAAAACCAAAAAAACTCAGCCCAGAAAAGCACGATGACATAAATCCGTATGAGATGTGATCTTGTGGCAAAAAGCAAAGCTTTGTAGTATATAGCCAGCAAACTTCCAAACATCTGATGTTATAAAGAGATCCGTATGGCTCAGTGTACAGACTATGGACTGAAAAAGTTTGACAGCCCTGTACATAGCCGAAGCCACTGATGCTGCCCAACATCTTCAAGGCAGATTCTCTGGTTGAACTGTAAACAATAGGTTCTGTTCATAGTCTAACTTTGATTGAATGGAGAAATAACATACCTTCAGCTTAGAATATCTATCTGCTTCCCAAGAAATGAGAAAGTTCAGATCATGTTTAATGCTATTATACACTTTGTACACAGCTACTTAATATGTAGAATAAATGTTGGTTTACAACTAACAGAAATTCTAAGAACTTTGTCTCATCTACCATAATAAAATAGCACTACTCAAGTGGAACTCCAGAACATGGTGTAAATTCCGTTCGTGGCAAAATCGCACGCAAACAGTGTTAGAATATAAGTTAGGAGAAGTCTGAATCTGCAATCCAATAAACTTTAAATTTGAAGATGGACAAAAAATGTGAAAGTCGTCGATATAAATGCTGTGAGCAACAGTACTTCGAAATTAATCAGTGAGAGCGCTGATCTTAATACTGAAAAATTTAGCATTCAAGGCACAGCCGTTAGGAATTCCAAGTTCTTACTTGAAGGATCGAGACAACTTTGAACCAATATGGACTTATGAAACGCCAGTCAAGGAAAAGTTGCGAATAAAAAAATGGGTAAATGGCTATGTAACATGTAGCCCACAGGAACAGAGGTCCCGTAAAATGCTAAACCTCCATGTAACCTTCTGAAGATCAACACAAAATGCTCCTTCTTGAATAAATCTTTCCTGATTGAGGTTTCAAGACAAATCAGGTAATTCCCATGGAACATCATATACAACCACATATTGGGTGGGTGAGAAAAGACGAGCGTTAACATTCCTCTCCAAAGCTTAACAAAACAACTAATTAAAGAACTATGATGATAATTTTTAGAAGTCTTTGAAAAAAGGATGACAATAGCCTTATGCTGTGCATCTGAAAAAACATCCTCTTGCCATATATGGTTAAAAAAACAGCCAGAAAAAGAGCAAGAGAAGCAAGAAATAGATGCTGCAGCATATCATAATGAATATATTCAAGTTTAACTGATTTAAGTTTTATCAGCACAGATAATTGATTATAATCATAGAGACTGTCCACTTGAAAAGATAATGGCGATCTTTCAGTCTGTGACTTCATGGCTGAAATGCAAGGAAAAACATGGAAGTGCTGGAAAGTTGAGAAAAGTATTTCCAAAGGTGTCAGCAATACCCTGTATATCAACAACGTCCTGGCCATTGAAGAACAACATCAAAATAGGTTACAAAGCACACTTTCCATTCATCCTCTAAATCCTATTCCAAAGTGACCTTGGAACTAGTGGTCGAAGAAATAATGGTGGTGAACTTAATTCAAGATTTTTTCTGACTTATATGTCCGACCTGACAGGTAAGAGCACAAACCTGCTAAACACCTCCTATCAATAACAGCACCACCACAGAGAGGGTGGTGCCCATTGAAGTATCTTACGATAACGAAAGGAGATAACCACTGTTCAATAAAATCATCAAAGCCTACCAGAATATGATTTTTCTTCTAATGGCAGACAAGGAGAACACATTATGATGGTACAACCAATGGAGACACAAATGGCAACAGTCTATAGATGCATGGTGATTGGCACAGACATGATGTGTGCATGCTGGTCAACCAGCAGTATCACACCCCCGTGAACTTATCCATTAAACAACCTATCATTTCTGGACAAATAAATCCCTGAAACATGAATGTATTGACAGGTCCGAGGAATGCTAAATGTAAAGAGAGACACAAGAACACTAAAAGTCAATCAGTGCCTGAATTTCATCTAAATTATAATGGAAATCTCAACATTTCCATTGTTTCAAAGTGGCCACTTTTATTTAATAGTAGGATCACTGGGTGGAGAGCGTATGTTGCTTTTGGCACGATGTTTTTGTTTATTAGAATGACATCTATCGACATCTACAGATAGTGCCATAAGTCAATTGGGCTGGTCTTCGTCAAACAAAGGAGCTTCCACTGATTTACTCTGCAATTGAAGAATGATCCTGTACCTTAGCACCAATGGAGAAAAGCACTAGCACTCACTGGATTATGTGGTGGAGACAGAAAAAGGAGGAGATATGGGCTTCTTAAGATTTGTATCCATGAAGTGTAGAAGATTCCTATCATGATAGGGGAAATACTCTGTGGGAAAAATAAAGAGATCTGTTTACACCCTTACTGTGACAGCAGAATGAAGTGGCATATAAAAATCAATCAATCAATCTGGGAATGTTTCACGAAGGTAACACCTCATTTCCCTGACCATATGAGAAGTAGTCCCCTCCTGCTGGAACCAATGTGTTTTCGTGTGAATATCCCAATTTCTTTGCCGAAATTGTTTGTATAAATCAGGTAGGTAACTTGATTACCAGTGACTGATTTTTTTTATGAGGATACAGAATGCCCTCCACATTTACCTGATTTATCAAATTCAGACTTCTTTTTATGGGTATACTTAAAAGATAGGATTTATGCTAACCCCAAGCCTTGGACTATTAACGAGTTCAAGGACAATATTTGGAGGGGAATTAGGAATATTCTCCTGCAAGCATTCTCTGAAGTGAGGAACAATGTGACATTTTGAATGCAAGCTGATACCGGTAAACATGAAACATACATTGAACATGTGGTCCAAAAACAAATTATAGGAGTATACACTTTGATCATTAATCTTCAAAAAAATAAATTTAATATTTGATAATCACTAGTTTTTCTCTTTTTTTGTGATAGCAGAATACCATATACACAACAACATGTGAAGGTACATCAACTCATTATATACAAATAATTATACAAGATTAAGCACTAACTATTGTTATGTGTAAATAAGATACAGCCTAAAAACCTGTTATCTTAATGGCAAGTGACCAAATGGTATGCTTAAATAAAAAAATAACTATTTTTTATAATTGATAGAGTTAATATTATATAGTGTTACATGCCTATTGATTCTGCCTCATCTGTATGCCCTTGTATGATGAACGCATAGGTGTTGCACATTATAATAAAATTATTTTGGAGCCTCACCATGCCATTGTAATCCATACATATACGACCAATTCACTCTCTATATGATACCTATACATCTTGTCAATCGCCTTGCAACATACTTTCTATACCAAAAAGCTCCTTCATAAGGCTGTCATGTTAACAATGCAGCAATCCTCTGTTTATACCTTATATGATCGCATTCAAATTACTCAAAAATCCTTTAGCTTTGCATCCAGCGACTTCACTGCTTATTTGCTCATGCTCATGTGGAATAGCATAAATACCAGTTTCATCCTCCAGCTGTTTGAAGTATGCAATGGTTTAGTAGATATGTGGTATGCAACATGAACACACGTGAAGTGTATCGCTTTTTGAAACAGCGTTCCAACTTCATTATGTTATCTTGAACGCGTGGACATCTTTTGCTATTGAACCTGATATTGGGATACAGCTTGCTGCGGGCCTCTTTTTCAATAATTCAGATTGCCCCAAGTTTATATTTATTTCTTTATTTTCCAATGCCATCAAGAACAAGCTATATCCTCGCATTGTAAATCCTAAATTCTAGCATGGCTAGGTGGCTGTCAATCCCATTATTCGATGGTGAAAAAGTAACTCAAAAGATAGTGTTGTTTTCCCTCTAGCTTAACTCTTAAATTAGTGACGGCTAGCACTGATATTCCTCGCGCAGCTTTGCGCAAAAATTCAAAAACAAACAAACTGAACGCATATTTATGACCTGAGTGTTTGAAGAGTTTGTCTTGAAATAGGTTTTACATATTATTATAAAAAACGATGACGTTTCGTTGGAATCACACTGTTTACAAAACATATCTAATGTGTCTGTTAAGCACCTTATATATTTGTATATTCAAAATCGTTTCAATACAATGTGTTCAACTATCTTATATTACGAATAGAAAAAGCTGACAAATGTACGATGCCCTAAGATAAAAACGTAATAGTTGCCCTACAAAATCCACCATTGTGATATCATAGGGCGAATGAGGGACAGTCTCTTCACATTACTGCACCGTGAAAGTATACTTGGGAGTACTTAGTCACTATATGCGTCATGATATCAACAATAAAATTACCGTAATCACCCAAGTATAATGCTCCCATTTTCGTCCCAAATTTCAACATCAAAAGTTGGGGGGAGCATTATACTTGAGTATGTGAGAAATCCCAGTTTGCAAAGTCAAATTCTGTGTAAGAGGAGATCAAATTATGTAATAAATTTTATTGGTACGTTTGTGGTATTTTATCAATACAAGGAGAGAAGTTGCAGGACTCGAAAAATCCGCTTAATTGAGCATCCAAGTCGGAACGCCCCTATCGCTTGGTTTTTCTCAGCTACCAAATAATGCTTCATCTTATGAACAACTTGTGTAGGCATCATTCATTTCATTCTTAATGGACAATAGAGGCGCCAGACAGTCGACGCCCACGGATAAAGCCGAGTCTTCGGGTGACAACCAATCATAATCAAGGATTGCCTCGGTGAGACAATCCTTTACGCTTTTCAAACGATAGAGTCGACCTCCAAAGTGGATACGGAGGTCATGCACTGATTGGCCTGTGCAGGTAAAGAAGTTACAGTGAGAATGTACGCATGAATTTATGTGCATCGAAGGTTGTTAATTTACCTTTCAACAATTTTTTGAACGACAATCATTCTGTATCCCCCAAACAGGCATGACTGACACTTCAGGATTGGAAAGAAAGAGGTCTTCTTATGAGGCTTCCTTCAAGCTGAAAGTCATCAACTTTGCAGAAGCACATGGCAACTGGGCTGCTTCTAGAGAATTCACAATTCCGCAGGCAAATGTCAGGCTGTGGATAAAGCAGAAAGAACTTCTGGTTGAGCTGCCAAAAACTAAAAGAGCATGCAGGGGCCTTCCAGCCAAGTACCCGGACTTGGAAAAGGAGCTTGTGGAGTGGGTGACTGACCAGAGATGTAGTGGCTACATTGTCACGATGCTTCACATCCAGTTAGAGGCTTTCAGAAGAAAGAAAGATCCAGGTTTCAAGGCTTCTCTGAATTGGGTCCACAGATTCATGAAGAGAAATGGCTTAAGCCTGAGACAGAAGACAAAAAAAGAAGATGAAGACCATGCTGACCCCAACTGGGATACAGATGAAAGACTGACTCCGGAAGAATTTCATGAACTTTTTGGTGACAATGATGATGATGACTTTGATGAATTCTGATTGAAATGCAGAAAATGTAATTTTTTGTGAGAAATAAATTTTTTTTCATGAAAAGTCTGAAAACTTAGGGGGAGCGTTATACTTGGGTATGTCGAAAAAGACCAGTTTTCCTATTTAAAAGTGGGGGGAGCATTATACTTGCGTGATTACGGTAATGCGTTACAATACCAATAATGGAAATAACTAATAAATAGACAGCTTAACGACATCGAAGTTACAAATGTGTGACGAAATCTTTGAATCAGTAAGAAGTATCTGTTACGACGTAAAACTTGTATATGGAATATAATTGTTTCAAAAATAACAAAATTACAAAATAAAACAATGAAAGTGTCCCCCACCCCCAAATGTTGTATACTGTCAGGAAATAATAATAAATATAATTCACAATATTCAGTTGAAGGACTCTCTTTTCTCTGAATTGTTTAATCATATGGTTTATCTTAGCTTATTTCATTAATTTTTTTTTGATATATGATTTTTATTTCTTGAAGTTGTTTTTCGTTTTATTACAACAGCCAGTTTAAAACAAAAACAAAAAAACAGTTTTGAGACACCACAAAAACAATGACTGATAATTATTATATTTGTTGGAGAGCCAATTTTGAAGACGTTACAGTAACAGTAGTAGAGATTGTAAAAGACCTGAAGAGTATTTATATATACGTGAAACGAAGGAGTGACATGTGTGGACAAATAAGATATTTTTTTTTTCTTTTTATGCACTAATAATAACATGAGCGGAAGAATTAATCGGAAATGAATTTGCTTAACTCGTATGTTCATAAATCAAGTCCTTTCTTTTCAATGTGGCCTGGCATGGCCAAGCGCGTAAGGCGTGCGACTCGTAATCCGAGGGTCGCGGGTTCGCGCCCGAGTCGCGTTAAACATGCTCGCCCTCCCAGCCGTGGGGGTGTATAATGTGACGGTCAATCCCACTATTCGTTAGTAAAAGAGTAGCCCAAGAGTTGGCGGTGGGTGGTGATGACTAGCTGCCTTCCCTCTAGTCTTACACTGCTAAATTAGGGACGGCTAGCACAGATAGCCCTCGAGTAGCTTTGTGTGAAATTCCAAAAAACAAACAAATTCTTTTCAATGTAGGTTGCAATATCGTATTTCTATATTCTTTGTTCTGCGTAAAAAAAGAAAAAGGAGGAGAGACCGGCTTGTTGGCTTTACCGCGAATTACCTGACTTGAATTATGCGTTTTGGAAATCTTAGATGTGCGTAACTGTTACAAAAGTTTTAAATTTACACAATCAGTTTTTGTAAGCTGACTTATACCAACTCTTTGTGGTGTGGATTAGTCAATCTGATGACGAAGAATCGCTCGAGGGTCTGCTATTAGTCAGCTTGCTCCGAATACTACAGAATTGGAAACAGATACGGAAGTGGAACACATGTTAGAGCCTATCATGTTGAAAATAACCTGTTTAAAAAATCTTCTATGAAGTTCGTCGAACAAACTGATCGGACAAATAAACCAGATCACACTCCTACAGGCCAACCAAATGGAAATGCGCAGTTGGAAAAGTGGGCGGAGTTATCGTTGAAAGTAAAAATCACTCTAATGAGTTAGAATGACTCTTGAGATGACTGGTAATAAACTCCGTACTGACTCTTAATGAAAACCTCGTTCAGGTAAGTGTAAGTCTATTGTTATGTGAGCAAAGATAACATAATAAACAAATATTTTATAAATTGTAAACTCACTAGTTTCGTTTTTCCTGCATTACAGCAATAGATATCGACATAGGTGTCATCAGGATGTGGAGCTGACAATGTCCAAGGTGAGCGTGAACTTTGTTAAATGTATATGTATATCTATATAATATGAAGAATCTCTCTACCATTTCATAAATTATAGATAACACATTCGCATTTATTATTTATTTTATAATATGTAATAATTGCTATTTTCTGGTTGTAATGTAATAACCCATGTTATACGTATGTCAGTATTTGTTCTTTAACACTCAGTATTTTAAGCGTGAGTCTGCAGTTATTCTACATAAAAACTGTTATGTTATAACAGCGAAGCAGAATGCATACTACATGGATTTTAGCTTTAATTTTAGTTCTAACACGCGTTTTAAGAAGTCTATTTTCAGATTCATTTTTTGTTATTAGAATAGGTTGTATGATTTGTGATGTAAATTTAAGTAGTTAGCAAAATTCGTAAATGTTATTGTGGCAACCATACTATATAGCATTATCACATTAGTAGCATAAATACTAATAACCTGCTTTATTCACATTTAAATTGCACATTTTTCACGTATAGTTGTCCTCGTGGTCGATCCTGCCACCCGAGGATGATCCAAACAGTCTGGGGCCGAAATTTGATAATCTATATTGAAATATTAAGAAATTATAGTATGAACATAAAGACAGAACTGCGACTTAGATTTCAAAATGTAATGTTTTAGCCAAAGTTCAAAATGTTCTAAGAGTTATTTATTCGAAGAAAACTATAAAACAACCATGTTCAAAATTTACAGTTTCAATGTCATAATCGAGATTTAATACATAGTTTTTTATATATTTTTTCTTCATTGGATTTGTTAATAATTTAATAAATAAAGCAGTACTTCACTTTCAGTTTTAAAAAAAAAGACATCCCACATATTCAAATATTTATCCAGATTTAATTCCGTTGGTTCACAGTAAATTATATATTAAAAATATTCTCACGATAGAAAACAAGATATAGAGATAGATACACAACGCTGACACATATTTTTCACTGCTGCTCCCACCCCCACCCCCGGTAGCTAAGGGGCAAGCCTGATAGTTCATAATATTAAAAATTGGGTTTCGATAACTGCATTGGACAGAGAACAGATAGTCCATTGTTCAGCTTTGTGTTGACAAAAACAACAAATAAATAATATAATCCACTGTGTCCTCAACCAATCACGTTCCTCCTTGATTACTCATAGCTTTTAACCTTATTTTTTAACCAATACTACGATAAATAGAAATTTTGCATACTCAAGAAAATCGGTAACTTCTCAGTTATTACGGTGATTACTTATTACCTCTCTTTGCAAACAATATAGACTAAAGCCTTTACAGATTAGAAAGTACTCACAATACGACATTTAGAAACACATAACACAGGTCTTTGCTGAAAGCGAGGTAAGAGTTTATTAAGTGTTTTTGCGTTTCCTTTTAACAAAGCCACATTGGGCTATCTGCTGAGTCCACCGAGGGGAATCGAATCCCATTTTAGCATTGTAACTCTATAGACTCACCGCTGTACCAGCGGGGGACAGTTGATTTAAAAAATAATTGTAGTTTATCAAATATTTTTCGTAAAATTTTCGATAACTTAATCTGGCACTCTTCACAAACACGAAGAAAACGAATTTTTGTCCTAGTCGGCTCACGTGCTTCAGTTTTAACATTTAAATCCTCATTTTGTTCAGATTTGTTTGTGGGTCTTTTCAAGTATTTTGTCCTGAAAGCAGGAATAGAATAATCAAATGTGTCATTTTCCGCGATGTTCATTCATCTTTATCTACTCAAGTTCTGTCATGGCGTAAACTGGAAATTGGAATTATTATTTCATTTTCTATCTAAACAGTGTAACTCTTAAATTTTCTGAGCCGAGCGTAGTCTACTGATTATTCTGACCGGACTGTGATTCTGGAAATTCATGGTTCGAATCTCACTGTCATAAAACACTTTCTGTTGTGAGTTCTTTTTTATAAAACCTATATATATCTCAACGAAGGTTCTAAGTAAAAATCTAAAATTATCAACTTATTTGTACACCGTTCATCACCGGTAAAGGTCTTCTAAATAGTTAGTTCCGTGATGTTGCTTATTACAAGGTTAAAATGGCCAGGTGGGTTAAAGCGTTCGACTCGTAATCTGAGGGTCGCGAGTTTGAATCCTCACACCAAACATACTCGCCCTTTCAGCCGTGGTGGCACTATAATGTAACGGTCAATCCAACTATTCGTTGGTAAAAGAGTAGCCCAAGGGGTGGCGGTGGGTGGTGATGACTAGCTGCCTGCCGTCTAATCTTACACTGCTAAAGTAGGGACGGCTAGCGCAGATAGACCTCGTGTAGCTTTGCGCGAAATTAAAAAAAAATACAAGGTTAAATGTAAATAATTGATTTAAAATGTTAAAGAAAACGTTTATTTTTTTGCGTAAGATACATAGATAAGAAAGTCGTGGTTAATTTCAAGGTTAATGTTTTTGTTCTAACTTGTACTGTATAACTCCTGTATAACTTACAGGAACCCTGTAACTAACGAAATCATGGATCCACAAACATATATATTTTAGAGAAACGTGCCTTAAATATGAATAGATCCATATAATTCCTGTATTACATATTTGTTTGACTGAGATGCTGTTATTGTTACATTAGTTTTAGTCGTGAAATGTAAGAAACCCTCGTGGTACATTGCAGTATAAATAAGCAGATCTCGCCTAGAGTAATTCATTTCATTCATAATCGATCTCATGAACTTCCTCTATCAATGCTGAGTTATGGTGATATTTAAAAAAGAACAAAAAAACGGCTGTTGATGAGCCTTATGACGGTTTACTGACATCAGTAAACTCTACAGGTTTTAATACCATCGTTGTTACGGAAATAGCGAGGTTTCGAGGTTTGTTTGTTTTTTTCGTATGCTACTAACTGAGTGGACTGGATGGTAAATGAAAACTGTAGCCGTTTTTAACGGTGGAGTGTTAGATGTACCTAAAATGACTACACAATAAGGGCGGTCCTTGTAGATTGTGTCAGACAGCTGATCGAAGGGCGAGATACAAAAGCGACAGTGAACCCAGTCATTATATTCAGAAACCTGTAGAAAGTCTTTGTTGCGGAGGATGCTACTCATTGGTAGCCTTCCCTCGGTCAGTAGCCTAAAACGGATAGACCTGAAGCTTAACGATCTCTGACCCGGACACTAGCCAACGTGCGCATAACGTGCTGTTAAGATCGAAAATCCTGATTTCACTACACAACAAATGCACTGAAATAATTTCTTTGTATTGTTAATTATACTCCTAAGTCAATACTTTTAAGAAAGAAAATAGCGGTTTTAACATACAATGCGTGTTTCTGTGAAGTATCACATCAAGTTAATGATGGGTGTCCAGAGTTTGACACCTAAAAGATTGATATTTTACGAACTTTAACTTCTGAAGAAAATGAAAGGGTTTCAATAAAAATTTTAGCAAAGTTTTAACAAGTGCTAATAGCTTCACACGAAAAGGTTTTAAAAGAGACAAACATTTCTATAAACAAACAAGTTACAATTTCCGTAGAGAAAAGGTTTACATTATTAATAGTTTAGAGATATATTAAGTGTTAATATTATAGATATTCAGAGATATTTACTAGGATACTTCATCATCCCTCTCAAAAGAAACTTTTTAATCCAAATACGTAATTAATTAATAATTATAATTAAGAAGTGACTGGATTTCTTTCTTTATGCTTGATTCTTTCAAAACATGTCATACAAGAAATATCTAATATTTAATTTAGTCTACAGACGCAAAAATGCTTGATATTTAACGACATTTTTTTGTCAGTGTTATCTTTTCACGTCATCTGATATAATAAATTAAATACAGAGACCTCTCATTTTTGTAATGAAAACGGAATGCCACAACTAAAATAGCTTTACAAACTTATCATTCTTTTTATCTTGATTGTTTACTCTAAATATAAAAATTCTGTTATTTCATTTTATTGTTTAGTTTGATAACACTAGTTATATTAATGTGGAGAACCTGTTGGCTTAGCTCAAACTTTGAAAACAAAACTACTCAGTCTGGCTGGCGATGAATGTCGAGCCTGAGTGTCAACTTTTGTAACCCAAATAAAAGTTCTTGATAAAATTTGATACGTGCTTCTAAAGTGTCCATACTATCAGCTGAGAGGAACACCTTTTCTTTGTTAGGTCGAGTAGAAGTTAAATAAGGCAACGCCTCTTATCGTGGACCCTCACACCGAGTACCAGTTACAACCATCGAATTTTTTTTAAAACTTCCGTTAACTATGTCCGTTTTTAGGGATTTTTTCTTTGTCAATGGAGTGCATATAAACTGTTTGCTGACAGTACATTGCTCGATAGACTTAGTATCTTTATCAGAGAAAATGAAACATACTGCATTTTAAATGTTTTACGAGGGATCATCAAAGTGAGTTGTTGGAAAGATATAGTAGATGGAATGTAGTTGAAACTTGTTAGAATGGATGATGTACCTGGTGAATTGGTGTGTTAACTATGTTTCAATCCACTTACAAAGATACGACGGATGGATCGAAACGTTGTCAAATTTAATCACAATTACACCAAGCGAGCTATTTCAACAATTTCTTTAATACACCACCTGGGCCCGGCATGGCCAAGCGTGTTAAGTAAGGCGTTTGATTCGTAATCCGAGGGTCGCGGGTTTGAATACCGGTTGCACCAAACATGCTTACCCTTTCAGCCTTGGAGGCGTTATAATGTGATGGTAAATCCCCCTATTCGTTGGTGAAAGAGTAGCCCAAGAGTTGGCGGTGAGTGGTGATGACTAGCTGCCTGCCGTCTAATCTTACACTGCTAAAGTAGGGACGGCTAGCGCAGATAGCTCTCGTGTAGCTGTGCGCGAAATTCAAAACAAACAAATACACCACGTATATAAAATATAGTCAGAAAACCATTAAAATATCCTCCTTACACTCCGGTCACTGAAAGTCGCATTGATTCAGGAAAACTGTAAACGTGTACTTAGTTTTGCATTCCTAGTTTTTCAAAATCATTAACACCTGGAATAATTGTGTCCTGACGATATTGAGTATCACGATAAGACTATGGTGTTGTACATGACGTTCAGAAAGCTCAGAGTTTATGAGTATTGTATTTTTTTATGTAGATAAACTACCAAATGTAGTACTGTACACTTGATAAAGATGCTTTTCAGATTCTCCATAACGCAGTAAGACCTGAATATTTCAGAAGATTTTATATATTTAAATAAAGCTTCAGCAAAACATTTGGACAAATATTCCCTCACTTACTATTTTATTAACACTTTTATAGGCTGGTACATAAAAATATCTTAAAAGATACACATTTCTGAGACTTCAAAAGTATTGAAGGAAAGTGAAATCATCACGATCGTACAGAATCACTTGTTTTGTTAGCAGTAGTGACCCGATTATAAAAGCGCCCCCTAACGGAAAAAGGATGATTTACAACATTATTTTTCACCTACTTTGGTGAACTGTCTTGAACAGCACGATCTGGTGTAGTGTGAATCAAAAATAAAACGTGTGTGGTGGCCTTATATAGGACATTAAAAATCTCTGAAAGGGGTGAAACAAAATACAAATTCTGACTATAACTAAAGCATTACTTAAAAAACATCTTATTTTTAAAACATAAAACAGTAATTGAGTGTTTTATACTTCAAACAATACTTATTATTTAAAACCCTTTTGTGTATGTATATTTATATATTTGTGACTACCACTTTTTCAAATATTCGAAATCTTTTTAATATTTATTACGAATATGGAAGCTTCTACTTTTGAGCACGTGTAAATTTTGTTTTCTCACCAGTGTTTAAAATTTAACTGGCAGAAAACAACGATTAAAATGATAAACGTCAGTAATGTTACTTTGTTTCAGTAGCCTATGAAACTTAGAATTATTCATATGATTTTATTTAACTTTTTTTACATTTAATTTATTAGCTTAGTTAATAAAAGAGGAACATAAGAAAGTAAAAAGTTTAGAACTTATCTTATAAAGCAAAAATAAAAGTTTCCACGCAAACATGGTATAGACGTCGTTGTTGTTGTTTTTTGTGAACTCGCAATATACGATTTTTACAAGAATAGAACTTACTGATAAACCAACATAATACAGTTAATTGTATTGTTTAATTAACATTATTGTAGCTGACAATTATTTGTCGTCTTTGATGTTTTCGATTTAATGTGATAAAGTCTTCTTTAGATGTTACGGTAATATTTGGAACTTAATTTCAAATATTAAAAGTGCAAGTTAACAAATTTAATTTTTCTTTCACTTAGATGTTTAGATCCGTTTTCGACATCTCAGTGGTAACACTTCTGTTGTTCACCTGCACCTGGTTTAACGCTGTTTCATCTGGTAATGTTACAGGTATATAGATAGATATACATATATTGTAAACAAATAAATATTCGTTATAACTCACTAAATCAAGTTCAGAGTTCAAAACCATTATGCTTTATTAAGATTAGAACGTAATAAAAGATACGTCTGAGTTTACTTTTTTACCGTGTTTTAATAAAGACATAAAGTAGGTCAAACCTGAGTCAAGTTCATTCAGGTCATGTCAAAAAGTAGGTAACGTAGTGATGTTAAGCGAGAAGTAGGTGGTGGTTTTTTAAGTAATTAACTCATATCTATGTTCCTAATCTTTGATTTTATTATAAACTAGGCTACGGTTGACTACCCACTATTCTAAAAATTAAAAATAAAACCAAAAAACAGCATAGAGTAAGAATCTAAGATTCGTAAAAGTAAAATTACTGAATAATTACCTAAAAGTTTTATGCTGATTCGAATATTTTTAGAAACATACCTAATCCAAATAGCACGTGATAACTAATATGAGTTTGTTTGTTGTTTTTTGCTTCGACCTTCTACAGCTTTATAATGCTTTACTTTTATCACCGCAGAAGGCTGTGATGTAAATAGCTCAGTGGAGAAAAAAATCTTCTGTTACTTCAACGTTGAAGATAACTCTTTCAAGGCAGAATTCATCAACCCGTGTCTCTGCACTCATCTGGTTTATGACTATTGGGGTATCCTCCCAAACCTGACTCTTTCTTCAGGACCAGAAGGTAAGTAATTTAACTTTAGAGAATGCGGTGACTCTTATCTGAGATAGTTGGGTTCAAATCTTGATTTCAGGAAGAGAAGACAAGCTTTCAGATAATTTAGTGAAAGCTATCATATTAAGCTATCATATCATATACCTAAGAAAGAAATATACCTTTTCAAAAAACAAAACCTGTGTGTAAACAGGAGCGTCGCCAAAAGAAATTCAGGAAGTGCAAACGAACAACCCTTTCAACCACAAATAAACACTAATTCTACGATCCACCATATCTTTGTGTGAAGTCAATATCCTCAACACAAGCATAGCGTATTCAAACATACAGAATAGTCAGCGGTCTCGTTTCTCTGTGTAACATGAATAGGTAAGAATCATACCTATTGTTCTACATCGTTCTGACGATTTGTTTGTTTGTTTTATGAATTAAGTACAAAGCTAAACAATGGGCTATCTGTGCTCTGCCCACCACGGGTATCGAAACCCGGATTTTAGCGTGTAAGTCCGCAGACATACCGCTGAGCCACTGGGGGGCTCGTTCTGACGAAGAAAACGTCTTTTTGTAAAAAATTGGCAGCAGAATTGGAGGGCACGTCCTAACTTTTTATCAGATAGCAAAGTGTCCCTTTGAATGGTAAATAGAGAGTTGTGCATAACTATGAGGAAAAATTCTACTTCAACTCTGAATTCAGTAGTCATGGCTTACATAGCAAGTAAAATGACCCTTAATTGAAATGTGTTCTACTGCCTATGATGTAAAAAGGTTTTTAAGATAATTGCTTTATACTGTCAACTAAATGCTTCAAAAGACTATGACTGTTCGTTCACACTTACGTATTCCTAATCAGCTCAATACAATACGATATAGTTTAAACAGAAGGATTCTAATGAAAGTATCTCTACCTTATATTATACAATAAGTTGCAAAATAGTTATTATACAGCGATTTATATATACATAATGGTGACGTACACATAAGCTTCAAATAAATAATGACTAGGTAATATCCACTTTTTAATAAAAGTTACATGAATATCTATTCAAACACGTTTGTTTGGTTGTTTACTGGAATTTCGCACAAAGCTACTCGAGGGCTATCTGTGTTAGCCGTCACTAATTTAACAGTGTAAGAATAGAGAGAAGACAGCTAGTCATCACCACCCACCGCCAACTCTTGAGCTACTCTTTTACCAACGAATAGTAGGATTGACCGTAACATTATAACGCCCCCACGGCTGGAATTGCGAGCATGTTTGGCGCGACTTGAGCGCGAACCCGCGACCCTCAGATTACGAGGCGCACGCCTGAACGCGCTAGGAAATGCCGGGCCCCTATTCAAACACAATATTACTTCAACAAAAAGTCTGAATGCTGATAATGCTAAACAACGATTTTCGATACCCGTAGTGGATACAATACAGGTAATTTATTTATGTAACTATGCACTTAACATTGAATAGAAAAACGATCATAGTAAATTTGTTCATTGTAGAGTTTTCGTCGTATCACGAACAGTTTTATATTTAGTCTTATAAATTCGTATATTTACCTCTGAACTACCTGGGGCAGAATTGATGGGACTATCACCAAAACATTTTAAAAAATTCGTGCCTCTGCAATTGGGAACCCTGACAGATCAGTGGCAAGTATTAGGTTGTACAAAAATAAATGTCGTTTTTCAACTGCGAAGTTTGGAAAAGTATAAACCAGTGAAGCACCATTTGCTTCAATACACTTTTACCAATGATCGTGTAACGATGTTGTTTATGCCACTGCTGTAGAAATCAGAATTTCTATGGTCAATGAACTCCCTGAAAGTTTCTTCTGCAGCTGCCTGGTTTTGAAAGAGTTTATTGTTCAAAACCTTGTCAAAGTGATTGAAAATATGAAAATCTGTAGGAGAACGGTTTGGGAAATAAGATGGATGAGGCAAAACCTCAATTCCCACTTTATTCAACTTTTGAAGCGTCGTCCTTGACAGGTCTCATAACACCGATTTTGTTGATCTTCAGTCAGCTCATGCGGAATCCACTTATCCAACTTTTTCGTTTTTTCAATCGCACTCAGGTGGCTGGCAATGTTTGATTTGTTTGTGCCTAGCTTTTCTGCTAGCTCATGTGCTGCTGTACGAAGGTCTGTCACAACTGTTTCCATTAATGTGTTTTCATCTAAGAATGGCTTTCTTCCACGATCTTCGTGGTCTTCAAGACTTTCATCTCCAAGTCGAAACCTTTGAAATCAACGCTGAACTGTACGTTGTAAAGCTGCTGGTTGATATTCCGTGTAGTTTCTGTAGCTTTTCGTCCAAGTTTAAAGTTATAGAGGAAAATCAAACGAAAGTCCTTCTTGTCCATACTGCCTTGGGGTTGCGAAACTTACTAGAGTAGAGTTGAAACAGTAGACAATTAAGACACCTTATAAGCGACAACAGCAACAATAAGTTACTCAATATTCAACTTCTAAATGTCATTGTGAGAATTCCGACATTTATTTCTGGACAACCTAATATTTTAATGTACAAAACATAATAATATAATTTATAATCATTGTTATTACAAATGATGGTTTATATACAAGAGTTTTACAAACTTATAAGTTATACTGAAGGTTTTATCTGGTCTAGAACTGAATATTTTATCGACAGTCCAGGTCCACAACAGACAACTTAATTCTGAGTTGATATTGTCACGCATCCCCATTATGCTAGCTATGTCCAGGGTTCCATACCCATACCCAGTGCATAGAGCCAATTGTGTAAGCTATGCTTCGAAACAACAATGATCTACATTGGTTTCAGAAATGGAAAGTTTTATTAATAATAATAATTTACTATTATGAAAGTAAATTAATGATAGAGTATGATTCTATACGAAAAGTGTGATTCTAGTATTTGTATCATTTTAGTACACCATCAATGAAATTAATTCTGTGATTTCCTTCAGGTCATCAGAACCTCAAAAAAATTGGTAGTTGAAGTCGCATGTTTAACGAAATATTTTTATTAGTGTTTAGCTATACAATTTATGTCTCGGACACTAAATGTCTCCTTGCAATTCGTTTTATAAATTATCCTTCTTTAGAGGAGTTAAAGGCGTTAACTCTGTTGAAACAAACCAACCCACAAGTTAAAGTACTGGTTTCTTTACGGGGAATCCAAACTGAGGATGATAAAAACACGCCTTCTCAAGAAGAAAGTGTTGTTGAGCCCAAAACATTAGTGAGATTTGCTGAATCTCTACGTAAGTTTGTAGGCAACTTCAATGTGGATGGTGTGGTAATCGATGTCCAGTACAGGCGACGCAACAGACTGGACAAATTGGAACCCCATAAGGAAGGAGTCACTCTTTTATTGAAGGTTGGTATATGCCTACGTAACTATGCTTTTTTAAAGAATAATTGTATTGTTTCTTATTGAATTTCAAACTCCAGTCAATCATGGACTCCTTCAGCCGAGTTAAAGCGTTATTAATATTATTTTTTATCCCAGGCAATTCGAGAAGCTTTGGATAAGAAAATCGCCTCCAGTGACAAAATTATTGGAATAACAGTATCCAGACATCCATTTAGTCTCATCAACGGCTACAGTTTTGGTCACTTATCAAGGTTAGTGGAATGTTTTGGTACTTCATAGAGTATTTTATACAAAGTCAAAGTTGTAATTAACCTAATTTTGGAGTTGAAATTTGTACAAAAAAACTAAAAAGTTAAAATAATTACCAAAAATAAGTTCCCAGTTTTATTGAATACAAAATATACAGAATAAGACCAATCATCGGTAGCACTACCAGTTATTGGTTGCTGTAAACGAAAATATCTAAGGTAAGCTTCAGCACATCGAATCAAAATACAAGTTTTACAGCCGTATTGAGAGAGTGTATAAAATATGCCACATAAGCACCTTTTTGTTTTGTTTTTGGTATTATCACATTTCTTCCAAGTTATTCATATATCTTGTAAACTTATTTCTAATATTTTTACTTTTTCTGCATATTTTGAGGTGAAAGTACCAATTGGTCCGACCAAAAATAAAGAAAATTGTCTCATACTAACATTTCGAACTTTTGTGTTATCAAAGGTTCTTGAAAAGAAAATCGCTAATTTACAAACTACCTTTATGTGATGTTCAGAACCTGGCAAATATATCGGAGACTGTTAATATATTTCTCCAGTTTCAAACAAAATATTTTAATATTGGTGATTCGTTCTTAGTGATTTGCAATACCTGGAACAAAAAGTATCATAGATTGTTATAAAGGTACGTCGACTACCACAATGCATATCTCATAGTGTAAAATAAAGATACTCGAACCAGAAGTATTGGAGATGATTAACTTCGTCTCACATACAGTAAGCTAGTAATATTCGAACTGAAGTTATCGGAATGACTAAATGTGTCTTACATAAATGTTTATCTGGGAAGACAGCAATGTATCTCATGGTGATATCTGAACCAGAAGTTTCAGAGATTAATATTTCTTAGTGATATTTAAAACCGAAAATATCGGTCGTGATAAATTTGTCTTTCGTATAGTAACATGTTGTTTTTCCAGGTCAAAACAACAGGTTTAACAAAAATTAGATAAAAAGTGAACAGAAAGCTAACAGTAACTATTAGAGAATATTTTGAAAATGATGTTAAGTTTGTGAAAATAAAGTTTTAAAGTAGTCACAGCTGTGGATAAAGAAAGAAAAATTCAATCTACAAAAGAGTTTGATTTGTGGTTCATAATCCCAACTTGTATTTCTGGATATAAGTAGGCATATTTTAGATACAAAATGTTAAAGATAGCAAATCCGTTTCTTGAGTTGTTGTATTGGTGTACAGCTGTTTAATTTTATTCACGTCTAGCTACGTGGACTTTTTTAATCTACCAGCCTTTGACCTCGTGTCCAGCACAGGAGGAAATGATTTTGAACATCCGGCACGCTTACATGGAGTAGGAGACATGGAAAATATGGTATGATCTGATTTTTTGGAAAATGATATATGATCTGATTTTTGGATAAATAACATTTATAAATTATTTTTAGGTAAATAATCTATGGTCTGATGTTTAGGTAAATGATTGTGAGTCTCAAAATAAATAGCTTTACTTTGCAACATGGATGAATTTGAAATAAATAATATTTGGTTTGCCAACTGACTTCAACGTTAAGCTTTCATATTTAGCAGAAAGGTAAGCTTAGTAGGTAGTCTGTTAGGTTTATGAACAATTAAAAGTTCATACCTTAGCAATACCTCACTTGATTTTTATAATTTTTATAAGATGAAGCACATTTTGAGCACGAGTAATTCCTATTACTGTAAGCTTTACTTATCGTGTACATATTTTAACTTTGCTTTTGAATGGTTTCACAATAACTTTATTATGATCGTCTAACTATCTCATGAAACAATGTTATGTACAAACTGGGGATTTTTGATAATTCACAACCTGTTGCTTGATTTTATTTTCAGTGACAAATCTTTCCGTGCTAAAGACCTACATAAAATGTGTAAATGAAATAATTTGTATATATATTTTGTTATTTGGCTCCAACTGTATTGTGTTTTCCAGGACTCTTTAGTTGATCTGATGCTATCGTTAGGGGTCCAGAGAGAAAAACTAATAGCCGGTATACCAGCTCATGGAATATCTTACAAAATGATAGAAAGTACTGAGCTGTCAAGGCCATCTGTAAATGCTTGGACGGTCCCTTATTCGGAGGTTAGAATAGTCAACCAGTAATTGGTTTTTGTGTTTTTGATTTAATTTTAATTCACTCGTAGCTTTTAATTTGAACTTGCATTTGTTTGTGATTGGTATCTAAACCAGATAAGCTAAGTCAATAATAGTGAAGGTTTGTTTGTTTTGAATTTTCGCGCAAAGCTACACGAGGGCTACCTAATTTAGCAGTAAAAGACAAGAGAGAAGGCAGCTCGTCATCACCACCCACTTCCTACTCTCAAGCTACTCTTTTACCCAAAATAGAGGGATTTACCGTTACATGATAACGCCCCCGCGGGTGAAAGGGCGAGCATATTTGGTGAGGCATGGATTTGAACCCACGACCCTCGGATTACGAGTCGAGTGCCTTAGCCACCAAGTCATGTCGGGCACATAGTGAAGGTGACAACCATCATCACTCATTAAAGTGTGTCTGTTTGCACTTAAATTTCAAAGACAAAATTATAAGGCGCTGATTTTAGAAATATAAATGCAATTGACTTAAACACTCCTGATGTTGTTTACGTTTAAGCGACACTCATTCTTAAAAAAACTGAACCCAGAGCACATTTTTAACAAACTTGCATTTGCGTCATCAAATTAATTTGACGTCTATCCTGTGCCGAACTAGAAGATCTTAACAATAACGAGTCACGCTTTCCACAAAACCTAAATAACTCCCCAACTGCTAACAAGTTATTAAAACCATAATATTGTAATCTTTTACCCAAACTTTGTCAAAGCAATCTGATATTGTTGATTCAGTTTGTAGTTTTGTTAATTATAACATTACACGTTTTGAACAACGTTTAAGTTTTATTTCTTTTACTTTTAAAACTGTGAGCAGTTTCGTTTTCGTTTTGTTTTTCGTAACTGCTTTTCCACTGTTAAAAATTGGAATTTATGAGAATGTTATATTTATACTAATGAAGCGACATGTTTGTTTGTTTGTTTTTTAATTTCACACAAAGCTACTCAAGGGCTATCTGTGTTAGCCGTCCCTAATTTAGCAGTGTAAGGCTAGAGGGAAGGCAGCTAGTCATCACCACCCAACGCCAACTCTTGAGCTACTCTTTTACCAACGAATAGTGGGATTGACCGTAACATTATAACGTCCCCACGACTGAAAGGGCGAGCATGTTTGGCGCGACGCGGATGCGAACCCACGACCCTCAGATTACGAGTCGCACACTTTAACCCACCTGGCCGTGCCGGGCCGTGACATGTCTAAGCAGCTACTAAAAACCGTAGTGCCACGGGCGATACGTTTATCACCTGTATATTTGACTTACAGCCATTCAACAGCGTAATTTCCCCATAAATAGAATTATGTCTTTAGAAAAAGAAAGTGTTCACTATTTTCCTTTCAAGCATGAAAACCACATATCATACTGTTTAATACAACGGGTAGCTCCGAAACTACACCCCAAGAAAATCTGAAGTAAAATGAAATATATAGTTGTAAAAAAAGAACCTTCTAACCTAAACAGAAATTGTGATGAAGATTGCCATGTACCCTACTGCATTAATAGAAATATAAAGATGTGTTTATAGTGGCAAAATCTTATGAATCAGACACATCTTGAAATCAACGTTCTTTTTTCATGACAAAGGTGCCTTTCAGATCCCACGATGCAAAACTAGCCTCTGAAGTCAGTCTCCATGTACAATGTCGGGTTTGTGAAAATGCTGTGTAGATATATGGTCAAATTGACTTCCCCTTTCTTGATAGAGACTTGTTGCAATAATTTGTTTAAAATTAAGCTCAAAACTACACAATGAGGTATATTTGCTCAACCCACAACGAATATAGAGCCCCAATTTCTAGAGTTATATGTCTGTAGACATAGCACTTTGTCACTGGAGGCGCGTTACAGTAGAAATTATGGTTCTAAGTAATATTGCGTAATATTTCCATCAGACTTAACTTGATCTATGATGAGAAAGTTAGTTTCATAGACAGCATAGCATTGGAAATGAAACATCTTTGTTATAAAGTGAAATTTACCCTCAGTTAATAAGTCATTTTGATCTCTTATTACTTTTGATCAAAAACATAAGGGGAGGTTTTCTTCAGTGTTTTTAATGAATTTATTTCAACAACTAATACTTTTATATAAATATATATTCTATATTATGAGCTTATAAAACCATTTGATGTCAAATATATCTTGTTTAATTTAGTTCATCGATTAATAAATCTCACTTACAAAGTCAGTGAGTATTTCTTTTTACGTGTTTTATATATAATCATTAATTCAAATTGCTTACTTTTTATCGTGCTGTATTTTTATAAATATATATTTCACAAGTTTACATAGTTTATTTCAATTTCTCGTATATAGGGATTTGAGTACAAACTGGATCAAAGCAAAATATTTATTTAATACTAAATGCCACTTTATTTTCTTTCCACAGCTTTGTAAATTATCTCGCGCTCCTTGGTGGAAAGTACAGCGCGAGAAAGACCAAACAGCACCCTTTGTTGCTGACAGAAATATGAAAGTTGGGTTTGACGACGAAATGAGCGTGAGACTAAAGGTTGGTCTCCATAAATAATTGTTTATGTACCGAAATAAAAGTTTCATTATTTCACAATGAATTATAACAATGTGGTGTTTATCTTGTGTATTTAACATCAGAACAAATGAGTTAAAGCTAGTACCTATTCCAGTCAAGACTACAAGACATGTTATTTAATTTGCAGGCTAAATACATTCTTCTAAGAAAACTTGGTGGGGCCACCTTGTGGTGGATAAACGAAGATGACTTTCAAGATAATTGCGGTAGAGGTCACTATCCACTTCTCCGTAACGTGTGGGATGTATTTTCGAACAACGTGAAGAACGATACCAAGCTAGAGTTGGGGTTGGACAATCTTGAGGAATACCTAGAGAGCGCTGAGTCTCAGTTTGTTGATGTTGTGGATAAAGTAGGATTGATTGATCGCATTGATGGGTATAATGTGAAAGTTTGTTCCCGACAAGGCTACTACAGACATTCCGAGGATTGCAGCCGATTCTACCGTTGTGTTAAATTTAGTCAATATAGCGAGGAGTACACTATCTTTGAATATGATTGTCCAGCAGGCCTTGTCTTTGATGAGCGATATGAAGTATGTAACTGGCCATCATGGTCTCCTCCTTGTCAAGGATCAGGAGAAATCTTTCCTGTTCCAAGGGACACCTTCATTTGTCCAGGCCCTGGTTACTTTCATGATCCAGAAAACTGTAGGTGGTTCTACTATTGCATGGACTTCTGGGGTAATGGCACTCTTCAAGGTTTTGAGTTTAAATGCCCTTTTAATTTGGTATTTGATGAGAATAAGTTACTCTGTAATTGGCCATGGTTGGTTCCAGGATGTTACGATATTTATGGGCTCTTTGGAACACGAATTAGAGGATACGGTGTAAATATTCCAAGAGCTAATTACCAGAAAATTGGAATAGACCCTGAATATAAACTTGGTGGCCTATATTCTAATGAAAAAACTCCTTATGTTGGATATGATGACCGAATACAAGCAAAAATAGGACTTGATGGTACAAACAAAGAGTATATAGGTCCAAGTGTATTTCATGAAAATAGGTACCAAACAGGATTCCGACAACTAAGACCATCCTTGCATGGGCTTCTGAATGGTCAAAATGAGAACTATTATCTGGGCCGTGGACTAGGAGGGTTGTCAACGGAACCTGTTGCTGAACAGAAATATCCAATAACAGTGCCTCAGGTTGGATCTGATATTCCAACGCTTTATAATGAACAAGGCAGACAAGGATTTAATCAGCATATTTTACAAGATGGAAAACAATTTATCAGTCATACCCATCAAGCTAATTTAGGGTTTATTGATCGGGGTGCACAAAGGTATGATGGTGAATTTGTAAAAGATAGACCAGAAAATATTGATAAGGTTACAAGTGTTAATCCTGTGCTTGTTAGTGAGGAAGGACAAAACACTCCTGATGATGATGATCAAGTTAACCAGGGTGTTCCAGTTTACGTAAGCCAAACTGAACTAGGATCTCCAGAAGTTATAGAACAAGTTAAACAAGAAACACCAGAGTTTGTTAGTGATATTAGAAGAGGTAATACAGAGTTCAGTGATCAGGTTAATAAAGGTTTTCCAATATTTGTAAATCAGGATGAACAAGGAACTCCAGATTTTAGAGGTAAAGTTGCACAAGGAGCACCAGGGTTTGTTCGTGAAAGCAAACAAAATATTCCAGAAAATGTTGATTTAGTTATACAGGATAGTCCAGAAAGTGTTGAACAAGGTGAGAAAGGAACTCCAGAGTTTTTTGACCAAGGTAGACAAGAAATACCAGAATTTGTTGATCAAGGTAAACAAGGACTTCCAGAATTTATTAGCCAACATCAATTTATAAATTATGGTAATTCAGGTAAGTACATCCCTGAAACCTTCTCTTCAGCTCGAAATGGGCTTAGTTTTTATTATGTACCCATAGCTAGGGATCCTTACTTTGAGTCAACGCCAAAAACGTCTTGGTTGAAAGAATTAAGTGTTCGTGCACTTTTTGAAACTGGTGAACCTTACATAAAAGATCAATATCATACAAGACAACAGAATGAGCAGCTTGATCATCATCCAGGAAAGCTTTTTTCATTGGTTCCTACGATAGGAAAGCGATTTGTGTCATATTTTATCAAAGGAGATGACGTTTTCAGAAAAGGAAATGGTGCGAGACATATTTCACCAGTCAGACCAATATCACCGTACAAACAAACTCCTCTCAACCCATTGGTTATCATACATTCTCCTCAAACAAATAAGGAAGTTTTTCCTTATAGAAACCAGTATATTCTACCGGAAACACTTTATAATGGTGTCAAAAATCCTGAATACTCATATGTACCACTCAGACAGCTCCCTGTTTATCCAGGACGTCTTAATCTAAGAACTCGGTATATAACAGGTCAAGAAAGGAGAATCTGGCCTGAACAAAAAGCAGTTACACCTAATGAAAGACAAATAAACGCTCCATACTTCCCTGATATTAGATCTGATGGTTTACAACAAGGATTTCAAACAGCTAATGAAAATTATAACTTTCCTTTACCCAAATGGGAGACTTCAGCACAAGAATATAATCTTAAAAGTCCCCTGAAAACCTCAGCTGTTCCTATAGCCCATAATAATTATAATCTATTACCACCAAATGAAAATATTTTAGTACAAAGAGTCCCAAAACAGCCACTTAAGACTCTAAATATACTACCACCTAGAGGAGAAATTTTAGTGCAACAAGAAGTTCCAGAACAGCCTTTAAAGATTTTAGATAAACCAGTAACTGATGAAAATGATAACAAACCTCCATCTACAGCGGAATATTACCACATTTCACCACCTATTGGAGATATTTTAAACCAACAAGAATATTCAGATGAACCAATAAATATTCCATATGAGTTAAAAGATGGTGTAAATTGTGACTCGTTGCCACCTGATGGAGATATTCTAAAACAAGAAGTTCCTCTGCCACTACACAAGTCTCTAGATTCGCCCATTACTGACGAATATTATAATCTACCTCCAACTTATGAGCATGTTTTAGTAAAGCCAGCTCTAGAAAGTCAACCAAAAACTTTGGATGTAGTTACAACTAGTAAAGAGTATGATTTGCCACCATCTTTAGGAGAAACTTTTGTTCTAAAATCAATTCCAGAACAACCAGTAAAACACTTTGATATACAAATAAATGGTGAAATATATAATACACAGAAACATAGTGGGGAGAGTTTATTAGAAGAAAATATTCCAGAACAGCCTCCAAAACCTCTCGGTTTACCCGAACCTATTGAAGTGTTTAATTCACCACCATCTAGAGAGGAGTTACTGGAACAGCAGAAAGTTCCAGAACAACCACTAAAAACTCTAGATGCACCCTTTACTAGTAATAATTTTAATGTACCTCCTTCTAATGAAGATATTTCATCACAACCAAAAGTTTTTGAAGAACTACCAAGGATTCAAGATAAACCTATTGAAGAAAATTGTGATAATTCACCGCATACAGAAGTAATTTTAGTACACGAAATTCCAGATCAATTACCAAAGACTTTAGATGTTCCAACTGATGTTGAAAATTATGATCTACCGCCAAGTATTCAGGAAGTTCCAAAACAGCAACAAATTTTAGAAGAACCGGAAAATGTTCCAAGCATACTAAAGACTGTTGGTGATTACAAGCAACTGCCCCCTAGTGGAGATATTTTGTTACAACAAAATGTTCCAGAACAACCGCTGAACCCTGTAGATGTGTCAATATCTGATATAAATTTCGAATCACTACCACCTAAAGATGTCCCAACAGATGTTGAAAATTGTGATCTACCGCCAAGTATTCCAGAAGTTCCGATACAGCAACAAATTTCAGAAGAACCGGAAAATGTTCCAAGCATACCTAAGACTGTTAGTGATTACGAGCAACTAACACCTAATAGAGATATTTTGTTGCAACAAAATATCCCAGAACAACCAGTGAGCTCTGTAGATGTGTCAATATCTGATGCAAATTTCGAAGCACCACCACCTGACGATGTTCCAACAGATGTTGAAAATTGTGATCTACCGCCAAGTATTCCAGAAGTTTCGATACAGCAACAAATTTCAGAAGAACCGGAAAATGTTCCAAACATACCTAAGACCATTGATGATTACGAGCAACTGCCACCTAATGGAGATATTTTGTTACAACAAAATGTTCCAGAGCAACCGGTGAACCCTGTAGATGTGTCAATATCTGATATAAATTTCGAAGCACCACCACCTGACGATGTTCCAACAGATGTTGAAAATTGTGATCTACCGCCAAGTATTCCAGAAGTTTCGATACAGCAACAAATTTCAGAAGAACCGGAAAATGTTCCAAACATACCTAAGACCATTGATGATTACGAGCAACTGCCACCTAATGGAGATATTTTGTTACAACAAAATGTTCCAGAGCAACCGGTGAACCCTGTAGATGTGTCAATATCTGATATAAATTTCGAAGCACCACCACCTGACGATGTTCCAACAGATGTTGAAAATTGTGATCTACCGCCAAGTATTCCAGAAGTTCCGATACAGCAACAAATTTCAGGAGAACCGGAAAATGTTCCAAACATACCAACTACTGCTGGTGATTACGAGCAACCGCTACCCAATGGAGAAATTTTGTTACAACAAAATATTCCAAAACAAACATTGAATCCTGTAGAGGTATCAATATCTGATATAAATTTTGAGCCGTCACCACCAATTGAAGGGACTTTAGTAGAACAAGAAGTCCCAAATCAAAATAAGCAACTTAAGACTAATTTCGTACCACCACCTACCGAGGAAATTATAGCACCAGAAGAAGTTTCTCCTCAGTTATTGAACATACAGAATGACCCGATAGCAGGTGAAGTGAATTATGAACAACCACCTAATGAAGAGATCTTAACAGAACAAGAACACCCACAAGTTACACCAGAAATAATTTCGGCTCATGACGATTGCATTCAAACGCCTTCTGGTGGTAAAATTTTTGCACATCAAGACGTTCCAATTATTTCTGGACCTGTAACAGGAGATTCAGAAGAAGCTATAAATGGCCCAACACTGCAAAATCAGTCCCTACTGCCGTTTGTAGAAGAATATGGTCTTCCACCATCTAAAGAGACTACAATACAAGAAGAAGATCCCAGTCTTTCAAAGGTTTTACCTGACGATTCAGGTGGAGAAGTTTTTATTGTACCTGAAAGTGGTTTAGCAAACCAAATTAGTGGTGTAAGTCTTCAGGGTTCCTCAGAAGTTACTGAAGAACCTGATTTTCCTCCAGATAGGGAAGTCTTGATTCAACCACAAGTTCCTGGTACTTCACTGGAAGGACTTAAAAATGAAAATATCGGAAAACCCATAGGAAATCCAATTATAGCGCCCCCTGATGGCGAGTATTACGTACCCCCAGGTAGTGAAGAAATAATAACACAACAAAAAGTTTCTGTTTCGCCAGATGAATTTGGGAAAAAAGTAAATGGACAAAAATTAAGTCAACCCATTGTTCCATTATCTAATGGGAATTTTGATTCAGTCCCACCCAGTACATATAAAAATATTCAACAAGATACTTATGTTCCCCAAGAAGGATTAAAATATGGTTATTCTGATCAAACAAACGAACCTCCATCTGTGTTGCCATTAGGCGGAGAGCCTGAGTTATTGTCACCTAATGGGGAGGCCATAATTCAAGAGCCGGACATTGTTGGTGTAGTACCAGAAAATTTAAGTGATAAACAGTCATTAGCAGATGCAGCTTTACGACCATCTGGTGGTGAGTTTGCTCAACCTCCTTTAACTATAGAAACTCCTGAAAAAGAAGTATTTCCTTTTGTTTCTGAAAACCTGAATGAAGATATAATTGAAGAAAAACCATTTATAATTGAAGGTTCACCGCCATCTCGTGATAGCGTTCTTCTACAGCATGTTGAACCATTTAATGAAACTCCTCTAAAACCTGACCTTCCTTACATCGATAATGCTAAACATATTCCCCGAGAAGATACACTGAAAATTAATCAAGAGATACCGGAAGAAGTGGGTAATCTGAATCGATTCCAAAGCCCTCTGGCGGGAAAGTTAGCTGTAAAGGGGCGAAACAATATTCCTGTAACAGCTTGCACCCGTCCTGGCTTGTTTAGACACCCGGATGACTGTGGAAAGTTTTATGAATGTTACTGGGACAAAACTATTAATAAATTTACCTTGCACATATTCAGTTGTCCTGTCAAACTAGTGTTCGACGAGCAGATTCTAGGTTGTGGCTCTTCATTGTCAGGTCTTCCTTGTGTGACAAAGAAATAGAAAGTTATTTTAGTGGTTAGAGTATCTTCTAAGAGTGAAAAACTTATCGCGATAGTATTTGATAAATGTACATTGATTCTTGTTTATTTGACAGAAGAAGAACTTATAACGAAAATAATGTTAATTTAGGTCTTTCAAGAAATTAAAAACACGAATATGTTTAGACACATCAACACATTGTGGTATAAAGTTTTTAGATGTGCTAAAGCATTATTCAAGCTTATGAAAAAGCATGGTGCTAAGATCTCTACTAAAATGTTATGTTTTATTTTCATATATTGTTTTCAGGGAATTGTTTTGTTTTGCTTGGTTTCAATAAATATCAAAAATAAAGAATGGTTTCGTTTAATGTTTTCATCTAAATATTTACACCATAAAAATTTTGATTCGAAATCTTCAAATTCCTATTTTTGTGACAGTATTTTTTTAGTTAGCTATATATAAATTCAGTCTTGCCAATAAGTAGTATTTGTTTGTTTTTAAGTATAAAAATAGACCCGGCACGGCCAGGTGATTAGAGCGCTCGACTTGTAATCTGAAGGTCGCGGGTTCGAATCCCCGTCATACAAAACATGCTCGTCCTTTCAGCCGTGGGGGCGTAATAACGTAACGGTCAATTCCACTATTCGTTGGTAAAATAGTAGCTCAAGAGTAGGCGGTGGGTGGTGATGACTAGCTGCCTTTTCTCTAGTCTTACACTGCTAAATTAGGGACAGCTAGCCCTCGTGTAACTTTGCACAAAATTCAAAAACAAACGAAAGTATAAAACTACACTATGAGTTATTTGTGCTCTGCTCACTGAAGGTATCGAGACCTGATATTTAGTGTTATAAACCCTCAGGCTTATCGCTCAGTTACCAGAAGTAATAAGTAATACACTTTCACATTTTGTAATTTCCTTGCACCCGACAGAAAATACTTATAGACTGTTTACACGTAGATATCCATCACAACGATGAAAATTATACATAATACATATCGAGATTTTTGATTGCCTTATAACAAAACAGAATTTCTCAAACTTCGCATACGTATTTAACAAGCCAAGGAATATAAATAAGTACGTATGATTGTATACAGCCAAAAAGTACTATATCCCACCTCGTCGAACTTTTGTAAACATGTAATAGAGATATAACTGATACTTATAAATGTATTCTAGTTAAATTGACGACAGCCCACATGGTTTATCGTGAAAGAGATAACGATAAAGGAAGTGTTTACAAGTTCAGTAGATATTTGGAACAGCCTGTGGGTCAAATCTAGAAGCAAAGGACGAAAAAACTATTTTGTTCGCGTACTCTACAGGTTTCTGAAAATGACATTGAGGATTCCATATTATCCCAGTACATAAATAAAGGCTATAAAAAACAACCAGTATTTTGTTGTAGGATTGTAAAAAGTGTTAACTTTAGAACAGTGTTTTGGGTTAGCGTAGCTGTACTGTTAAGATCAACGTAAGATTTGAACTATGCATAACTGTTCCTATTAAGACGCTTCATTAAAGAAGTAATAGACATAATTTATGTTTTCCGTACAAAGTAACATTATTAATCATTGATATATGACTGATATCTTTAAAAACTAATTAATGTCCTTCACTCAATAAAAGATAAAACTGTTATAAACCTAGTTCACTGAAGCGTAACCGTTTCTCTCCAAAAACTAATATCTTTAAGTAAGTGAGAAAAATAACTGAATAATATATCACCTAAAAATAATTTATTTCAAGATAAATATACGTAATCGATCCACAAAATCAGTGTTATATTCTGTCGAATTTAACCTCTTTCAGTGACTGAGATGGTACCAAACTTTATTATATCCTATCGAATTTAACCTCTTTCACCAAGTGAGATGGTAACAAACTGTATAATGTCCTATCGAATTTAACCTCTTTCATCAAGTGAGATGGTACCAAACTGTATTACATCCTATCGAATTTAACCTCTTTCAGTGAGTGAGATGGTACCAAACTGTATTATATCCTATCGATTTTAACCTCTTTCATCAAGTGAGATGGTACCAAACTGTATTATATCCTATCGAATTTAACCTCTTTCAGTGAGTTAGATGGTACCAAACTGTATTATATCCTATCGATTTTAACCTCTTTCATCAAGTGAGATGGTACCAAACTGTATTATATCCGATCGAATTTAACCTCTTTCAGTGAGTGATACCATCGTCGTGTTAATTACGACAACTATGAGAAACAGCAGTACATACCGTTATTCTGGAGCTCAATTTAAATAATTGAGCTAGAGTTGATTGTATAATATAACAATTAAAACGATAAATTAATTGAGACGCCTGAAGTACGTGTTATAGTATATGTTTTTTACTTTTCTTCAGCGCAGAGTTCCATAATGGACTATCTGTGCTGTACCCACCACGAATATCAAAACTCGGTTTTTAGAGGTGTGAGTTCTCGAACATACAGCTGAGCCACTGAAGGTAGTGGAGACGTATGCCATAGTATGTTGATGTCGTTTGAACGTCCTAAATATAGAAGGCTAATAATGTAGTGCAAACAGTAGATTGGCGACGTTGGAATAATTCTTATTCATTCACTTAACACTGACATGTAGTGTTGTGTAACAAAACATCAGTATTAAACTTCCACCAATTCTGCTTACACAATATTATATGCTGTTATTGTTTGTAATTTAGTGAAACAAAAACTATTAAATTTAATTTTTTGAAATGTTTTCCATGAATATTTTCCCATATCCAAGCCCCCTATCATTCTAAGGTTTGGTAGGAATTAATTCTATATTTAGTAGCTGTTTATTTTCATGTTTAAACTTTTAATTGTATTTTTATAAACCTTCGTACTTTAGGCGTGCCTGGCTCTTGTGTCGGTTTCCTGGCGGTTGTTCACTAATTCTTTATCTAATGACCCCGTTTATTATTCCAACTAGTTCTCATGTATCCTAATATAGCAAATCCAGGAATACTTAAACGTGAACTGTAACTCCTACCTGTTCACGACATTCGTTTGTTGTTGTTTTTACATCATTAAAAAGCTTGATAGAAAAACTTCGTGGTGTTCAATATGTTACTGAAAAACTCTAGTTACGTATCAATGACTAAGTTATGTACTAAAACCCTAAACTGCTTGTTAAACACCAATAACACAATCTGTGCTTTGACCACTACTGGTATAAAATCCTGCTTTTTAGCATTATAGGTCCTCAGATTTACTGCTGAGGAAGGGGACAATAAGTATAACAGAAAAGAATAGTATGAAACACAGCCACTTTTTAAAACAAAAGTTCAATAGCATTATCTAAATGTGTTACAAATAAAAAAGAATGCTTAAACTGTTGGGGTCAAAACTACCATAAACTGCTCAACAATTGATAACTGAATCAATATTTACAATCTCCTATTTTTACGTTTATCAAGTAAATATTTAATTATATAAAATGAGAAATGTTCAAGTTATAAATATTATTACATTCATACCACTTTTCCTTCCACATCTCTTTCATCATTACCGATGCATTCCTCTATATTTTTACCATAATAGTTCTATTGTTTGTTTGCTGCCCACCCGAGTTGTTGTTTTTATTCCGCTGTGGTATTTTTAGGATTTTTTGTTTGTTTTGGAATTTCGCACAAAGCTACTCGAGAACTATCTGTGCTAGCCGTCCCTAATTTAGCAGTGTAAGACTAGAGGGAAGGCAACTAGTCATCACCACCCACCGCCAACTCTTGGGCTACTCTTTTACCAACGAATAGTGGGATTGACCGTAACGTTATACGCCCCCACCGCTGGGAGGGCAAGCATGTTTAGCTCAACGCGGGTGCGAACCCGTGACCCTCGGATTACGAGTCGCACGCCTTACGCGCTTGGCCATGCCAGGCCATGGTATTTTTAGGATAAAATGATTTTCTCAAAGAGTATTAGATATATTTAATGAAAAGACTGGTAGGATGTATTATGAAATGATAATAACCTAGCTAAAAGTTATTTAACGCTGGCAACTAAATAGACTGAACGTGTAACACACTATGAAAACAATATCTATTGACCAAAGACACAAAACAGCGTGTGTGGTTTTCCTTACGAATGTCGCCCCGTCGCACCAAACATGCTTGCCTTTTCAACCGTGGAGACGTTATAATGTTCGGTCAATCCCACTATTCGTTGATAAAAGAGTAGCCCAAGAATTGGCAGTGAGTGGTGATGACTAGCTGTCTTCCCTCTAGTATTACACTGCTAAATTAGGGACGGCTAGCACAGATAGCTCGCGAGTTGCTTTGCTCAAAATTCAAAAACAATTATGAATGCCGATCAGTCTACTTTCACTGCATTCGTAAGTCGGTTAGAATATCGTCTTTACGCAAGATGTATTCCCACTAATCAATGCAACCACGATCTGATACACGAGTGTTTTAAACTAATGTTTCTTAGTTAATGAAAGACGTCGAGTTTGCCCATAATGACTAGCATTAGGTACGTGAGTGATCATTTTCATTCAAGTATAGGTGAGACCTAAATTTCATGGTATCATCTGGCCTGCCACTGAACGACGTTACCTCTCAACATTTTTGCACAAAGTGCAGTATTAAACCCACACACACATTGGCAGGACATGTGTTACCGTTACAGAATGAGAAAGAACGAATGAAATCAACTTTACGATTTTCTTGAGCATGCGTTATAAGATAATTACGTAGGCTTAGAATAAACACAAAATTTGAAAATTTCTAAATTAAAATGAGTGGGTAGGAAACACATGGTATGCCTGCACATCACATTGCCAACTACAGTGAAATCTATACACTATACTGTTACCTCCTGAAAACCTGAAGGAAACCCGCGAACCACAAACTGAGAACCGTCAAGGATCTGCCATATATTTACCATGTTTAGTGCTGAGAATTGGATAAGTATGGCTACATTAAAGACTTAAGGCGCCCAGGGCAATTTTTCTAGGAAGATGGTCCTCAGAACTGAATTTCATAAATCAGTAAAATACAACTCATTGCTATTTATTAAATCCAGTTTCAGCAATACACATATAGAAGAGATACATAGATAATAAAATACGCTAATTCTAATATATATAATAAATGTAAAATAATATCAACAATTTTGTTTAAATAAATATTGAGTAACGACAACAAATTTTTATGGCTGAGCAAACACTTGCTGAAAGAAAAAAATTATAAGATATTAGGTTTATATGAAACGATTGATGTTGCTGCTGCCCTAGTGATAAAGTAGAAAACATGTATTTTTTTCAATAGATCATCCAATTTTTAATTAATGTTCTCTCTTTCAGTTGAAAGGCAGTTGCAACCACCACCTCCCCGAATCCGCCTTATGGATAAGTACAACTCCTCACCTTACACACAGACTCAAATATCACGTGTTAACGGAAATGCTTCCGTATTAATGTGACTAAAATAACCAGAACATTGGCCTACAGATATTACTTTTGTTGTTTATTTTGTGGCTTTCACAGAACCTGAAATTGAAAAGTTGAGATTACAAAATGCTAAGTGACTGACTGAGGCTAAAGGTGAGTACACTTGTCTATTAAAAAGAATAGAGTATTTTTAAGGCACTATTTCTGTAACTTTTTGCATCATCATGTTTGTGTCTTACAATTTCGTAGCGTCACTGGTAATATTTCTTAAGTTTTACCAACTTAATATTAGTAATTATCAAATAGAAAAGTTTCTCAGTTTTTTCACGTTTTTTAATATAAATTGACTTGTATATCTGTAGTATACTCCTCGAGGTTTAATAATAATTTGAATGTTATCTGAAACTATAAATAATCTCGGGATGTATATCATACGAGATTTTGGTGTTTAAGCCATAGTCAAGAAACCTGAATGTCGAAATTTTTAACAACTGAAACATGTACAAAATGAGTTAAGTTCAGTTTCAAATTGATTTTTCTTTTTTTTATATATTACAGAGAGCATAAAACCAAATTAGAGATCAAATATTTAATTACAAATAAGATAGGTAATAATTGGCATAAATTGCACTAAAAAGTATACGTATAAATATAAATTAGATATTTATGCACATCAAGTTTCAGTTTTCTTGTACTCTGCAATTGAATCGAATGTCTTAGGTTGAGATTTACAAAGACATTTGGCCACAGACAAGATTTAAAGAGTAGATGGCAGATCACAGTTAAAATCTGGGAATAAATCATGGACAGAAGAAAGTTAGAGATCCAACTTCTCTAAAACTATAAAAACTATATGTTCGAGATTTGTTTGTTTTTGAATTTTGTGCAAAGTTACACGAGGGCTAGCCGTCCCTAATTTAGCAGTGTAAGACTAGAAAGAATGCAGCTATTCATCTCCACCCACCGCCGACCCTTAGGATACTCTTTTACCAAGGAATAGTGTTATTGACGGTCACATTATAACGCTCCCAAGGCTGGAAGAGCGAGCATCTTTGGTTTGGTGGGGATTTGAATCCGCGATCCTCGGATTACGAGTCGAGTGCCTTAACCACCTGGCCATGTAGGCCTGGTCGAAAGTAAAGACCACAAAAACATAGTATAGTACACTTCAAAACAAAACCATTAATATAAGTAGTAGTAAAGTCATGTTAATTTTATATAAAGATATGTTTCACATGTTTGATAAAGGTAATGATAGATTCGTTGTCTCGGTTTTACCACAAATCTACAAAACAGAATCACTGACCACTATTTGCGGAGGGGAATCGAACTCCAGATTCTAATGTTTTAAGAAAATAATCTTACCATTGATTTACCGGAGGAAGGCAATAATAAAAATTGTAATGTAATTTATAAAGATCTATATGGTTGGAATTTAATAATTGAAATACCATAACACATAATTAAAGGTTGTAACTTATAGTTTAAACCACAGTTTAAAAATATTGATAAAATTCAACAAATGTTCAAATTTGCATCAAATTAAAAACAACAACAGAATTCACTGTTTTCAAAAATACTTTACATCATATAGTTCCCTTGCCAACACTAAAAGAATAGTACTCCGCTGATACAGCGGTAAGTCTGCGGATTTACAACGCTTAATTCAGGGGTTCGATTCCCCTCGGTGGACTTAGTAGATAGCCCCATGTGGCTTTGCTACAAGTTAACACACACACATTAAAATAAGAAAGAAAAATGCCTGTACAATAATTGTTGTGTATTTCGACTTAATAACAGTAATGAGGATCACATTATTTACTTTCAGTGTCATTACTCTACAAATACACCATATATCGCAGTAAATAAGGAAGTGGAAGTAGGCGGCCTATATGTATTGTGAAATTTATTTCTATGTTGCCATACGAAGCTTATAGAAACTTACCTAAAAATAGAATTAACGATCCTGAGGGCCTATTCTGTGTTCGATAACGCGTGATTGAGCAGAGTGCGATCCAACAAGAGAAACCGGTACAAACAGTATTTTATTAGCGATTATTTATAAATCACCATTGAAGATAAAATCAAAATTTATTTAGATATTTCTCAGTACATAATCCAACTTAAAGCAGTTCCGTAAGTTAGCTATTGATTATGATTGAATTGAGTCGCTGGTTTATTTCGTGCTGAATTTAGTGACACTATCAAACTTCTAATATTACTTGCATGTGTATGTTATCAGTATTCTCTCTTTATTATATAATATGTAGCTAACTTTTAGAAACTGAATTATTTGAAAAGCCTTAACCTGTTTTTACACAATTGTTAGAAAAAAAATCACGTATGCTTCAAATACATACATATATTTGCGAAATTATACGTGTTGCCTAAATTATTTGTGGATTACAAATCAATTTTGTCACCCGCTAGTACAGCGATAAGTCTACGGATTTAGAACTCTAAACTCAGTGGTTCAATTCCCTTCGGTTAGGGGTGTAGCTAGGGGTTTTGGGTAAACCCCCATGGACCCAAATTTATTAGACAAGTTCAGTTGCCACCTGTTAAGTTTCATAAAGATCCATGACTGCATGGCAGATAATTTCACACACAACAAATGGTCAAATGCAAATTTCTGATTAAACACTCTTTTAATACAGCAATTTTTTTCAGAACTAGAGAAATACAATCGAATATCTATAAAAGGCTCAAACGCCTGTTCATTCTTACCAAGACATCTACAACACAGTTTGGTTCAACTTTAATATCACGGTGAATGTATAATAAGGCCAGGCCATTCAATCGATCTTCAGTGGTGGTATTTCTCAAGTTCGTTTTGAGTCTTCTGAGGTAGATCCTGATGGTAGTAGACACATGAAGTTTGTAAGGAGAGTTTTGTGACTGGACAGACGGTCACATATTTGTGAAAGAAAGTGGTCAACAAATGGTACAAATACAACAATACGAAAGTACTCCTTAGGACTAGTGGTTTGTAGGTTAGCACGGTACATCTGTCTTTAACCTGCCTTGGCATTATAATGTCAATTTGAAGTTCACTACACAGAATTTGAGCCTCACAGAAAATGTTGTTAAATTGATTCACAGTATTATTTCTGAGTAAACGGATTAAATCTTTCACTGTTTCTGCGTGATGCATCGTAGCACCTAAATCAATGTTCTGTTACTGCAGTAAGTTACACAGAGGTAAACTAAAGGAAAACAATTTAACAATGGTAAGTAGAGTGATGATGAATTCTGGCTGTGTTATAGAACACAACAATTGATTGGCTTGCGTGGCAGAAACTGATATGGTCTCAAGGGCATCTGCAACTGCATAGATTAATTCTAGAAAGATAACGACTGAGTCATACCTCTCAACCCACTGGGTGTGGCAGAAATCTTTCAAACTTTTTTTCGATTCAGGTGCTTTATTCACCACCAAAAGAGCCAAAACGTGCTTTGGTTTGGGTGTATTGAGAAAGTTTTCAATGCTAGAAATTACTCCCATGCACAGAACTTCTTTACAAGCATCAGAAATTGCCAAGTTTAGGGAATGAGCACTGCAGTGTAGATAGGGTGCAAGTAGGAATTTATCACTTATGTGTCTCTGGACAACAATGAATTTCCCACTCATGGAGGCAGCACCGTCGTACCCTTGTCCTCGCAGGTAAGCCATGTCAGTACCATATTTTTCAGATTGATTATGATGATATCAGCCAAGTTTCTGCCTGTCACATCACAAACAGGTTTAAATTGCAAAAAATCTTCTCTCATTGCAACAGAGTTGTCATTGGCATGCAAATATATAACACACAGCGAAAACTGTTCAATGCCTGAAATATCTGTTGTTTCATCAGCTAATATTGAGAAACACTTTGCAGCATTAACCCTTTGACCAAAACATCAAGAACATGAGTATTGCAGGCATTGATGATTTAATTTTGAATTTGAGGACTTAGCAATCCTCTTTCTACTCTTAAGGCTTGCTGAAAGCTTGACATCACCCCTTGCCCTGTAGGCAAAATTGCCCAAAATTTCCCATCATTATTGATGGGCTCCTCATCAGTTTCACCAACAAACATTGGGCCAGAATCATATTTTCCCCTCAAAGCTAAACCCTGTCTCCCACACAGCATTACAGTATCAATAATAGGTAATAAATATTGACAGTTCTGTTCAGTTTCTTGCTTGTAAGTTGCATCAAGCTGCAAGTGCACAGATGAACTTGTGTTTACATCCTGTAAAAAATTGTTAGCATTTTCTTTGCTTTCTTGGTGGTACTGTTTCAATGTGCTTTGAAGTCTTCAACAGCCTTCTTTCAGTTTGTGTTTGGAAATTTAACTAGTTGTCCCAATTTCTGGCTTCCAACACCAGTACCATCAGGAGCAAAAAGACAGTAGTACTTGCAGAAAGCACCATTTACATGTTGACTGTAGAGTAGCCATCTCCACTGTGAAAGCCAACGATGCTGAAAACACAGCTTTCTTGGACCACACTGAGAGAAAGCATAACCACTCCCTGGCTTCCAGATATTCTCAAGGAGGCATTTTTTTGTTTCAGCGTTTATCTAAAAGAGACAGAAAGACATAATTCTAATTAAGTTACGTTGCACATAGGAAAATTTGTTATAAGAGTACAATAACCTCGAAAAGAAAGGCTTAGAGCCGTACTTCACAGAGCAGGCCTAACATCCTGTGGTTGTAAGCCTACAATCACTAACTGCGATGAATATTCTGTCTAAAACTCATCAGAGTGTTTGCATAATTTTAATGCAAAATTAATATAATAAGTAGTTGACTTACCTGTTTAGTAATGCTTACATCATCAGAAATGTAATTTCCAATGTCCCAGACTGGATCTGAGGTGGTAGTGGCAGCACTGGTAGAAGGCCACGGTGATGACTCTGACAATTCAGTTGACAATTCTGATTCAACCTGATTGGCTGCAGCAGATTGATCAGGTTCACTTTCATGAATGGGTTCAAAGAACCCATGTAGTGTCTTTTGCTTTTTCAGACTTGACATAGTGAACGATTGTTTATCGCAACTTCTGTTTGTCAACGTCACATTGGCAATGGTACTAGGTTAGTGCCATGGTGCCACCCACTGTTTATTTGTGAAGTTAATTCTTGAAATCCAGGGAATCTGAACATACAACACTGTCCATGATATTTGAATACAGATTATAGACACTATACATATATTTTGCACTCTCCTGAGTGACTCTATATTTTATATGTTGATGACAGGAGTATAGGCCTACTTTGTTTGATAACTTTGAGTTATGTATTATATATATAGGTCTATATATTTATGATTTAAAAGTTAAGACAAACATCTCAGTGTACCATTCTGAAATTTGCCAAAAAGGTGGTCTCAAAATGCATAATTCAGGCTTTTCTTTTATGTTTTATTTAAAAAATTTTCCGGGGGTATGCCCCCGGATCCCCCTCCCCCCCCCAGCATCGCTTTGAGCCTGCGGCGCTTGCATTAAGCTCTCAAACTGACCCCCCACACACCAAATGGCCATTTCTGGCTACGCCCCTGCCCTCGGTAAACTCATCAGACAGCCCGATGTAGCTTGACTATAAGAAAACACACACCCAAATATTTTTATATTAATACAAGTCAAATATGGCAGGACTCGTACCATCACCTCAACTCATAGCATACCCTAACCTCACGTTTCACAGTTAATGAAATAAATAAATTTTTGTGTGAGCCAATCAAAATTAAGATCATTCATGAAGTGATGTGGTGTATTCATAGAATAATCATTGATAACAATTAGTTAGATTAAAAACCACTAATGAATATAATACTTTGCTGAAGAGGTTTGGTTTGAATTTCGCAAAAAGCTACACGAGAGCTATGTTACCAGTTTCGAACTTAGCAGTGGAAGACTAAAGTTAAGGTAGCTAGTCATCACCACTAACTCTTGGACTATTCTTTTATCAAAGAAGAGTGGGATTGACCGTCACATTATAATGCACCCACGGCTGAAAGGACGAGCATATTTGGTGCGAAGGGGATACGAACCCGCGCGTCGCAGATTACGAGTTGAGCGTTCTAACCACCTAACTATGCCGGACCCAGAGAGAAAAGCCAATGAGTTTTGGTAACATTACATTCCAACAATGGCTTTTATGTCATGTCGCTGAGAAATAATAATATAACTTAATACTTTTGTTGATCTATATATTGAAAATATAAAATTAAATGTATACACAACAAATCTGGAAAAAATATATTAATTTTTAACCGATTTACTCTTGTACATTTAGTATTCTGCTCGGACAGCGCTAAGTCTTCGGATTTACAAATCTGGGGTTCGATTCCCCTTAGTGGACATAGCAGATAACCTGATATGGCTTTGCTATAAGAAAACACACACAAACATCTGTACATTTATTTTAATATCCACGTTTGTTTCAGTTTAATGCATGTTACGTATATTGTTAAATGTGTATTGCGAAATTCCCACCTGTCTTCGTGAACAGTCAACAAAGTATTAAGTTCCATACCAGATAGAAGACTCAATATAGTTTGTAAATTTGTAAAGCTTTTATATGTGAATCATTATTTGTAATAACCGTTATTATAAATTGTATTATTTTTCTGTATTAAAATATTGATGTCAAGAAAGAACTGTGTGGACGAATATCATAAATTTGATACATATTCGACATTCAGTCAATTTCTAAATTCAACTTAAATTTCTGGTTACTTGAAATTGTAAAACGTAACATAATAAATCGGAGATTCGCCCGAGATAAATCCAATGCGTCACAATTTCTTTATTTTGGAATATTCATTGATTAAATGTTTGTTATTTTAAAAAAAATTCGCGATAAAATAGAAAACTGCTTAATTCAAAAACGATTTAAATTTAAACCTGAATCAATATTTTTTTTACATTATGGCTCTAAGATAGGTAATCCCATACTACTTCTTTACTTTAGGCTTATTATATCAACATTTACTACACTTATAAGGTTTTACGGCGCCCTGCTACTAAAATCATAATGGGTAGACAGCAATCAAACTATTTTAACTGGATAAATGCATTTTAGCTTTTATTATTCATCCTATTTCGAGAAATCAAGCATGACGTGACGAACACTGACCTTTATATAGGTTAGATGAAATACAGGGTGTCTACCATTTTGTTCCTTGAAAATAACTTGATGATGTCAAATTGATGGAGGTACAGTGACATCAATAGTTGACGTTTATTTACTTCATACTCTTTTTGCGCAAAATTATTGAAATTATGATGGCGAGAAACTCATTTGAATTAAAAAAGTAAAGATAACTCTTTGAGTATTAAAATTTAAAGTAAAATAGAGTACAGAATAACGTTTCGATCTTTACAGGTCATCTTCAGATTAACAGAGTTACTAATCCATACCAACAATATATAGCTCTGGAAAATGCTACCTATATGCATTAGCTGCCCTTAATTTTGAAGAGACAGGCCAGAGGGAAAGCATCTTTCGAACTATTGACTACTCTTCTCTTACAACATTCAAAAATTTCGCACCAACTCATGTAGCACATCCACAACCCTATGGTGTAGAGCGCATTTTTTGTGTCAACGCAACGTCGGTTCATTAAGCATTGGATTCACTGTAGAGCACACTAATCACTCGACCACATTCAGTCCGTAAAGTTTTTAATTATAGCATAAAATGGAAACTGTTTAGCCAATAAATTTCTCTGTATGTTTTAGTATGCAATGTTTAAGAGAGTGTTTGCTTCAATGCAAATACGCATTAATAGCTATTTATAAAGAATAACCCAAGAACATACTTAATATTTATCAGAACTACGTCCAAGCTGTTATATATTATAATTTATCCCAGACGACCCCCCATTTATTATATAACGCTTTTGTTTTTGAAATTCGCACAAAGCTACTCGAGGGTTATCTGTGCTAGCCGTCCCTAATTTAGCAGGATAAGACTAGAGGGAAGGCAGCTAGTTATCACAACTCTTGGGCTACTCTTTTACCAACGAATAGTGGGATTGAACGTAACATTATAACGACCCCACGGCTGGAAGGGCGAGCAAGTTTAGCGTGACGCGGATACGAACCCGCGACCCTCAGATTACGAGCGCATGCCTTAACGCGCTCGGCCATGCAAGGCCTGTTATGTAATGTATAATAATTTAATTTGGACGAGTTTCCGATCTATTATGGTTCGTACTGCGATTTTAAATAACCGAAATTTTGAATTTGAATTTAGAAGTTAATTAAATGTTAATATGTATTAAACTTGTTATATTTCCCAACACAATCCTTTCTTAACATAAGTATATTTTTATACACAAACAGCAATACAGTTTATAATAACAGTTATTACAAAAAATAATTGATATACAAACTTGCAAAAAATGCTGACTCTTCTATCCGATCTAAAACTGAATCTTTTATCGACCCTACACGGAAAACTAATTAATTGTGTTGATTGATACACAAGTACACTTCTCTTGACAGCTATGCTAGCTAGTTAGCCCTATTCTTCTCTGGTCTCACGTAAGTTTTTAACGGCTAAAGTTATACAATGCCTTCATCGAAATACTAACATCCAAAGTTCATTCTCTGAAGTTAAATGGTTTATGGTTTGTAATGTTTGAAATCTACATATTTTCTTGGGCAGACAGCTATAGTTTTCCTATTAATAAGCACTTATCACAAGATTTATCCGAGATTTATAATATACTGGCTGTAGCGACCCAACAATATTATATTGACTCCACACGTGCTGCAACGGCTACTTTTTATACTCATTAGGTGAAGTTCTTGAAAATTCAGTTGGCAATAATACTGGCAATCACTATAAAATTACATTCACACATCGTATATTGTTGATTCTCGTATTAAAACTGTCTCTCAGCGCGTCGTATTTTAAACTTTTAGGGTGGGTGACGTTCTGAAAAGTTCTGTTGGCAACAAAATTCGAAGATATGTCAGTGCTTTTGTAAAATACATATTGTTGATTCTTTAGCAATTCACATTTAACAATATACAACACAATCAATTCTAAATATATAGTAAACTGAAACAAGCAGAGATATTACAAAAATGTATAAGAGTAAATCCGTTACAAAGTCCATGAAATTTATGACATCTTGAGTGAGGTGTTATTCTTACATTCCTAAATTTACAGATCCTTTTGTGGCTATACAACACATCATCCGAAATTCGCAATAATATCAAATTATATTACAAAATGTGTTGTAAAATCTGTTCCACCTCTTTGTTGTTATGTTGTATCTTAACCATAGTGAAAATAGTTTGAAGTTTAACAGATCCGTTAAATAAATCCGTCCTAAGAAATAGCCGTAAATATTTGATGTTAAGTTACCTCACATCACCTTCATTAGGTAACTCCTGCTATTTTGAGTTTTTTTTTGGTCTATACATAACCTCTCGCGCATTTCGGACAGTTTATGAGTACCACGGTATGGTCAACTGGTTAGAGCACTCGATTCGTCACCTGAGGATCGAGAGTTCGAATCCTCGTTACACCAAACGCCCTCGTCCTTTCAGTTGCGGGGGCGTTATAATGTAACAATCAATCGCACTATTCGTTGGTAAAATAGCAACCAAAGAGTTGACGGTGAGTGACGATAACTGCCTTCCCTCTACTCTTACAGCGCTAAATTAGAGACGGATAGCGCAGATAGCCTTTGTGTTATAGCGCCTCGTACTCTTTTCTACAGTTTTTTAGCTGTCAAACAGTACCGCTATTCTTTTCTGTCAAGTGCCCCCCAGTGGCTCAGCGGTGTGTCTGCGGACTTACACGCTAAAATCCGGGTTTCGATACCCGTGGTGGGCAGAGCACAGATAGCCCATTGTGTAGCTTTGTGCTTAATTCAAAACAAACAAACAAACAAATTCTGTCAAGTTTCAACTTTAGTTTATATATGCTGGACGCCCTGTAAAATAAATGTGGTAAATTCACTTATTTGAAACATCTTCATATCCCATATCATTATATGATTAAACTGTTTTAATATTAATAATAGTTTATTTATGAATACTGGTGTACCGTTTACACCACAGAAATTAAACTCGTTTCTTTAAACTTTAAATGCTTGTCCTCTGTTATCCAGCGGTAAGTTCACGCACTTTAAAAAAATAAATAAATCTAGTGATTGGTCCCCTCGGTGGACAGAGCGTGGGTAAGCTCATTGTGCACTTTTATTACAAGGACAAAGTAACTTAATATGCTCAAAACATCATCTCCCTTACAGAGGAACCAAAATTGTTCACGTTTATTTTAACTGAAAACATATTAGTTCACATCGGGTTCAGCCTTTACACAAAACACATAAGTAGCATTATCCTGTGACAAAAGAATTAACAAGGCAATTGGTAAATGTTCTTAAACAAGTTGTAATTGCATTATAATTCATTTCTGAGTGCTCAAGTATTTACTATAATAAGCTATTTCATACACAGTAAACTATTTATAAGGCTGTAATGAACTCATTATAAAATGAAACTCGTAATTTGACAATCATATTTCAATGTAATTACATATAAATAATATGAGGTTAAAAAGTTACTGAAAGATCTCAGGAATATCTTAGGAATATATCTTAGTTCGCAGGTGTGACGATTTATAAAATACATGTAATTATTATGTTTCCTATGTACCGACCAAGACAAGTTCCTATATATCAAAAGTGACAAAGCCGAAATGAATCACATATGCACATACGAGAGAAAGTGAACATGCCCTAGTTTTCGGACGTTGTTCCTTTAATGCGTTGTTTCGTCACTGCGTATTTTCCCATACTTTAGGTTATTAGATATTCCTTTCTCTCTCTCTCTCTTTTTCTAATTCACCAAATGTTTTCATAGCCTCGCCCAGTTTGGCATCAATAGCCGAGTTAAGGTTTAGTTGTGTCAACTGTTTATAGAACCAGTCTGGATTCCCGTCACAGTTCTTTTGCTAAAATTGTATTGTTAAATTTATATAACAAGCACAACTTTTTTTAAACATCAGTATTACTATCAGTGTTGAATTAATTCGTTGACAATATGCAGCATTAACTTTTAACACTACTCTACTACTGTATATATCAATAAATGAAATGTGATATATGATGCTATTACTTAGTGCTATACACAAAAGAATATTATTTCTGACCAACAGCTACGAAGATTTTGGGTTCAAGCTGTATCTTTAATAAACTGGTATTAATTATATCAGTAGGATTGTGCTACGTAACCAAATTAAGAATTTAGTAAGTTCAAAATATTTGTAATCTTCGTTTGTTTTTGGAATTTCGCACAAAGCTACTCGAGGGCTATCTGTGCTAGCCGTCCCTAATTTAGCAGTGTAAGACAGCTAGTCATCACCACCCACCGCCAACTCTTGGGCTACTCTTTCACAAACGAATAGTGGGATTGACCGTGACATTATACACCCCCACGGCTGGGAGGGCGAGCATGTTTAGCGCGACTCGGGCGCGAACCCGCGACCCTCGGATTATGAGTGCACGCCTTAACGCGCTCGGCCATGCCAGGCCTCTTGTAATCTTCAATACCTGTTGAAGTAATTGTAACAGTGTGAGTTAGAAGCCAAGGACTGATGAGGGATTACAAATCATTAAGCCTAAAAATTGTGACAAAATTCATGTAAGTTGTATATTAACTCCAGCTTTTTTTTTCTCTCCTAATTTATCGATTTTGATCTTTAATCTGTAATGGACAAGTTGATAAGGGAGAAGCATACGCTTCTCACGTATTTAATCAAAAAAATTTATGTCTGTGTGCAAAACAAAGCTTTATTTTTCGCACCAAAAGCAATACATAAAAATATAATGTTCGTCAAGATGTAAACAACTTTCAAATACAACTGTGGTTAAAATAAATATTATGAAATTCTATTTCTATGAGTGAAACGAATTTAAAACATTTTAGTGATATGACATGTTTCTTTTCAAATACCATGTATTAAAACACGGGTGAAATTACTCGTGAAAGAATTAACATCATTCAGACCGATAACTAAGTATTAATTATTATTATTTGAAATGTCGTATTCAAAACGCAGATTTTAATTGAATATCCTGATGTAGAACTTAGGAGTTTGGTTTTGGTTCGTTTTGGATTTCGTGCAAAGCTACACGAGGGCTATTTGCTCGAGCCGTCTCTAATTTTACAGTCTAAGACTGTAGGGAATGCAGCTAGTCATCATCACCTACCGCCAGTTCTTGGTCTACTATTTTACCAAAGAATAGTAGGATTGACCGTAACATTATAAAAACCCCACGTCTGAAAGGGCAAGCATGTTTGGCTTGATCGGGATTCGAACCCGCGACCCTCAGATTACGAGTCGAATGCTTTAACCGAATGCTGGGTCGAATCTAGGAGTTAAGGTAGCTTTCAAATTGTCCCTTTCACGGTGAACTTAGTGAAAGTAAGCCAGTTTATAGGCTCATATGTAAGCTCTATATAGGCTCTATATTATATTATTGATGACTGATTGAAATGCTTGTATGTGACAATGTTGATTGAGTTAACTCTATTTGTTTCCCCCTCACATTTCACTTAATTTGTCCATTGCGATTTAAAATCAGATATGTGTAAAATAGGACATGTTAAGTCTATGTCATTGTCCAATAAAGTTTTCGATAAACACTCGAAGATTGGGTTGGACAATAAACAGACAATGAGGGGTAAAAAGAATATCCAATTAGGAGAAGCAGTGACGACATTAAGAGTATGAAAATAAATAACCGCAGTTAACTTCATTGCACAATTATTCTTAGTCTTAGGCCTATTAGTTTTCTAATATTTCGAAGGCTGTTGTTGTTGTTTTGAATTAAGCACAAAGCTACACAATGGGCTATCTGTGCTCTGCCCACCACGGGTATCGAAACCCGGATTTTAGCGTGCAAGTCCGTAGACATACCGCTGAGCCACTGGGGGGCATTTCGAAGGCTTTTGTCATTAAAACCTTAAAAATAATATAAGTTCTTGATAAATATCACTAAATCATAAGGGGATTTTTGACATTGTAATTCTAGGTTATTTTCGCAATTTTTAGTAGATATAATACAGAGCCTATTTTAAGGTTTTAATACTATTTTGAAATTTACCTTTTCTTATTTTAGGCTTACTACAGGCTAATTTTTAACTGTAAGTTTATAACATTTCTTATACTATAAACTACCACCACGTAGTTTTTTGTTTTTTTTTACATTTCTCTCGAGAACGTTTGTTTAGCTGGCTGGTTTAATTATACAGTATACTACCTGGGCTTTCTTTCACATGGGGAAAAAGTCAGTTATAAGTCTGTAACTTTCTTCTGACCTATTTGATTAGATTTGTTTTTAATTTCGCGCAAAGCTACACGAATGCTATCTGCGCTAGTCATCCCTAATTTATCTGTGTGAGTCTAGTCATCACCACCCACCGCAAACTCTTGGGCTATTATTTTACCAACGAAGAGTGGGATTGATCGTAACATTATACGCCTCCACCCCTAGGAAGGCAAACCCGCGACCCTCAAATTACGAGTCGAACGCATTAACCCACCTGGCCATGAGGGGCCGGAATTTTAACAATTACGATAGGGTAAAAGTAATTAAAATTTATGAGTGGCTTAATTGTTTGGTCGGCTTTCAAGATAAAAGACCATCAACAACGACAATAATGAAATACAGAAATGTTGGTAAAATTCATCTTCTCATAAGAAATTTACCATTTGAACAAGGTTTTATTTGATTAATGCAAATAACCCATTGGGAAACATATGATAAAAGAAACAGGGTGGTGCATTTGAAATATTGATAAAGTAGCGCCATCTAACGAGTATTAATATTATTGAATATTTATTTGGCAATTAAAATTACTCTTTGATAGCTTGAAAAACGATCAGTGTTTCGAATAACCTTAGTAAAAAAAGTACTTGATGGTATTATAATTTAAAGTAAACGGTATCTTTTATGAAAAATGGATTAAACAATCGGTCAGAAACCCAGGTATAGCTGCCCCTAATTTTGAATTGGTGGTCAAGTGAAGATCAATTAATAAATAAATAATCAATTAATTTATAAATACATAGCGGCTCATTGTAGTACAAGTACAAACTGGTGGATATCTTGATGAGTAATAAAACTGAATCGGTTGTAAGCGAGCCCCACGTTTGGTATTGCTGGCGCACAAAATATAGCTAATAAAAAGGTCATATATTAATATACTTCAATACTGCTTAAAAGAATTTCAATTTTATGGTAGGCTTATAAAGATTCTCGTAAGTACTTAAATTGAATCAGATATACGCACGCTCGCGCTTGGTGTTGCTAAGAGGTATTGTAGAATAATTTATCTTGATCATGCTAACAGAATTTCAAGTGCTACAGCTGACAAATATTCCCTCGTGCTTTAAACAAGATGTACTATTAAAAACTTGAGATTTGTTTAGCAAAAGCTTTATTGCTTGTAAACACTACACAGTGAATATACACAAATAGCGATTACTTATAAGAAACTATTGTAAAGAGATCCACCATTCAAGTGATTACCATAGATTAATTAATTTTCTGTTTTCTCCCAGTGTTATAGTTAAAATGTAACAACTTCCATTCATGAATTATGAAAGACAAAAAAGGGAAAAATATTTTTCTTTTTTAATTTTGTGGGCATCATGTAGCTTTGTACTTAACAGCAAATAAATTAAACTGTTTTAATTTTAAGTAAACATTGATTAAATATCACAAAAACAGGAAAAAAACCTAGGCACTCTCAGAACATAGCTGTCTCTTCACAGGGAATGGGCCTGGCATGGCCGAGCGCGTTAAGGCGTGCGCTCGTAATCCGAGGGTCGCGGGTTCGCGCCCGCTAAACATGCTCGCCCTCCCAGCCGTGGGGGTGTATAATGTGACGATCAATCCCACTATTCGTTGGTGAAAGAGTAGCCCAAGAGTTGGCGGTGGGTGGTGATGACTAGCTGCCTTCCCTCTAGTCTTACACTGCTAAATTATGGACGGCTAGCACAGATAGCCCTCGAGTAGCTTTGTGCGAAATTCCAAAACAAACAAACAAACATAGGGAATGAATTAGTACACTGGCAAATGCTTACTTTCTGAACACATTATAGTTATCAGTAAAATTTATTTTGCGATTCCACGTGAGTGTTTTTATTTTAAGATATTTAAAATTTTGTAATCAGCAATATTACAGCCTTGTCTTTATTTATACTATTTATGGGTAATTACACTTTTGAATACATTTTCACACTAAACAGATGCTTGTTTAATTTGCGAAACACTGTCAGAATGGAAGTGCCCAAAGAAAGGATAAATGTGATTTCTGAGTATAGTCATATTGTAACTAGCTGTCACACTCTCTTTAATTAAAGTGATTAGACGAAATTTATAAAAAGAAAGTACGTATCTCATGATGAAACTGTTCTCACTTAATAACAGTACAATGAAGCATGGGGCGTGCACTTCTCTAGGCTTACTTGTCATATAGTTTAACTAAATTTTACTTGTACGTAAAACAGTTGTAACTTGAAACAAGTTCAACTTAATGGTTTTCTCAACCATGCATTGTGTGCGTTTGGGTTTTCTTGCAGCAAAGCCACATCGGGCTATCTGCTGAGCATCATGTGAAATCTGTACATATTCATAACAACTAAAATCCAGAATAAGTTATAATACTATAAGAAGATATAAGCCCATGGTACATTTACACATCAGAAATGTAAATATTTTAGTGTAAATGGCTTTTACTTATCCTTCCCAAAAGTTAATTTTTTATGGCATCGTACTACCTACCAAAGGCTAAACAATGTAAAAATGTAATTCTGACATGTTCCATTCTGTTGTGACTTTAACTGTGGCTATGTTACTTGCTATGTATATTCAAAATCATTTTAAAACTACAAGTCAATTCTGTGTAGATTTTTGGTTTGTTTGTAATTAAGCACAAAGCTACACAATGGGCTTTACAATAGTTTCACAATTTTCTAATCCCCATGTGTGTGTGTGTGTGTGTGCACATACGCGTGCATGGAATTAAAAAACAACTGCAATAACACGTTAACACCAAGCATGTAATTTTCACTTCAACTTCAGGTAAGCAAATCAGTTTTTGATATTCAAATGAAGGTGCAAAAATTTTGGAGCAAACAAGAATGTAATCTTATCCTGAATATGTATAGTGAGAATGATTGCTTATATAGAATATCCAAGATTATGAGATACCACACTAGGGTCTTGATCTGACATAATTCTTGTTTTGTTGAAAAAAGAAATAATTCCCACGTCTCCTCCAGCAGCCAGTTTGTTACAGTCAAAGATGCATAATCCTAAGCCTTCTTTCTACTTATGTATAATGTATCTAAATTAATGGATAACTTGCTCTGAAGCCTTTCCCTTTTCAAACCTAATTGGTTATATTATCCAAACATCTTCCCTGCCTTTGCTATATATAAAAGATGCACATGCTAAAGTAACCAGTTTTATATACTGAAAGATATCAACAGAAACAAGGTGAATACCAAAAATAAGCAAGGCTGAATTGTTAATCAGCAATAGTTAGTTACAATACTTATTAGAAATACAAAATAGATGACGAACTTAGTCACAAAAATATTTTTTGATGCAGAAAAAAAAACATTAATAAAGGCAGACTTTTCATATGTAATGGAAGGAAAACATAAAAAATTAATTTTGTAAGTGAAAGAATAGTGCAAATGACTCTTTGCTAACATGAAAATGACCTATAAAGGTCAAAACGTTGTTCTATACTTTATTTTAACGAGTTTCAATACCCACATCGGCCATCTTGAGAATACGTTTTTACTGCAAATGACTGCACACACAAAGCATCTTAACATTTAGGGCTATTTTATCAGGGAAACAAAAATTGTTGTTTCTGAATACTAATGTTGTAGAACATTAATACACATCTGTTCTCAATAGTAAAAAATAGATTTCCGTTTATGGTGGTAATCTGACACTATACAAAATTATTCTTATCCCAATTTAAGAATTAGTTTATTGACAATTATGCTTACTATTATCCTATGAACAGAGAATATATATTTTCAAAATTTAAATTGAAAGTGAAGAATATAATTTGAAAAGTAAACCTGTAGATAGCGGAAAAAAATATAAGTTACATATTTTAAACTTAAAACTGACCATTGAAGAATGAAAATGTGTAAACAGATACACACAAAATATCATAGTTTTAACTTTGAGGTGAAGAAATATGGTTATGTCATATATGAATAAAAGATAACTATGAAAAGCATTGTTTTATTATACATAATACCTACGTAGTAAAACATTTAACAGAGAAATGCAGCTAAAACACAGTAAGTGTAAAACAAATACCATTTAAGTTGTGCAAGAAAGAAATTTGGTCAAAAAATTGATAAATGTTTCAATCATTGAAATATTTTGGTCAAAACATTACTTTCTATGGATCCTCTGAACTAATATGTATTTTTTTAAACTGTGAAGCTTATAGTTTAAATATTTTACTGAAAAATTAATGGATTAATAAAAAAAATACAATAAATGAATACTTATTTAAATACTTCAAACACATCAACTAAAAGCAGAAAAAACTGACTTTCAAGGGTTATTAAAGTTCATCTTCACAAAATCTAATGTAAAAGTAATACAAAGAATACAATAACTCTGGTTCACCAAGTCAGTGACTATCTCTAAAAAGTAAACATTCAAACATTCAAAGCGTGGGATAACACTGTACTTATACTATTTTCTGATAAATAATGGTGAAAACTCGTATTTAAAAAAACAACAAAAATAATCACAGTATACTGTCATTCACATTTGCTACAAGATATAAATGTGAATAGTTGAAGAGTAAATATTTCACAAAATTAACTCTTTGTTTTTAAATGCCTGGTAACATTAAGTTAGTTACAAATATAATTTTAAAAAATATAATTGCCAATGATTGATACAAGTGTATACATTTTTGGCTTGGAAAAACAATATTGAAACTAATTCAAAAATGTGCAAAGTAATTTATAATCATACAGAAAAAAACTATGCAAAGCTTCACTTTTCTGTTGCTTTCTAGAAAGAAACCAAAGCCTTCAGAAACAAATTCCATAATTTGAAAAGTAGAACAATGTAGCACAGCAAAATGGACAAGCATTACAATGAAATACTGTCCTACAATATTTATTGCATTTACATTACACGTTTCACAACAGTAAAACTGTAAAATACAAAATTCCTCTAACATGAAGTTACCTCACCTGACTTGCTTGTGTGTTTAATTACCATGGGAAAAACTGCTATTTAACAGTCAGACAACACTAACGGTTTTATTGTAAAAACAAAACAAAAAACTGTCTATGTAGACGTTACTTCACCTTATTCTCTCAGATATTGCCCCTTGATATCATATATATATCTTAGAATAAATGACTGGAAAATAAGTGTTAAATATTACTGTATCAGCATTAATAAAAAATATACCTCCAAAAGATTGATTTTTGCATCATAATGTGAATAAAAAAAAATCCAAAAAGATTTATGGAAGTACTGTAATCATCACTTGTGGCCACGTACATTACACACTTCCTTCATAGTTTTAACCTACACACATTATCCAAACAAGTACTTCTCTCAAAATTAAAGATGTTTTCCATTGATCATTTGAAATAATGGAATTAAACTTAAGACATAAGCAAACCATACATTAGTTGGGATTAGAAGGTAAATAAACACATTTATGACTATTCATAAAAAAACAAAATTTAACACACTTGTATTAGGCTACTAGTATATGTAAATAAAGCTTAAGGTAAGGTTACATACAGTTGTAGAATATTATGATGAAAAAAAATCAAACATGTATCATGTTGAATTTAGTTTATACCAACATTACAAACTAAAATATTTGGCTAGAACAGAGAAAATCCAGTTACAACAGTAAGGGAAGACGAGCTTCAAGTGCAAATGGAAATAAATGTCCACAAGAGCCCAGATTCAGGCTTTCATTATTTGAAGTCCAAATGTTTCTGAGCATAGACAAAATTACTAGCAAAGACACAGCAAATCTTTTCTTTCTTTCACAGAGGACTTCAACATGTGACATGACCAGGTTAACTTTTCCCAGAGTTAATGAATCTAGGCTGGTAACTTCAATGCTTTTCCTTTTATTACTGAAAAAAAAAAGGTTTCTGAATTTTTTGATGTAAAAAAAAATATAACATAACATACAAACTTTAAAACAACTGAACAGATGGTTAAACTTTATTTTCTATGCAATATTCCACATAAAATATAAGTTTCCAGATTTTAAATATTATTCATGAAAGATAATTAATGAAATCCAAACTCAGATGAAACCTTTTGCTAAGCTTCTTCAAACCAACTACAGAAAATAAACTCACCTCTAGTAATGTACAAGTAAAAGAAATCACAGTACAGTACAGTCTGGACAACTCCAGCAACAATGGCAATCATATCATAGAAGCCCTCGAAGTAATATCGATAGATCCAATTAAAAATGTAAAGTGCACGGTACAGGCCTAAACAGAACAAGTAGTGAGAAGTGATTGTTTCAGCTTCTCCAGTTTTCGATACCATGAACAGCTGAGGCAAGATAGCAACAGACTCCAAATAGATGGAAAATGTCCACAAAACCTGCATGAAGTACAGTTGTTATTGTTATAAATGCTTTTTTCCCTTTAGTTCTGGCCTATGAATAATCAAATAAAATAACACTTTCATTATGTACTTTTACCTTGAAAACACTTAAGTAAAAAATAAAATCTGAACATTTACATAAACAAACAAGTTTTTATTTGCTCTTTTACTTAATCACCTTTAAAAAAAGCCCCTCATAGAACTTAATGTTGAAATTTACCTATAAAATTACTCAATTACATCAAGAAGTCAATTACTTACTCAGTTAATTCACAATAAAACATACTCAACATTTCAAGCTAAAAATTAAAAACATAATAATCAATTAATTATAGTACCTCAAGTGGGGTAAAATCATGATTAACCAAAAGTCCCAAGATTGTAACAGGGATCAGAAGAAACTCAATACGGAAAGTGTCATGATTATGATCATAAGTAGCTTTGAATTTCACATACATCAGGTAGATGGTTGCATATGATGTTGCAATGAAGAAAATTTTCATGGCAGTGTTGTAGAGAGAGATAAAGGTTGTAAAAAGATCAAGATACCGTGTAGTATAGACAAGGGCAAATAAAATCTGACTCCTTCCAGATATACCTGCAAAACAAGAATATAAAATTTTATGAAACACATTTTTAAAGGATGATTAACTTCAACTATGTTTTATCCCCTAAATATTCCTTTAAGTTTCTGTAAACCTACAGCTTTTATAACTCTAGTTGGTAAACTGTTTGACAGTCTTAGCACTCGAGAAGAAATATTGCTTCACCTGGAGATGTGTATAACCTTGCCAAATCTTAATTTATGACTTCTCGTTGTACTATCCTTAGAATTTAATTCAAAGACATTTTATGCAAAATTTTTATGAACTTTTTTTCAAGATATATATATCTTACATAAAAGGTTTGAGTTAAATTCTAAGAATAATACGATGAGAATTCATAAATTAAAATTTTGCAAGATCACATATGCCTGAACTTGTTCACCTGTAATCCATTTTTCAAGAAAAAACAGGTTGTGATCTCTTGACTTATCTTCATATGCAAATCTATTCTTTCATAAAATCCTCAACATACTTTAATGCTAACTTCAATTCTATTACAATCACTCTTTTGTAATATAAATATTATATTTTACACTTGCTCTTCAAACTTAAATTGATTAATATATAATATATAAACCATATATAAATAATTCTATTTAATATACATACGTTTTGGTACCTACTTCTGTACCTATCTGTAACTTTCAACTGATTCTGTGGGATCATTATGACCCCGTTCTATTTCTTTAATTATGATGTGATAAATACTTAGCCCTGCACACAGCAGCTTTCTTAATTGTGTCCAAGTAGTTGCAAGAGATATCATTCCAATCTCAAACTATGCAAAAACCCACAACTACAGAATACTCAAGGCTGCAGTTTAATTTCCTGTGATTATAGTTTACTTAATGCATTTTTTTTAGGTTTTGGTTAAAAGATGTCTTTTTAATAATTTTTAGTATCTCTCTGTTTAATCAATTGTTTTAGATTATGTCTAATTACTTCTTGTACATCTTCATATTGCTACTTTGGCTTTTATTTTATATACAGAGATCAGTATCGAAGGATCTTACTGCAGTGCAATACATTTTAATATCTTAAGCATAGCCTGATGCTTCATTATTCTCTTTTGCATACAAATAAAAGTTTGAACAAAAATAACAAAATTTGAGCTTCTTAACAAGTTAAATACCTCATTGGGGTCATAATGACAAGGCAATAACATATATTCCATTTTACCATGTGACTAATTAAAGAATAAATGCATTTTTATCTGTTACCCTCTAAACCTAACCTGAAATTATTCTGGTACATATATACTAGTGTCATCAAACCATTCCTTTTTACTTATAATAATAATAACACTAGGATAGGAGAGCACCAGTGGTTAACAATAGTAAGTACTTTTTATTTTTTTGGACATCAATATGTTTTACAATTAGTGAAATTTGCTACTTGATTAACTGTCTAGCTCATTAAAGATTACATTAAAATAATCTATTATTCTTATATGAGATACGTATAAAAATAACATAATACTAAAAGTCAGATTGTGATACTCGTAACAGGCATAGCCCATTGTGTAGCTCTGTATTTAACAACATGGAAATACAATGGCAATTTTCCAATTTCTTGAATAGTTTGAATAATATTCATAAACCCTAATTTGGATTAGTTAATAATTTTTGTGAGTTGTAACACTAATTGATTACACTAAATAAGTTTGAATTATCAATAAAAATATTAATGACAATATTTGATAACTGGATATTTGGAATAAATGAAAATGATGAAACTGGAAACATTAATTTATTTAACTACTTTTGTAACATTAACCAATTATAATTTGGATAAATGGAATAATTAAGCAGTAACAATTGTAAATTACTGCTTATTATTTTCAAACGATGAATTTAAACAAAGAAATATTTCATGTGACACTAACAGCTGTAGTAAATGTTCATAGTTACTAAATTAGTTCTTTATAAAAGTACACAGAGGTTTTATTCTTAACTTACAAGATCACAATGATATACACTAGTGGTAGCTCAAATATCCAGAGTAACTGACACAAGACATTGATCAAAATGATGAAATAAAATTGCATTCACTCAAGGGAAAGCTGTATGGAGGATTACATTCCCTCATGAATTGCTTTTTTTAATTTAATCCATGCAACATGTTTACTTTCATTTGTCATAACAAAAGAAATGCAGACAGGCCAAGCATTCTTGATTGAGAAAACCAACTAAAACAAATGAAATTCCCCACTAAAGTTAAATTCATTGGAAATGCCTGAATGTAATGTTTTGATCCCTGCAAGACAGTTAATAAATTCTGAAAGTTTTGTAACTTGAAGCAGCATTGCAAGATTCCACAATTCATGAACTTCCAGGAAGAGACAATATACAGCAATACAATTCATAGTGGAAATAAAATAACTTCCACTTTAAGATGTGATGGTTACCAAGATACACAACTCGTACAACACTGAAGCTTACAGGAAATGCACATATACTGGTAAACACCTCGGCCACACATCAAATTACTCCAATAATGTAAAGCCATCACAGACTGCCAAGTTTCCAGAATAAACAATACCTAAAGTGCTGAAGTTATTATGAACAAGGAAGAAAAAATTAGTATAACCCTCCTTGGCAGTGGATACCCTGATCTCTTTGTAAAAAACAAAAACAAACAACTCACCAAGAATAAGAAAAAACTACACACACATACAGCTATGTTTCTCAATGTAAAAAGTCTCTTTGAAAGTGCACGAGATATGTAACCAACTAAAAACTTGACAGACAGTAGAAACATTTACATCTGTTGTAAAAATGGAGTCGTAATACATTAAAGAAACAAAAAGACAAACAAGGAAAATAAAATTGTAATATTAATTTATCTGCAATACCCCATAATATCAAAGATGATCATGCAATGAACAAAGCTAATACAAAAAATAATAGGATAAGGAGCACACATACAAGAAAATGAAACATAAAAGAAGCTTCTTAAACCACCTAAAGGACAACAAACTTGATCAACATACAAAAGAAATCCAGGTTCTAATGGGAGAGACCTTAAACAAGTGGATGGCACACTAGCCTTTTTATTATGATTTACAAGTCCTTTTCAGGACCTCCCTGAAGACTATAGCAAAATAGCATACAAAATGTAGGATATACACTTGTTAATAATCAGCATCCAATAATAAATACTAGTAACAAATTAATATTTAAACTTGGGTAACAGTGTGAACAACTAACTATAACAGGGATTAACACCTGATTCCCATTATGTTATTGTAAGTACTTTAATAAAGAAATGTTCCTACTCTCCCGAAACTTTGTTGTTTGAAAATAATTACAGATTTTCATATCAAAATCTCAGTCATTTATAGCGATAAGAAACCTGTCTTTTTTTCATAGCTTCTTTTATATATACATATAAATACATATATATACATACTATTGAAAAACTAAAACTTTCTTCTATTCATTAGTGCATTTATTCTTTTTTAAACTTTATTTCCAGCATTTCAGACAATTTACAATTAATAGAAAACAAAAGTTGCACATCATTTTTATTGCATGAATTCAAATTTAGTCATAATACATCACAAACAGCTCACAATATCAACCAAGAATACAGCGAAGGAACCACTTCTGCACATACAGCACAGCATTGGTTCCCAAAGTTTCGTAATGGATATATGAGCCTTGAAAATAAGGGGGCAGAATATCCTTCTGCTGTTGGAATCAACCAACTGAGAACATTAGCAGAAAGAAACCCACACCAAACTGTCTGAAAAATGACACAATGATTGGGTGTTGGGATTTTCTGCAATTCTGGACCAATCAAACTTGAAAAGCAAAAAGGTTTCACATATCAGGCATGCCAATGACATTTATGAAAAAAAGAAGAAAAGGTATATAGCCTGGCGCCAGAGGTGCCACAGCGCAGTGCACCCGTGCCTGACTAGGGTGATCTGGGGGCATGACCCCCCAGGAAATGTTTAAAAAATGATGCAATTTGGTGTGATTTGGTGCAATCTGGGACATAATTTCTTTATGTTTTTTGACATTGCAATGTTGGAAAAGTACACAATATGTATCATATAAAATAACAAAAGGAAATTAAAAGACTAACTCAAACTAATAAAAACTATAATTTTCATTTACAGTTTTTAGCAGATTGATTTATTCTTTTAATTTGCATTCATTTCTAGAAGATATATCAAAATATCTAAAATTAACAAATAAAATAAAAAGTAAATAAATGAAATTTAGGATTGTTTATTTGCTATTTATTCAGTTTAATTTTTTTCTAAATCAAAATATATTAGAAATACAAGTTAATAAACATTGAATAAATAAGATTTCTCCTCATAAACCACCTACCCGGCCCCCAAATCGCTCATATTTTCTACTTGAATTTACACAAATCTTGTTGGTGATCGTTGGGCGTTTGAAAACCGCGGAAATCCGCATTTCAGTAAAAAAATGGCACACATGACATATGCGTTCCACACAAACTTTGTAAAAATCAGAAAACTTGCCCTTTTAAACTATGCTCTATGCTCATTTTGTGCAATAAAAATGACCCATTTCTTGTTCGAATTGTCACCTGTGATGAAAAGTGGATTCTTTACAACAAAAGATTCAACACCAGAGTGGCTTTAAAGAATTTTTGAGTTCTAGGACTTCAGTTATTTTGTCATAAATAATCTTGCATATGTAAAAATGGCTGGTATGGGTACAGAAAGAACTATGAAGAGAAGCGAACGTCTTGACCTTCTAAGGTCATCATCAAGATTATTAACTGATAGCTGACCACATGTTTGAAGGAAGTTGTATAATTGAGTGTAGGAATGTAGAGGGCATGCTTTGATGTTGGATACATTTAATAATATAGATGTAAAGGTGTTCCTTTCTATTTGTTTATTTTGGGCTTGAGTTATTGTATAAGTAAGGCTTCTTAATTTTGGATTTCTTTGTTTGTTTATTTAGTACTTGAGTGTTTTCTAATGGTTATGTTGTATTTATTTTATTTGCAGTGTTTGAAAATGTGTGAAGGTGACTGTGTTCTTTGAATTTAGTTTCCATTTTTTCCATGAAAGTTGTGGCAGTTATCACATTGTATTTATTAAATAATGCATTATCCAAAATTTACAGAAAAAACTATTTAAAGCCATGTTGAACATGAAATACAAAGAACAACATGACTTACAGAAACAAAAAATGAACCTGGACCATCAACTGGCATTAAAACAGATTTAAAGACTTATACAACAAAACATCAACTAAATGAAACTATAAACGAAAGGGGCAAAAAGATCTACCACACCAAAAAACCAGAGAAACTATGATGTAAAGAACAAAAAAAGATACCAACATGACAAACCGCATAATTAACAGATCCGAACGACAATTAAACATAGATGAGATACATCTACTTAACAAAGAACTCAACTTTGTGATAGCACCAAGGTACATCCCAACCTTAGAAATTAAAGCATGTTTAGAAGACCAAGCCAGGAGACTTGTGATACCTTCTACAGAAAAAAAAAACAATGACAAAACAACCAACATAAAGAAGGCAACTTCAACAATTCTATTGACATCAAACATCCAAACATTCCTGGAAAAATTAAAAACTAATATTTCCCAAAAACACCTAAAAACATCTTAAATGATTTTTTTCAAAGAATTTTCTCACAAAAATATCAAAAACAGAAAACTGAAAAAACAACCTTACAAAAAGAGACATTAATTTCATTAAAAACCTAAAACACAACACAAACATTAAAATTCTAAAAGAAGATAAAGGAAATGCTGAAGTCATAATGAAAACAAATGAATACATCCAAAAAATGAAAAACATCCTATCAGACACAAAGAAATTAAAACCAATACACAAAAAGACACATGAAACCTAACTGAAAAAACACTTGAAAATAAAAAAAAAACGCCAACACAATTTCAAAAACACTTTATTCCTAAGATCAACTCACACACACACCACACATGTACGGCATCCCCAAACCTCATAAGCCAAATTTTCTTCTACAACCAATAATGTCCACATATGAATCATTGGTTGGTTGGTTGGTTGATTTAGTGTTTTATGGCACAAAGCAGCTAGGCTATGTGTGCCAAACATCTGGTAAAAAAGTAAAAATAAATTAAATGTAGTAAAATACATAAAAGGGAATGAAGGTAAAACAAAACAGCACTGAAAAACAGAAAAAGCATAAAACCAATGTTGACACCTAGTCTACAATGTTAAGAAAGAAAGCAGAGTAAGAGAAGTTGTAAAGGACTTTCTCTATCATAATGGTAATGTTATATTATAATCCACCACGAAGACTAACAGTTAAGTACAAGAACCACCGTCAGTCACCTCTATGGAGCAACACCTCATATCAGTATCAGCACTTCCCCAAAGGGGATGATGTCCTTAAAGTCCCCCAGGATTAGAAAGGGAAACAGCAACTATGGAAATATGGATGGCTACAGCCTCCAAGGGTATGTTGAGTGACAAAGACAGAGTGGGCACATGCTGATCAACCAACAGTGCCACCCCTCCATGTACTTGGTCCATCACACAGCCTGTCATTTCTGTACAGAGAAAATTGCCGAAAGGTAACTGTATCGGCAGGTTTCAGAAATGTTTCTTGTAAGGAAAGACATACAGGATGGTAGGAAGCAATCAGTGTTTTGATGTCATCCAGATTAGAACATAAACCTCACCAGTTCCATTGTATCAAGGTGGCCATTTTTAATGATGGGTAGACGAAGTGGCTGGAGAACCCTTCTGTTCACAACCACATCTTTTTTCCTTACTGTCCTTATTCAGAGGAGGTCTATCGATCTCCATGGATCCTGCCCTGGGTTGTTGGGTAGGTCTTTGTTGTTGGAAGGGGATTCTCCAGTGACTGAAAACATGAATGAATGATTGTTTTGCATCTTGTGGTGGCAGAAAAATATGTATCTGAAGAAATGCCTGTATTTGAAACCAAAGGATGTGGATCTTGGGGTTTGTTGGAATATATGGGAGGAACAAAGATGGGTGTAGAAGTTGATTCATCAACCTTTTTAACCATGAAGGGCAAAAGGCTTTTCATTTGTTTTGAAAATGATTCTCTTGGAGGCACAGAGAGATTTGTCTGCACTCCACTCTAGATGTGGAATGAAGTGCAGCAGCATATGTCTGAGATGGAATGGCAAACAGCAATTTCCGAGCCTCAGGATAACTAATGTTACGAGTTTTTTTTCAAATGTTGCACCTCTTTTTCCTCTAACCATTTTGGAAAAAAATGAAAGTAGGAAGGGTGAGAACCATTGCAGTTGACACAATGTGGGTCCGTGTCACACTCATAGGCATCGTAGTCCTTGCCACCACAACGAGCAGGTCAGGGACTCCCAACATGACGTCTTTGAGTGGCCGAACCTCTGACATTGGAAAGGGTTTGGAATGTACAGTTGTACCCTGCAATTTAAATAGCCTACCTTGATGGTGGCAGGTGCACGAGGTGATGTAAATGTCAAAACAAGGATATTTTTTGGCAGTATAACTCCATCTTTGCAAGTGGAGATGTGCCTCACTGCAGAAACTCGAGTGGAAAAACCAGTGAGAATCTCTACATAAAATTTCTCAACCCATACCAGCCATTTTTACATATATATTTTTCTCTACAAGTGGGTTTTCCCATCATCACTGATCATAAATAATTTTGTTTCCTGTTGACAAAAGTTTGCAGATTCGCTAGGTTCCTGTTTTGGTTAATAAAGTTGCTTTTCTTTTTAATTTCCTATTAAAGATGAAATTTAAAATTTACTATTAATTTTTCAAACAACCTAATTGTTTTTGACAACATCTTTAATATGTCAGATTTATCTTGTGTGGTTCATGGTGACCCAAAGCAATTAATAAACAAAATAAGAAAATATAATTTTGTAATTCAACATACCTTCGTACTTACTTTCATTTCAAAACACAACTGCATGATTTTAAATTTGATGTCAAGGAGTCCACTTTTTAGATAATAAAGCTCAGAAACAGCTTGAATGGATAATGAAAGAAACTTAGTTACAAACATGCAATGTTTTTGGCTCATTTCATCATCAGGTACCTGAGATAGTCGTACAATATGACATTTATCATGATGAAGCAGGAGCATACCAGAAAGATATACATAGGATAACAAAGACAAACATTTAGTCTTTCACAACCCTGAGTAATTACTGTGATGAATTCAAATTTGATGATAAGGAAACTACTTTTTAGAAAACAAGATATGCAGATGGCTTGAATGAGTAGTGAAAGGTACATACTGGTTGGTTGGTTGATTTAGTGTTTTATGGCACAAAGCAGCTAGGCTATCTGTACCAAGCATCCAATAAAAAGTTAAAATTAAAGTAAAATTAGGAAATTTATGAAAGGAAATTAAGGTAAAATAAAACAAAGTTTAAAAAAAGAATAAAACCTATGTTTACAGCTAGTATACACCATTAAAAGAAAAACTACAGTAATATAAGTTGTAGAGGATTTTCTGTAGCATAATTGTATCATAACTCACTGTGGAAGACTAACAGATAAGTACAAAAACCACCATCAGTCACCCAAAGTTGGCCTTTCCAGTCCTAGTTCAGAGTTATATGAAATTATGGTCATTTTCAAAAAGTAATAAAAAATTTTAAATTGTAGCAAAATTTTAATAATAAGTGGCAAAGACAGGGTAAACATATGTTGATCAACTAACAGTGCCACCCCTCCATGTTCTCCTCCATCACATGAGCTGTCATTTCTGTACAGAGAAAACTGGCAAAAGGCAATGAAATTGGCAAGTTTCAAATATATTTCCTGTGAGGAAAGACAAAGAATGGTCGGAAGCAATCAGTGTTTTGATGTCATACAGATTAGATTGGTTGATTGATTTCATGTTTTATGGCACAAAGCAGCTGGGCTATCTGCACCAAACATCCAGTAAAAAGGTAAAAATAAATTAAATGTAGTAAAATACATAAAAGGAAATGAAAGTGAAACAAAACATCAATGAAAAACAGTAAAAGCATGACGCCAATGTTGACACCTGGTCTACAATATTAAGATCCTCTCCCCTTCACGGGTCACCATGCACAGCAAACATGTGGGTGGATGTTTAGATCCCAGAGGAGGTAACCAAAAAAAACAGAACTTTCCTTGGGAGGTCCCCTCACCATGTACAGAAATCCACACAGAGAGGTACAGATTAAAAAAATAAACCTCAACAGTTCCATTGTATCAGGGTGGCCATTTATATTTATGTACAGACAAATTGGGTGGAGAACCCTTCTGTTTACAACCACGTCTTTTTTCCTTACTGTCCTTATTCAAGGAAGATCTGTTGACCTTCACAGATCCTGTCCTGGGTCGATTTGGCAGGTCTTTGCTGTTGGAATGGGATTCTAGTGACTGAGAATGTGAATGAATGATTGTTTTGCATCTTGGGGTGGGAGAAGATGTATCCGAGAAAATGTCTGTACCCGGAACCAAAGGAAGTGGATCTTGGGGTTTGTTGGAATGTATTTCAGGGACAGAGATAGGTGTTGAAGTTGATTCTTCAACTTTTTTAACCATGGAGTTTAAAACACTTTTTATTTCTTTGGAGAATGATTCTTTGGGAGGTAGAGAGAGATCCATCTGATCTTCCACTGAAGTAGTGGAACAAAGTGCAGCAGCATATATCCGAAATGAAGTTGTAAACAGCAACTATCAAACCTCAGGAAAATTGTTCATACATACAACATACGATGTTCTCTCATGGATACTGTGATTGACATCCTGTATTCTTATAAAAACTTTATATAACGTAGTAACTTGTCACTATTCCAACGATGAGGTAATGTTGCATTGTATAGCATACACAGCAAATCATTTTACATTATTAATAACAAGCTATTTTCAGTATCAATGCAATCGATAAAGCAACGTATAATGCATATCAATATCAAATTGGTATGGGTATGTCAAGACAGTTACCCAAAGAAATCTATGGAGTAGACAGCAATCAGAAGAAGGTGCATAAGGAAACCCATGGGTGAGATGCAGCTAATCGGTTTTTAACGTAACAAATATGTATATACACATATTGAAATTTTTTATGGGCATATTTAGAAATGTAATTGCATGAAAAATTTTTAGTTTTGCAGTTTGCAGTTTTTATGGCTGATTTTGAATTTTTTACCACTACATTGCCCCTTTTTGGTAGATTTACCAAATTTGATAAGAAGGTTTGCTCAATTCATGAGGAGATACATACAAGTTTTCAGTTTTGCATTTGGTGGTTTTTATGGGCATTTTTAACAATTACATTTAAGGGAAGCAACTGTTCATGTCCTAAGACAACCTTTCATTAATCATGAATTTACATTATTTCCATCCAAGATATATAAATACTCCAGCTAATTTGTAATAGTTGTTTTCATTAATCGTTCCAACTTTACACCTGCATATTAGGATATTTTTACAGTATCCAGAAAAATTAATTACAGATAACACAGTATAATTATTACATTAAGGTAATTATGTTTGAGTGCAACAACTTTTGGAATTACTTTACAGATACTTTGAAATGAAGTAGAAATTGTTTTTGTTACATTTACAGGACTCATTTGACCTCATCTGAAGTGTTATGTTCAGTTTTTATTTTCTTATAAAACCAGAAAAGCCTAAACAGTTTCATCTGTGAGTGTAAAAAATTGGAGCTAATGTGATTGTTGTGTTTAAGTAGAGAAATTACCCAAAGAAAGATGTCCAATCATAACATACTTTTTGTAGGATTAGTGGTCACTTCAGTATCTTTTACATTTTTTTGAAATCTGTATAGACCAACTATGACTTGATTTTAAAAAAACATGGAAACAAGACAGGAAAATGTTGTTCATATGAGGCAGTGTTCCTCCCCTCTCAACTGTTATCCTAACCTACCCTGTTATGACAGCCTTAAGAATTGAGATTTGAAGAGCTGTCTAGCCGCAAAGTATAAAAAAAAAGAAATAACTTTTTAAAAAATTTAAGCACATTTTATTCATTATTATTACAAACTAGCTTTAACAAATTTTGCCTACAGTTTTAAAATGCAACACTAGACTAAAATCTATATGGAGTGACAATGTAATAGCTCTGGAACAGTTTGACTAATGAAATAATTTGATGTTTAGTGTTAGTTAAACTTTTCCAGAGCCATTGCAGTGTCACTCCATACAGAATTTAGTATAGAAATTTGATAGCATTCACCATGATATTCTTTGAACTTTTACACAATTGTTTGAAGTTAGATATAAGCATTGCATACTGAAGAATACAGGAGAGATTATATTAAGTTCTCTGGTTGTTTTCTTTAAGCAGAAAAATGTTTCAGTTATATTTTGTTTATAATAAACAAGAATATATCCATGAAATTTAAACTTTATAACAAAATGTAAAACTTATTTCGTCTGGAGATCAGTTTTTGTTGTTAAACCTTGTTCAGAAATATCACTTTGGTGATGCTATTATCAATGGGTTAAATCACCTGTGCACTGTCGCTTTTTGCAAACAAGCCTTGACTCAAATTTATAGCACAAGCAATGCACCGTAGGTACATATAAATAGATTACAATTTCTAGTAACAATGTTGAATTTTACTCTTCCTATGCACAACAGATGCATTTACTTTAAGTTTTGTGCAAACTTTCACGTTTATCACAAGCTCCCACCCATTGCTAACCATTTACGAGTTACATGATTACATCTAATCTTATCCTAAATCTAACAGTAACCCAAATCACACTGCACCTTGTGCAACACGATGCAAGGCTAACTTTCGTAATTTACTTGCATTGTGTTACGACGATTTACAACGCGACTTATTTGTTTAGTAAATTAGCAACAGCATTACTATTAGCCCTGCTTTCATACCTGCACAAGACCTTGTTTTCCATATTTTTACCAACAATATTATAATAGCCAAAAGATGAGATAAATCCCCAGCAAGCCGAAAAACGTTCATTATGACGCTGAATAAATAACTCTTTCAAATATCTGTATTAAATTTTAACTTTAGAAACTGACGTGGCTAATGCATGTTGTCTCCTACAGAGGAGAGCAGTTACACTCGCGCTTTTCTCCTTGTTTTCAATTGAAGGGACCCATTGTGTATTTGTGAAATATATTATGACTTTTTTAATTATTATACGTTCTAAGTATAAACTATAGATTTTATGTTAATAAAAAACACTAATTAAAATATTAGTTCCATAGAATTGAAGGATAGTGTCTAATCAAATCTATATAGAATTAAAATAAAATTATTTCAAGAATTACATACAATATGACGAAGACTTATACTTGTCAGCTATCTATTCTTTTGTAAGTTTTTGTTTTTCTCTTAGCACAAAGTTACACAGTGAAATATCTGCACTCTTTTCATTTTGAGGAATCGATTGTTTGATTGTTTGTTTTTGAATTTCGCGTAAAGCTACTTGAGGGTTATCTGCGCTAGCCGTCCCTAATTTAGCAGCGTAACACAAGAGGGAAGGCAGCTAGTCATTATCACCCACCGCCAACTCTTGGGCTATTATTTTACTAACGAATAATGGGATTAATCGTCACATTATACCCCCCACGGCTGATAGGGCGAGCATGTTTGATGCGACGGGCATTCAAACCCGCGATCCTCAGATTACGAGTCGAACGCCTCAACTCAGCTGGCCATGTCTGGCCTTGAGGAATCGAAGGAAACATAATAGTGTTGGAAAATGGTAAATTTAATGCTTATGCCCATTACGGTGCGTTAGCTGTCTAGCAAATACCAGCTTAGAATCACTAGATAACCAGGTTCCAGTACAAACGAAAAAAAATAAATTCATTCTTACGATAAAGTCTCGAAATAACTAAACTGTGAAGTAATTATAACCTGTTGTTTTTGTTTTCCTGAACTGTCTTAAGACTCTGCTGATGTTTTTTTTTTAATTGCTTTACTTTTGACAGCTTTTTACAATAGGGCGACTCATAATAGTGTATGACAATGTTTTCCAAATAATTATGAGTCGAGATCTTTGAGGTGTAGCTATTTTCAAATTGTTCTGGTTTCTCACAGAGTAGCCTGAAGAAATTACAGAAACAGGAAGATTTATTAGATATCGTATCATGGATCAGAACCGTGTCCTCTCTACTATATCTGAGCTCTGAATAAAATACAGACTGGACACATTTTTCTAAGCAATCATAATTGTTCTCTGAAACAAATACAGTCAAAGTTAAATCTAAAAACTGAAACAAGTACTTTTATATCAGCTGCGGAAAGAGAATGGACATTAAAGATGCTCTCTGACGAGTAAGGCTACAGCTCTATCATCCTAGAGTTGAAGTCGTTGTACGCTAACTAAATATTTGAATATCGATAGAATATCAAGTTTTGTGAAAGCAGTCTCGTCCTAAATGTGCTTATACTTACAAAACAAGGTTAAATCTAACCATGTGACTGAGAGCCAGTTTCATGTTAACAAGGAATGGAACAGACCCAATACAATCACATGATTTGCAACTAAAACAGGCTGCCTCTTCATTAAAATTAGGGGTTCGACTCCCTTCGGTGGGCTGAGCAGATAACCATCTGTGGCTTTGTTGTAAGAAAAACACACCACCTCTTCATTTCATTTCACAGCTCATATTACTGTAATATCTTAGATACGAAGAATACAGGTGATGACCTTGGCAACTCTATGATTAATTAGAGGAACCTCATAGTTCTCTTGACTGTTTTTTTATGCTAAAAATAGGACATCAACATTGAAAATATAAAAAAAAATCTATTGAGCAGCTAAGGGATATGAAATACATCATATACTCTTTATATATCAGAGGTGAAAGTGACAATTTTTGCATCTTCAGTTGTAAGAGATTTAATATTATTTTGATATCTATATTTATTTCAGTTTAATATATATATTAAGAAATGTATGTAATATATATTGTTAATCGTATATTGTGCAAGTTCCGCCTATTCACTAAATGTGCACCCCTCGCTAGTACAGCGGTAAGTCTACGGATTTACATCGCGAAAATCAGGGGTTCGATTCCCCTCGGCGGGTTCAGCAGATAGCTTGATGAGGCTTTGCTATAGAAAAGCAGACACACACTAAATGTGTAAAAGACACTCAAGTGTAAGGGTCAAAATCAGGGGTTCGATTCCCCTCGGCGGGTTCAGCACATAGCTTGATGAGGCTTTGCTATAGAAAAGCAGACACACACTAAATGTTTAAAAGACACTCAAGTGTAAGGGTCAACAATACTTGAACATAATTTCCCATAAAAGTTTCCTTTGGTTTTTTTGTTCACAAAATATCCTGGGTTAAAAAAAATTAAACTAATTTTCATGTAGCTTTGGGATATAAACGCTAGCACTGATACAAAACTGGTAACACTCAATTAAGTCTTTAAATAAAGATGACATAAAATAATAGATCTAAGGTTGATATTAATCTTTGCATTCATCTGTTTAGGAGTGCAACATTAAAATGAATAAAAGTTATGGAATAAAGATTAGGCACCTACGTTTTGTCGTGAAAACTGTATGAAAATAACAATAACTTAACCTAGCCTACGATTTATAAAATATGGTTAATGTGTGTATATCTTTTGAAGTCTTATTTTTTCAGCATCATATGACTAATGTTTACTCCTTACAAATTTGGTGAAAAAACAAAAATTGATTTTTGGTATTGTTTCAAAGATGCTTAGGAGTCAGACATAGTAGTGATTTGGTTTAAATGGACTGATCCGGTTTGTTTTTTATAACGTGATGACATTTGACTTATACTTTCAGTATTGAAGTTGAAATAGGCAGGAGCAGAATATTTACAACAGATCTCTTCTATTAATGATGTTGTTATACCTATAAATGGATTCCACAAATATCTCCTGCTGGTACTCAGTTCCATTGCATCCTCTGCAGTTGCTCTATTTTCTTTTAATTTAATTTAACTTCAGAAAATTCAACTTTCATTTTCCCAATACACACTAACTAGCAGTTAGCCAAGTCTCTTTACAGAAAAGATAAATTATGATTTTGCAGGATAAATGGTGGTCTTGTTGGATAAATGGTTCTCCTTTCTGTTAGCAAGTTGGATAATGCAGGTAATAAGAAAGGAATGCCATGTTCTTACATTCAAATCAAAGAGGACAAAAGTGATATGTGCAGGTAAAATCATGTGTAATCCTGGCTTTGTTGATGTTGTGTATAAAGTCAGATTTGATTGTATAAGAGTAAGTTTTAACTTGCATTTTCAGCTTAATGGCAGATTGTTGCAAACCTCCAGTTAGTGGTCTCTAACTGACTACTCTGAAAAAAATCCATGCAAAAGAATGTTACAGAGTAGAAAGGAAGAACATATCTTGTTATAGAGGTTTGTGTTGCCTCAAAGTGGGTGAATAGGATTCTTCACACAACAAGGAGTACCCAAAATCCATGGAAGAATAGAATCAGTCTTTTCTGTGGAATGAAGGGCATACAACATGGAGAATTTGAAGCAAAATCAGGAAAGAGTGACTCGTAGTCAGGATTGCAAGAACTGGAAGAAGCCATCTGCTGAACTAAGAATTTTGCCAAAGGGTTTATTTCACAAGCAGAAAGACAGTATTTGCTTGCAGATAAGTATGATTAGATGTGTGTCATGAATCTTCTGAAGTCAGGAACATGGTCAACCCAAGAATCAGGAATTGAGGTATTGTTGATGGATGAACTCAATCAACACAAGCTGCATCTTGATCTTATACCTAAAGAAAATTTTAACCGAAATTTCTATGGTCACAAAAATTGGACTTACACCTGCGTGGTGTTTGAGGTAAATCAGTTACCGCTTTGAGTGTAGTGTCTACTTTGCTGTCTTTTACCCATTTCTTTCACACCACATCCAGGTTTTGTTATTATAACAATCATATGGCAGTGGAGGAAACATTGCAAATTTGCAGAATATCTGTTGACTATTATTATTGCCTTGAGAACCTTGGAGAGCACAGCTGAGGTTTAGTTCAAGCATGAAACCTAAGTACTCCTGTTGACCAAGTTATCATATCCTAGAGAAAGTAAAGTACTCCTGTTGACCTAGTTATCATATTCTACAGGAAGTTTATGCATGAGCATACTTAATTTCAGCTTTATTTTTGGTATTTTCAGACTTCAGTCCTTAGGGTTTTTTAGGGCAAAGAATTTTTCATAATTGGGACATTATAACTTTAACTCACACTCTTGACAAAGTTTTTTCTAACCAAGAAAAATTCTAACCTGAATTTTCAACTCCGACTTTTGTTTTATTTCAGAGCAAGTTCTTAACCCTTCTGGTGATTTTTTTCTCTTTGAACCTGCTATTTGGAGTTATCAGAACTCTTTGCTGCAGAACACTATCTCTCCCTCTGGTGAACAATGAATGAACTAATAATTAATCACTTCTGTTTGACTTTAAAATGCTCCAGAGTCTCCAGCAATGCCTATCATGCCGAGGACTCGCTTTGATTTCATGTTACTGGAGTTCATAGTTGATAATGCACTTAGCATGCAGGGTATGTCAGCTGTGATTGTGGGGTTATTACTCCAGATTTTGAACCATCGAGAAAAGCAACACGACTACACAATTACTGATCCAAATAATGGAGCCAAAGATCATGGATTCAGATGAGCCCACAATATTTGGTTTGCCGGCCATCTTGCCAGTCTAGTCCATATTTAATCAAGCTAATCTCAGAATGAAAACATAGTCCAAAAACAAAGAGGATATCTGAGTTTTATTTACAGGTTTTTATTTTAATGATTTTAAAAAGTGTGATTTGTGGTTTATATGGTTTCCTTTTTATCTACATTACCTTTCATAATAAAAGCATTTTTTGTAAGTAGCTATTGTTATGTATCCCCTCCTAAAAGGAATATGTGTTGTAAATAAAGCTATTTTCTTTTTCTGTATTTGTGTTTAAGATAAGCATAGTGTATTGAACTGTCCACACTTAAATAAATAGGTTATCTATGTTTTGAAGGATAATATGTTTTAATTGTTAGTGTTTTTATCTCATGTATGTGCTTTCTCGATAAAGGTTGTCTTCCCTTGTTCTTTTTTTGCGAGCACAGTGAATTAATTAAACCACCCTCTTATAAAGCAAATTAAATAAGCTTTTTAACTGTTGCTCTTTGGTGCTTTGTTTTTGCCATTTTACAAGTTAATTTTGTTTGGCAAGTAGTTTTAATGGGAATGGAGTCAATAATTTTGATGTTTTGAGCAACACGGGATTCAAGCATGATTTTTTTTAAAAAATTTTTTGTAATTTTAGTATTAGAAATGACCTGAAAGAAAAATGGGAAGAAGGTGTGTGGTATAAAACTATACCATATATTAGCTCCACCCTAAGTGAATGTGCATATATATTTTTTTTCCAGGTAGGTTTGGATGTAGAGAATCACGAAAGTAAACAATCTAACTTTCTTATTCTCCAGTGCACATGATACATGAATTTCCTAGCATGAAAACAGCCATATTTTCTTACAGAATATACAGTTCACTATGTAATAAGATATACAGTTGATTTTGCTTGTCTGTATATTTTGTATTGTGTATGTTTTCCCTTTGTTTGGTGTAATAAAGATTGTGATTTGTGCATTTATATACCACTGACATTTTCACTTTTTTGGCAGTAAACTTGGTCATAGTTAGGAGAAAAACACAATAAATTATTGTAGCATAATATTTCCAAAACCTCCAACTAGTAAACTCTGACTGACTATTATGTGGGAAATCTTGTGCACCAGGAAAAATAAACAAAACTAATAATTTTAACATATTTCTCTAAATAGTGCCAGTTTAGTTGGTACTATCACCGAAATGGTATGCCAAATATTAATAAAGAAGTTCCACAGATAGCTAGATTAATCCAAGGATGAAAAATTGGAGTATCGTTGGTTGAAATATTGCAGAAGCATTCCTACTGAAATAAACATATAATGCCGAACTCGTGGATTGTTATTTTGATACATGAATAAATATTCTAAGTCCAAGACCATGAGAAAAAGGAAGTTAGCAAAAAATAACAAACCAAGGTACAAGTTAGATGCTGGAATGTTCAAAGGGTACAAACACCCTCAAAGAAAAGAGAATACATCTTTCTTTGCTATCCTGATAAACTTTACACAAGAGCTGAAGATGTACGAGTTTCAGTATAACATTTTATTAACAACATATATTTTATATATGTTTTAAGTAAAAAGTACACTTTATAAAATTCTTTGGAACTCATGTAACGTTCAACGTTTAAAACACTAGCTCTTATTTTGAAACAACGATTAATAAAGAATAATTTTAAAAGTAAAATAGTTTCCAGTCTCAAAAGTACAATAAAATACCAATAACTTACTACACATTATTAAAATCACTAAAAAGCTGATTAGAGTGGAAAACAATCTCATACACTCCACATGTTTCGACGTAAATTTTAAGGCCAATGAAGATAAAGAACAAATATGCATTTTGCGTTGTTAGACTCAACCACTCATTTGAGTAGGGCTTTGAAAGAAGAAAATAAGAAAAGGGAGAATAAAATTTAAAACTATTTTAGCATTTAATAGGGAAAATATGAACACTATGAAATTAGCCAAAATACCAGCTGGTCAGAAGTTTAAGACCAAAAAGAAGTCCTAAACAGGGTAGAAAATGCCCAACAACAAATCTCAATAGTGAGTAAAACGGCTGTCATTTCGTTAAGGCGTGCACTCGTAATCCGAGGGTCGCGGGTTCGCGCCCGCGTCGCGCTAAACATGCTCGTCCTCCCAGCCGTGGGGGTGTATAATGTGACGATCAATCCCACTATTCGTTGGTAAAAGAGTAGCCCAAGAGTTGGCGGTGGGTGGTGATGACTAGCTGTTTTCCCTCTAGTCTTACACTGCTAAATTAGGGACGGCTAGCACAGATAGCCCTCGAGTAGCTTTGTGCGAAATTCCAAAACAAAACAAAAAACATGCGAATAATTTCAAAAATTCGCTTTGGCATGGTCGATATAAGCGTTTGCATAAGGCTGGCTGGAATGTTATTCCAAGTGGTGAAGATAGCTTCATGAAGATCATGCACTGTTTGGAACTGACGTCCATTACTATAGACATCCCTTACCATGCAACCCGAAACACTTTCCATGGGGTTCAGTTCGTGCGAACACGCTGAACGGTCCAAAAGAATCACGTTATTCGCTATGAAAAAGTTATTTGTCCTGCGGGCATTGTGGATTGCAGCGTTGTTATGCTGAAAGATCCAGTCATTTCCACACAAGCGAGGACCTTGAGTTTATTACGATGCTCTCTCCAACATGTCAATGTAGCCAGCTGCTGTTTGACGCCCCTGTATAACCTAAAGCTCCATTGTTCCATGGAAAGAGAAAGCACCCCAGATCATGATGGAGCCTCCTCCATTGTGTCGTATAGAAAATATCTCAGGTTGGATATCTTTATAGTGCCAGTAACGTTGGAAGCCATATGGACTTTTTTTCATCAGAGAATAAAACCATCGTCCACTTTTCTACGTCCCATGTTTGGTGCTTCTCAGCAAAGTTAAACCGAGCTGTTTCGTGGTGTGAAGGAGGCGTGGCCTTTGAAGACGATTTCGGTTTTTAAAGCCTTTCTTTCATAAATGCCGTCTTATTGTTCTTGAGCTGCATTCTGTCCGCAAAAACCTTAATTTGTTTCGACGATTGGCTGGTGTCTTGCCCAACAACACATCGAATCCTCCTGCTCAACGCCGGCGAAATTTTCTTGGGCCGCCCACTTGAAATTCCCGTTCCGTGTCCCTCAGGGTCTTTTGAGAAATTTGCAACAACAATTTTACTACGCCCAATCTCACCTGCGATGGCACGTTGAGAGAGACCGTGCTTTTGCAGCTCGACAATTCTGACACGTTCAAACTCTGTCAATATTTTAGCCTTTGTCATGTTTCTACTTAATGTAACACAGGAGATGTCAGTGGGAGATGTTGACAACGCTAATACTTGAACAGCAATAACTAAATTTCGTTACGTGTTTACCGATTATCGCTTCGTTTCAGTACGGTCTTGGGCCTGCATGGCCAAGCGCTTAAATCGTGCGACTCGTAATCCGAGGGTCGCGGGTTCGCGTCCGTGTCGCTCTAAAAATGCTTGCCCTCCTAGCCGTCGGCCGTATAATGTTACTGTCAATCCCACTATTCGTTCGTAAAAGAGTAGCCCAAGAGTTGGCGGTGGGTGGTGATGACTAGCTGCCTTCCCTTTAGTCTTACACTACTAAATTAAGGACGGCTAGCACAGATAACCCTCGAGTAGCTTTGTGCGAAATTCCAAAACAAACAGTACGGTCTTAAACTTTTGACCAGCTAGTATTTAGTCTAATTTCATAATATTCACATTTTCCCTATTATAAATAAAAATGTTTTTTACTTTTATTTTCCCTTTTTTTTACTTTCATCTTTCGAAGCTTTACTCAATAAGTAACTGAGTCTAACAATGTAAAATGCATATTTGTTCTTTATGTTCTTTGGCCTTATGATTTTGGCCAGCACTGTATATCAATATTTCATCCTCAAAAGAGTAATGTTTTGCAAAATATAACTGTTATCTATACAAGTACAAGAAGGCCAATTACCATATTAGATAAACATTATTTGGTTCGTTTTTGCCCCCCAGTGGCTCAGCGTTATGTCTGCGGACTTACACGCTAAAATCCGGGTTTCGATACCTGTGGTGGGCAGAGCACAGATAGCCCATTGTGTAGCTTTGTGCTTAATTCAAAACAACAACAACAACAAGGTTCGTTTTTAATTTCGCGCAAAGCGACACGAGTGCTACCTGCACAAGCCATGCCTAATTTGACAGTGTAACACTAGAGAGAAAGCAAATAATCATCACCACCCACCGCCAACTCTTGGGCTGCTCTTTTACCAATGAATAGCAGATTTAACGTCACATTATAACGCTCAGATTACGGGTCAAGTGCCTTATCAACCTGACCATGCTAGGACCAAAACATTATTTAATAATTTAAATAATTTTAATTTTGTTTGTTTGTTTTGAAATTTTGCACAAAGCTACTTGAGGGCTATCTGTGCTAGCCGTCCCTAATTTAGCAGTGTAAGACTAGGGGGAAAGCAGCTCGTCGTCACCACTCACCGCCAACTCTTGGGCTACTCTTTTACCAACAAAAAGTGGGATTGACCGTCACATTATAACGCCCCCACGGCTGAGAGGGCGAGCATGTTTAGCGCGACTCGGATGCGAACCCGCGACCCTCGGATTACGAGCGCATGCCTTAACGCGCTCGGCCATGCCAGGCCTAATAATTTTAATAAATGTAAATTAAATTAACTCAATCGATTCACGTACATTAATACTAAGTAGCTTTCCAGATTGTGTTAAAATAACATTTTTGTTCTCATCAAATTGTGTGTTTATTTTTTTTAATTTCGCGCAAAGCTATTCGAGAGCTATCCGCGCTAGCCGTCCCTAATTTAGCAGTGTAAGACTAGAGGGAAGGCAACTAGTCATCACAACCCACCGCCAATTTGTGGGTTACTCTTTTACTAACGAATAGTGGGATTGACTGTAACATTGTAACACCCCACGACTGAAATGGCGAGAATGTTTAGTACGACGGGGATTCAAACCCACTACCATCAGATTACCAGTCGAACGTCTTAACCCTCCTGGCCTCAGCGACCCCGAATTGTGTGTATAGTTTTACTGATGTGTTCTGCCAAATGTGAAATTGTAATATTATTGTTTTTAGCATTTCTTTGTGTTAATTAATTCTGAGTTTTAATTTTTTTCAAGTCTGTTCTATGTAAGCTACTTTATATTCACATATTTTTTTATATACACCAAATCTTTCCATTAAATTAATTTTATCTTTAACTCTACTAAGAATTTGACTTTCTTTATCGGTTTTTGTATCACTAAAAACTTCACTTGATGTAATTATTTTTCATTATTTGTAAGAATAAATAATAGTATCAAACATTCTTTATGGCCTTTATCAGTAAATGGTTTTAATTTTATATTTTTAACCGTTTTGTAGCTTGTTAATAACTTTGCCATCGTTAATACAATCCTGTTTATAACATAATTTTAGTATCCTATCCACATAAGATTTGGCTTTTTTTTTTCTTTTTATAGATTTAATATGATAAGATGTAACCGAATAATTACAGAAAACGGTTTGCGGTAAATGGTAGTTTCCAATTTATCCATATTTTTACTCACTAAAACATCCAAAAAACGTAAGCAACCTTTTGTCTCAATTCCATATTTTAAAGAATTATCAATGTTATTATAATAGCTAATTAGCAAAATTAACTAGTCCATTTATAACTGGCCGCTAAATCAAAAATGTGTCAACATGTGTCATCGACATACTTTAGGTTTTTCATCCGCTTTTTTCTTGCGCTTCGCTTTCAAAACTGTTCATAAACAAATCACATAATGACGGAAATAAGGGAGAAACGACAGCTAAACCTTAATTCTGTTTGTGGCCCAGCGTTACGATATGGTTAAAGGGCTCTACCCGTCATATGAGGGTGGCAGGTTTGAATTCCAGTCGCACCAAACATACTGGCCCTTTTTGCAAAAGAATAGCCCAAGAGTTGGCGGTGATGACTAGCAGCCCTCCCCGTAGACTTACACTACTAAATTAGGAATGGCTAGCGCAGATAGCCGTCGTGTAGCTTTGCGCAAAATTAAAAAAACCAAACAAACAAAACGATCTTCTGTTCATAAACTTTGTTGTTAATTTGAAGAAAAAAGTTTTCAACACATACTTCTACCAACTTAATTATAAAAAAACTGCCTTAATTATATCCAATATGTCTATAAAGAATTTCTTATTTTCTTTCGGGTTTTTTTTTCTCAAATCATGATCACTCGCTAGTACAGCGGTGTGTTTAAGAATTTACAACCCTAAAATCAGGGGTTCGATTCCTCTCGGTTGGCTCAGCAGAGAGCCCGATGTGGCTTTGCTATAAGAAAAACACACGCATTCAACACGTAGGGGACCGGTATGGCCTAGCGCGTTAAGGTGTGCGCTTTGTAATCTGAGGGTCGCGAGTTCGCGCCCGAGTCCCGCCAAACATGCTCGCCCTCCAAGCCGTGGGAACGTTATAATGTGACGATCAATCCCACTATTCGTTGATAAAAGAATACCCCAAGAGTTGGCGGTGGATGGTGACGACTAGCTGCCTTCCCTCTAGTCTTATACTGCTAAATTAGGGACGGCTAGCACAGATAGCCCTCGAGTAGTTTTGTGCGAAATTCCAAGAAATCAAACATGCAATACTTTTTTAACAGGTACTTTATTGAACACTGACACGAGATCAAACTGTACCAAAATATATTTTTATTTGAAATTATATGTTCAATTCTTTCCATAAATTAAAAGGAATTCTTAACTGTGTGATTGTTTTTATCCCTTAAACAATGAGAATATTTTGTACATGAATGTTAGTGCTTAATAAGTTTAATTCATAATATTAGATACAATAGGTCCTGTTGTTTTGAATTAAGCACAAAGCTACACAATGGGCTATCTGTGCTCTGCCCACCACGGGTATCGAAACCCGGATTTTAGCGTGTAAGTCCGCAGACATACCGCTGAGCCACTGGGGGGCACAATAGGTCCAAAACTGTTACCTATTTTGTGAATTTAAAGTAAGGCGTATTAATTTCGGTAAAATAAAGGTGTTTGGACTTAAACTTTCCTTTTTACAAGGTGCTACAGTTATCCTTACAAATAAGTTATAAAATGTAACTTTATATTTGAAGTATTTGCAGAAGTAGGGCCCATAAAATGGTAGAGATATATCTATCAGATTTATCTTCTATTCTTACATAAAAGAAGAAACAAACATAGGCGTTTAAGAACATAAAGTCCCGCACCAAATATGCTCACCCTTTCAGTTTTTCGGGCGTTATAATGATACGATCAATCCCACTATTCGTTTGTAAAAGAGTAGCCCAAGAGTTGGTGGTGAGTGGTGATGACTTGCTGTCTTCCCTCTGGTGTTACACTGCTACATTAGGGACAACTAGCACAAATAACCTTCGTGTAGCTTTGCACAAAATTAAAAACAACAAATAAACCCACATCTTTACCATTATTTCTTTTGTGTAGCCAATTGTGATTTAATAACTTGATGTCAAGTGGATTAAACAGACCACCAGTAATGATAAGTTATTTATTTACTGTTTGTGAGATCAGTCATAAAGCTACACAATGGAATATCTTTTCTCTACCAACCATGAGTGTCAAAGCCGGAATGATAAAAAACGTATCGTTTGAAAAAGAAGCTGTATTATGAAATCTTGATAAATGATCGACTCAAGTCTGACAGTTGTCTGTTTGAAAATACAAAATAATTTTTAGTTAAGTTAATTGCAAATAGACAGCGCTCACTTCAATTAAAGTTCGACGTGTAAAAAGACAAAATTAATTGTGATTCGGCCTGGCATGGCCGAGCGCGTTAAGGCGTGCACTCGTAATCCGAGGGTCGCGGGTTCGCGCCCGCGTCGCGCTGAACATGCTCGCCCTCCCAGCCGTGAGGGTGTATAATGTGACGGTCAATCCCACTTTTCGTTGTTAAAAGAGTAGCCCAAGAGTTGGCGGCGGGTGGTGATGACTAGCTGCCTTCCCTCTAGTCTTACACTGCAAAATTAGGGACGGCTAGCACAGATAGCCCTCGAGTAGCTTTGTGCGCATTTCCAAAAAAACAAACAAACAATTGTGATTCAATAATATATATTTAAAGTAAAAATAGAGAAAAGTGTTGACTAAGCACTGATTTTATACTTGCACTTATTATAATCTATTTTTATTTTTATACAGTTTATTTTTGAAGTAAACATTATCAGTTATGCAAATAATCAGGAATTTTAAAATCCAAATTTTAGCCAGTGGAATTATTTTATGCAAAGTTAATTGACTTTGTTTTCTTTGTACAAAGTTGCACCTGCTCTATGTTAACTCCGAGGAATCAAACCTCGGATTTTAACTTGCAATTATTTAAACTTACCTTTGTTTCAGCAGGCCTGGCATGGCCAGGTGAGTTAAGGCGTTCGACTCTGAGAGTCGTGGCTTCGAATCCCCGTCGCACCAAACATGCTCGCTCTTTCAGCCGTGGGGGCGTTATAATGTTACGATCAATCCCACTATTTGTTGGTAAAAGAGTAACCCAAAAGTTGGTGGTGGGTGGTGATGACTAGTTGCCTTCCCTCTTGTCTTACACTGCTAAGTTAGAGACGGCTAGCACAGATAGCCCTCGAGTAGCTTTGCGCGAAATTCAAAAACAAACCAGCAGGAGACAAATTATTTATGAAAATGTATCTTAAGTTAGTTCAGTGTCAGTTTTAATGTTGTTGTTAAATTGAAAATATGCAAATTACTGAAGTCAGAAGAGTATGTACAGTTACGACAGAAAGTGTTCGTACCCTTGCGTCCCGAGTGGATTTTTGCTTATAACTTAAAAAGTATCAAAATTAGGCTAATAGAAGTGTGTTTTATTATAAATATTATACTAACACACATCTACATATTTTTTTATGTAAATTTAACGACAAATAAACTTTTTATAAACAAATTACCAAAAATAGGACGAGCAGAAAGTGTTCGTACAGCTCAGAACACGTGGCAAAACTAATATAAAAATTTGTTTAGTTTGGCGAATAAACTACATTATACCATTCCAGAACTAGACACTGGTTTCATAATTATTGGAATTCGCCAGCAGATAATGATGGAGACGGCACTAAATTGCCGAAAGAACATTTGGAATTTTGGTGGGGCGTCCAGAGAGAACCAAGAGGAAGGTTCTGAGAGAAGTTAATAGGAACCCTAGTTTAACATGTAATGACATAAAGAAACTGGTAAGGGAAACTGGGGTTGAAGTAAGCACCTCTACAGTTACGAACATGTTACGCTCTTCTGTATTCTTCGTAAAACTCCATATTTAAAGCCTGTTCATTTAGAATCACGACTGAGGTATGCAAGAAAGCATGTAAATAAACCCTTTACCTGTTGAAAGAGTATTCTTTGGTTAGACGAGACTAGAATCAAGCCTTTCGGCCACAATGATGTTCGCAATATTTTCCGTGAGAAGGGAGAACGAAATCTTCCAAAAACCACCGTCCCTACAGTTAAACACGGAGGTGGTTTGATCATGCTATGGGGTTCCTTCAGCTCTTCTGGTGTAGGCAGCATTCACTGCGTCAATGGAATCGCGAAAGAAGAAGAGTACGTTGATATATTTTGCACTTATATCAAGAATGATGCTCGGAACTTGCGGCTTGGGCGTCGTTGAATCTTCCAGCACAACAGTGACCCTAAGCACACATTGAAATATGTGCAATCCTTGTTGCAGAGGAACCATATAAGCGTTCTGGAGTGGCCATCGCAGTCACCCGATCTCAACCCAATTGAAAACTTTTGGCATGAGTTGAAGACCAGGATTCATCAGCGTCACCCGAAAAACTTGAAATGGTTGGAGGCCTTCTCTAAAGAAGAATGTAAGAAAATACCATTCGAATTTCGTGAAACGATCATGGAGGGCTATGAGGAGAGATTGTGCCAAATAATTCACCTGAACGGCTACACAACTGACCAATAAAGTAGACGCACGAACACTTTCTGCCCCTCCTATGTTTGGTTATTTGTTTATAAACAGTTTTTTTGTCGTTCAATTTATATAAAAAATTATGTAAATGTGTGTTAGAATAATATTTATAATATACTCTACTTTCATTATCCTAATCATGATACTTTTTAAGTTACGAGGAAGAAACTACTCACGTCACAGGGATACGAACACTTTCTGTCGTAACTGTAACAATATTAATGTCAGAAAACATATTTAACTAAAATACGACAGATATAAGAAACAGAAATAGCTTAATTTTAAGAGGAATTTTGATTTATTTTTTCTGTTATATATTTATTTGAGAACTAGTTAATGGTGTTCTACTTTAATATGTGATAACAATTCAGTTCGCTTGCAGAATGCCACCACTAGGTGCACGTGCGGCGGAACCGTGAATGTATGGGAATGTATTGGGTTCCGTTTAGACAGTGCATATTCCGAGACGAAATTCTTTAGGATGATTGACCCGACACGTGTAATTCCCCGTGTTCTCTTATCTGTTTTAGCGGGTATTGCGTTTGTTTTGTTGGTACAAATTGAGCTTCGTCGAAGGAGTACTCAAAACGGTAGTGGTTTTCTTCATCATTCTTGTGTTTGTGTATATATATGATTTTACAAATTTTACAAACTTGTAGTTGTCCATTTGATATTTACGTGTATATATGATCTACAAACTTTTAGTTATGCGTGTTTATATCGTTTATGTATATGTGATTTTGGAAACGTGTAGTCGTGCGTGTTGATATTGTGTGTTTAACAATTCGTCTCATTTTATAATCTGACATGGCCTGGCATGCCCGAGCGCGTTAAGGCGTGCACTCGTAATCCGAGGGTCGCGGGTTCGCGCCCGCGTCGCGCTAAACATGCTCGCCCTCCCAGCCGTGGGGGTGTATAATGTAACGGTCAATCCCACTATTCGTTGTTAAAAGAGTAGCCCAAGAGTTGGCGGTGGGTGGTGATGACTAGCTGCCTTCCCTCTAGTCTTACACTGCAAAATTAGGGACGGCTAGCACAGATAGCCCTCGAGTAGCTTTGTGCGAAATTCCAAAACAAACAAACAAAAATAATCTGACACGTAAGTGAAATTCAGAAAAAAATATTACACTTTAAACACACAGCCTAGCAGTAGTTTGACTACGTCACTGTAGTTTCTAAGAGAAGATGAATTAGTAAAATGCTTAAGATGTCTTTGTTTTAGTTGATCTGTACATCTGGCTCATAAATATTTAACTCGGTGAACAAAACATGATACATTTAACTTTTGCGGACTTATTGTATGCTTAGGTTACGTCCAGTGTTGGTTTTGTGAACATGTTCATACATATGGAACAACGGTCCCAAGCTGCAACTTGAGATAAGTCTTTCCTACTTCCTTTCTTCAAAGGAAGCGAGTACGTGCTCTTGGAATTATAATTACTGTATATTAACTTTTGATTAACACCTTAAAACTCTGCCTTTTTTATTTCCCTCCTGATCATTAAGTTATTTATTTACATGTACGAGGTATTTGTATAGCAACATAAATATTGGAATAAACTTGTTAAATATTCATAAATGAAGATAAGTGACATCTTTTTTGGATTTGGTATATTGCATCCTAATTCTAATTTTACTTTGGCTTTGTGGAATTCCACTTTTAAATCGTTAGTTAAAAACCGTCCTCTTGATTTCGCGTGTACTCAATCCAGTTTTATTTGTTTGGTAGCTCACAGTTTCACTACAAGCCATCTGCGCTTTACCACTTTTAGCCCAGTATTTTAGCGTTGTAAGTCTGTGGACTTACAATTAGGGACTTTCAGTACAGATTATATGTAGTATGGAAAATTAAACAGGTTGGTTGCAAATAATTTTAAAAGTGTTTAAAAATCTCATCATCAATTTTGAAGCTAAATATTAACTTTCTCATGTTTGGTTCGTACTTTTTATATCACTTTCAATACAAGTTCCTATAAAGTGCAAGAACATGACAAGGGAGTAAACGCAAGACAAACAAGTGCTTTTCCATTATTAATTATAAGTACACATACTGGGCGCTAATTTACAGATACGTGTTCAGATATTGACAACGATTGGACGATGATTGGATTTTTAAACACTTTTTAAATTACTTGCAACCAAACTGCTTAATTGTCCATACTATATAATCTTGTTTTCGAGGGCTTTCTGTACTGAATGCTCCTAATTTAGGCTAAAGCGTGAAGATAACTTGAATTTACAGGATTCAAAGAACTAAACACCATGCCAGGCCCAATTCTGCAACGTAAAGAATAAACTATGTAATACATACACACACATACATGTATTACAAAAGTTTGTCATAACAAAAAACAAGTCGCAACAAAAATAAAAAACGCTGCACTAATTGAAAGGAACCCGAGGTACAAACTATAATGTCGAATATAAAATGTACCCCAGGTTTTGGAGGTGACAAAGAAGTAGGACACACATTATGTTGGGGATACCCCGTCTATCAATCGTAACCTCCATTCGCTAGTTTTACATAAAGAAATAAAATAAAGTAATGGCAATAGAAATAATACATGTAGAAATAGAAGTTACGAGAACGAAATGTGGGTTCTCAAGCCCACAACATCTCACATTTATATCACCCTTCACTGCCCGCAGACAGATGTGGGAAGGTGACTACTTGATTAAATAAAATTGTGACAAATTTCAATACACATTTTACTACGTTTATTTGAACTTTAGTTATGAGTACTTAGCCTTAACTTGGTATTAAGAAAGTTACTTTCTTTTTTGCAGCATGACATTTTTTTGCTTTGGTTATCATCCACAGATACTAAGATCCCGAACAAATTGTTCTTCGACGTCTGGAACTCGACATCAGAGATATATAGTGCTGCCAATGTGAAGTCCAGCAGAGTCAAACATTCTGCTGAACCAGTTACCGATGAGATTTCGAATTCTAGGATTTCCCTTGAACTATCACACTCTTCAACTTTACAAGACGCAAATTCTTCACGACAGCAAAGTTTTAAAAACATATCTTTTGTTGAAACTAATAGCGAGTTTAGAAATGTACCAGACGAAGAGTGGGCTTCGACTTCACAAAACTATAAAGTTAAAAACGAGACAAACACCAGTATTATGCAGAATCCTAGTTCAGTTAAATTCCAAAATTGTTTCAGTATATGGGATGCCATTATCTTTATTACGTTATCAGGCATTTTTTTATTTCTGTTTGGTTCTTTCTGTTGGTTGGCAGAACGACTGCTGTGGAAAGGAAGGCATTTCTCTCTTGATAAGTGGTCAATGTCAGGAAATGAAGAAATGAAGAATTTTACAAGCTTGGTCAGGCAAAGAAGGAAGTTTTTAACCGCAGAATTTCGGCCAACGAGGACCGACGAATCAGCAAAACCTCTACTATCCAGAGAAAATTCCATTTGTAAAATACAATCACCAAAAACGCTATCTCTATTCAGCATGGACTCATTAAAAGTAGTCACTACTTCTTCGCAATCGCTTGTTCCCTCAGTGACTACCAATTATTCTAGTTTCTTTGACCCATCCCTGCTAAACTCTAGTTTTCGAATTGCTAAATCACCAGTTCCGACTACTGGGCCACAACTGGCCGAACCATCAGCGCAGACCACTAGAGTGCCTATGACAAAATCTTAGCCTCCTATTAGTGATGAAGAATTGGTAAGATCGTTAGAGTGATAGAAACAACAACGTTTAAAAATGAATTAGATAGATCTAAAAACGTTAAACTCTTGAGTTATTCGTAGTGATATTTGTGTACGAAAGAACTCTTGTAAATCTTGTGTATCTATTGAGCTAGTTCATAAAATGTTAATTAGTAAATTTGTTTTTATTTTCACATGAAACAGAAATAATCCTTTAATTGCTATACAAATGATAAATTTGTGAATTAATAATATTAATTTATTTGTCCTACAGTCAGTGAAGTTTCCAGTAACATTAAGATTTTACAAGCTAGAGTAAAACGTGCGAAATTTAGTGTAGAATATTTAGTTCCTGTGAGTATCAGTACATAAAAGAGAACAGTATAGTACCAGTTATTTAATTAAAACTTCATGACTTGTAACTCACAGAGTTAATCTTCTTCTTTTTCATGAGTTTGAATACTTTTAGTTTTAAGTACCACATCACGTATTACCATCTCTTCAAAGTGTTTGTTGACTGGGAAATAATGGTAACTCAAAGTTCAGCGGAAGACCCCTACAAGATCTGCGTCTTCTTTAATGACGAAACGTTTGTATCAGGTTATCCCGCAAGTAATGTCCGAAAATTTAATACAGAAATTGCTTCATCATTTCTGTCTTTGTCTAGAACGTTTTAATGACTAAAATATGTAATAGGACGTACATTAAAATATTCATATAAATAAAAGAAACTAACCAAACTCCACTTTTTCAGATCCTTAATCAAATATACCATTATGAAGATGGATGTGACTGAGCACATCAGATATATAATGCGTTATGAGTTTAAAAAGGCAATAGTGTAGCAGAAACTACACTAAATGTTCAAGGTGTTTATGGTACGGAGTCTCTTAATGAAAGAAAATGTTGAAGGTGGTTTCAAAAGTTCAGATTAGGTGACAACAGCTTAAATGATACGCCACGTTCAGGTCTCCTCGTTCGATTTAATGATGACTTGCTGCTGGCTGCACTTGATGAAGATTGTGCTATAACAGTTGAAGAACTAGCACAGAAGCTTAATTCAACCCATTCAACAGTTCACCATCATCTGCAACAGCTTAGAAAGCTGTCAAAACTTGGAAAATGGATTCCCTATGATTTGACAAAACCCATCCTAAAGGCAAGAATGGACATTTGCAATTCTCTTAAACGTAACTCACCTTCTTTTAGACACATCAGTAACTGTAGATGAAATATGAATATTTTATAAAAATATCAACTGGCTAAAGCACAGCCCAAAATGGACCTCCACCCTAGGAAAATCTTGTTAAGTGTTTGGTGGGATATTATTGGTGTGATCCACTTTAAGTTGCTGCCACTCAACGTAACGATTACATCAGACTTCTATTGTCAACAGTTTGAGCGCTTGAATGTTGCAGTGAAAAAAAGAAAAGGTGTGCATTGATTAATTGTAAATGTGTTGTGTTACACCAGGATAATGCGTGGGCCCATACAGCAAGGATCACATCTTCAAAGATTGAAGAGCTAGACAGGGAAAAACTTCCACATCTTCCTTATTCTCCAGACCTTGCCCCATCTTACTATCATCTGTTGCGAAGTTTGCAGAACAGTCTTGATGGAAAAGACCTTGGAACACATGAATGTGTCAAAACTACCCTCTCTACATTCTTTTCCTCCAAACCCCAAGAATTTTATATAAGTGGCATTCAGAAGCTTGTGAATTGTTGGCAGGAAGTAATTAATAATAATTTAACATGTATTATTGATTAAATAACATGAAAAAGACATTTGAAATCCTTTATCTTTTCTGAACCTAAAATCTGACATCACATAAGGGATAACCTGATAGCTGCACGTTAAAATCATCAGCAACAACAGTCAGAAGCTCACCTGCTGAAATGAAATTATATACCTTACAAATGCTAGAATGTTTGAAAGAGTTTCAGATCGGTATTAAATCTCATTGCACGTTATCAAAAGCCATTTGTAATACATCAAAGAAATTGTGAATTCCACAGAGAATGGAATTGCTTGACATACATGTTGATGTTTGTTGTTTTGAAAGAGAGATAAAGGCCAGCAATGACTATCTTTCTTCAATATAATTTCAATTTTCAAATTATCTGTAGAAGTCATACTGCCCAAAACAGAGAATATAATGTCATACGTGGACACAGCACTGAACCACTTAGAAGCAAGTAGAAAGAATACGAGAATTATATGCTAACTAAAATATACTGCTAGACCTGTATGGAACTTAATCATGACGATACAGTATCTTATAACTTGTCCATGTTTCAGTTTGTGTTATTTCAAAACATCAAACAGGTTCGAGCTGTTAGTGGAATGTTCTCTTCATATAAATTGAAGAACACAATACAAATTGTAAGATGTAAAAATATATAATTATCATCCATGTCTAAACAAATACACCCTAAAGAAGATAAGCAATATATGGACCTCAGTGAGTTATGTTTATAAACATTGCTAGTTTGTTGTTTGTTGGGTTTTTTTAATTTCATGTCCTAAATTTATCAGTGCAAGACTAGAGGTAATGCAGCTCTTGGGCTACTCTTTCACAAACGAATAGTAGGATTGTGTATCACATTATAACGCCCCCACAGCTGAAAAGGCGAGCATCTTTGGTGCGACTGGGATTCGAATCCACGACCCTCAGATTACGAGTCGAACTCCTTAACCAACCTGGCCATGTCGGGCCTCGAAATGAAGGAGAGATAAAGTCGTCTTTTTCTAACATAAAATTTTATTTATGTTTTAACATGTGTGATACTTGAAAAATCTGTGATTTTGCTCATATACACTGGCCCCCCAGTGGCTCAGCGGTATGTCTGCGGACTAACACGTTAAAATCCGGGTTTCGATACCCGTGGTGGGCAGAGCACAGATAGCCCATTGTGTAGCTTTGTGCTTAATTCAAAACAACAACATATATACTGATGACAGCACATTAGGCTATGGGGCACGCATTAGTTTTAATTAAGTGGTTATTTAATTAAATCAACTTCTTTTCGTTTTATACATTACTTTGTCTTTAATTTCATGGATAATATATTTCATTAGTTGCAACCTGTGAAATATTCGTGGTAGTTTCATGCTCTTAGCTTGGATTTTCATTATTTTGTCATTTTCACACATGCAATTTAACAGGGCACTCGCACTCAATTTTCAGAGGCAGACCTTACCCTATGCGACAAGTAACAGTCAGTGGGTTAAAGAAACAAGCAAGAATTCGTTCATATATACTCTTAAAAAAAGAAAAGCAAAAGGGATATTTTTGTCATTTTAAAGAGTAATATATGTAATAACGTTACAAGCTCAGAGTATGTGATGTTACACGTGTTAAGGCACTGATTGTTAGACCAAAATGAAAACAAAAGTTGTGCACTTTGAAAACGGAGGAAAACATCGGATTTTTCGCTAAAACGCATTCGTGTCGAATCAATTTGTTTGAGAGATCTGCATGTTCTTCAAGTGCAACATGTGCAAAATCCCTCTAAAAGTGACGGGTTCTCGGTTTCCATAGCTAGATATTAAGCCACCGACACGCAATACAGTTACTCCAAGACTGACTGAAGCACAATGCAACAACGCCATTGGTTGATTGGAAGCAGTAGAATCTAGATCAAATGTTGCCAGAGCTGTGATTGTCCACCCAAGCACCATCACAAAGCTATGGAATCGTCACCAACAACATGGATCAACTTGTGACCGTCCACGATCTGGCAGACCTTGTGTGACCACGCCCGCACAAGATCGCTACATCCGGTTACGTCACCTTTGGGATAGGACCACCACTGCGACGTCTACTGCTTCAACCATACCAGGGCTGCGTAGGATTTCCGATCAGATCGTACGCAACCGTCAACGAGATTCTTAGGCCCCATGTGCAATCCATCATGGTGAACGTCAACGACGCTTTTCAACATGACAACCCCCGTCCTACATAGTCCGACTCACCACTGTCTTCTTGAGACACCACAATATCAACGTTCTTCCCTGGCCCTCCAGATCGCCAGATTTAAACCCCATCGAACATCTTTGGGACGAGTTGGACTGACGTCTGCGACGGCGACAACCTTAACCGCAGACTCTACCTCAGCTTGCAGCAGCTTTGCAGGCTGAGTGGACAGCCATTACACAGGATGTGATTCATCTCATCGCTTCCGTGGGCAGGAGATGCCAAGCAGTTATTGATGCTCACAGGGGACATACTCGTTATTGACGTTCAGTGACGTTAAACGTCAACAAGTGGGCGTGGACTTTGCCTTTGCAGACTTTGGATGTTCAGCAGTAAATATGCAAAGTGTCACACATGTCATACAGAACTACCCGGAATAAACTTGTTAACAATATGTCTCAAATTTTGCCTTTTGCGTTTCTTTTTTTGAAGAGTATATTTGATAAGGCAACGAAGTATTAACTTATCAAAATCATCAGCAGCAATATAAGATATATATCATTAGGCATTAAGCTAACATTCCTTGCAGGCATTATATGATGGATCGATAGCTCCTAGCCTTATTAAAAAAACAACTTACAATAATACAGTGGTCGTTCACAGTAGCCTTTACGAGCCTAAAAATATCCCCGGTTGAAAAGTTTGTTATTAATCTCGAGTATCGATACTAGATTTTATTTATTGGCTGCTAAGCCACTTGTAACTCGAACCAAATGAGATTCATTGCATGCAATTACAAGAGCATACAAGTAAAAGTAAGGACGAATGTCTTAGCGTATCAACTACACCGTATTTGCTATATCTAGTGCCACCGAGGACTTTTGTTCTGTATCAAGAGTTATCAAACTGGTTGTGATACGAGAGACACAATAGTAGTTAACAAGTTATTTTTACCATCAACTCATGGAACAATTTTATTTTAAATACATTAATATTACGAAGTCAGATTTTTATCATTACACATCAGAATGTCGCAAAAATAAAACAAAGCCACATACAAAAAATTATTAAATAGTCTTTTATCTCTCATGTATTTATAGTGCTAGAGAGTGTTAATTACTTTATATTAAAACGATTTTAAGCAGGCAAATCAGCAAGTGATGTGACAACCACAGTCAATATACACTCGCGATGGAAGTGGTGTTTAACAATTACATTTTGACATTGTTTGACATAAGTAATGTAATATAATGCTTCCTTAAATTGATCAGTTTTGGGAAGGATGTGTAACATTTTCATATCTTTAGGGTATTTCTCAGGTTAAACTAATTTCCTTCAAGAGTAACGAAATAGGTCAGCAGAAAAATAGAAAACTCGACCAATTTATTTACTATAGGGGCAATATACTTGTATTAATCCCCGAGTTTCTGCGCAACAACATAATCTGAGCCAACTTTTAAATTTGGATCTCAAGCTATGTGAGTGGGTGGGTACATAACCACAGTGTCCTCATAGCTTGTTACAGCCATATTCATAAAAAACAGAGGTTAGACATAAATATGCAAAAATTCAGTAAACAATTTTACAAACATAAGCACAGTGTAGCAATTTGTTTTAGCATTTACAGCAGTTCTTTTAACTAGACAACTGTGTCTCAGCTGTTAAGTTTTCTCGACACTGTACTCAATGAAAGCTTCTATCAAATCATTTAAACATGATGAAACTTTATAGAATGGACGGCAACTGCCTGTTGTGGAGACAGAAGTATAGGGGACGACGTTTCGAAAGGCGGAAGACACACAGATATCTTACCCATAAACAAACCAAGTTTTGTTTGAGGAGTTGACTGGTTGGTTTGGTGTTTTATGGCACAAAGTAGCTAGGCTATCTGTGCAAAACATCCGGTAAAAAGTTAACATTAAAGTAAATTTAGTAAAATTCATAAAAGGAAATTAAGGTAAAACAAAATAAAACAACAACAACATAAATGTCATTAAAACCAATATTTACATCTAGTCTCCAGTGATAAGAGTAAAACTACAGTAATACAAGTTGTTAAGAACTTTCTGTAGCATAATTGTAATTATCATAACTTGCAATAACTAGCAGATAAATTCAAAAACCACCGTCAGTCACTTGAAGTTGGCCTTTCCAGACCTCGTTCCGAGTTATTTGACATTATGGCCATTTTCGTAAATTAATAAAAGTTTTAAAAGATTTGCAACAAAATTTTAATTACAGCCCGCCAGGATGACTAACAGGTAGTTCAAACAGCAGTGTTAGTCACCTGTAGTTGGCTTTTCCAGTCCTGGTTTCGAGTTATTTAACATTACGGACATTTTCAAATTTCAAATCGAACGAGATGGACTGTGATTTTTAAAAGGGAATCAGATTTTTAAAAGTCTAATGTATAAATTAAAGAAATTAAATGACATTAAAAAGATTGATAGCTTTTAAGAAACTAAAAACATTTCCAATAACACTGTTTAACGTTCTGGACACAGCTTAGGACAAAACATGTTTAAAATGGTGTCATCGTTGAGAGTCATAACGACAGGAAAGTGGAATGTGGCTTATTATGACCTGAGTCTCACATAGACAACACATTGGTGCATCAGTCCCAGATAGAAAACGATGAGTTAAAAAACTGTGACCAATGCTTAGTCTAGTTAAAACAACTTCCTCTTTCTGAAGCAAGTACAACATAGGGTTTGATTTGAAAAAGTTTGTTTTCACGTTGCTCACTCCAAGTCGGCTGCCAGCTGGCACGGAACCGTGCCTTGAATACAGCACCATAGTCCATGTACGGAATAGGCACAGCAGTGGCAGTGCCAGAGCAGATAGATTTAGCTGCGCTGTCGCGGACTCGTTCCCGCGAATACCAATGTGACCCAGCATCCAGAAAAAGTGGATAGAAGTAGATGTTAAAGAGAAATGGGCCAGTCGGTTTTGAATATCAGCGAGAACAAGGTGTAAACTAATGTGAAGTGATTTCAGGGCCAGTAGAGAACTAAGAGAGTCAGTATGAATAGTGCAGTTTGAATATTGCTTAGCTTCTATGTGATTCAGAGCAAGATAAATGGCATACAGTTCAGCAGTGAACACAGAAGTTATAGAGGGGATTCTGTGCACAACCACCAAACAACAAACTATGGCAGTACCATGGAATGGAAGGATAGTTCCAAAGACGTTCAGCAAATAACAGATAGTATTTCCAATCGGGAGTGTCTGATTTTCTCTAATGATTTAAAGATAGGTCACATTTGGGGACTATAAAAAGCCATGGTGGTATAAGCTGACCAGTGGATTCAGCAATGTTATCTAAGGGCATGCCCAATTCATCCAACTATACCTGGATATTAAGGCCAAAAGGAGCAATGGCAAAACGTCTGTTCTGAAAAAGTATGGCCCACCGAGAAAGAAAAATGAAAATCCAGTTCGGATGCTCTGGTAAGGAATGAAGTTTCAAATCATGTAGTAAAGACAGCTGCAAATGGTGGAGGTGCAAAGAGGGTTCATGAGACTCTATGTATAAGCTCTAAACTGATGAAGTGCAGAAAGCCCCAATGCAGAGTCAAAGTCCTTGATAATAAATGGGGTCCAGTATCTTTAAGGCCGAGGTTTCGATTGAATGAGAGTACGATATGTATTCAGTATAGAACATCGATCCACTCCCCAACTGGTGGAACAGAGGGCACGGAGGATGTTCAGTGCTTCTGTACACTTGATTTGTATCTACTTGATATGTGGTATAAAGGTCAACTTACAGTCAAAGATAAACCCAAGAACTTTGTCTCAGGGACCACAGGCATCACAACTTCACTGATACGCAGTTCAGGATCAGGATGAATAATTGGCAGCAAAAGTCGGTAAATGGTTTTAGAGAGAGAAAAATTAAAGCTGTTTGCTGTGGTCCACTTCAGTAAACGATTGAGAGAAGTCTGTAGCTGCCGCTCAATATATCTCATGTTCAACAACTTACACGAGATGTGAAAGTCGTCGACATAGAGCCCGTTTGCAACAGTGAGAGGGAGTTGTTCAGTGATGACATTAATCTTTATATTGAAAAGTGTGACACTCAAAACACAGACCTAAGGGACACCAAGTTCCTGTAGAAAAGTACGGAAAGTGTCGAACTTGGAATCTCCTGTTCATTAAAATTTTTTAATAACAATGGGTAAATTGACAAATAACCCATATATATGGATGTCTCGCAAAATGCCGTATCTCCATGTTGTATCCTATGCCTTCTCAATGTCAAAGAATATTGATACTAAATGTTGTCGTTTGAGAAAGGCTTAAATGATTGACGTTTCAAGTTGAATCAGGTGGTCTGTGGTGAAGTGCTGTCGTCGGAACCAACACTCGGAGGGCGAAAGGAGGTTGTTTGATTCGAAGAACCAAATAAGACAAGCATTAACCATCCTCTCTAAGGTCTTACAGAGGTAGCTCGTCAAAGCAATTGGACGGTAGTTTGAAGGAATCTTGCGATCCTTCCCACGCTTAGAGAAACGTAGCCAGGCACGAGGCATCAGGAAAAATATTCTCCTGACAGATCTAGCGAAAAACAATCAACATAATTGCAAGAGAATCAGGAGATAGATGGTGCAGCATTTCAGTGTACATCATCAGGTCCAACTGATAAACTACCACACCAATGAAGGGCCAGTTTGAGTTCCACCAGTGTGAAGTGATGATTGTTGTCATAGCAACAATCAGCTCGACAGGAAAGAGGTTATTACTCTGCCTGAGTCTTGATGTCCAAGAAGGTGGAGGAAAAGGCAGAAGTGCCAGATACCCGGCAAAAGCTTTCACCTGGAGTATCAGTAATACTCCAGGTATCAACTACTTCTTGGCCATCAGACAGCAAGACCCAGAAGGGACAGAATATTGCCCACTGACCTTTTGAATCTTGTCCCATATGACTTTAGAACTGGTGGTAGAAGATATGCTGATGGTGAACTTGATCCAAAATTCCTTCTGGCTTTGACATCTTACCCACCGAGCATGTACGCGGGCTTGCTGAAAAGTGAAGCAGTGCAAGAGTGTGGGACACCTACGAAAAGTATCCCAGGTCCATTTTTGAGCCTTCAGTATCATATGGTAGTCAGGATTCCACCTCAGACGAGAATATCGTGGAAAACGTGTCGAGGTTTTAGGAATACATTGAGCAACTTTTTGTGTAGTACATACAGTCACTGCTGCCACACTGTGCCCACACAGTCGTCTGTTGATGGGTTACAGAGGATGGTAGTATCAATTTCTGCGAGAGCAGTGAAAGACGGCCAATTTGCTTGATCCAGCTTCCATTGGACCATTCAAATTGGGTGGAATCGACCACGGCCAGTCTCAAAATTATAGGAAAATGATCACTGCCTCGTGGATTATTGTCAACCCTCACAATCTTCAAGACGTGGTTGTTTACCTATAGATTATTTTTTTTTCACTATTTTATTTGAGTTTTTATTTGGAGGATCTATAAACAGAGGAATATTTCACTGCACACTGACCCTACCTACCATGAAACCCTATGAGGGGATACACTACACTGCCAAACAAGGACACTGCAGCAATGTCAGGGTTTCGTGAGCACTATACCCAAACACCAATATCAGATACAATGTTCACAACACCTGTTGAGAACATCAAATACTGGTACTTGGTTGACCCTATTCCAAGTGGACCAGCTGACTGACCAAGGGGCCCCAAGGCTGTCCATCTACAGGAATGCAAGGCCAAAGTGTTGTGTTAGGGTTGGACCCCTCAACCACCAGGATCCTCTCCTCCCACTTTATGGGTCACCACGCACGGTAAACACGTGGGTAGATGTTTATATCTCAGAAGAAACAAAATGAAAGAACAGAACCTTCCCTTGGAGGTACCCTCACCATGTACAGGAATCCATGCCGAGGGGTTGTATATAAGTAAAGGACAACAAGATATTTTGGTCCATCAAGGTAGCCCTATCCACTGAATGAAATTCAACATTAAAAAACTCAAAGCCAGCCCTTATCATTAAAATACTTATCAAGTTTTCCCTTAAATTCCTTTAAATTTACTTCTTATACCATATCTGAAAGGAGCAGGTTTCATAGACCAATCAACCTGTTAGAAAAATAAATCTCTTAGCTGAAGATGACTCCTACTCTGCCAAAATTTCTGTTCCCTTGTCTTACCATTCTCACCATTATATACCAAAAGAAAATAATACACCAATACTATCAATTCCCTCAACAATTTTAAATATATTAATTATATCCACTCCTATTGTTCTTTTTTCAAGAGAAAACAAGTTCTTTACCTTTCCATACTAGACACTCAAATCATAATTACATGTTCAGACTGGGTATTTAGAATTTGCAAATTATGAAACTCCTTGTATTTAATAGCATTTCAATATGGATCAACTGGAGCACCAAGACCACACTGCAAGAGACCTGCAACAACTTGTACTCCAGCCATGGTAAGCAAAGTGTGGTATCTTGTAACAGGTGGAAAATCCATTAAAACAAAGGTCAAAAAGATGTCTAAGCTTCCTATGGAGTAGTACACAATATAATTAAGCATTATATCCATCTGTAAAAGCAACACAAGTCTTTATACACAAGTTGCATCCACAATACATCCATCTGAAAACCACATAGTTCAAGCAGCTAGATAACAAAAGTATTCATACTCTTCCATACAGACAGAACAGTGAAGCCAACAGACACCTGTGTGATCTGGCTGATGAAACAGGTGGTGATAAACCATGTCCTCATACATTAGTTGGTTTATGTGAAGCCTGCAGAAAAAAATAGTGGATTTTGTTCATGATAACCTTATGCCAAGGCGTTTTGCAATGAAAAATAAGCTGCCGAACTATTTTCAACAAGATCATGATCAAATATGTCAACATGGACTTTAATGATGTGGTGGGTTAAAAACAAAACAAAAACCAAATATAGTACATACAACCTCTAAATATCATCTTGCTACATTATGATGACATAAATTTCTTGTAGCTTGGTAAATGTATTCCAATGCCTCTTGAATTGGTATTTTGATATGACACAAAGTACTGCATGAACATGTTTTCCTCTTAAAAAATACTGAAACTGTGGTTTTATATTATGTTCAATGATGAGGAAATTCTGGCATTTACTTTTATCATTATTACATTTCTTTCTTTCAGAAATGCTACTGTAAAAAATGATAACACTTAAACACAATCATAATTTACATTATCTGGTACTAAGGATGGTCAAATATGCTGAAATTACTTTTAATAATTAATGGATATAAAAAGTTTGTTTTTTGTGCCCATTGACCTGAAATTGGTGACAAAAATTTCAATGAGATACTACTTAAGTACTAATTTTGAAACTTACTTTTGGTCAAAAATCTTACCAATCCACCTTTTAGATCATTAGTTTTTGAGAATTTCTCTCTGTACTTAAAAGTTGTCAATGGAGCATCCCACTTAGAGTAAGTCATAAGCTATACCTGATGCTATTAACCATAAAGTACAAATTAACTTTATTTGATAAGAAGAAGGAATTTGAGTCAAACAATTTATTGTGGAAATGTCTGGCAGGTTATATGATGAATTAATGTCAGAAACGGTTTGTCCTAATATTGTAAAAAGTTATTTATGGATGATCTTCATTCAGTACTCTATGTGCAAACATCTTCAGCCTACTTTATCTTCTGCAGTGATCAAATGATTCTTCAGTCCACACAGGTTCCTTGCATACTAAAGTGCAAAACAGAAGTACTATGTAGTGAACTGATTCACTACGTGATTGAAGAATTTTGGCCAAATAACACAGACTATTAAGGATTAGCAAATGTTTTCCATTTTGACTACCTGACTTCATATTTAGTATTAATTTTTAAAAAAAATAATCTTCTGATGAGATAGCCAAATTTACAGAAATGAAGAATTACTTGAAAATTCTGAAATTTAAACTGAAATGGTGAAATAACAATTAAAATCAAATTTTATGGTTTAAACATTGAAATCTGTTGATGTATTAGAAATCATGAGACCAAAAAAATGTCACAAATTGAAAGTGAAAAACAAACCTGCAGTTTCTTGATTTTTATCATAAATGTGTGACCTAAAATAAAGTTTTTATTCTCAAATGTAAATTGTTAAGTCACATCGAAAATCAATTTGTGTCATGCTATTCAAAAAGTAGCACCTATTTTACTTACCAACTTCTGATCAGAGCATGTTACACACCTAGGTTGGAACCAAAAATCAATTTCGTAGTTAGTAAAACTAATTAAATAGATTTTTCTTGCATTCTTACAATATTTCCTTGGTTGGAAAAGAACTTTTTGCAAAATATTCAACAAATCATAATCAGTTTGCATTCATTATAAACTGTAAACTTCATGTTATTATAATGAATTAATATATTTATATATCTGGGAAAATTAATTGAAAAGTGGATTTGAATCTTCTGAAAATCCAATTTTCTAATAACAAAAAAATGTAGAGGAGCCTAAGACTGAAGTGACAAACCTGAAGGGATGAATGTATATATGGCAGAATCGAAGGACATAATATAAATATCTACCATTTTATGTCTGTTAACACCATATGTTTGAATTTACTACATTTTTTGTGGAAAAATGTATATGGATATTCAATATCTTTGTTTAATACCAATATATGGTGAATAAAGAAATATGAAATATAAAAACAGTGGTAAATATCTGAAAACATTTTTTACTCCATTTCATCTTTAATGAAAAACTTTTCAGCATCTCTATTTTAACTCCAAATATTTGGTATTTGTATAATATCCATGAACCATGGTTACCTGTATATCGAATGCCTCTGATGATATCAGTATACCTAATTTAGTATTTTGCCACTTTTGTGTAGCTTTAAATACTTTGTTAATTTTAATTGGTAGCAAATGTTTAATTTTGAATATATGTTTAAAATATTGAAACTACCAATAATTACTTTTGTTAGGAATACAGTTGTAAATATTTAAAATAATTAGTCTTCATGACATCACAGAAATGCTATGTCAAGGGATGGCAGGTAATAGTATTGATAACAGTTCAAGAAATATTAAGATTTATTAAAATAAATACTTTTACATCATGAAGTGAGGCTAAAAAAAACTAGTTTTATTTGCCAAAAAAGATTTTTCCATTAGTACTGATAAATGTTTGTTTTATACAAACAAAATATAAGTCCATTAAAAACATATTTATTTAAATATATATATATATATATATATATATAACATGTACTACAAAATCTTACACTATTGAAACAAAACAAAACATACAGCACTGTTGCTGTAACAGCTAAACCACAACAAATTTGGTAAACAACCTATGAAAATTACAGTTCAATCAAACTTTAAAAAAAAATAAAAATGCAGCATTTATCTTGTTGCATGAAACAAATAACTACAAGCCATATTTTTTTTGTTAATTGATAAAAGGACAGCATGTACTATGCAGCTGTGCACATACAGCTCATTAATATCAGATGTGGTTTAAAGTTTAACTAATTTTATTTAAACCTTGCTAAGTTTTGAAAAACGTTACATAAACTAGAATATTTTTAATTAAAAAGTAAACTTAATGATAAAAATAAAAGTCAATAACAGACCTTGTACTGCATGTACAAACACATACAGTTGCTTAAAAATTAATATTTTAAAAAATTTGTACTTTAAAATAGATTACTAAAGATACTTTGAATACAGATGTTCCTCATATAAAAACATTTTCTAAAAAACATTTAAATATATTCTATATTTTTGTTTAATATCAATACACAGTGAATAAAATGTGAAATATACAGTGTTAATATCTAAAAATAGTTTGTACTTTATTTCACTCTTAATAAAATCTTTATCAGTATCTCTAGTTCCAAATAAAAAGTTTTTGTTTTTTACCAAGTTATTGCTTGAATTTTTGGCTTTACATCTTCACTAGGGGTTATAGCTTTAGCTAATAAGTTACAACCCCAATGACACTGTAAAGTTGTAATGTTGAGTATTGAGTAACACTATATTTGTATATCTAGAGTTTATATCATTTAATTTCAAAATGTCTGAAATATTCTAGTTCAGGCTACACATTCTGGAAAGAGAAAACAATACTTTGACTACATTTTTTCTCTACCCTTGTTTCACAAAGGGTATTACCATAGCCCAATATTTATATTTTGGTTTGTAGTTGAAAAACTTTTTTGTCTTCCCTATAAAAGCTAAAAACAAAAGCTGAAAAAAACATGAAATATTAGGTATTGTATGTATATTCTGCATTAACAAATATGATGTATTTAAAAAATTATTTGTTTTAACTCTCTTCTTTAAAGCCTACAAAAGAACAAATCCACTTCTCCCTTTGCAACTTCCCCCAGTGGATCAGCGGTATGTCTGCAGACTTACACACTAAAATCCAGGTTTCGATACCCATGGTGGGCAGAGCACAGATAGCCCATTGTGTAGCTTTGTGCTTAATTCAAAACAACAACAACACCCTTTTGCAACTCTCCCCTTAAACTTTCAAAAAGCAAAACCCTATCAGTAACTATATAATTTGTTTTTGGTATTCTTGATGCTATTTCTATATTCCTATACCTTGATGAGGATGAAAACAATGGCTGCAAAATTTTTTAAACAGCTAAATAACCATTGTCTGAACAACCTGCTTTAGGAATTTATAAAGTATGAAAAACAAATAAAATATCAACATTATTGTTCACGTTGTGATATTTTCATGTCATTGTTTTAGAATTACTAAAAATATTATCATATTAGATATATACCTTGCTAAACTGATTTTATATCTTCTGGAAAGCCAATCTTCTAATGACAACAAAAATGTATGAAAGCCTAAGACAGAAGAGACAAACCTGAGAAGATGGATGTATATATGGCAAAATCGAAGGACATAATATAAACATTACTGTTTTGTGTCCATAAATGCCATACTTTTGAAGTTACATTTTTTGTAAAAGGTGTACTAATTTTTTGTACTGTATTTATAGTACTGTATTTATAGTACTGTGTTAAATACTGCTGATATATATTCTCTCCAAAAATATAATTTTATCGAGTTTGTATACAACCAAAATTTTATCTATTTCTACTAGAACTTTTAAAAAAATAAATGTTTCTGTATTTTTGTATATGCATTTCTTTAGCTATTTCCCTTACATTATATATGCAGTAAATGCTAGCAAATCCTTTGATAGCATCACCACAAATTGGCCAGAAATTAAGTTTTGAAGACATTGTTCCTCATGGTTAACCAAGATTATTATGTACTTTTCACTTGTAAACTGTTACAAATGAAAAGCAATATTCATTTTTGTATACGTAATAAAATTTTAAGAGATAAATTGCTATAATGTCATTTAGATTATTCTTTAGAATATGTTACAATTACAACAGCTAAATGTTGCATATACAGACTTAATGGTTGCAAATGTAAAATAATTTATTCATATGTCTTCATTTGTCAGAAGGGGAGCAAACTGAGGGATAAATAGCAGTAAAGGACTGATTAGGTGCATGCAAATAAGTAAAAGAACCAGTATTGAACAGGGTGGGCACATGCTGATCAACCAACACTGCCACATTTGCCTGGCATTATTTCATTTACAAGAAACACTTAAAAAATAAAAAAACAATTTGACTATGAACTGTAATTAAAAGTTTAATACACATTCAAAATTAATATTTCATGCTTATGTTAATTGACCTAATTCTGAATGAAAACATTGAAAATATTGAATTATATTTTTTTGTAAAAACGTTAGTGCACTTACATGTACAGTGGAACCCCTCTAAAGCAGCCACCTTCGGGGAGTGAGATAAACTTGCCTGATTAGAGAGTTCCACTGTACATAATTAGGGATTATGTAAAGAAAAAAGGGACTGTGATTGAATGACCGCTTTCAAGGGGTGGCTGCTTAGAGGGGTTCCACTGTAGTTTGTTTAAAATATTGTTATAATGATTAGAATAATAAATTCTATGAATGTAAATAGTGGATTTGATATACTGAGCTCTTACAGAGAATGTAACAAGAAAATAAACAGAATAAACAAAGGACACTGGCAATAACAAATTCACAACTAACACATTTAAAGAAATGTGCACTGACATAAAACAATCTGATTCTGATGATGACATACCGAAGGTCTAAGTGTGAATCAGTTGGAAGACTGAAGTAAAACACTAAATTTTGAGTAGCTTTAGGGGAAGAATTTAAGTCAATAACATACTTTTTTTTGAGCAACAAAATAATATTAAAAAACACACCACTAAATAATGATCAACTGTGTACAGGCTCAGAACGGGAAAAAGAAAAACCAACTTGCAGTAAACTTTGTGTACAGCTTAAAATATCATTCAGTCATGATCCAAATCAAACTTAAAACTGTACAGCAAGATAAAGACAGAATGAGAGTGAAAAAGTTAATGGAATAAGTGAATTATTTTTACAGTATGTAACACCTGGACTGTTTGAAATAACTGTAAAAGAGAAAAATAATTATGTACATATAAAAAATAGTATAACTCCAGATACATAATTCTCCTTCAAAATGATATCCTTTGTACCTGAGTAGTCCACCTTTTAAAAGTGAGAAAGAAACCTGTGTCTCCTTAGACCAAATCACTTTTAGTAATAGTATTATGGCTAGATGAGTATGATGTATACTTTTATTCTAATGTTTACAGAAACCAGTTAATTTAGAGAAATAAAAGGTGAAATAAACTAGAAAAAAAAATTTAAAAAAAACTAAAGAGATAATGAAAAATTAGCTATTGTATTATATTTTGTGTTGACAAATAAGACGTAATGAACAGCATCATGTGATTTCAACTATTTCCATTATAGCCTACATAAGAGTAAATCTTCACATTTCTAAAAGCTCAACAAAATAAAATGCTACATGAATTTCATAATTAATATGGACAGAATGGATTTTCTTACCTCACTGTACAGAATTTCTCTTGAATTAAGAAAATAGACATTGCTTTTAACTTTACATTGCATTCAACTGGGTCTTATGAAACCCAAGCTTTAGTATTTGCTTAACATAAACATAAAGCATGTGCAAATGAAAAACTTTATGTCACTTAAAATTCTGAGTACACATTGCAGAAGGTTTAGATAAAAAAAACAACTACAAAGAAGAGAATTAGACCACCAACTGATAAAGCACCACAACATTACTCCCACGTACCATTCCTTTTCAGAATTAAGGTAAAATCAAATAGGATATTTCTCTGATTAGTAAAACCAAAATAATTCAAAGTTAAATTAATAGATGTATTCTAAAAGCCAGATTTATTGCACACATTTCTAAACATTAATATTTGTTTCATACAGGTATTTTAAAGTTCTCTATATGTTTGGAAATATATTGAGCAGCATGTGTAAACAACTGTTTTCATAAAATCTTTCACTTCTGTAAATAGTAATTTTTTTTTGCACAGGCTTTAAGTGAAGCGTGTTCTGAAAATTGCATATGACCTAATTAGTTAATACTTATGGTGAACTCAATATAAATGTTGCTATTTTTATAAGAAACAAAATCCTGGAAAGATTTTCTTTTTTGCCAAAGATAAGTAAACATTAACTCAACTATTTAACACTTCAGTCATATTTACAGGCTTTTATTTCACCATATAGTAACTTAAGTTAATTTAGGCATGTGAATAATAAATATGGCATCATATTTAATCTATTATACAGTGTGCCAACTGTTTAATGATTATATTACACATTTCTTTCCATTTCATTGAATATAAAATTGAAAGAGTAATCTGTGGCACACAAGCCCAGTATATTCTCTGATTTGCTAAATCCTCTGCTGTGAACTGCAGTTATGTTTATTCAAAGCTCAACAATACAGCTTGGATCAGCAAACCAAAAAATACAGTTAAATACACTATGTAACAGGCTTGGACTTTCAGATACATTTATGAACAAGTTCTCTGTATTTGTAATACATATGGAAGTAAATTTGGTACTTATTTATACATACAAAATAAGCAAAATATTAGCTTCATTATTACTTTTTTTGAAGAACTAATAATAGGTTATACACATAAAGAAAATGGATTTACACCACGTTAATATGTTATATCTAGTTCTGTTTTGCTTTTTAATGGATCTAGCTTTTGGTTCTCTTCAGAAGTTATCATCATTTTAATGTTATTTTCAACTTTAAAATGTAAAAGGTATTTTTTTTCTCATGTTCATTAAGCCTAGTGGTATATTAATAATTTATATATGCTTTGATATTTTATTTTTAACTAATTATTAAATAATCCTATACTTTTATAATGACCAAAAGAAAAACAACAACAAATGCAACAACAAAAAAAGGGTTCAAAGTTAGCTCCATTAAAAACAATTGAATGTAGACCAGTGAACCTTTTTCATTAAAATACCTTTTAAACTTGCTTATTTGTCACTCACATTAAATAAAGGTGAATCTTCAACATTAAATGTACATTTGATTTGTTTTTTTATGTCAGACTGGTCAGTAACTTACAGAACTAATACTTTATGTTAGTTAGTTAGTTGTTAAGCACAAAAGCAAAATAGCAAGCTATTTGTGTTGTGATAATATGAGTAATAAAACTCAGTTTTTATTGCAATAAGCCTTCAGAGATATTGCCGAGCTATTGTGGGGTTAGTAATTAGTTCTAATTTACCTGTACAACATTCCTACACTGGTTTATAAACTATATACTCCTTTAATATGCTACTGCTACCAAATATCTTTATATACACTTATATATGTATAAAAAAATCCTGAATTTAACTCTTTACTCCCTATTTTTCTCCAAGATATAATTTGATCACTGACTTTGTTTACATCCAAAATTTTAGCTAATTCTACTAAAACTTTTAGAAAAATAAATGTAACTATATTTTTGTATCTGCATTACAATCTATTTCCCTCAAATTCTTTAAAAAACAAATCAACAGTTATGCCTCTGTACACACACGGTTTTAGCTAATTTTCTTAAACCTTTCACAAACAAATCTACAAATGTCTCTGGATACCCACTACTTAAATTGTTTCTCCTGAAATCAAAAACAAAAATTGTTTCTGCATATGTAATACATTATTTTCCTTAGAATATTCAAAATAGAAATATACATTTATTTCTGTATTCTCATAATTTTAATATTTCTCTGAAACCTACAATTGTGTTTCTGTGTGAATATATATGAATTATTTCCTTTAGAACCCATAAACTGTAACCATTCATTTATCTTTCTGCCAACTAAACAATGAAGAATTACAAGCTATTTAATACTGATTTCAAGCATTTGGATTTGTAAAAAATAGTTGTCTACTAATATCATGTTAATTTAAGTATTTTACTTCTTTCAAAGATTTCCAAACATCAGCAACAAAATCTAGAACAACTAATAATAAAAGATTTCTGCTTTATTTTTAGCTAATGATCCTTAACATGACAATAGAGTTATACGATTCAATAGTATATCACAATTAGACAACTTGAGCTAGCTATGTAGCAACTCTCAGATTATATATACATATTTAGATATTTCCCTGTGTTTGGTTTCATTTGATAATTATTGGAAAAGTTCTTACATTGTAGGTTGGTTTGCCCATATTTGAAAAACTAATTGTTGAAAGAAATAAAATGTCTTTTTAGTGAAACTGTTAATCCAGTTAATTATATACATCCTGTTTATGGACTAACTTTTAACCCTTTTCTTTAATGTTGGAAATTTTATCTAAAATGTGAAAACATACTTTTTTCAATCTGTATGATTAGAGAGTCTAGGACATTAGTATAAATGTGGCCAAACTGCCTTTTACTGACACAGACAAAGTTATAATTCTAGTCTATATCTCATTTTAATTTTTTTTCAATAATTTAGACAAACTGCTTTCTTCACTTGCACATAGAATTAACAAAAAAGTAAACTTCATTATTGTAATTCTTTAATTACCTACCAATTTATTTCATTTATTACATCTTCATTAAATATAAACAAAAGGGAATCTTCAATAACCACAGCATCTGAAATTTTTTATGCAAAATTAGACTTAATCTATAAAGTCTTTTTTTCCCTTTCTCAACAGCTATATTTTTGTGTGACAGCAATACTAAGGGTAGGACTCGCATAGACTAAATTCATGTTATTACTCATCAGGATCTCTACCATTTTAGCCTGAAATTTAATTTTAGCAGGATTAGAGTAAATTATTCTACAAGACCTATGGCATCATCAAATGAACAAGTCAAAAGGGTTTGACCTCCTGAGTCTAAAACCATAATTAAATCTCAAATCCCTCAAGAGATGACAAGTTACGAGTTAAAAGTTTATACATGAAAAGCAAAATAAAAAAATATTTAAAGCCATTCTGTGAGCTGTTACACTGAATCTAAAAACCTTACAAAAAAGAGCAGTGTACTTGAGTTATTTGCTACTTTTTCAAACAATATTAGAAATCAATCCATAGTGTTGCTTTGAAAAGTTCATGATCCTTTCTATATTAATGGTCAATGAATTTATTAGTTATAAACATAAGATACTTCTTTCCTGAATTCCTAAATTGTAACAACTAATTATTTCAGCTAAGTAATTTGATTCACAAAATACTGTGCACACTACTTGACTACCAAGTAAATTTCAGCTTTAAAAATAAATTTCAATTTTGGAAAATTTACTGATTCTAGTAACTGTTGATAATATTATTGAATTATTTTTAAATAGAGTAAGTTCTTTTAATGAATGATTTGTACAAATACAAACCTTTGTCAATTAATCTGCTGAATTATTTATAAGAAAACAAATCCCTCTCAATTAATGTAATACATGATTTTTTCAAGAGATAACATTAAAATGCTTCAATATCCCAGTATCTTTAGTGCTACAGGAAAACAGGTTTACCCTTAATACCAAGACTTGACCTCATGCAAACTTCACTGCGTGAACACAGAATAGGTTATTACAGAATATGATAGGATTACATACTTAAAATTTTTTAACCTCATATTTATGTTGAGATTTTTTGCTTCAGTACTGAGATTTCTCTTAAAATCTTTATAGCAAGATGTTTTATCACTTTGATAATGAATCTGAGAACTCATACTACTATGTTAAAGTTTACAAACACTTCTCATTTTTGTATTAACAGAAATCACATCTTTGTAGAAGATATACTGAGATTTCACACCAAAATATAGTTTTTAACAATGTTTCATCATCATTTCATTGGTTACTGAGCTCTCTCATAACTGTGCTAATATTTTACATCTTATCACTGTATTGAAGTTTGCTTAATACCTCAATACTACAACAATATTTTAAATAAATTTCTCAATGCTATTGATTTTTCAAAAAATAGTGATATTCATTGAAACTTCTCCCCACTACACTGATGCTAAGGAAGATTTCTCACAACTGTATAGATTTTATTACTATACTGACACTCAGGAAGATTTCTTACAACTGTATAGATTTTATTACTATACTGACACTCAGGAAGATTTCTCACAACTGTATATATTTTACCACTATACTGATGCTTAGAATAATTTCACACAACTATATAGATGTTTACAAAACTTCACACTGTAACTTTAAAAAAAAGTACTTCAGAAATTCAAACTTAAATTTTAACTTGCATGACTTAGAATGGCTTATGAATGTCCTTACAACAGTTACCATCCTACCTAATATACCAAAGAAAGTGATTTAGAAAACACTCTGGAATATAAGTGGCAGCCAATGAAAGGCAACAAGTAGATTCTTCAGAAAACTGATTAATTCCTAGTTCTGCACTTAAAACTACAAACTGTTTATAGGCTTATCGATATCTGGTTTATTAACTAAAAAATATTTTAGACAAATATTTATCATGAAAGATTTATGCTATTCTGGTATCCCTGAAATTACCTTTAGCTGTGTAATAACAGAAATGAGCTTTCTTTATCCTCTTATCACCAATTCATTTTTACTGAGCTACAAAAAAAAGTTTGGAAGATAGACTAGTACTTCAGACAGAAATCAGTATTTCAGGAACAAAAAATTCAAGCCTCCAGCAGAAAGCTTTTGAAGTTTTTATAACACAGTTTCTTCACTTTATTACTGATCACTCAAATCCCCATATCAGCTAAACCTGAAAAAGATCACTGAATATGTCTACAACAGATATACAGTGTTTCCTGGCAACCATAATCTGCATAACATTTAGTTATATGGAACTTACATGTACAAGGAAGACAAAATGCAGAATCCCTCAATGTTACCTGCATGAACATAACAATTCTGCACCACATAAGAAAACTACAACACAAGAGATTACACAAGATATGATCACTTGTATTTCACCTGCTTACAAATATTTCAAGCATTTTTAAATATGATAAAATAAAAATATAGGAAATTAATGTTTTTGATAAAATGCTGACTTAATTTTGAAAAATCACAGGTTTAACATATTAGTAATAAGCTTTTCCAAGAAGCTCTGCAAAAAAATATTTACATGTATTATTACAGTTTATCTATTTAAATGCAACTGTAAGAATTACTAAATTCTAGCATGAGACTAACAGTCTAATAGCTTCATTTCAAAGAGAAAACCACAATTTGTGATAGAATTAAATGAAGTAAAACAATGTGAAAATAAATAAGCAATAATTTTGAATATTTTCATTTGAGCACAACAATCTACTGAGGTAAACTGATAATATATAATAAAAAATACTGTTGAGATACCATGTTCTCAAGCTACAAGCTCCTACAATGAAATCATGGATAACACAGTTTGATGCATCAATAATAAACATTAAAAATCTTTAAATGCACTGTTGAAAATGTGTTAAAAACTTTGAATTTTGCATGCCAAACTACAGTTCACATTTTCCTGATCAGAAGATATATTCTGACAAGATACATAACACACAGAATAGTTTTCTTACTCATAAAATTGTGCATTCTACAAGAGATTTGCAAGCCGCTAACATTGTGAAAACTCCAACTTAATCTAATGAGACTACATACATTCACCACTACATAATGATGTCATCATAGAGTAAATACTCTCACCAATAGGACTGGCATGAAACATACCTCCATGGACAGTGACTCCCTTTGTATTTGTGCTTGTGAATTCTCATTCTTTGATGAAGCAATGATGAAAGTACACCAGAAGAGAGGGGAGGCTTGGGTGAGAATGTGTAAAGAGGTATCTTTCAGAAACATTTTCAGATTTTTAAGAAATATTAACTTTTGAATAGTCATGTTCACAAATAGAATAGTTGAAATGATGGAGTGGCCATTACAAATGGTCTGTAAATGTGGGGAAAATGGAAGATAACAGTAAAAACAGGTGAAGAAAAAATTGAGTGGTATCTGCAAAGGTGGAAGGCAGAAAACAGCACCAACCAATAACCCACAACGATAGACAAACGAGCCATGGTCAAATATGTATGAGAAGGAGAAAGTAAGATTTTGTACAATAACTCACCCAGGAGGGAAATGGTGAAGAATAGCTCAATGACAATAAGCATTTACATAAGTACAGAGAGTTGATAGATTTATTGATTTAGTGTTTTACAGCACAAATCAGCTGGGCTATCTGCATCAAACATCCAGTAAAAAGGTAAAAATAAATTAAATGTAGTAAAATACATAAAAGGAAATGAAGGTAAAACAAAACATCATTGAAAAACAGAAAAAGCATTAAACCAATGTTGACACCTAGTCTACAATGTTAAGAGAGAAAGCAAAGTAGGAGAAGTTGTAAAGGATTTTCTCTAGCAAAATGGTCCTTATCATAACCTGCCAGAAAGACTAACAGGTAAGTACAAGAACCACTGTCAGTCACCTGAAGTTGGCCTTTCCAGTCCTGGTTCCGGGTTATGTTGTCATAACAGTCATTATCAAAAGGTAAAATAAGAAAAATGTTAAAAGACATACAGCAAAATCGTAATAAAAATTAGCCAAATGTCCGGTAAAAAGGTAAAAGTAAAGTAAATGTAGTAAAATTCATGAAAGGATTGAAGGTAAAACAAAACATCATTGAAAAACGTAAATAACATAAAACCAATGTTGACATCCAGTCTACAAAATTAAGAGAAAAACCAGAGTAAAAGAAGTTGTAAAAGTCTTTCTGTAGCATAATGATTGGTCAAAAGAGAGAAAATGTTTGGAAAGGGAAGGTGGATGCTTGGGCAAGAAGTCAAGGTTAGTCTTGACAGTGATAAACTACCAAATCAAAGAAAGGGCTCAAAGAAGAAAAAAAAGAGGGTGATAGACATACAGAAAATGACTGGATCGGTCCTGACTGAGAGCATCAACAACCAGGGAAGGCTAAGAAACAAGAAACAGAAAACTAAGAGGGAAGAGGTGAAGGCATCTATTTGAAGAGATCTGAGTCTAGGAGAGGCCCAATAGAAGATCTGTGGGTACAGAAACTGTTCTATGAAAATGGCATGTTTTTATCAAGAAAGACATTTTGAGATAACTTTCAGTGCACCCAGAATAGAACAGGCTATTAAACTCACCCAGCTAGAATGGGACCACAAGAATAAGTCCAATAATAGAAAGCAGAAAGTCTTAATATGCCTCCTTGGTAGTTGATATGTCACAGAACTGTGGAATTGTCTGAATTGATCATTATCAAATGATTCACAAGGAGAGAAAAGAAATAAGAGCATATTTGATGGACAATGAGCAGTTCAAGAGTGTTGATATGTAGCAAACACTTCTCTAGGGTCCAAGAACCTAAAGATATATAGTTATTTAGAATTGCTCCTTATCAAGTGAAGAGGTAAAGTTTAGGTTGGGAGAAAGTAAGGGAACACCAAATGTGGTGTTGGAGTAATGTTGCCAGTCAGCAATATCCTCCTGTAGAGAAGGATGATCAGTTCAGGTAGTGAACCCCTAGAAAGTTTCTAATGGTTACCACAACAAACATGCATGGCCAAGTGAAATGAATAGTTCCAGAAAAGCCAGGAGCATAGAAGAAATAAAACCTCTCATATAATACGTGAAGGTGAGGTATGAATTTTGGTGACCAAATGCTCAAGTTCTCATAAATGAGTGGGAGAAAGTTGGGCAAAGCTGATGTGAGAGTTGAAGGGAATTAGCAGGTGGATGAAATATTGGATTGGGGTGAAGAAAGATTTGAAAATCTTCACAAGCAAACCCAAATGATCAGATCTGTGAAAAAAAAAAGGAAGTGCATTTGGAACATTCCCCTCTTGGAAATGGAGATAAGCCGGTCATCCATATAAAAATGGGATCATATGACATTGAGCAAAGGCCCACATAATGTAAAGAGAAACATAAGGGGTAAACATTGTACTGAAAAGAAGATCACAATAATGGAAAATGTGATCCCCATGGTTGAATTTGAGAAAATGGTCTTTTGGGGGGCCAACAAAGAAATGGAAGTAAAATCCAGAAAGAGCTCATGAACTTTTTCAATGGCCTGTTCCTCCAGCAAATTTAATACCCTCCCATTACACACTGAGGGTAAATAGAAAAGAATCTTAGCAACTCATCTGTTAGTAGTGAAATGTGCCCATAGGTCTATAAACCAAAACAGATGAATTCTTATAGGTCTTGAACAAAGTAAATGGGTACTGGTGATTAGGCCAGAGAGTGAGACATTAGATAAAAGTGGAACATGAAGACATGGAAGTTCTGAAAACAGGAACAGAATGGAGAGTGAAAGAAGAACCAGAGTAAGAGACAAAGATGGAAGGGCAAAACTGGAACAAAAGAAGAACAAAGGAAGTGAGGAAAGATTGGTGGCATGCAACTTTAGCCCATTGACACAAACAGAGACACTTAAAAATCTAAAGAGAAAAAAAAAGGAAAATCCTGGATAATGGAGGAAGGAAGACAGACTTGAGAAATTAAAGTATCTCTTTCCAAAAGATCTTAACATCAAATTTGGAACATATCAGTGCACTACAGTGCTGGGATAAAGAATGAGAATTCACATGAATAGATGTATAGGAAGTCAATACACATGGACATGCATCATACTTCTGTTGGTGAAGGGCTCTACTACATTCACACTTGTGAATTCTTGTTCTTTGCAGTGTTCCAAATTCATGTTGTTTGATGTGAGATTAGACAGAGTTTTAAAAAAGATTGGTGGCTTTTAAATATTTTTAGCAGTATGAGCAATCTAAAAAAAAACAAAGCTGTTCTGTGTGAGACATGATTATTCATTTTTTAGCTCAAATTTTAAACTGTTCTCCATTGCAGATTTCCCATTTGAATTTGTTTATCTAACCTGTTTGGTGTGAGAATATACAACATTTTTTTCCTTATGGACCATTTTAATAATAATTTTTTGTCAATGACACAAAAAGAAATTATTTACAAATAAACTTTAGCTCTGGTTCCCAATATCATAGCTATGCAATGTAACAATTTCAGTTATGTTCATTCAATTTCAAATTGCAACAGTATAGGGTGTTTTTTGGCTTTGTTTTATTCAATTCATGCAGAGTTCATTGAATAGAATATTTTTCAAAAGCTTAAGATACTACGAAATTATTTGCTTTTGCATAAATTTGAGAGGAGTATGTTTCTAAACAATAGATCTTATGATTTGTGTTATATTTTGTCAAACACCCAAAACTAAATCTACTGAAAATGGATGAACAATTCTGACTACATACAGTTTTGTATCTGGTCAGTCATATGTTGAATTATGTCAACAACTTCTATGTTGATCATTACTTGTATGAACCAAAAAAAGAGTGTACAAAAGTTTTGTATCCTGTCACTAGTTGTGGTGAAACTGATAACATTCAGTCAGAACAGGATCTTTTCAGTACTCTTCTCTTAATACGTCATTCAAATATAAAATTTTTTTGTAAAAACATATTTTACTTGGAAGTATATATGCACAATGTTCTGCATAATACATTTTCTATGGTGACTATTTTGTCCACCAGAAGAAACATGAGCACTTCTATATCTGTGCTATGCACCTAAATTTGATTGTATTAATACATTAAATATATATATACACCAAGATGTCATGTTACTGTAGAGTAAAAATCAAAATTATAAACCACAATTTTTTAAATAGTAAGTAGGATTAGTCAGTATATTGTTGTATTTAAAATATTAAGTTTAAAATTTTATCCTTGTAATTACTATAAAATTACATAAAAAGCAGAGATTCTTCACTAATAATAGTAATATATATATTACACTTCATGTGAATGATGTAAAAATTATAAAATCAAATGAATTTCAAAATTTCATTACATGACCAAATTGTGGTCACACATAAATTTAGATCTGTATTCTTTATCAGGCATTACCTATAACTTCCACATGCCAAAACATTTACTTTAAACTGTTAACGTGGTATTCTTTGATAGCTATAACTTGTACCCACTGCAAGTCCCTTATTTAGCAAACTACATATATGCTATGAGCACCTTATTTACATATCAGTAACTTTGAATAGTAATTTACACTTTAATCTTTGTAATGTAACAGCTAAAAAGGAAGAAATGCACATGCTACAGAATTCTTCACTAATTTCATCTACAAAAAAGAGAGCAAGTTTTATTAATTCTGTAGAAACAAAAAACTGAATTAATCACTTACAAACACATAGTGTTTTGCTTAATTTAGAGACCAGAAAAAATAAAATGTTGTCTATACATAACTTATGTTAATTAAATATTTTGTTTTAAAACTAACAGCTACAAATGCATATTACCCGAAAATATCAAATCCACGTTAAGCTCTGCGTGTATCCAAACTGTTGTTTCTTTATTGAGAAATAAAACAGGATGTTTTTCTCTAAAACAATTTGGTTACTTAAACTATTTATTGGTATTAGATAAGTCTAAAAATTCAGTGGTATGATTTTTCTTCTGATGTTCAAAGTTTGTGTTACCTAATAGACATCTGTGGCTATGGTGGAATTTTTACAAATTATTAAGAATTCCATATCTGTTCAGTCATACATGTGTCTTTTGAAGTACATATACTTGTTTTTTACTTCAGTGATTTCAAAACTGGGGGCTACAGGAAAGTCTCAAGGAGTCTGTTGCATATGCACAAATTACACAATACTGTTAAAATACTCAGTATTTATAGATACACTGGATGGAAGGACTCAATCAGGATGTAGAGTATTCTGGTGGGTCTCATGCTGAGAAAGTAAAGAAACCCATGTGTTAACCACATAAAAAATAATAGACAAAAATATTTTTCTACTTAATGTATCTTTTTTACGAACCCTAACCTCAGCACTACCAATAACCTCTGATCAAAGTAGGTTCTGTACATCACTAAGCAGTCAACTAAAAACTGTTTACTTTTTTCATTGTTAACTTTACAAGTTGACTTGATCATAATAATATAGATAGTTACAGCATAAAATAGAGCTTTCATTCTGTACACCTTGTACACTTCAGTCTGAAATATATATGGTGACAAACATTTTACAGAAGCTATCAAATGACTGCAAAGTGCTAATCTGTCATTAATCTTTGTTAAAGATTTCATTTTGTTATTTTTCTGAAAGAAACAAATCTTCATGATTCACTTAAAACACCACTATCTGTTTTGACTTCTTTTTAAAACATTCAGTCTTATGGTGATTGCAAGTAACTTTCAGTGTCAGAAGAATTAACATTTTCACTATTTGTAGTGCTAAGATCAAGTGGCAAAACCTCACTTGGTGAAAAAGAATACACTGCTGTCATTTTATCACTGGTATTAGAATATCTGAAATTTCCATTATCTAGTTTATGGCAGGTTTCAAAGTAGAATGAATATTCTGAGAAAGGATGCTTCCACTTAACACCAGATCTTTCTGATTTGGGCCTGAGAACATTAGGTTTAGTAACTTTAGGCTTAACAGCAACCTTACCTTGATGACCAGTGAGAAAAGTACAAGATTTATCAACTTTAATTTCTGAAGAGTTCTTGTCAGAATAACTTTCTAGCTTGCGAGTTTCAAAGTGAATATTCTGTTCAGTGTTATTTTGATAGTGTCCACAGGTTTTCCGGTGTTTGCGAAGAGAGCTAGGATCAGTGTACCTCTTGCTGCAGCCTTCCACTTTACATACATAAGGTTTTTCAACAAAATGTGTTCGTGTATGCTTGAATCTATCACTAGAGTTAGTGTAAGCCTTGCCACATCCTTCTACATGACACACATAAGGTTTTTCCCCTACAGAAAAAAAATAATACTAAAGAAAATCAAACCATTATTAAATGAAATGAAATCAATTGTCTTTTACAATTAGTTCAGTATGATAGCTATTTCATTTACTTTATTTCATATTTTTATAACATGTAAAATGCAAAACTATTACTTAAAGTTCAACAACTTAGAGATTTCTGATCAGCAGCTTATGTATTGTGAATCTTCTTTAAAATGTAGCAATGTATTATTTCAAGTGTATTCATAACAAATTAAAAGTAAATACTACACAAAGTATGTATAATGAAAGCATAAAAATATAACTGACAACTGTACCTGTATGGCATCGCATATGAATTTTTAAGTTTTCTAGTCTTGCAAAACATTTGCCACATGCACAAACATGTGGTTTTTCATTTGTGTGGCATCTCATGTGCATCAGCATCTTGTACCTTAACACAAAAAAATAAATAAATTTGTAAGAGAACAAGCAAATATACTAACTATTATCTTCTCTTAAATACAAAATACACTATTATTTTTTAATCAAACAAGGAAGTTACCTACTGAACAAAAAACAAACACTCAACAATTAAGAAAGGAAGAAACTTTTAATATTCTACCACAATGAATGGTCTACAGAAAAGCTACTGTGTGATAATACTCTGTTGTTACTTTATAAAAACACCAAAATCAAATGCACAATTTTTGAAACATTTTGGGCAGTTCCTTATGATACCAAGCTACTAATGGTGTGACCCCCATTTGAAATTATTTTGAATATTTTTGTATATTTAAAATATCTTAATAACAAATTATGACTCTTTAAATCAACCATTTTAAGAAGTATCAGAAGAAATTTAACCATGATAAATACTAAAACAAACTGACAATGCTGTAAATATATTACTGGTTAAAAATATAATAATGAACATCCACGTACAAAAGACCCACAAGGTAAAGTAGTGCTTAATCTGAAAAAACTGAGACTCTTGTTTAGATGGTAACAATTTTATTAACCTACATCAGTACACCTGAGGTCCATATGGACCCCAACAATAATTATTTTTACATTGACCAGTTATATTTTTATTAATTTTTACATAATTGTCACATTATCATCCTCTGTCACAAGAACAGTAAAATTTTTGATGTTTTGCAGTCAAATAATATTTGTGAATATGAAGTTGAATGAGTCTGTGCGGACTCTAAGTAATATATAGATTTGGAGCTTGTCTTCATCAGGCATTGTGTGTATGGACTCACAGAGGTTATCCATTGTGATAAACAGTGATTACATACTTAGATCTCTCCTGAAGTAAAGTAATGCATACAACTTACTTCAGAAACATCTCCAAAATCTCTGTGCAATACAAAATGCTTTCAAATCTGCCTTTGCAGATCTAGGATTGCTTGACACAAGACAGCACGCTAGCAAACAAGAAAGTCCATAAAACTTGTACAGCACGTACAAACCACATCTGCATTGATCACTCCACTCCACACCAAGAGTATGATGTGATGAGTGTTTGTAAAATGACAAGTAAAAGATATGAAAAACACTTTATGTTCACTCAAAGTAAGTATTGCTTACCAGTTGTTTAAAATTTGGCATAAGTTTAGCTCTGAAACAAAATTTGATGAAGTTCAACCCCCTTATGTCTGTTTGGACCTCAAATTTGATTGACTGATTGATAAAATATAAAAAATATAAAAATATAAAAAAAATAAATGTAGTAAAAGACATAAATGGAAATGAAGGTAAAACAAAAAAATATAAAACCAATGTTGACACCTAGTCTACAACGTTAAGATAGAAGGCAGAGTATAAGAAGTTGTAAAGTATTTACTCTAGCAAAAAGGTATGATCATAACCCACCAGGAAGACGAACAGGTAAGTTCAAGACCCACCATCAGTTACCTGAAGTTGGTCTTTCCAGTCCTGGTTCCGAGTTATGTGTCATAGCAACCAGTATCAAAATGTAAAAGAATAGAAGTTTTAATAGACACAAAGCGAAATCGCAATAATGAGTAGCCAAATGTCCAGTAAAAAGATAGAAGTAAATGGAGTAAAATTTGTAAAAGTAATTGAAGATAAAAGCAAAATGGCAATTACAACAGAAAATGGTGCAAAAACCAATGTTGACATCCAGTCAACAAAGTTGTAAATGACTACCTGTAGCAGAATGGTAATGATCATAACCTGCCAGGAAGACTAACAGGTAAGTATAAAAACCACCATCAGTCACCTGAGGTTTGTCTTTCCAGTCCTGGTTCCGGGTTATGAGTCAATATGGCCAGTACTAAAAAGTAAAATAGTAAAAGTGTGAAATGATATGCAGCAAAAGTATAATAACAACTCGCCAGGACAACTACCAAGTAGTTCAAACAATAGCATTAGTCACCTGAAGTTGGCCTTTCCAGTCCTGGTGTCGAGTTATTTAATGTTCTGGCCACTATCCAATGTCAAATTGAATGAGAGAGATTAAAACTGTAAAAATGGAACCACAATTAAAAAGGTGTTATGAATAAATATGCAACACTTAAATTAGATTAAAAAGATTAATGGCCATTAAAAAATTAAAAACATTATCAAGGTAGACAAAGTCACCATCACCAATAACTCTATCCAATATTACAGACTGACCCTGGGAAAAAAAATGTTTAAAATATTGCCGTCATTGAGAATTGTAACAATGGCAAGAAAGTAATACGTGGCTGATGGTGATTTGAGTGTTACACAAACTACACATTGGTGCATCAGTTCCAGATAAAAGAAAATGATGAGTTAAAAAACTGTGACCAATGCATAGCCTAGTGAGAACAACTTCCTCCTTCCAAACTTTACAGAAGCTAGATGGCCAAAGTCCAATTTTGGGTTTGATTTGAAAAAGTTTGTTGTCGCATTGCTCACTCCAAGTGGACTGCCAGCTGGCACAGAGCCGAGCCTTGAAGACAACACCATAGTTCATGTACGGAATAGGCATAGGAGTGATGGTGCTGAAGCAGACATATTTAGCTGCCATGTCTGCAAGCTCATTCCCTCGAATACCAACATGGCCAGGTATCCAGAAAAACTGGATTGAAGTAGCTGCTAATGAGAAATGGGCCAGTCGGTTTCGAATATAAGCGAGAATAGGATGTGAGCTAACGTGTAAGGATTCCAAGGCAAGTATAGAACAAAGCAAATCAGTATAAGTAGTGCAGTTGGAGTACTGCTCAGCTGTAATATGATCCAGGGCAAGAGATATGGCATACAGTTCAGCAGTGAACACAGAAGCTGTAGAGGTAATTCTGTGTGCAACAACTGACCCATAACAAAACATAGCAGAGCCCACTGAATTACCTGATTTGGAACCATCTGTATAAATGGGAACTGAATGATTGTTTGGAAGATATTTATTGAATAAAAGATGGTACTTCCAATCTGGAGTATCTGCCTTTTTTAGGTGACTGAAAGAAAGGTCACATTTGGGGGCTGTAATAAGCCATGGTGGGATGGGCCGACCTGTGGAATCTGCAATGTTATCCATGGACAGACCCAATTCATCCAACTACGCCCAGATGCGAAGGCCAAACGGAACAATGACAGATTGTTCTGAAAAAGTACTACCCACCGAGGAAGGAAAACACATTCCCAGGTGAGATGCTTTGGTAAGGAATGAAGTTTCGAAGTATATTGTAAGGATAGTTGCAAACGGTGAAGGTGCAGAGAAGGTTCATGAGATTCAATGTATATGCTTTGAACTGGAGAGGTGCGAGAGCAGTAAAAGTGGACCAGTCTGCGTGATCCAGCTTCCATCAGGGCACATGGGTAGGATGGCATCAACCACGGCCAATCTCTCACAAAAGGATCGGATAATGATCACTGCCTAGTGGATTACTGTCAACCCTCCATGCAAAATGGGAGAATAATGAAGGGGAGCAAACTGAGAAATCAATAGCAGTAAAGGACTGACAAGGTGTGTGAAAATAAGTGGAAGAACCAGTATTGAAAAGAGAAAGATTGTGATCAGAGAGCATATGCTCTACAGAGCAACCCCTCCCATCAATAACAGCACTTCCCCAGAGGGGATAATGTCCATTAAAATCCCCCAGGATTAGAAATGGAGAAGGCAACTGTTCAAAGGGGGGCATCAAGATCTGATTGATCATATGTCTCTCCAGGGTACAGGTAGAGAGAACAAACAGTGACGGTATGACCCAAGGAAACACGGATGGCTACGGCCTACAAGGGTGTGTTGAGTGACAAAGACAGGGTGGGCACATGTTGATCAACCAACAGTGCCACCCCTCCATGTACTGGACCATCACACAAACTGTCATTTTTGTACAGAGAAAACTGCTGAATGGAGACTGTATCAGCAGATTTGAGAAATGTTTCTTGTAAAGAAAGACAAACAGGATGGTAAGAAGCAATCAGCGTTTCGATATCATCCAGATTAGAATGTAAACTTCGACAGTTCCATTGTATCAAGGTGGCCATTTTTAAGAACGGGTAGATGAAGTGGCTGGAGAACCCTTCGGTTTACAACCACGTCTTTTTTCTTTACTGTCTTTAATCATAGGAGGTCTATCAACCTCCATGGATTCTGCTCTGTGTCGAGTGGGCAGGTTTTTGCTAATGAAAGGGAAATCCAGTGACTGAGGACACGAACGAATAATTGTTTTGTCTCTTGTAGTGGGAGAAAACGATGTATCAGAAGAAATGACTGTATTTGAAACTGAAGGATGTGGATCTTGAGGTTTGTTGGAAGGTATGGGAGGAACAGAGATGGGTGTGGAAATCGATTCATCAACCTTTTTAACAACAGAGGTCAAAAGGCTTTTCATTTGTTTTGAAAATAATTCTCTTGGAGGCACAGAGAGATCTGTCTGCACTCCCACTGTAGTTGTGGAATGAAGTGCAGCAGCATATGTCCGAGATGGAGTTGTGGACAGCAATTTCCGAGCCTCGGGATAACTAATGTTATGTATCGTTTTCAAATGCTGCACCTCTTTTTCCTCCAACCACTTTGGGCAAGAATGAAAGTAAAAGGAGTGAGAACCATTGAAGTTTATGCAATGTGGGTTCATATCACAGTCATAGTCATCGTGGTCCTTGCCTCCACAACAAGCACATGTCAGGGAACCACGACAAGATGTCTTTGAGTGACCGAATTTCTGACATTGGAAACATCGAAGATGGTTTGGAATACATGGCTGAACCCTGCAAATGAGATAACCTGCCTTGATGGTGGCAGGTGCACGTGGTAAAGTAAATGTTAAAACGAAGGTATTTGTTGGCAGTGTAACTCCATCTTTGCAAGTGGAAATGTGCCTCACTGCAAAAACTCCTTGGGTGGAAAAACAAGCGAGAATCTCTGACTCGGGAACGTTCTTCAAATCCCTTTCAACAATAACTCCTTGTGAAGAATTCAAAGTAGCATGGGGTGTAACCTCAATAGGTATATCCCCAATTGCCTTTGAATTCAAGAGGAGTTCACTGTGTTAGGATGTGGATATTTCAACCAATATGTCACCAGATCAAAGCTTCTTTACTGACTTTGGTGAGCCAGCAAGTCCCTCTAGACCCTTTTGAATAAAAAAAGGGGACATTTGCCCAAAAGGTTTTTCCGAAAGAGAATACAAAATTAGAAAATGAGGTACGTGTGTTACTGATGTTGAAGATTGCTGTTCTTAGTATTCAAGACGTGGTCGCTTACCAATTGACTGTTTTTTTATAATTTTATTTAAATTTTTTGGAGGATTCATAGGAAAGAGGAAAAGTTTCGATACCCACTGACCCCACCCACCATGGAGCCCTACAAGGGGACGCACTACAAAGTCATGCAAGGACAATGCAGCAACACCAGGGTTTTGTGAGCACTATACCCAAACACCAGCATCAGACACAATGTCCACAACACCCATTGTGAACTTCCAACACTGGTACATGGTTGACTCTAGCCCAAGTGGACCAGCCGATTGACCCAAGGGGGGCCACCCAAAGGCTGCCCGTCTACAAGAATTCAAGGCCAAAGTGGTGTGTTAGGGTTGGACCCCTCAACCACCAGGATCCTCTCCTCCCCTTCACGGGTTGTCACGCACGGCAAACACATGGGTAGATTTCAGATCCCAGAGAAGGTAACCAGACAGAACCTTCCCTGGGATTTCCCCTCACCATGTACAGTTATCCACACCGAGAGGTTGGACCTCAAAACACATTTTCAAACAATTTGGTGTTTTTTGTTACATATTCAAGAAATCTGCTTCTTCATTCAGTATTTTATTAGTTTTAATTGTGAGATGTCAATTAAAGAAGAAGTGGCCCTATATTATCAAAATATATGTCAATGAAGAAAATTTTGTGTCCAAATATGAGAAAATGGATACAAGTAAATTTCACATTTTATAATAATAAATCTCATACTGTATACTTGTGGTACCCAGTCATTCTTAATATTTATCTGTAGAATGCTATGAGAAGCCAGCATGCTAACTTTTCGACATTTAATTACAGCTTCAACATTGTGATCTTTTAATGAATTATATGCAGGGTCCATATGGACCTCAGGTGTGTTGAAAGGTGGATATTTTAATGTGTACTGATGAAGGTAAAGAATAACTGATCAAACCACACAACTTGCATAACACAAGAACTAAAAGTTAACCCTGTAAATGATATAGCTAATCTAATATACAAGTACCAGTATAAAAAATTAGTAACTGGTTTTGAATTGACTGTATTTGATAATTACTTTTTTATTCAATCACAAAGTACTACACTTCAATTAAAGATCCAAATTTAAAAATAAATCAATCTCTGAACAACTATTTTCAGTTTTCAGACTGAAGCTCAGAAAGAGCTGATTGTACAACACAATAAACAGAAATCACCACAGGAGTCCAGAATGTGTATAGTAAGCATTTGCTACCATACTTCAATCACAAACAAAAAAAATACCCAGTCTGTCCTCCTCCATGACTCACAGTACACTTATAACTATACATATACTTACATTTAGCTATAAAATGGTACAAATTATACTCAGTAATTTACTTTGGGTAAGTTTATTTTTTGACAGCTAACCTTGATGTACAGTCATTCAAACAAAGAAAAATCATGAGTTGGAAAAGAATTAATGTGACAAATATATATGTAATGCACAATTACCCTTTAAAAACTTTCAATATAATACTTTTTTTCATAAAAACCATTTAATCTTGACATTTTCTTTTATAATATATGAGCAGAGGATTATTTTAAAAGGAATTCACTAAATTTATCATTTTCATGTTACAAAGTATTTATTTCCATTAGAATAAAAAAATTCAGTAAGTAGCATAGCAGAAAATTAATTCACACAGAATTTTACACTCATTATTTCAACTTCTTCCAAATACTTATCCTTAGATTGCTAAGTAAATGTGCTTTAATGAAGAATATTGATGTTACAAATTAAATATTTTTTCATATTTCATTTATCAAAATTTTAATTATAATTATAATAATTATAATATTATAATTTTAATTATAATAAGTATCCCTATTTGGAAGTAGTAAGCACATTAGTAAGCCTTAGCTTGCCAAGAATAAAACAATCTATAAAATCATTGTAATGATGTCTTGGAGTTTAGTGTTTTAATCTCAACTTTAAACTTTTAATTGGTTGATCTGGAAAGTTTTATGTTATAAACATTTAAAAAAAACAGAAGTTTCCAAATACAGTTTAATTTTATTATACAAAATGTCAAATCAATTCTTGTGAAAAAAAAATTTACCGAGCATTAAAGCCTTTCCCTTGTCGTTTACAGCCAATCCACTGACAATGATATTCAGCATCAGAGCCCTGTTGGATGTGATTCCAATTAACATGTTCAGCTAGTTTATCTCGATCAATACATAGTTGCTCACAGTCTAACCATTGACATTTGTAGGATGATTCTCTGTGTTGATTTTGATGGATTTTACTTTCATCAGAAAATTTCTATAAATATCCAACATCCTATTTAGACACCTAAAATTTCTTTTTATAAAGTTATGAAAAATATGCAATCAGCACTTCTCTCCTTGCAAGCTGTTCTACTTTTACTAACAAAGGCCTTTTTTTTTGTAAGTAGATCATCGGCAGAAAAATAATTTTCTTGAAAAATCACAAATGCATTTGGTAAATTTACAAAGTAGATTACAAATAAAGAGTAGTTACAGCGAGGAGCTCTGAAAATATTAAAAATTAATACAAGAAAATTTACATTAACTAAAAGTCTACTTTTTACTCCCAAATAATATTTTTAAGATACTTTTCTTAAACAAGAACACTGCCATTATTTACTGACATTTTATTAAATTTATTAATCTCCAATTGTCTAAATCACTAAACCTTTTTCATTTATTAAGTTCTAAAAAAACAAAAATAATTAACAAGCTAAAAGAAGTGACATTTAAACTTATGAAAATAGAAAATAACATTTATCCCTATGCTGTAGCTATTGACTATAAAAATATAATAACTGATAGTTAATTTTACACCATGACTATATGATTATACAGTGACCATAACAGAAGAAACACACCCTCTTCATATTTAATTAGCTATTAAAATTACCAAAACTTACTGTTTCTGTTTTAATTTTAACTCCAGAATTTTCAAACAAATGCAGCCCATTCTCTAACAATCCATGAGAAATTAAGACAGCAGATACAACAGGTGATTCAATCAAACTAGAAGATTCAATATTCAGGGTCTGATTTCTGTAGGCCATCTGGGTTAATGAAAATTTAATATTTTGTTCATCATTACAAGGCTTCAGCAAACTGATTTTGGTTTGTTCTTTTTTCCTTTCCAGGTCATCAAAAACATCATCTGTAGGTGCTGAAGCATGTGCTATGTCAATTTAAAAAATGTAAACTGTATACATAATACTTCAAATAATCAATCTGAGTTAGCAAAATCATTAAAATGATCCCAGAAAAAATTGGTATGATTACATTATGAACATACAAGTCATTAGAGAAGATTTTATTACACATACATTTAAACATGAACTAATTCACTAGTAAACTTATCAGAAACTTTAGTTTTTGGGGTGTTTCTATTGTTGTTTTATTTTCTAAGCAATATCTCTAAGTAAAAATTGCTTTATTTGATGTTACTCAGTCAGTTGTATTATGTATAAATGTTAATACAATGGTTCTTAACCAGGGTTCAATTAAACCCCAGGGGTTCGGCAGAGGTCAAGACACACACAATGTATGTGTGTCCGTTTACCTCACTTTTTTTTGTTCTGTGACGTCATGCTCCACGTGATCATCATTGGCTGCAGCTGATCACATCACATCACTTGGCCTTAATATCTGTGCTGCAGGGAACTTCGTGCGCTTAGCAGTTGACTAGTGACTGTAGTAATCGTGCATCATAAAATATCTACTTATGTTTTGAATTTGAAAAAAAATCAATTTAATTTTTCCAATTAAGAAGGGTTAAGTTAATGCAAGTACAAAACTTCCAGGGTTCAGTACCTCCAAAAAGGTTAAGAACCACTGTGTTAATAGGTTTACTTGTTGTTATTATTGCATTACAGGTAAACAGTATGTTGCTCACAGACTATAGTTATAAGGGCATTAGACATCAGATATCACTGAAGGTGCTATATTTTAGGCAAGCAATATGTATGATGGATTAAAGATTATAGCTATTTGTTGTTACTGATGACACTACTCATGTCACTCTAATAGTAGTAGGTTTAAGTTATACACCAACGCTATTGTCATGGGTCTAATCAAAATTGCAAGCATAATTATTTGTCATTACTGATTACTGTATAGTCTGTATTACAGAACATGATAGTTTAATACAGCTAATGTATTTTTTGTTACCGGTAAAATTATGTTACAAGCAGTATTATGTCTAGACTAGAAAAACATGAAAAAGTAATTTGGTAAAACTAAAAGCATACTCATTTTCTTAATATAACTTATTGTATGTATCAGTTAATACGTTTTATTTTATTAAGTAGTGATGCATGAAACAAATAATAGCTTGTTAATGTACTTCAAACAAAAAGCTTGTGAAGGTTAAGATCAAATATGACCATTGTGTTCAATTGGTAACAGAAGTGAAGCTGAATTTAAAAGTTTTGTACCAGTAATAAAAAATAAAACGTTTCACCTGTACATAGTTAAGATACATTATAAATTAGGTTCCTGATAAATCATGCATTCATAAACACAGGAGATGCACGTTATTAATTTTAATGGAGCAAACATTTCCGAATATTCCTGTTACCCATTACTCAAGATACTGAAATAAACCAAGCCAAAATGAGAAGTAAACCATTTTTTGATAAAGCTCATAAAACATGAAAGACTTGCTCCTGAAAGATATTCAGCAAATCAAAAAATCAAAACACAAAGTTTAGTGTTGAAAAGGAATAATTTAAATATTACAATTTGCCATGGAAGACCAATTAATAGGAATTTTATTGAAAAAAAATTGTAATGAGAAGTTTCTTAATAAATCTAAATAATTAATTATTAATAGGAAATCCAAACAACATTTTAATGCAAAACTTTTATAATTATGTTAGTGTTAAACAATGAAATGACCAATAGAAATTTTCAAAACGTTTTCCTATTGCTGTTGCATTTCTACTTGCTAGATTTGACATTAACTTATCAGGCATATATTGTACAGAAGTATTTTGTGAATACCTTTTACTTAAGAAAATAATTTACTTCTATTAATATTAAAACTGGTACGTATGTTAGTTCATGTTCGTACTTCATGGTTTTCCCAATATTAATGTGTTCTTTACCACTATTTTTCATTGCTCTTTACGTAACAGTTATAGTTGTAAATGATACCCAATACGCTCAGGCAACGACACATGTATGAACGTATTAGAGTACTAATGACGCTATTCTCGACTGCTATTCAAGTGCGAGAATCGAGCGCTTCGCTTGTTCTAGCGTCACAAAAATGACGATGCCCTTGGCGCTGGTTCCTGACAGGCACTGATACAAGGTCACCTTAAGCGTTACACCATCTGTCTCTACACCCACGCAACTAGACTCGCTCCACATATGCAATATAGAAAATATGTTTAATTATTATTAGACTTACCTATTTTTGGATTTTATCCGTTATCTTACGCTTACCACATGTGTGGGTAAGAGCACAAATGAATAAAATATATAGTGGGTTTTTTTCCGGCAGAAACCCATAAATGAATATAAAGATTAAGTCACACCTCCTTAAAAAGACTATAAACAAATTATTAAGCCTATTTAATAGCAGTCTTGACTTTATTTGTTTGATTTCTGTAGTTCTGTGTGGAATTATACAAGTGAATTTTTATATATAACAATAGTTCACTTTTTTTTTACCTTAACGATTGCTTCTCGCACTTTAAGCCAACCTATGATTACAACACTAACTCCGGAATTACAACGGAATAATATACTGTTACTAATGGACAAATTTCATGCACAAGAGGTCAAAGCCGCGAAAAAGTGTGTATTTAAATTTTTCATATAACTTGCAGTGAGTTGTACAAAATTTGTATTATTGGGTACACATGTGCAGTTAATAAAAACATAGCATGCGAAACTGTTAAAAAGCTACAGTGCATTACCATGCAAAGCCATATATTCCTCTTCACTTTTGAAAAATACAAGGGGTTCTACAGCCAGCAATTAGACCTACACAAAATCCCCCAATTAAATTTTAAATGGCGCTATCTAGTGTTTGTTACCTGTGCTGTACACTCAAGGAAAGTCTTTCACTGTATTTATTATTATTCATATGCTGACAAATACAAAAATTGAAGTTAAAACAAATTCGATGATGTATACAAATTATTCTGAAGTTATATTTCCTTTTCAATAATATTTCTCGAGCGTGACACTTTCATAAAAAAAAGTCATTTCTGGAGTATGTTAGACCACAACGAGCGAGTATATTGTTCATATTAAGAAGCGTGTTAATAGTTTTTGTTCAACTTTTAAAAATTCATCCACGTGTTACAATGGAAAAGTTTTCAACGATGAGCTTCACGAACCACGTAGCGTTACAAAAATCACTTATTAGATGGTTGGTTTTATTGTTTCACTAACTTTCGGCATTTAAATTAACATCAAAACAACTACAAAATAAACTTTATCGTAGGCAGTTCAGCCATGTGTTACCTTATTTATTTATAAAAAATAAATAAAAGCAGTGGTTATTTTTTCCTAATGTTAATGTTCCAGTTACATTTAATAATAATACGGTTATTACCTCCTCAAACAATGCCTGTTTTATAAATATTAAAAAAAGTCATTGCCTACGTTTTAGTCTTCAAGAAAATGACTGTTTTAAAGAAGAAAACGAAAAGCAACCCTATCTTGCCCTTAAATGGATGATGAAAATAACACTTCCCAACAATGTTTTTGCTTTTTGAACACTGTTGGGCGTTCCTTATAGATTTTTGGCTGCTGATCACGAAAATCACATCCAAATTTGCCCGTTTCATCGAAATCTTCAGTTTAACCAGGATATTGCCACAACGGAAAAACGATATCAGGGCAACTGGTATCCGTCAATGCTTGCTGACTACTGTTGGATACTGCAATAGTTTGCACCCGACATTGAATACAAACGAAAATCAGGAGGAAAATACTTTTAATTATGTTGAACTTAATAGCGTATTAGAAACACAAACGCAATTAAATACGTTATTGCCGGTAAACAGTTAACTGTCTATTTCTCAGAGTTCCAAAACTATTTTTGTGCATACCCAACAGGTACCTGTCACAATCAGCAAAAACTTTTCAAAAAAATTGTTGTGCAGTGTAATTAATACGAGGACTAAAACTAAATCTAAGCTTCTCAGGGATACAGTAATATAAACTGGTTCTGTTTATTAAAGAATAAGACTACTTTTATATATAAAAGCTACTTTACTGTTCTATTCCTACTCAAAAGGCAGTAGAAATTCTCGTATTGCAATGTAAGTGAATATATCTTCTAAAAAACTGTAAATGAAATGCCAATTAGAGAAAGATGTCAAGATACGTGCTACTTCCAATTATTGCATACAAAAACGGGGGACACTGTTATAAAACTGCTTTACATTTGTGTTTAAGGAGTGCCTTCTTTGGAAATCAGTTTTTGAAAAGAATATTTGAAGACAATATTTTTTCTCCAAACATAAAATGAATTGAAATGTCAAAGAATTTTTATGTTTACAGATTTTTTTACAGTAAAACAAATGATATAACTATTATTGTGGATGCATACTTTACATCTTTGTACAATAAGATTTTAGAACTACTTTTGAATGATCTAAAACATGTGAAGCAATTTCTTATGAATCGCTTAAAACTGGGTTACAAATTATCAAAATTAACTTATTTTTAACATCTGACTTCTTTGTTTGTTGTAAAGCAGAAAGTTATGCAATAGATTGAATATAATGCCTGTACCATGTTCATTGAGAGAATTGGAACACATTTCTTTAGCATCATTTGTATCTCAAGAGGACTTGTACAGGTATTAAAACTTCAATTAAAATAAATTGTGGAAAAACACTTTGTTAACCTGAAAATGACCTAAGAAGGTCAAAATGTTGTTCTGTGCTTTATTTTAATTAATGTTTTAATGTTCATACCAGCCCTCCTGTAAATCATTTTTACTTCAAGTGGGTTTCTCATCATCACAAATTAAGATAATTTACACAGTTGAAGAAATAAAAATATTTTAAATAAAAGATAAGCTTGCAAATGATAACAACTGTGAAAAACAACAAGAAAAATGTGCTAGAAGAAAGTGTCAGCTGTGTCACTGACTTACCCTAAAATTACTGAAGTGTTTAAAGTGGTGAGATAATTTGGCAGTAGATGTGTATTTATATAATTAAATATCTGTTAGTGCAAGTTGCAATTATATTTATGTTTCAAGTATCATACACTGAGCTCTCATTTTTTTGTTCTCCATATGGAGAGATATCAGTGTCACTTACCTGACTCTCTTCTATTTGTGTTCATCCTTTTTGTGAATAAAAATTTATCATGAAGTCATATGTGAAGGGATGGCATGCTAAAATATCCTGAAAAATAATTATCACCACAAATAAGTTACAAGTTAAAATATAACTTGCATTCTTTGAACACTAAAAACTGCAAAGTTGCATTTTTATTTAATATTTAGTACTAGTATTAATGTAGAACAGAGGTATGATTCAACTGACTTCAATGAAGAACAACAAATAATGTTACCAGAAAGTATTTTTAATTTGCATGATGTTAGTCAGAAGTGGTTAAATTTTTTTTTCAAATGAAATACAATATTTCTAATAAATAAAGAACTAAAGATAATTACAGTTATTGTGAAATTTATTATGTAACTTACTACAAATTTACTTAGAGACCAAATTCTAAAATAAATACACTGTCCTATTATAAGAGCTGTGAATTTATGAAATGCTTAATAAAATGAATAAAAGGAATTCTGAATGGTGGATCTCCTGAACTCTTGAAGATAATTTACTTTTTCTTAACAGGGTGAGATTTGCATTGTAAATCCTGTCTGACTGGTATTATTTCTCTGCTCTTAAAAAAGAATGCTAGAATATAATACATGCTGTAGAGAAAGCAACAGCGACACTTTCCAATTGAATGTCAGGTGATGTCTCAGGGATACAATATCCTTTGTTTTACAATGAGCATGATAATCAGTAATGTGGATGGTGCCTGTATCTTAAGAATGGCATTTCAGTATATACCCTATATAATGCAGTGATTTCTCAGTGTGGGACAAGGTAATTAAGGACAAGAAAATTCACGGATAGCTACTTTGAGATAATAATGCACTCCAGTAAAAATTGACAAAATACACTTTCCATTTAGGTCTCAAATACATTTGTCAATGCAGAGAATAAGGAAAGTTTAACTGCATTTAAACATGTGATCAGTCTCTTTCTTTACTAGTGACTCATTTCAAGATACTTCAGACTTTACTCCATAAAACATTATATAATGAGCCTCCCTTTATTCTGTAGTTCCTATCCAATAACTAAAAGGTAAATCTCAGAATACTATATTATGTCTTTTATATATATATATATAAAGATATAGCATATCTATAGCTGAATTTACAAAAAAGTTTAAAATTAAAGATTCAAGTTCATACAAAAAATGTTTTCAATTATTAATCTATTTAATTTAGTGGAAAAATACTCAAAACATTAGCTTTTTTAGTGATATAGTTTGGAGTTTTATAAAGTGTCATTTTAGCTTTGTACTTTTCATTTATTTTTATATTCTAAGCATTACAGGTTTTGAAATATCAGTGAAATTATTTTATTACATATAAAACTTCAAATTTTCACTTTTGAGGATTCCTTTAAATCCTATAATATTGTGTAAATATTTTATTTGGTTTTAAAATATGAGCAAACACAATCTAGTAGCTATTATGCTAGATTATAAATATGAGAGTCCTTGGTTCATGTCTCATTAACATAACTTTACACTCCATACTTTGTGACTGTAGATGCATGTGATGATTGAATCTCACCGATAAATTAGTGTGTAGCACTGCTGACTAGCTCTTTCTCTCTAGTCTCTAATTCAAAATGAGAAATAGCTAAGGTACACAGCCATTGAAAATTTTTACAAAATATTGAAACCAAACAAAAAACAATTTAAAGTATTATCATCAATGATATGTTAATTATTAAAAATTATTTATAAATTTATCCTTGTTCGAGCATCATTGAAGTATTTGGATTAAAGTTTGTTCAAAGAAAGGAAAACTTTAGTTATTATATTTTAATATTAAATCTATGAATTTTACATATTTTCATCACAGAGGTTTACTTTTACAATAATGCAAAAACAGCTGGTATGGATTGAAAAAAATCTATGTAGAGGAACAAACAATGTTTCGACCTTCTGTCATCGTCAGGTTCACAAAGAAAATCGAGATTTTGTTTATACTGAGGACATTATTGTCAAAATTTAATCTCAATTGCTTTTATATTTCACTGCAATTTTTCAAATATCTAACTTTTTACTGAACATAAATTTTACTGAACATAAAGGTAATGTAACTTTTGTATTTCTTTGATGTTCTACTATTTTTTCCAAACCAAAAGTGAATAATTCTTTTACAGTATTTCTAGAATTTCCATAGAAAAGCTTCTAATATCAAACTTTATATTACTTACACATTTATTACAACTGTTGTTGAGTCTCATCAACATTCAAATATAGATTGTCAGATATTTAGTATTTGAAAATAATTACTGTCAGCTGGGTATCTAGACATTGGGGAAAAAGTTTATTCTAACATGGAATAAAGTTTTATATCTTCATCAACTTTTCACAATGAGAAGTTTTTCATGTTCTCCTGCACGTCCTGGAGGATGAGCCTTCTTAGCTTATTGGAGTATCAATATTTCATGTGTGCTAACCAAGCTATATTTAAAGCTTCATTTTCCTACTTTTAAGAAATATTTTGCAAATCATGTTGAAAAATGTACCATCATAATTAAGCTATCCTCTTCTACTTCTTTACAGTTTCATGACTTGTGCAAACCGTTGCACTTTTCTTTGCAAGTATGAAAAAAAATCATAGATAAAAAATAACAAATGGGCTAATAAGTCATAAATTTACAAACATAGTAAACTCTGATACTTGAAATAACCCAAATACTTTAAGCCAGTTATTTGGTGTTGTTACCTTAAGTATAGCATTGTCATTTGCTTGCACTGCTGTTGCAATACATCTGACTAAAGTCTTTGTTTTGTTTCTAGATAAAATCTTAAAACAAATACACTCATATGTTAAAAACAACTCTCAATTTCGATATTTCCAATGTTTATAGTTTATAATTTTTGGAAAAAAACAAGTTATGCTAAGCACCAATAAGTTTTATTTTTGTAATACTAAAAACATGATTAGCTTGTGAAGTTAAATTTCCATTTGGAACACTGAAGAATGGTATCTTATAAGAGTTTATGACTGAAAGAATAATTATAATTTAAAAACAAAATGGTATGTTGAATTGTTTACTTTGTCTTGAATGGATTTTCAAGGACAGTCCAGAAGTAGAAGAGCCATATGATAACATATTGTCCATAACTTTTGTTAATTGCTATAACCAAGTGTGTTGTCACAGGACAAGGTGTGCTATAGCTATTTTGAAATATTTTGTTTCTTTTCCTTTCAAATGTGGAATAAGTAAGTGTAGAATAAATAATTATTACCTGTATTAATAACTATTAAACAGTATTGTGCACAATAAGTCTTCTAGTACTAATAGCTTAATATATAAGTAAATATTTGTGCCAAATATACTTAAATATATCAGCGGAATTGTTGAACAACTAATTTCAGACGATAAATTACACCATATAAATTTTGGATACTCAGATACAAGGCATGTCAATTTCATTGAGTAATTAACTGTTTTCTAAATTTGAAAATTGTATACACAGTATAGACACCTGTGTTGTGGGAAAGCAACACAACCCTGCGACACCAAAGTATCATTGGCTTGTAAATGACAGCATTTTACTTCAACAACTAGTTCAAAATGTTCTAATTTTTTAATACTTACCTTTCCTTTCCTTCTCAGTATATAATTAGCATTGTAGAATTAGCGCCAGAAACAATTTAATAGATCCATTTCCTTCCTATGTTAAAAATTTCAAGCCCGTGCAGCGCCATCTAAATTTTAACTTTAATAAAATACAAAAATTAAATTAATGAATCAGGAAACGTTATGATTTGCAATCTCGAATTAAAAATAGCATTTATTTTGAATAAGCTACAATGTATATAACATAAGCATTACAAATGTTATTTTAGAACAATTAGAATAACATATTTATTATATAACTTTAAGCATTCCTTTATAATCTCCCGCAAAAAGGTTTAAACCGCAAATTCAGTGCTCATATTTCTTCATAAATATGATTTATTAGCTGTGTAAAAATAAACATTTTAGTTATTTTTTAAGTAAAAAACTTTAACTGGTGAAACTCACTTTGGACACTGAGAAAAAATATGTTTAAGCTATTAACTTTTTGTTTTCTCAATAGAGCTTTGTCCGCAAACTCGACAGAAACATTTGATGTTGAACATAAAAACACAAACCAAATTATTTTATTTTTTATTTTATTTTTTGCTTGTTTAAGAAATTCGCCATTATTAGGATGATATGATAATTAAGAGATAAGGTTTCTGTTCTGTATAATTTCGCGAAAAGCTACTTGAAGATTAACTATGCTAGACTTTTCTAATTTTGAAGTGGACTAGAAGAAAAACAGCTAATGAATGACTCTACCAATTGATTTGGGTACTCTTAATCAATAAATAGCAAATTTTGAGGTTATAATAGTTAAATATTTTTTAATAGTGACTAGTAGTATTTTTATGCAATGTTCGAGTTTAATTTGGTTTGCTTGTTGTTAAACATAAAGCTACGCAATGAACTATCTGTGGTTTGCCAACCACGGCTGTAGAAACACCAATTCAGAGTCATAAGCCTGCAAACTTGGTGTTAAGCCAGTGGGAACATAAAAATTTATATAAAAAACTTATGTTTCTAATATTTATTATTCTGCCAAATTATTTAGTATTACTTATTGTCTTGTAGTTTATTAGCTTTGTTTCTACAACAGCAACAACAAAATTTTAACCATCAATTGATTTTTATATTATGCATACTGACAATTTCTTATCATGTTATTGCATAAAATTACGATAAGTCATAACCTTAGCGTTTTCGAAAGCGCTCGGATTATGGAGTATTGTATTTTTAGTTAAATTTATTTATTGAACCTATGTGTTTCCTAACATCGTGAATGTTATTACATAAGTCATTAAAAAACTTTTAAGATTGTATATTGAGATATTTTACAATAGATTTCAGTCTAAATAACACAAAAGTTAATATTTTTAGCAATGTTAATTTCCACTTCAATTCAAATTATTCGCAACTTAATTAAATAATTAGATACGTTTTTTTTTATGGTTTTAATAAGTACGGGTCGTGAACAGTTTGAAATTATATTATCTAACCTAATATTCATTAGATAATAAAGTGACTCATTAACAAAATTTCATGTAATTGATTTCAAGAAACTCGTTTATTAAAATTTTAACTTGAAATTAACAAATGATTTTGTTTGTAACACACCTTTGTACCGGCCTGAATTATTTATACGTATTAAGAATCCTGTGATCTATATGTATAAATAGTATTGTTACTAATATATCGGAAGTTTAAGCTTTTCAATGTTTTCAGCGAGTAAATGTAACTAATTTATAAACGTTGACTCTAACCATGTAAGACCGCTAATCTGTATCATTTTCGACTTGCTATTTTGAACTAATGTTCGATTTCTGTTTAATTATTATCGTGAGTTGTTAAAAATGTGTCAGCTGTGCTTTTGTTTGATGGATCACTTTGGGGTTTCATGTTGATGTTCTATTTCAAAGTTATGTGTTTTACAGTCACATGTCGAATGATAAAATTGTTTGAAAAAATGTCATTAATATAAAAATATGCGTGTTTGTGTTTTCTTATTGCAAAGCCACATCGGGCTATCAGCGGAGCCCAGCGAGGGAAATCGAACCCCTGATTTACGCGTTGTAAATCCGTAGACATACCGCTATACTAGCGGAGGATATATAAACATGTATAATATGTATGTGCCTGTTAAGTAGCAAATGTTTAAAAGACTGTCTTTAATTATTTTAAAAAGAATATACTGATTGTTTGTTCCTTAAATTTCGAACAAAACTACACAAAGGTTATCTGCGATAGCCATCCATACTTTAATAGGGTAAACCTAGAGGAAAGGCAGTTACTCACTACCAACTGTTGGGCTACCTTTTTACCAACGAATAGTGGGATTAATCGTAACTTTATAATACCCCCACGACTGAAAGGGCGAGTATGTTTTGTGTGACGGGAATTTGAACCCACGACCTTCAGATTACGAGCTAAGCGTCCTAACCATCTAGCCATGCCGGGCTTTTATCACTGATATTAATTGATATAGAAGAGTAAATTCAACGTGCAAAGTTAATAACAGCATTTGTGTATACTGATCTAGCCAATGGTTAAAGAGCAAGACGAGTAAATTTAGTGTACTCATGGAAAATGTCTGTTGTTAATTCTGACATCAATTAAAACTTATGGAGAATTGATGTAATACCTGAACAAATAATTTGACGCACACATAAGTTAATATCAAGGGTCTAAGTAGGCATCAGAAGGTCATGCTGAGGTGAGATACACAACTAAATTAGTGAATCAGTGAACTATGTAGTCATATCACGAAAACAAAAGTAACTACCATGGGAACGATTTCGCGTTGCGCATCAATAATTATATTTTAGATAATCATCTCAGTTATACTTTCGACGTATTGCTCTTTTGTAAAAGTATACTAACTGAATTGTGAAACATTAATGTAACATCTATTCATAAACTCTCAATGTTTTATGTTAAGCACTCGGGCTTTCTTTGCTTCTAAGCACACCGGAAGTACAGTTTATGATGGTAGCAATACATGTATTTATTCTTTGTCCAGATTTGAATAGTGCTGTTGAAATGTATTCTGTCACTTTTGACGCTCATTGGGTTCTCTTGGACTACTTGGGAAGAATAATGCTAAGTGCAGTCCTCATAATAATAACGCATTAATTTATTTATTCAGTAACATTTGCTCCTCAGTGGCACAGTGGTATATCTGCGGACGTATACTGCTAGAAACCTTTGTGCATAATACCAAAACAAACCATAAAATTTGCTACATGTTACGTTTATTTTGACTAAAGTTATAGGCCTTAGTTCCGAAAAAAACAAAAAAACTTTCTAAATTGGTTTCTGAAATTAGTGTATACACATTACATTAATAAAGTTAAATAAAATATACTATACTGATTAATAAAAGTAATAAATTAACTTATTAACTTTATTCTATCAATTACTTCTCGATCAACAACTTTTTTGACACACTGAATACTTCACTGAATTTTCAACCACCACTTGATGACTTTTCAATAAAAACTTCACTTCGACTGGTACTGAACAAACGAAGCTTTATGCTACACTGATCTCATAAGTACATCCTTGTTTGTACATATTTCGAGAGACTTTAGATGTTCTAGTACTTTTATAACATTTCTAAATCTAGCATCATTATCGTGTTAGTACTTTCCTTTAGCAAACGACTAAACCGAAACGTTGAAAATATAGCTTACAATAGCATATTGACGAACCGCCTACATTATTAACATCGATATTTCAGACATTTTGTTTGAGCCAAAGTTTTAAGTGTGTAGAATGCTACTCGTTAAAACATCAAGGAAAACACTTTATTTTTAAATATTATGCATTGGTGCATAGATTTATTTCACAAACCTGTCAATTTTATCTCCATACACATTTGAGTAAAATAGGATGGTACGTAGATATACAACGCATTTCTCAAATTCTTGTTTTTAAACTAGAATCGAAATATTCCGTATATTCTGATACATGTAGTTTTTACATAATACATTGTCTAGGAAAACATTAAACTGACTTTCTTTTATTTAACTTTATTATTTTGTAATTCTCACAAAGCATGTTCCTGTAACAGTGCATGTTGTGCACGAAGGTCAATGACAGCAGTGTCCTTCACTGGTAAAACAGGTAATAGCTAGAGGTTACAACCTCTCCTATTTTGATGAAAATGACAAGTCATGTGAGGGAGCAGAAGTTGTTATGGGTAAATTCGATATGCCCGTTAAGTAAAAAATGTTAAATTTAACTAGTACTATGAAAAAACCTCAAGTGATTTGGATGACGGAAAGAAAACTCAATGGAAGATAAAATGCTTGTCAACTAGGCTCGGCATGGCCAGGTGGGTTAAGGTGTTTGACTCGTAATCTGAGGGTCGCGGGTTCGAATCCCTCTCGCATCAAACATGCTCGCCCTTTCAGCCGTGGGGGCAATATAATGTTACGGTTAATCCCACTATTCGTCGATAAAAGAGTAGCCCAAGAGTTGGCGGTAGGTGGTGATGACTAGCTGCCTTCCCTCTAGTCTTACACTACTAAATTAGGGATGACTAGCATAAATATTGCGAAATTCATAAAAACAAACACACAAGCTTATCAACTTGCAAGTTCGATAGTAGGTGATCATAAAGTGTTCAGAAAGCAAGTAATCACACTGTGTTTGTCCACTATTTTCAATAAATACTGCTCTCGTTTGTATAACACATTATCTGTGGTCCATTTATTTATTTGTTTGCATTCAGATAGTTTGCTTAAATTCATACTTACGTTGTAATTTATTATTACCATTATCCCGTTATAGAGCGGAAAACTATTTAATATTCTTGGGGGAAATCCGCTAATCTGAAAATACCAAATCTGAATGAAAACAGCAATTTGCTAAACTCAATAAATGGGTAAATTCAATAATATTATTTGATACTGAACTGAGAAATAATAGAACAGTACTTTTCCTGTGTGAAATGATCAGTGTTGAATTCAGGGGGTGTACAGGAAGAATTAGCCCTTTGTGAAACATTCTTTCCTTATATAGAATATCACTTTTGTCGAATTTTCATTCATTTCCCCTCTCAAATTCACAGTCTTTTCTACTCGGTAAGAACTGTTACATCGAAAATATAAACACTATAAATTATGTATTTCACAATTGACTTCCAGTAACACGGCAGCATGTCTGCAGACTCATAACTCTAGAAACTGGGTTTCGATACTCGTGAAGGGCAGAGCACAGATATTCTATTGCGCAGCTTTATGCTTAACTTAAAACACATATATACATTTTTCACAATCGTATTTCTAACGCAACTGCAAACTTTTGTTGTTTTTTAAACTCTAATTCACTGTAAAATCTGGAGAAAATAATTTAAGATTATTTGGTAAAAAAGTTATGTACAGTCCATTTAAGAATAATAATTTAGTTCATTTCTTTTATAACGTCTTTATGGGCTACGTTAACTTTGACTCAGGTAGTAAGTAGGCTTAAGAGCACAAACAATGTTTCAATGCTATCTTCAGTTCACAACTAAATGTAAGCCTGGAACTAAATGTTCCAGTGAAAACTGAGATATATTAGTCTAATGTAACGAGCGTAACTTGATTTACAAATATGTAACTTACCAAGTAACTGAATAACAGAACGGACACCGCAACTTTTCAATAAATACTTCATTTTATTATTCATAACCTATTTACTACTTCACTGGCTGACTAGCCCCAAACAAGTTCCTTACTCGAATTTACAATTAACGTTATCATATATATTTTAGTCTATTCTAGTAGGTCTTAACTTTTTGAGCTTTTTAGCTATAAACTAAATTAAAACACCGAAATTATAGCTCAAAATACTGCCCTTCTCTTGGATTGTAAAGTACTTTGAACAATCCTAATTAGAAATAAAACACACTAAACTGTCCATTTACTGAATATTTTTGGTTGCTTTCTCTTCTCATGCCCGTTATAAGTAGACGGGATAACCTTCTACCTTTCATCAGCACCGGCTCTCCTGTCACTTGGGTAGTTCTTCATAGGTAAGTGGTTAAATTAATCAACTAATAACTTTATTCTTGTTAGCTTTCTGGAAGTTGTTTTCTTTGCAGTTGTCCATTTTTTCATTTTCTCATCAAGCACTTCTAAAAAAGCGATCACAGTGAATGATCTTTGACATAAAACACCGGTCTTTCTGCACTCTGTCAACTCTATAATTTATTATTTTCATTACAACTTATGGTCTTCCCTCACACATACTTGTCTTTGGAGTTCGATCTTTCTTGCATTAACAATCATCTTGATGAAACTTGGTCTTTCTAGCATGAATATCATAGCAGAATTTCATTTTATTACAAACTGATTTAACCACTACATTGTAAAGTCATGTATAATATCTTTATAATTAAGTTCTACAAAAACTCTTCGAGCACTCAATCTCTCAGGACATGCTAAACTGTTATCTTCACCACCAGGGGTTGATTTATTGCTAATAACTCCAGATATAATTATTTAACTTGTTGGTTCAATTACCATTCTCCCTATTGCCACTAGAAGTTTAAACTCCATGTAATAATTCCCATGTAGCACATCGTCGTAAAACTTGAAGTTATTTGAAAGTATCCTAACGACACACCCATGTGTCTGTATGTAGTCAATTCAAAATATGTACTCCTTTTCGATATTAGTTATCCTTACAATATAAGGTACAGAGAAATTCCCTACAATAAGAAAATGAATCTATGTTTTTGTGTTTGTTTTTTTTTGCACAACTCTCTTCTTACTTCAGCAGTGGGGGTAATTCCTCACTTTCATTAACAAATCAGGTAGAACAATTATAGAGGTAAAATCAGCGTCAATCAACACACTACACAAACCCATGATTCTTTGACGATTTTCTTAGACAATAAATTTCTTTTCTCATTTGGGTTAGATGAAGTAATCCAAGCAGAATATTGTGTTTGGTCTTGGACTCCATACCTTAGGAGTTACATTGAATTATTGGAAAGGGTTCAGAGAAAAGTTACTAGGATTATGCCTGTGATGAAGAGGTTGTCGTACGAGAAGAGGTTGAAATATCTCGAAGTTTTTCTCTTGAAAAAAGAAAAGTTAGCAGCAATCTGATTGAGGTGTTTAAAACTGTAAAAAAATGTGAAAGTGTTGATGCATTACCTTTTTCATATTCAATAGTGAGAATACTAGAACTAGGGAACACAAGTATAAATTTTGGAATGGCAGAAGTCCTTTTTGATTAAGAGAATATCATTTTTCTAACATGGTAGTTAGCTTTTGGAATGGGTTGCCTTCAGATATTGTAGAAGCAGTAAATGTAAGTGAAATTAAGATAAAACTTAATAAGTATATTAATCACAAGGTTTGGCTTTAAGAGATTTTATTGATTTTTTAATTATCTTTATTTAATTTAGAGGATGTATTAGTTCAAATGGACAAATAAGTTCTGTGTTGTTCAAGATTGTTATATTGTGTTATAAATCCAGCTAGTAAATATCTTTTTTGATGTTAGCTGTTTATTATTCCTTTGACTTGTTTGGTGTTAGAGACACACATTCTACGTATCGTCTCTTGGCAGAATAACAGCTGTAACTTATTTTTCACAACATAACAGTTCATTCTTTCTAGTATCCTTTAGAAAGAGTATTTATTGAATACAGACTTTAATATACTGTTTTATATACTTTTATTCTAATTTCCCATACATTATTGCTTGATTTCGTGGCCTGGCATGGCCAAACGCGTAAGGCGCGCGACTTGTAATCCAAGGGTCGCGGCAAACACGCTCGCCCTCCCAGCCGTGGGGGCGTTATAATGTTACGGTCAACCCCACTTTTCGTTGGTAAAAGAGTAGCCCAAGAGTTGTCGGTGGGTGGTGATGACTAGCTGCCTTCCCTCTAGTCTTACACTGCTAAATTAGGGACGGCTAGCACAGATAGCCCTCGAGTAGCTTTGTACGAAATTCCAAAACAATGATTGATTTCAGTTTAATTTTCTCATTAATTTATTCTCGATTTCTTTTAATTGTGTAAAATTGTTTAGCAAAGTTTTAATATATTTGTCATTATTTTGAAGTTGAAGTTCAGTTAAAGTTTTATTTAATTTTCATTAAAATGATTCAATTTCTGATCCCAATATAGTAACGCTTCCTATTACTGGGTAGGCTATTTTTGATTATTTGGTAAAGATAATGCCAAATCCGGAACACATAATAATAATTAATCAATTAATTTCTTCAATAAGGTTTAGCACATGATACATTCACTTGACACAAATTGTAGGCTTAGTTTACCGAAAACGTTTCAAAAGAAACTTTAATCTTAATGTATGTCTAACTTATAAACATTTACCAATAAAATCCTCTTTAATAAATTGATGACAAATTCTAACTAAATCTCTGTCTAGCTGAATAGACGCAGTAACTCTCATTGCTTCACTGTTTCTCATAGTTATATATTACTCTTCGTTCTACAAATTGCATCGTATTTCTAGATTTGACAGATACCTTAACTTTCATGAATTTTCTAGATATTGCATCTTGTACCCTCTAGTTAAAAACTTCTAAATTAAAACATTTAAAATATAATATACATGTTATTAGAGGAGATTAAGAATCAACCATTTTGAAGTGTCTGTGACAAAAATGTGCAAGAGTGAAAATATGAATAAAATTCTGATGACTAACTTATTTTGTATGTAAAATACTTTCCTTAGAAAACTGTTTCCGTGTATTGTCACTTGAAAAACAACTTATTCATTGTCAGGTCAGTAACTGTTGTGACTCAACAGCCGTACTCCTAATAATAAATGAGCGTACTAACCCGAAATGTGTCTAATTTAGGAGAATAACTTTAAAGGAGGTCCAATTCAATCTACACTTTGATCAGTGTGTGATCTACTTTAGATAATTCTACTCCTCATCGTTAACCCTTAACATAGGTTAATCAAAGAGGGATAAGCGAGATCTATATGTTCACGCCAACATCTTGTTTGAAATGTATCCCTAATTTTGGTCTGTGGACTAATTGGAAGATTATTTGACTTAAATGGGCTATTCTTAACTAAATAAAGGATTAGTTGTATGTTATGAGCCATCCACAGCTGAAAGTGCGAAGTGTTAGGTGGCAGCACGTTTTGAATTCGAAACCCTCGGATTCACAGCACAATATACTAATAAATAAGCCACACTTAAAGCGTTTTCAGAAAATAAAGTAAATTTTAAAAAATATGAGTAAAAACAATTTGATAAGAATCGTAAGAAAACAGTGAAAAACTATATATGGATTTAGTATAATCTGAGCTGGCTGTAACTTGAAAGACATTAATGGGTCTACATCAAAGATACCCAACTGATGAAATAATGCATTCAATCACGATAACAAATATATTTTGTTCATTACTAGCTATAATGCTTACTTTTGATTTATGTAGTTAGCTTCTTTGGTCAGAAGGTAATAGTAATTGTTCATTCAAATTAATAAATTAGTGGTCAGATGCACAACTCAATTTACCTAAGAAACTTAGCTTTTAAAAATCGTAACTCTGTCCTTTCCAAGATGTATGTTGATAAATTTCTAGCAATCAGCTCATCATACAATTATTTTGAACATGAACTTTGTAATATTTCATTTCACATTATTCTTTCCCTCAAAAATGCATGGGTTTTCTCCACCTATCAGTAAGTATTCATGTTTGACCTTCTACTTTCTTTTTTTTTAAAAACACCTTTATATCATAAACTTACTGTAGTAATCATTGTTCATAAGATGCAATCTATGCAGTTCAGCAGTAAATATGAACAACCATTTATTTTATGACTATTTCAGGAATTTCATATTAAGATTTCCTATAAGAAAATGTACCATACAGATTCTAAGTTGCTTTACTGAATAAAACGATTGAGTTGCCTTTACTTAATTTATTACACTGTTAACAAAAAACGTGGATAATATTTTTATCTTGGATTACAAACATTTCAATCTCACAGAAACATTAGGGGTGGGTGTTTTCTTATAGAAAAGCCACATCAGTCTATCTGCTATGTTCACTGAGAAGGATAAAATCCCTGATTTTAGTGTTGTAAACCCAAAGACTTCACACTGTCCCATCAGGGAAGAGAAGCATCAGGAAACGATCTTTAAAATTGTTAATGGTACTAAGTCAACCTTTTTTAAAGGGTTTTGCTGATTTAGATTCTTGATTTGTTTAACTTTGATTAATCAATTTTTTTTTTAATATTCTTTATATTAAAGACAACAAAGTAGTTGAAAGATGGAAAACAATAGTTTCTTGTATAAATACAACAAAATGTGATCAGAACAATATTTCAAGCAAAAAGCTTTTTTTAATAGTATACTTCAAAGACCAGTGATAATATAATTTAAAGAGAAAAAGCACAGCACAGTAATATTATTTAAGGCAATTATGTACATGATATTAAACAAAACATACAACTCCATCCAGTAACCAGATGATTAAGGTAATTTTTTACAACTGTACGTTTATGAGATAAAATTTAAGACAAAAATTATTCATATTTTTAGTGTTTTAACAATACAGACAAAAAAAATCTTGAATTGAAGAGTGACATATGCACTTTATTTTTGGAAATAATAGAATAGGTTTAATATTTTTAAATTTTCTGACTTATACAACATTGTTTTTACTTTAAACTTCCATAAGGTAAAAATATGACAAAGAAAAAGATGGAATTTGAGGTTTGCGTTATTCTTCATTCCATACTTAGTCCAGGTCAGAAATATTCTATACACAGAACTATATCCAAAACATTTTAACTTTGAGATAGGTTTAAATAACCTCAAATATTTGCAGATATTTTTAAAGCAATGAGAACACAATTTCTCAAACATGACACATAACAGTAAATTTTCTGCATAAAATTCTCATTAACACCAGATGAAAGGGTAATAATGTGCTTATTTATATTAAAGAAGGCTGAAAGAAAACTAACTTAAAATCCAATATAGAGCATGGTTATGTGACAGCAAAATAATTTATAGGAAAACAAAAAAAGAATGTGAATAGACTTTCAATTTCCCTCATAAAAAAAACAGTAAGTGCCTGCACTTTACCCCTTCTTCACTAATTGTATTAACGTTATAAAATGAAGACACTTAAAAGCCAGCAAGTTAATTAGTAATGAAAACCAAAAAATACTGTACATGTTTCAGTAGATACTATAGACGAAAATATATAAGTAAAACAGACTACAAGAGAAATGAAAGCTTATAGGGCTCTAGGGAGTACCATCTGAAGTAATTTGATTAACCAAACCTCAGCTCATTTGCAATGATAATTAATGCAAACTGGCTAAGATATTATTCATACAACACCTTCAAGGCAGTTGAAAGAAAGAAGTGTGTCTTTGTAAAGGTTTTCTGGAAAGTACACAAAATGGACAATAACTACAAACTTATTTGCTTTGTTCAACTTGTGGCAGTGCAACAAAATAAAGTTTCAGCTTAATAAATTGATTAAATTTATATATAGCAGAACTAAACGTCTTTGAAAACATGCTAATAATATGCCATTATGCAAATCTCTATCTCAAAGAATAAGCAATAAGTTGATTAACACATCACACTTTAAAAAATGGAAAAATTACTTTTTCCCTCTATAATGCTTGAAGGTGCAAGTTGAATGCTTAAGTCCTTCTCAAAACGTACTTCAAAAACAAAAAACCAATACAAAATTGTACCTGTACATTATGAAATAAAAATGACAGCCAAAGAATGAGGTTAATAAAAATTTTGAAAAGCTTAAGAAAGGAAAAAAAACATGCAGTTATTTCATAATATTTTAAACTAATGATTGAAATATTGTAATTTTTTGTAAATTAGGCAAGAATGTCAATATACATTGCAACCACTTGTGTTTTTTTAAGCATTTCAGATACCCATTATTCCAATTTCCAGGCAAATCTCAAAACTCTTAATGTATTTAATACACCTTGACCAAAATTGTGTGTTATGTTTACTCTTATACACTTGAGTCATTTGTATTTTCTGTAAAGCCATAAAAACATTAAAACATAAATAGTTATATTATAGTTCCTTTCTGTATAAACAGAACACCTTTACCCAGAAACGAAATAACTGCTCTATGTGAATCTTGAGACATTTAAATTGTGTATTTTTACATTATAGATCACATTCACTTATAAATTATCTCCATACAGTTGAAAAATCACTTTTACTAAAAACCTTAACTTAATAGCTGTCTGCTTAAAGTGCTCAATCATCCAAAATATCAAAAAACTTTCTATATTAGTCACTTTCACCTGTATATTTTTAAGCACATAAATTAAATGCCAGAATATCATGCAATAAAAATTAAAAACTAATTTCAATGTAAATTCAGGATATTGTATTAGAATACATTTATCCATTTGTTGACTATCAAACCCCCGTAAGTGTTCTTAACAAAAACAGTTATTCTATGCACAAATGAAGCTAGTCTGTGTGAGAATGTTCAAATAGATAGTATCAGAATTAATAGTATAGGAAACAAATCAATAGATTGTATTCCATACATATTATATGTGACTCTTAAAAACACATTACAAGAAAACTGGGAATCAAATCACTGTAGTTCAACTGTTATGAAAAAAAGTAATAATTAAAAGATCTGGCTTATTAAAGGGTAAGAGTTTTAAATATACACAACAACTGATCAATTAATGCACAAAATCATGTTAAATATATTCATACCTACAGATATATGCATAAATTGAACAAGTAAAAACCAGAAAAAAATTATAGTGCAACCATAAATTTTGATTGTTTAATTTAGATATTTACTTTCCAGAAACATGTTTCTTGTACAGCACTAACATAAATTATATACATAACTTCACTAATGGATTACAATCAAGCTTGTGGTACATGTAAAGAATGCAAACTAAACACTGAATGTTATGATACAAATGATATGAAATCAATGCACTTTCACCCAACACTCAGGCTATAACATCTAAAAGAAGCTCTTGAATGTGGGCAACTATACAGATGAACATATTCTTACAACAGCAAAGATGAAAACCATGACCCCAAAAATGACAAGAATTCAATACAGTAATTATGAATGATTTGTGACGATGACGCCTGGCCGAGTCTGCATGTTAGATGAACAATGAAAAACGTGACTATGAAGAGCACTATTTTTTGTTGTCTCACATAAAACTTGAAAAGGATTAGTTGAGAGTTCATCAGAAGTATCATCTGATACTGTTCTTTCAGATTTAGGTATAATAAAAGGTTCAGGATCATCCCGAAACATGTGGTCACCCTCTAGGTGGCGAATTGCTTCCACAATTGTCTCCAAATTTTGGCGAGAAGTGCTGTTTGCTTGGTAAGAGTGAGATAAAGTAGTATAATGGGTAGGATCTTTGGTATTGGCAGGCTTTAGAGGAGAGGTGCAAACATCATTGGAAACAAGAGGAATTGGCTTGGATGTGAGAACAGAAGAATCCACAACATACAGTTGTGTTGATGATGCCATCTCTATATCTCTGGAATGAGATGAGAGTACAGTACAGGCCTTTCCTGACAAGTCTTCTGGTATATCAGCACATGGAAGAGGAACTGATACTTCAGATGAGTCACTCTCATTCTGGGAGAGACCAGCTGTTGGACTGGAAAGATGTTCCTTGTTTAGAAGACAGGAAGAATGCTGCTCTATCTTTATTTTCTGCAAATTGCGATTAATACATTATTTATAAAGATCACTATTTTCTTTACTGTAATGAATAGCATTCATAACAACTAACAACCTTTAAATTTGTTTTTACACATTGTTCATTACTGTTGAGGCCCATATATTACATAATATTGAGTACTTTTACATTTTTGCCTTTACTACATCCATTGTAAACAAAAGTTTTCTGGGGAAATTCCTCATTTTCTATGTAAAATAAACAAGGGATCCCATCAGTAATTAGTAGGATTAACTCTTTAAACCAATAATTTTATAACTTCATAAATTCCTAGTAATTATTACCACATCTTATAAAACTTCAATCTTAATTTGGGAGATAACAACATAGTCTGGAAAAGTTTTCAACCAAAACGATACAAATGTTATTAAATGCTGTTAGTGTATGCTTGGGTACCTCGATCAACAAAGTTAAAAATTCACAAACAATTTGGTGCTTAAATAGCTTAGAACAAATATGTTTAACAAGCAAGCATCATTAATTTTGATCCATCACTAATTCTCAGGTTAAGGACATAATATTTTAAAAACATAACTGAAGTATTTCCTTTAGATAATAACATTTTTTTTTAAATTTTATTTGATAGGTTTTCTAAGTATGACACTAAGCCAGGCTTGCATGCTCACTCAATCAACTATCTCAGTAAATTCTAATTTAGCATATGGAATATAAGTTTTAAAATCATTTACATTTTTGTTTACTTCTTGTCCAAGGAATATGTCAGAAATATGCAAAACTTACTGATGACAAGTAAAATCAATCTCAGCAAAACTGCCTTTATTTTATCACATATTTATTAGCCACAGAGATCAAATGTAAAGAGAAACATTAAAGTTAAAATCTGAGAGGGCCATAAAGAATATTTGAAGAGCAAATAAGTTACAGCAAAAACAAAACAGTCACCTCAGGCAGATGTTCTTCAATAGTTCCTAGAACTTGATCAGCATACATCTGCATATCCAAACTCTGAGCTTGTTTCTCGTGTACAATTTGCAGCTGGTGTTCCTTGTGTAATCGATCTTGTAGGTCAATCATTTCTTGTTTCATTTCTTCTGTCACATTAGTAGTACTACCTCTGGGGCTCATACTGCCAATTCCCTCATCTGAAGACTCTACTGCTTATATAATAAATAAACACAACTGAGTTATAAAATAATCTTTCAGATGTTTGTCATTTTTATGATTCTAAACTTTACAGTCAGTTCATGTTATTTTTACTTTTAATTCACACAAACTAACAAAACAAACTTCTCTTTCATGGAACAGTTTAAACTTTAAAATACTGATATTCTAACACACAAATTTACGTGAACAGAAACGGAAGCTACTCCAGTGGTTTTTAGGATACCGAGCTGTTATTAAATCAATCTGTATGAATTTTTAGTGTTACCTGACTACTTTGTTTATGTATCTTAAGTTGATTCATACTGATAAACTGATTAACAATGAACTTCCTGCAAATATATTAAACACAAACTCATTCCCTGTCTTCGAAAATGTAATACAGAACTAGGAAACTTTTTTCACTGTACACATACATATGCTTTGTTGAATCCAAAGGAAGTTAGTAGGAGAAATTATCCTCAAAATTAAGGCTAATTGGCAGATGTTCTTTCTATACCACAGGTATAAGTCTCTTTGTTATATAACAATACATATATGTTTTATTTTGAAAACATGCATACCTGTTTCAATCTTCTTGCGCTTTGGTAAAGGAGAGTCAGAGCTACTTCCATCACTGTCAACGTTCATCTGGGAATTCAGCATCCTCTTCAATTGACAGTTCTGAACCAGGAGTCGGGCTTTTTCCTGTTCTAGTTGGTAGATGTATTCAGCTGTATTTTGTAATATGGCAGCCTGGAAGTTGAAAATAAAACAATATTTAATTCATGTCAAAGCAGAAAACGAGTTACCTAACTGTTAAAAGTAAATCATAGGGCATTTTAGGTACGCAACTAAACTACCGTCACGCATCAAACATCAAGCTTGAATCTAATGTTGTTTTATCTTTATGATAGCTTCAGGTTTCTCAAAAGTATTCTGGAATATAAGAAACCTATGTTTACGTGTTTTCATTTATTTGCTTCAAATTAACAATAATGAAGTTTTTAAAACATATTTTAAGATATTTTCTACTGTTTCATTTATACTGATCATACTGGGCCCTCACAAAATATACAGGACAATGTTCTAAGTGCGTCATGTTTAATCAAACTTCTATCATTTTTTAACCGAGTTACAGATCAAAAACAGTCTGAAAAATCGGTTCCCGTGTTAACAGTTGTTGATGACTTTACCGTAACCTTTACTCTTCAAAACCTGAACATTTTTAATATGGGCCATAATCCAAATGTATACCAATATTTATCACAATTCATCTAGCCTCCTTCTACAAACATGGGAAAAAACAACCTACGTCCACCTTCGTTGGCGAAGATTTGTTTGCTTGTTTTGGAATTTCGCACAATGCTATTCGAGGGCTATCTGTGCTAGCCGTCCCTAATTTAGCAGTGTAAGACTAGAGGGAAGGCAGCTAGTCATCACCACCCACCGACAACTCTTAGACTACTTTTTTTACCAACGAAAAGTGGGATTGATCGAACATTATAACGCCCCCAGGGCTGGGAGGGCGAGCATGTTTGGCATGACTCGGGCGCGACCCTCAGATTACGAAGCGCATGCCTTAACGCGCTAGGCCATGCCAGGCCCTGGCAAAGATAGAAACTGGTGTTAAAATGTTATTTAGGTTTAAGTAAATCTTTATTTTATTTTCATAGCACAAGACTAATATACTTGTAGCAGATTCACCGATTTCTGTAAAATGCACCAAAAGCCTGTCTCCTCACTTATAGTTTTTCAGGCTTGACTTCCAAAAATCGGTTAAAAATAATTTAAGATTCAACAACTCAAGCTGTGATTGGACGGGAAGAAATAACATACAAAAATTATGTTCGTTTGCTAAATACACATCTTATTATGCCTCTTAAAAATATATTAATGTAAGTAACTTGAAAAAATACCTCTAAGAGACATTAAATAGTTTTAACAATAAATAATCCAAATCAGAAACTGATTTCATTAGAAAACTAGGAAAGAAAAAAGTATGATTACCCATTTTTTTCTTCCAAACTTAAAAAAAAAATCACACAAAATGTATACTAACCTAATTAAATGCGCACATGATGTCCAATACGAGTCAGACATCTCTGAATAACTGTTATTATAATTTATAAATATTAATACTTCAGTCCTAAATGGCTTTAAGAACAGGAAAACAAAAACGAAAGATAAAATTTTAAAATCAACGTTAAAAACAGTACTGGCGGTTATATGGAAACCATCCTACTCGTTAACCCTTTTTACATTAATTATAGTGTCATTTGTTAACTAAAAGTTGTGCATAATAGCTGCTCACTCCGAAGTTCCCTCCATTAGAAAGAAGAAAAACATACTAGATTAAGAATAAAGATCAAAATACTTTCAGAGATGTTTTTATATATAACCGAAAACATCAAAACACCTTCATAGATGTTTTGTATATATATATGGTAAAATAGTAGCCCGAGAGTTGGCGGTGGGTGGTATTAAACTAACTGCCTTCCCTCTAGTCTCACACTGCTAATTCAAGAACGACTAGCGAAGACAGGCCATGTGTAGCTTTGAGCAAAATTAAATTGAAACAAACAAAACAATTTTATATGCAAAAACGGCTCGTTTGGGTTGAGAAAATATTTCAAATAGAAGAGCGAACAACGTTTCGACCTTCTATTTGAAATATTTTCTCAACCCAAACGAGCCGTTTTTGCATATAAAATTCTCAACAAGTGGGTTTCTCGACATCACTGAAACAAAATAATGATCAAGTACTAAAATTTATCTATAAGAATCGTACCAAAAGTGTTAATGGCAATTATTTTACTATCACAATTAGTTTACATAAACTATCAAACGAGCTAAATAAAATAATAACAAACCATAATTCCGAATCTTTCTACACACTAATTCTGTTTCTTTATTCATCCGTTTCTCATCATTCCATTCTAAAACGATGAATAATCGTTTCTCACATATCACGAGGATCGTACGTAAAATATTGTTGAGAAGTAATATCAGTAGCGCGAACTTTGAGATTAGGGGATGTTTTAAACAAAGTCACGTGATACCGGCTAACATTATTCAGATCACTTAAAGTGGAAATTCCAAACGCGCGAGATCAGCAACCATAAGAAACTTTGCCTACCCGGATGTGGTTTTTCGCTGGCGGCCCACATTCCGCTCCAAGCACATTCCTTTACCCTCTTGAGACACGAGTCTTCCAACTCACGGGGCGGCGTTACTTCAAGGTTTACTTGAAACGCGTTGGCCAACGGCAACGGACCCAGCTGAACGTAACACAGACGTATATAGAAATATTTTCATTCTTTTAAGTTTGTAACAAGTATGCTAAAGGTGCATTCAACCCTATCGGCTCTATTCCAACAAAGTTACAATATAAGCGGTGTTTTTGGACACTTTTTGTTCAGGTCAAAACTTTAAAGCAGCGCCGACAACCTCTTATTGCTGCCACCTGTATGTAAAGCAAGCGCAACACTTTTAAGTAATTAGTTCCAAGAAAAAGAGAGGGAGGGGAGAGGAGTATGACGTAAGATTGATACACTTATGTGTGTGTGTATATATATCAACATTACTTTATCAAGTACATGCAGGTTAAGCCCCTGAATAAAATGAATCAGTTCTTTCTCGAGAACATATGGAAATTATAGAGGTCATACTGCACAAAAAGAATGAATAAAAGCTTTGTCTATTTAAACATATATTTACAACACAACCACGGTACGAACAAACTATCACTACGTTTTACAAATGAACAAAATCCAATCGATTTTGAACAATGACTCACTACCAAAAATCCCATGCTCTTCGCCACACATACATTCATGTCAAGTCATTCTCAACGGAGACAATGCATTCCTCACTAATTCATCTTCTAAAAATTCCTGTTACAAGGTACGTTTCACACGAATTAGTTTAATCAGATATTTCTTTCTTAAAAGTAAGTTATCTCTTGTAGTTCTGTTTTTACAGTTCTGTTTTACCACATATTACACAACTTTAAATATTTCCAATTAAATTCGACTGGGGCTTTCTCTGGGTTTGGTCTACCACAAACTTGTATCAATTATGTCTTGCCACAAGGGGCGCTGAAATCACGTGTATAGTGTATTAGTGCACTTTTACATGTTTTGCATTTATTATCTTTATTTACCAATTTATTACTATGGTCATTTTAATAATTTCTATTTAGTCCATAGATTTCTTAACTTTTGATACGGATAGATATGAAGTTAAAGATAAAAAAACCGTGGTTGTAGCTGTTGGAATTTAGTGTAATAGCAAAATATAAAACATCCACTTATTAACAGAATCTTGTATACTTATTAAATCCTGTGATTGTTTAATGATTATTAAGCATCTCGCTTAAGACTGGAATACTTAAAAAAATAGATAAATAGTCGACCAAAGCGACAAAAACAGTTGGTAGGCCAACTGTCAAATTTCTAAATATTTGTATTATTATCATGTTGAGTTTCTTTAAGCGAGTGACTGGTGCTGTCACTTTCACTTCTAACAACGGAAAAAAAAATTACTCTAAATGTAAACATATATTTATAGTAGACAACTACCAATTTCAACAACACAAAAACAAATGATAAATAATTCGAAACAAAAGTTCGCGACATTCCAGCAATCAAAGTCACACTAAATAATATATTATGTTAGAAGTTCAAAATGTTCAGTTTTCACGTGGCAATTGTCTAATAGAGCAGTTTCCTGAATAATGAATGACAGTTTAAACTATGGCGCCATCATAGTCACGAGGAATTTACACGTATGACTAACGCGTATATCCGGTTCGAAATCCAATTGTACGACATGGATAATTCAACCCTGTTTCATTAACAAAAGCAAAAACTTACAAAAGAAAATATTTAAATTAATAAATCCGTTTCTTACGGCATTTAAACATCTTTACTGATACTCTGTTCGAATAAACACACATATATAAATTTATTAAACTATACATTTAGGTAAAAGTTACAGAAAGAAATACCTTGTAAACAACCCGAAATTGAATCCAGATCACAAGTTGAAGTGAGGGGGAAGCGTAACACAGTTCAGTGGAAAACGTCGGGCATTCAATTTTTTGTGGATGATGTCTAGTTACGCGAGCCAAAAGAATTTTTCTGGGCGTATTCTAATGACGTAAGATGAGTCAGCTGCTCGTGCCAGGGGCGTGATAGCAAAATATATTACTACAATTTGCAGCGATCCGTGATTTTAATGTGTAGCCAAGTAGGTATTACATAACAACTGTATAAAACTGTCATGTATAACTGGAATTAACTTTTTCATTTTTCAAAACAACGGAGAAAGCCAAGATGGTGTATGCCAAAACTGCAAGATTATTTGGTATATTTAATTCAGTTATGTGAAGAATAGCTATACAAACTACCTTTGATTCACTTCTTGACTTAAATTATATATGTAAAAAAAAATGAAAGCTGGCAAGATTACTGTGGGCTGTGGATGACTGTTCATTTTATAACACGTTACAAACTTCCTTTTAAGACTTACGACGAAGGTAAATTGTATGTAAAATTATACACAAATTGCCCTCGACGTTATAATATTTTTACTTGCGAAGCCTACAATGTACATTACTATGCGATTAAAGTTCAGGTAAGAAGACAAGAATTTCACAAATAAATCAAAAGTATTTTCACGTAGAGAACAGTTCGTATATAATTCTACACAAGTTTTTGTTTATAATGTTTCAAATTTATTATTTAAGACCTGAAATAAAACATCGCTTTTTTTTTTTTTTTTAACAAATAACTACTGCTGTCGAACAGTAACCAGCAGTATCAATTTATTTATAATTTCATAACACTGATATAGCTTCACATTATTACTATAATTAACCAACTTTACAACATCCATTCTCCTCACACACAAACTGCACGTCCCGCCCTTATACAAAATATAGAGATATTTAGACTCTTGAAGGTAGAAACCCAGGGTTTGTTCTCACGCCTCCTGTTCCCCGAAACGCATGCATCTTACTTTGGTGAGTTGTGGGAACCAACTCCCCTCATTTCTTCTGTCTCGTGGGATAAAATTTCCTGATCCCGTCACACAGGATCAAGGTTACAAAACATAATGCAAATATATCTTGAATGAGCTGTACACATTTCCTTGATTCTTGTAACACTGCAAGTTTAACGTTGTCAAAATTTACCACTTCTGGGAATAAGCTAAAATTAAATTATATTAATCAACAACAACAAACACCCAAGCACTACGTTTCCCCACTTCTTCTGTTTACCATTCATTGTCTTTAAGCCGTGTACAATGTTCGGAATCTAGGGCAAGGTGCGGCCGGGCCAGATTCCTAGCATGTTTACTGATAATTTCTGTAAAACCAATATTTGCGAGCTTCAACTCGTGATCTCAACAGAACGTTTAAAGTAAATACTGATGTGGTGGTACAGAGTGAGAGTTAACACATAATATATTCGTTTTTAACTCTCTCTAGCGGAACGGGCCGTTTAAAGAAGAAAAACTATGAAAATATTTTATTTAAATTTCAATATATTTTTTATTTAAAAACATGCTATTATTTACTAATTAGCCTAACCTAGCAAAATAGAAAAAATATATTTAAATTTATTTAAATTTTAATTAACATTTCCGGAGAGCATTAACAGATACATTGAATAGTGTATTTTTTGTACGAGGTGCACGAAACAGAAAAAATAACATAAAAACATAAAATATTTAAAGTTAAAATTTTTGCTTTATTCATTTTCATTTTCTATTTTTTTTTTTGGTATGTTTCAACTTTTGGAATATTTTAAATAAATAAGAGTACCTGACATGAATAGCTCTAGTGTTTTGAACTTTAATACACGATACTGCTAACCATCTCTTTGTTTTACTACTAAAGAGAGCAAGAGCCACCATATTAAAAACTACGGATTACATCATATTAAAACAAATTTTAATTTATTAAATTTATTATTACGAACTCCCCCTTCTCTTTTATATTCGACAGTCTGAACTTTTACTTTTCACCTTTAACCTCATCTAAAGAAAGGGTAAAAAAGATGTACGATACTTTTAATATCAGATTTTCTTGTAGTTTTGCCATCGGTCTGACTGTAAACTCACCAAATATGTGCAAACGAGGTTCAGTGTAATGTTACATGTCGAGATCTTTTAACCATGACTGCTAAAACTTTTTACTTTTGTGCAAATAAAGTATCAGGCCAGTGTCCAAAACACGTCTAGTTTTCCAAGGGAAAGAAAAATAAAAGATGAAAATGTAAAATAATGAAATAATATATCATTATTATGAACACTGAAATATAAACATAGACAACTTTTCAAAAAGAATTAGTTTTTTTGGTTTTGAATAACAAATCCTCCATGAAATTGTTTCAATAGTCGCAACAGAGTGTATACCTGGAAAAAACAAACAGTTCTGACAATATTTATTACTCATTGTATGCCATTAAGTTTTGAAGCCTAAATTAGTATATTCGACAAACAATTATAGAATTAACTCGGTGTAAATTTTAGTCACGTGCTTTTTCCATACCGGTTCTTTAGCTATCACGATGAAATCTAACAGCGGGTCGGTCTTTCAACACAAGCTTTTCACACAAACACACTACCTCGCAGCTGTTACCCTCAGGCTATATTATACTGAAATAACATGAATTGATACTGACGAAAGTTCATCAATACTACACTCAAGAGGTACTGAGTGATTTAGTATTAGAAATTATCATCAGACGCAATGAAATGAACGAATAATCAATTATCATCACTTTGGTTCCAAACATATTCACAACATAGTGACATCAAACATATCACAGATACCTATGTTTAGGAAGACGCCAAACCGTTACAAATTTTTAGTGCAGGGATGGAAACATTTTAAAGGTTATATAAAATACACCCATTAATTAACTGAACTACAGCCATTCACCGATTTATTTATTGAATATATCCATATAAAGACAGATTTTTAAATCCAAACCGGGATTAGGATGTTTTTTCTTCGCCTAAATTACTGATAGCTTCAATTTATTCCAAAGCTTACTAAAATAATGCAATACAGAGATTTCTGATTGCACATAAGTATACATATTATTATTAGCATTTAGTTCTCTGTTTTTAAACTCTTCTACAAACCTACACAAGGGCTATCTCCGTAAAACTACCCATAACTCTGAATTGATAAAGTAGATGGAAGGTATTTAGTCATCATCATCCATCGTCAACTCTTTAGTCACTCTAATAGAATAGCAAGGTTCAAATAACTCAACTGTCACTCTTATAACGAACGTGCGAAACACGTTTTTGTACAACGAACCTTATGAATCTTCAGACTCACATTACAAGTATGCTAATAACTAGGTCACATCCTCCCCAACTTATTATCAATTGCAATATTCATGTTTGTTTTTGAATTTCGCACAAAGCTACTCGAGGGCTATCTGTGCTAGCCGTCCCTGATTTAGCAGTGTAAGATTAGAGGGAAGGCAGCTAGTCATCACCACCCACCGCCAACTCTTGGACTACTCTTTTACCAACGAATAGTGGGATTGACCGTCACATTATACATCCCCACGGCTGGGAGGGCATGTTTAGCGCGACGCGGGCGCGAACCCGTGACCCTCGGATTACGATTCACACGCCTTACGCGCTTGGCCATGCCAGGTCGCAATATTCATGTACAAGGACTCTGTGTGGAAAATAAAAGCTACAATAAAATAACAATGTTTATAAGGTAATGTGGAACTTTACCATTCACTTTCATTAATTTAATTTAATGTAATCATCTAATAATATTTATGCACTAGAAACTGCATAAAAATGCTTTATTTCTAAAAGTAAAAATGTTTAAAACATTTTCAACAATTTTGCAATAAATGACTAGTTCTACCTTCAAAAATATAAGTTGTTTAGAATTAAGCACAAAGTTGCACAATAGGCTATCTGTGCTCTGCCTACCACGGGTATCGAAACCGTGATTTTAGCGTGTATGTCCGCAGTCTTGTAAGTCTTAAGCTTACAAACAATACCAAGTCTTCTATCCGGTCTGGAACTGAATATTTTATCGACGGTTCACGATGAGCAACTTAATTCTACGTTGATACACAGGAATACTTTGCTTGACGGGAAGCTAACAAGTTTCTTCACACGTGAGCTTTTTCACAGACGAAAATATCTAACGTCCTCGTAGAAATACTTACGTCCGAAATTAATTTACTGAAGTTAAACGGTTTGTAAGGTTCGAAACCTATAAGGATTCCTGTTCAAATATCTATTCTTTTCCGATTAATAAGTGTTAATCACAGTTGCAGCTTCCGAAGTTTACAGTATACTAACTGTACAAAACCAATAGTATTATGAGCTTTCTCTTGGCGCGTCGGTTTATAAACTTTAGGTGAGGTTCTCGAAAGTTCAGTTGGCAACAATATTTTACTTGCACATATAGTACATTGTCGATACTCACACTTGAGAATCGTCTACAAAATTAGAGAATAAGTGGGAATTTCCCAACACATATTTAACACTAAGTTATACGCATTTCTAAATATATATTTGTGTGCGTGTTTTTTCGTACAGCAAAGCCACATCGGGCTATCTGCTGTGTCCACCGAAGGGAATGGAATCCCTGATTTTAGAGTTGTAAATCCGAATATTCACAGCTGTCTCAGCGGGGTACGAATTATACATTTAACTGAAATAAACATGAATATTAAACTAAATATATAATAATAAATCTGTTAAATGTTTTACTTATTTGTTAGAAAACAGGTGCTTAATGATGTACTCGCTACGGGTTATGTATATAAACGCATTTTACGTCAGCTTATCATAAAGACGTATATATATTGGTTCTATATCAGCTAATCAGATAAAAAAAAAAAGATTGGCATGTTTAAACGTGCATGCAAAGATGTTCCCATAAAAGTTAGCATGCAATTCGTAACATCACATCGGCAGCTGCAGTACGGAAAAACACACATCTCGTAATAAAGTATTGCAATAAAGAAACACATACATAGAAATACTTATTGAAATCGGAACAGCTACGATAAAAAAAATTCTGAAAACCATCTGCTGTTAGGGTGATTTAATCATTACTTGGCTTTCGCCGAGCAGCCGCTTCTCATTGGCTAAAGGCACAGGTACACGCGCACGTGTATACAACATCCTCAATACCTCAGGGCAAAGAACTAAAACTTTGTTTTTGTAACCAGATCTTCCAGTCGCGGACACTTCCGGTGGTGAGTACACCAGTTGATGAATAGAGTTTACACCGCAACCACCTGCGCTTTACCTCAATGACTGAACGAGGACGTTTTTCAATGGTTAGAGGATTTGTGCATAGAACTGAAGACCTTCCGCACCTTTCTAAGGCAGCCAGAAGACACTTATGGCTGACAGTTCTGACATTTTTATAGAATGTTAGTGCACATGGATACATATTCAGTTAAATGAACCGAAAAAAATAAAAAATGTAAAAGTGTCACAGATACTGTTCTCAGACCTGTGTAGAAGTTCGGGCGAAAATCTAGGCCTACATAACTTCCGGTGGTTTTAACTTTTTTGAATTTAAATCACCTAAAAAACACAATTTTAATACGTTTTACTGAATATCCTTGGACCAAGACAAACATGTATAAGCACGGCATAAGTTCACCAACAAACTGCTACTGTGTTTTAGCGACGTAACTGTGCTAATTTGTACAACAAATGAATTTTGTTTAGAAAATCGCTTGCTGTGATACGGAATGATGAAATTCAGACATAATTGCGCCTTGAGAAAGACGATTCATGAGATTTGTGTAACTTCACATTTATTGATTACATTTAATAATACATAAAATCCCATACTTGAAAATTGCTTGTACTTCTCTATCTCCCAGTTAGCGATATTTGACTAATTTTAGGGCTCTGAACTAGTTCTTTGGAGTGTTTAATTAATTCCACAACAAACCTTCAAGTCCCGGTTATGCTACTGTACAGTAATGACATAAAAACAAACTGGGTCTCAATTTTATACAGAACGATATGCAAAGGATAAACTTACACAGTTGATTTAAAAGAGACAATTAAGATTATGAACCTGAGCCATAAAACCTTCCACAGTAAATCAAGTACAGAAAAGTGTCAATTACTGTGCAACTTAAGTTAAAATGGCAATGAAGAAACTTATATTTCGCTTGAATTTCTGTCTTGATATTGGATGCCATATTACGTCATCGAATCTCTTGTGCTTCTGTATTCTGTTGGTCGGTACCAGTTCCGACCGTAATTTGCCATGTAAAATATCCAGTAATGAATGCCTGATGTTTACCCAGGACTTGGCTTTCGACAAGACGTCACATCAAATACAAACAGTTATTGAGAGATTTAGTAGGTTCAACTGTGCGTGTCACACACATTCAATCAAAACGTATACATACACGTCTCCTATGTTTATGAATAATTTTCAGTTCGCCAACATTAGCACTTGTCTCGCCGGAAGTACCGGGTCACATGGTTGACCTACATTGTGATCATTTTTTATGTTTTATCATTAACACTCATTAGACGAATAAAGTACGCCGCATTTTCTCTTACTTTATTAATATTCTACCTGTCTCACCCTTCTATCTTTTTACTAGCGATAATAATTTGGAAATTTCACAATTATACAGGTGTGAGTATATTTAATAAAAACAATTGTATCAGTGTATAACAAAGAAGAATTCATCTGAGAAAGACAAGGCTATTCTTGTGATGAATTTTGTTGTTGTTTTGAATTAAGAACAAAGCTACACAATGGGCTATCTGTGCTCTGCCCACCACGGGTATCGAAACCCGGATTTTAGCGTGTAAGTCCGCAGACATACCGCTGAGCCACTGGGGGGCGATGAATTTTGCCTAAATATATAAACATATGCAAGTAAAATTGTATTTGAGGAAATGACTTCTCTAATAGTTTTCTTCTTAATGAAAATTTAAAAACACAGAAATACACATTTTTATTTTCTAGGTCTTATTTTACTTAGACTACTATAATACTGATAAAAAGATATGACTGAAAGTAGACAAGACTGAATATATTAACCAAACATTTTTTTCGACTAATGAAAACTTAAAAACTTAAAAAGTTTCTTTAATATTGCTTGTTCATAAGGTTTTTATTTGTTATACATTTTTTTTAAACTAGTGGTTCTTCTATGCTAAGTTCAACAAACGTTGTTAAACATGTCGGTTTAGGGAGTTTTTAGGCCCATGTTTGCTTCAAAATTTTCTCGCAAAGATACAAAAATACTTTCTGCGCATTCCAATTCCTAATTTTGAACTGATGAACTGTAGGAAAAGCAGTCAACAACACTCGCATCCAACACATCGAATACTAGAACAAAACAGTGTCATGAAACCGTCACTCTTGGGACCTATGGTTCAAGTGTAATTCTACGACAACGAAACACCAACAATGAACATTTCAATTCTAGATAAGAAAGCTTACCCTAACAAATTCACGATGGCACGTCAACATATGGTAAAAAATGAAGCTCGGTTTTACTAATAACTCAAAATACCAAAATCACATAGTTTACAAATCTCTTATACACACAAATTTTTTTATGCCAAAAACATAACTTAAAGTTGTATCGGTAAAATATAATAAAAAACAATTTGAGAATACAATGTTCATTTTTTTTTCTGAACTGTCTGAGGCTTTGATGTACATTCATAAAAAACACGTTGTTTTAAAACATTATTTCCCTAACAGTAGGAAATGCATATAACCTTAATTTCCTGTTTTATAATAACCAAAACTGCTTAACTACTTACTGATGGCAGTAAAGTTACGTCGAGTCTTTTAAATTTATTTTTAATATTTTCATATCTGGTGATGTAAATACAGTATACGTGAGACGTCAGGATAATGAAGTCCATCAAATAAAAAATGAAGAGATTATTCTAAGCCACAAATTGGGGATATCTCGTTTTAAAACGCCTTAAAAAAACAAATCATACAATGAAATACAGCGAGTTTTTCCGATAATTTAGTTTGATTGTAGTATAACAGTGTATTTACATTTTTCAAAAAGAATATCTCTAGGCTTTTCATAAACTCAAATAAAACTTAAAAATGTATATGAAAAAATTATTAACATTACTCTGTTTATCAGGTGAAATATTCATATAAACAATAAATTGTTTTTATCACCATAGAAACATTGTGCTAGTAATGCTTTGGGAAACGAAACAACACTGGTACACCAGACAAACCTCATTCTTTGCACTAAATACAAGCCAATCTGATTTGGCAGGATGCCAGTACCACTGGCGCGAACATCCATAGGATAAAACGTGGTATACGTTGAAGAGGTAATTGCACGAAATATCTTCAGTATGTGACCTCGACGAATTTGAACCTGAATCGCCTGATTACATAAGTTAGAAGAAAAGGAGTAAGACATAATTTAACTCTCTAGTTAGCCTAAATATACGCTTCTCTACTAACTTCACTACACGTATTCTCAAGACGGATGGTATGGGTATTAAAACTTTAAAATAAAGTGCAAACAACGTTTCGACCTTCTTAGGTCATCTTCTGGTTGCAAACTCTCTTTGTTAACCTAAAAATGTTCTGAAAAGGTCAAAACGTTGTTCTGCACTTTATCTTAATTACGAATAGCTTCACTACAAAATCCCAAACATTTGCATATGTAATGAAGTTCTAAAACATATTACTATATGTCGTTTTATATAAAGTTTGGATATAAGATAAAACTTTTGCTAAGATGCAATATATTTTCTATTATATATTTAGGAATGCATGCAACTTATATTGTTAAATATGTATTACTTCAGCCCCGTTTATTCACTAAAAAGAAGATTCTCGAGTGTAAGAATCAACAATATATATTTTATGAAAGTACTAATGTATCTTCGAATATTGTTGCCAACTAAATTTTCGAAAATACATCCTAAAAGTTTATAAATCGATGCACCATGAGATAGTTTTAATAGCTAGTGTGCTACAGTTAATATACTATAAACTTCGGAAGCTATAACTGTGATAAACTGCAGATATTTGACTACAAACGTTTATATATTTATAACATTATAATGCCTTTAACTTCAATGAATTAACTTCGGACATTAGTATTTTAACGAGGGCATTAGATATCTCGGTCGGAGAAAAGTCAGCTTACAAACATGTGAGGTCAACTAAGAACAGAGAGCTAGCTAGCTAGCCACTAAGCGATGTATAGCAATATCAACTCAGAATTAATTCGCCCATCGTGAACTGTCGATAAAATATTCAGTTCCAGACCAAACAAAAGATATCGTATGGAAGTATGTAAAACTTTTGTGTATAGATCATTATTTGTAATAACCGTTATTATAAATTGTGTTATTGTTTGTATATTAGTTATGAAAAGAAATCTGTGTATCATTCTTGTTGGCAAATATCGCAAATTTAATATATATTGACATTCAATTAACTTATAAATTAAATGAAAGTTTCAGGCTATTTCAAATTGTAATAGGTAACGTAGTAGATTGTAGGCTTGTCCGGGTTAAATTATAATACTTAACATTAGAAGATTTAAGATGTCCATTTTCAATTAAAATTTTTGTTAAAAATGTAGCAAACGATATAGGAGGATTTACAAGCAATTAATCTGTTATCTCTACATTACAGTTCACACACTTTAATACAAATACGCGTTTAAATTTTGACAGCCCAAAACTCATTGTTCTTAAATGTGCATAATGAATCTTCGTGATTATGTGTGAATTTAAGATATACATATGTTTAGTGAATTCTAGCGTGAATTACACTATATATTATTATTGTATAGCTAATACCTTGCTAAGTTTTTCTCCCTCTTGCTGCGGTAACAACTGACGAAGAGACTGGAAGCCGGCATTTATGCTCTTCATTCGACGTCTTTCGTTACTGTTAGCTATTTCCCGGCGGATTCTTTTTTCTTGCTCCATTTGTGACTTCGGCGAAATTGGCCTGTTTCCAAGTCTGTCAAAAATAGAGGCATATCAATATCGTCTTTCTTTCCTGTCGAGAACAATTACAGTACATCTTGAACACTTACAGAATTGATACTGGAGATAAAAAAAGAGGTTACATGAAGAAAAAACGTTCGGCATATGATAAAATGGAACACCTTAAAAATAATTTCTCACATCTTCATAATAATACATAAAGAAATCCAGAATTTCTTATAATTTGTTTAATAGCTAGAATGATCAGAAAATTACATCAACAAAACCTTACTGTGATATGATGCGTTTTGTGGCATTATCATTTTTATTAATGAGTCATTTACTCAACAATTTTATGTTGTTTGAGGAAAACAGAGGAATCCATTTTTCATAAAAATTACAATAATTAAAAGTACCAATTAATACATCACAATCACTTCATTAATAGACGATGAAACGACGTCTATATTCTTATAATTACTTACATATGAGTTTCTTTTTAGTGAGTACCTTTGTTATTTCTGTCAAATTAAGAAATACGCTTGTTCGTAAATCGAGTTTTCTCCATATGGGAAAGACAAAATGTTTTTTAAATAACTCGCCATGTGCCTTCTGGTTTACCGTAGCTTATTTTAGTTGCCACGTCTTTTTTTTCACCAGTCGTCCTCGCAGCTGCCAGACGAGACACCAGACAGCAAACTGGTCCTTCACTTGACGCTCAGATGAACTTGGCTTTACGCCAAATATTCTTTGGCTATCGTACGTCTACTCCATGTATATGTGTATTTAATGAGTGGGAATCTCAGAGAGCATACAACCCGCTTGTGCTACTAACTACGTGTTAACGTATATTAGCAGTACTGATGTGCGTAGCACTAACAATATCGTCCACTACTGAACACTCCGCCATTTAATGACACATATTTCTACTTACCGAAAAATAATTTTATAAAACCATAAAAATAGTTAAATAATGTTATTTCAGCATTTTGTTTTCTTTATTTGGAACATTGATTTTGCTAATTTTTAATAAAACAGTTATATTTAGAATTTCTACAATTCCCACTTCGTATTTAAAATTTTAGTGTTATTGTATTACATTAATCTAGCATTACCAAACATACTTGAAGTTAACTAATAGTATGATATAACAGTTTATTATATCTACTTTATTGTTTGCAATTCATCAGAAACATGAAAATTATGGTGAATGCAATGTTTAACTGGCCTAACACCAGGAAAATTAACAATAATAGTATTATTTTAGTTTACAGTTATATTTTTATAGTACCGTCTACTAAACTATTTATTCTAATGACATTGAACTTAACGTTTATAACTTAATATAAAGTTAATGATTAATTTTCTATTTATTCCAACATCGCACAATAATATTACTACATGGAAAGTTCAAATTCAGTTTTAATGTAAATTCAAGTTTAAGCATGCTGAATAAAAATTAACAGCTCACAATCACAATTAGTGGCGGTTTTAAAGTTTTGAGAGCTAATAATTTTTGGGCTCTACATCCCATGTAATTTCACATTGAATAAAAATTATCAATGGGCACTGGGGTTGAACCTCCTCCAACCTTTACCTAAATACGCCACTTCTTACAATCAACAAAACCAACAGGAAATACCGGCGGAGCCTGTAGTTACATTAGAGTAACTAAGTTATAACGGCATGGTTACGTTACTTCACGTAACTTACCTGCACATGCCTCCTATAACTTCATCCTGTTGTCTCCTTAGTTCATTGAATATTCGTCTTTTCTCACTGTTGCGAGAATATAAAGCCATTTCTCAGTTTCACAACTTCTGATTTTGTACACACCTACCACAAGTACGTGATCACCCTATCCAGCTTCCTTCGCTACGCAACACCGTTTGGCGGGAAAAGCGTGGTGCGTGGTGTGATGATATTACGGCTTTACTCTAATAAAGCTATAGTAATCAATTATTAACAGTTGCTGTATAATTATATAAGTGATATTATATTTTAATGTTTTATGTATTGTTACATTGTGAACATGCTTTATCAAATTCACTATTTTCTGTTTGGTTACTTTAAGAACTATATTTTGTTGCGTATGAATAAAATTATCGGCTGATCAGCTGTCTTCGTTGTGTCTCGCGCGGTTAAGCGTAGGAATTATTCCTCTCATGTGTGTAGACAGAAGTAAGGAGAATTTGCTTAATATTGTGATTTTAATCCTAATAAAAACCAGTTAATTAAGTTATTTATAAAAAAAAGCTATAAAAATTCTAAAGTACAAATGTTAATACATTGTTTAAGTTGTTCATATTTATTGGTAATTTGCTTTAGGGAAAATGTTTGAAGAAATACAAGTGTAAATTTCATATTCTTAATAGTAAGTTTACTACGTATTTCCTGCCATACGTCCAATAGTAACGTGGCTCGTGTATTAAACGTTAGTAGGTGGATTCTTCTCAAGGAGATTAGTACTTGTTTCTTGTAGTTACGCCAATCAATAATAAAACGAAGCGGTCCCTGGTTTTCTGTGCATTCGACAGAACGTGTTGTGTATAATTTTAAACGAATTCACGAAAGACGTACAAGTATTAATGTAAATAAAAATGATAATATTGGTCAAATAGGTTATATGAATTATTTATTTATATAATAGCTTGCAGAATTATTCTTAATGTCTTAAAGTTATGAATATAACAGCAAAGTGAAAAACATGTTTTTCATTTCATTTGAAACATTTTGCTAAAATTCAAGAAGTATATAAGATAGAAGCAACAAAAACCGTTCATTATTACTCACCATATATTTAGAGCTAAAATATACGTAATATCAGTAAATTTGTTATATCTTTAAATAAAATAAATTGCAAGTTCAGAAGCGTATTCCTGCCTCTTCTATCTGCTGATGGTATAATGTACGTTCTCAAATAGTGGACTCACGTTTAACTTTCCTAATCAAACTTTCACTAAAATGTTCCTTTAAAGTTAACATAAAAAAAAAAAAAAACTGAATCTAATGAGCTTATTTTCGAATTAACTGTAATGTTTCTTTCATGTGCCCATTGAAGCGTACACGGGCACTGGTCACACATCATTAACATTTGCATGCTTCGAAGCCAGGCAGGTCTGACCTTTGACTTGCCCTCTCCTCTTCTTCCTCAAATTACCTTGATACGCCACTGTAGCGTGGAATTGCAAACTAACCAGTAAACTACATGTGAAACGCTGCATTGTTGTAATTCGTATAATAGTATTTACATATAAAAAGATAAACATTTCGTCACTTGACACATTTTTTAACGATTCTGGGAAGGTGCCAATCCCATGATCTGATATCATTTTTCTTGTTGTAGTAGTGTTCTAAAAATAAACTTCAGTAACCAAATTAATCACATTCAAAACTTCAGAATCTAAGTTGTTTTGTCTTACACTGTATCACCTATGTGATGTAGTTGTTTATTTTTCTTCATATTTTGTCAATTGTTTAATAAATAATTTTTTCGTTATTGTGATCTAATAAACGTGAAACAATTTGTTTACACTTTTCTTTGTAAATTACACATAAGTAAGACAATCAATAAGTTTACCCATAACAACACGATTGTTCATTGTTGTTTTTTTAATTTCACGTAAAGCTACACGAGGACTATCTGCGCTAGCTGTCCCTAATTTAGCAGTGTAAGACTAGAGGGAAGGCAGCTAGTCGTCACCACCCACCGCCAACTCTTGGGCTACTCTTTTACCAACGAATAGTAGATTGACCATCACATTATAACGCCCTCACGGATAAAAGGGCGAGCATATTTGGTGTGACGGGGATTCAAACCCATGAACCTCGGACTACGACTCGAATGCCGGGCCTAATAATATGAACTCATTCACAATGTACTATTTATTTATCATCATTAAAATATTGTGACAAATGTTCTATCAAAAATGGAAATAATTATGTTTGTAATAATTCTTTATATATAGTTGAATTTTTAATTCTCACCTACAGTTTCAACAAAAAGACTTCACAGATGTTCACGTACTTAACTTCCCAAGAAGAATACAAAGGCATAATTTATTTTTTCGTAAGAGTTGTGAAGAGAGTCTTAAATGACGCATCATAGGGTCTTGGTGGACTCCTAGGTTTGGTTGAATCGCTTTTGCCAATAACTGAAATTCAAGTTTAGGAAATATTCGTGGCTCTCAGGATTCCATCCATGGATTTACATAATAATTGCCATGATCATGTAAAGGATCATTCACAATAAGTATTTTCGTTTAGATTTTCAAAATGTTCATGTGGAAGTCTTCAACTCGCACGGGGAGGAGGACAGATCTCGGAATCAGGTATGGGAATTTACTTGAGAATTGACAAAAACATTCGAATAGACTTTCCAAGCAAAACGTGCAAACATTTTTACGTAGTTTTGGATCCCGCAAATTTTAGTTTCAAGTTTACTAATTTTTCGTGAAATGTATTTATCAATTGCAAAAGTCAATAGAATAACTTTTATCAGAAACAAAATATTGAAACATGTAATTATAGAAATATTCAACCGATATTTTACTTAACTTTAACAAAAGACATTTTAAATAAAAACATCATAATATCCAAAGATATGTTTACGTAGGGTAATTGTCAAAACCTATTTTATTTAGATAAAGTTTGTAAAAATTAAACTAAGACTTCATTTTAGAGAACTGCGCATTATTATCCGCCAGATTTTTATGTTTGTTTTTGAATTTTCTCGCAAAGCTACTCGAGGGCTATCTGCTCTAGCAGTCTCTAATTTAGTAGTGTAAGACTAGAGGGAAGGCAGCTAGTCATCACCACCCAATACTAACTCTTGGGCCACTCTTATCAACGAATAGTGTGATTTACCGTAACATATAATGCCCCCCACGGGTGAAAGGGCGAGAATGTTTGGTGTGACAGGGATTCAGTTTTTTATGTTTTGAGAAAATGTAATGACGGTGATAAATTATCTTCAATGATGAAAGGTATTTCTTGGGTCTCAAATGTTCCTCGGTGGGGCTACGGGATGTTCACGGACTGACAATACTCCAATCCGTGATGGAAAGAGCAAAGAGCCCAATGTGGCTTTTCGCTAAAACAAATAAACGTTTAGGAAATTTTTGCAATGAAAGTAAACGGAATCTCAAGAATTTTTGAAACATCAAAAACGTTTTTAAAAATGTAGCCTAACTTAAACACCCTTAAATGTTGATTTAAAAGTAAAACTGTGATTTTATTATTACGTAACTACAACTGTATTGAAAACTGAGGTGGACTAACTTAAACAGTTTACCACAGCTACACTGTTATTTATGTTTCACACGGCAGTAATACTTACGTCATTTGTATTTGTGTATAAATATTTGAACAGATATATCTAAGAGAATACACTGTATACAATATAAATGTATATTAATGATTTATTTGTATAAATATTCTCACGGCTGACCCATTTATCGTAGCGGAGTGGAAGATACATAAGCATAACTTGGTGTCCAACGAAATCAGAGTAGTGAAAAATTGTGAATTATACAAAAAAACTTGTAAAGGAATAACATAAGAATCACTTGAAGATTAAGACAGTACCTCTAGATTAAGCATATTAGATGCAATTTCGTAAAAAAACGTTACATAAGATGGTTTTCAAAACAAAAATTAGCACGGAAAAAATACCCATTCTATATTTATGTAAACCTTTTTACAATATCTCACTTAGAATGTATTTACGATATTTTTGGGCAATTGGTCTTTCATTTTATATAAATCTCACATTGTATTTTGAAAAAGTCGACTATCAGATATCGTTAAACTGCAGACTGTACAAATTACCGGTTGACAAGTGTCAGAATATATGGTTTTGGTGCGTTTTTTATTTTATCTAAAGTTTAAACACACATGTATTTGCTGTTGACTCTGTTTCATCGGGATATAGGCCCCTTTTTGGACCTGGAAGGGTCAGATGAAATTTTGACCTCTTTCTCCCGTAGCACGAGTGTTAGATACAGTCAAATGTTGAACACGACGTAAATAAGGGTATTGCTTTCACAAATGTTTATCATATGAATTCAACTCCCCTATCAGGGCCATGCCCTTTTATGTTCGAGTGTTTTTTGTGTGTTTTTTTCATAGCAAAGCCACATTAGTCTGTTTGCTGAGTTCACCGAGGGGAATCGAACCCCTGATTTATGCTCGAACGTTCATCATTCACACTGAGTTATACTCGCTATTTATAGTACACATATTCCAAGGTTGTTCCTATTATGGCTTATTTTATGAGTAGTTACGTAAATACATTTTTTCTGATACACTATATTGTAAATTATAAAATGATAAGTTCTGTAAGTCTAACAGTAGGTAGCTTATTACTAAACCTTCTGTACACGTTTGTAGATGAGCCTATTTAGTTGCAATATTTGAAAATGCTACTCTATGTGCTGCCATCTATCAAATGTACCAGTATTAAATATGTATATTTCTTGGACTCACATAAGACAAAGAAAAGCGATTTGTTTTCGTTATTGTCGCCCTTGTGTGTGTATTTTTTGTGTCTTTTTAACAAACCTAAGGTTCCAAAACTTAGGTATCGTAAATACACATTTTTATGCGGTTCATCAATATTCTTCAAATATCCGAAATAGAAAGGTATTTATTTAAAAGTACATGTTGATGAAACGTTGCTAACTCACAACTTAGAAGACCAATAGCCCCCCAGTGGCTCAGCGGTATCTCTGCGGACTTACACGCTAAAATCCGGGTTTCGATACCCGTGGTGGGCAGAGCACAGATAGCCCATTGTGTAGCTTTGTGCTTAATTCAAAACAACAACAACAACAAGACCAATATGAAAGAAATAGAATATTTACAGAAAAAAAATATAAAATTAAAGTAATATCTAAAAGAAAGAGACAGCAAGTTACTTTTTACATGCAACTTATTTTATTTTAATGAAGCAAAACTGTAAATTTGAACAACAATGTCCGACAATTGTAATTTTATTATATTTATTTAAAGCGTGATGTTTTTAACAATTTTCTGTTTCTTTCGGATAAGTCTTAAATTACAGTCCCTCCGATGAGCAATTGTATGTCTGCGAAAGAATAAAATGTAGAATATAACTGTATTCATGGCAGACATTAAAAATATCGTTTTTGGTCTTTTCTCCCTTTCATACGAATATCAATAGATAGTACCTCGGAGCTTGTATTCTACATTGCTGTTAATTGTTTCGTTTATCGTTATGCATTGTTTTATTAACAGAAGAAACGCTCAAAAACACGTAAAAAAACAATATTAGTCGTACTTTAATTGAAATCTCAATCGCAAATATGAGCTATGTAGACTTGAAAATCATGCACAATAAAAAGCAAAGCAAAAACAAACAAACCATTTATAAAATATCTGTATATATTTATCGGAGTATCAGTCAAGTTGTAGAATGGTTTATTTTTCGCTTAGAAATTCAAGAGTGGGGTTTTTTGGTCTATTTGTTTTCTCTGTTTGAAGTTAAGCACAAAACTACACAATGAGATATTTGGACTCTTTCCCTTACGAGTATCGAAACCCGGTATCTAGCGTTATTAAGTTTCAGACATACCGATGTGTCACGATTAGAAGGAGTATTTGGAAACACACTTAATAACAAACACTTAATGAATGCAGATATAATGGGGTTTATGTTGTTGTTTTTTTAAATTTCGCGCAAAGCTACACGAGGGCTAGCCGCCCCTAATTTAACAGTGTAAGATTAGAGGGAAGGCAACTTATCATCACCACCCACCCGTCAATTTTTAGGCTACTCTTTTACCAACGAATAGTGGGATTGATCGTAATATTATAACGCTCCCACGGCTGAAATGGCATGTTTGGTGTGACTGGGACTCGAACCCGAGACTCTCGAATTACGAGTCTAGTGCCTTAACCACCCGGCCATGCTGGGGTTATAGATTGTCACGAAGTTTAAACTTTTATATATACAATTCATAAAAAATTATAAAATAAAATTGTCATATAATGTTTTTTGGTGTAACGAAGCATTTTAATAAAAAGCATTATTTCAAGACATAAAATAAGGCATGAAAAATGTACATGTATGTTTAGCCATCCAAGACATTTAAGGTCAGCATGCTTTGAACAATAACACTTGCCGAACAAAAAAACGTCGTATGGTAGGATAAATTTATGCCCTATAGTCGTATAGCATTTTAAAATTGTAAATATCTAAATATTGTTGTAACCGTTTCTATTGTTGGAAACTTAATTGCAATTATAATGTTTTATCTCCTCAACTATAACATAAGAGTTCTACAGGCCATGTTCATCGATAGGCCTAACTCACAAACAAAACTAAACAGATACTTAATTGCAAGCTTTCTGCTTTGTTTTAACACAAAATTAAATTGGTGGCGGTGAACTGATTGTAACTGAACTCCCTAAATGACTAAAAAGCTATCGCATATGTCCAACTATGGTATGCAGGCCATACCATACATTTTCTACTTTCTTATTTCATAAAGGAATTTTTATACAGGTACGGTATTTGCATAAAGAAAGTCGCTCTTGTTTTACCTATCTTTTGCTTTTTCTCATTCCCCAGAAGACAGTACATGATGTACTCGTAGAAGTGTAGTTGTGAAGCTGCACCTTGTGCATTAAAGCGACGTTTTATCATCCAGTGATCGGTCGGGTGATATTTGAAGTTTACTACCTAAGTATATGCAATATATGCAATTATATGCACTATGTGAATCAAAACATTCGTAAGAACAACTCAATGTTACGTTTACATATGAAGCTTCCTGTTATATAGATTGTAATATTTTTAACTTTGACTCCTGTAAAATCTAAAGAAAGGCACAAATTACGAATGCATGTGAGGATTGTGTCACAAGGCATCTTTTCACAATCTTATATGTGCTTTGCTAAATGCTAATTATTGCCAAGAGCATTTAAAAATATAACTCTGATTTAAATTATAAAAATAAAATAGTAGTGTATGCCTTCATTTCCTTTAAAAACATAGCATGTTTGAATAGATATGGGTTAATCTGACATTACCGATCCAGCTATGTGACACAGATTTAGTCAGTCTGGGACACTGTCTAGAGTGAGTAGTTAGCTTGTAATTAAGTTATGAAGAAGCATAACTATCAATTATTCGTGCTTTCTAGCGGCACAACAGTATGTCTGTGGACTTACACCACTAAAAGCCGAGTTTTTATATCCGATTGTTTGTTTTGTACTCAATTCTAAACAAACAAATCTCTCTCTGTATGTTGAAGTATCTATGCTATTGACTTATATTAAATAAATAAAAAGTGTTTCATTGTATATTTTGCAGTTTTTTTATCCAGTTAATTTATTTTGTAGTACAGTTTCATTTAGTTTTGGCAGACTTCAATATCATATCTTGCCGAACCTCACGTTAAATAGTGTAAATGCTAATTAACATATTCAGAATATTCTTTTAACTGAAAATATCAAAATAACGTATCTCGTAACTGCCTAACTTCTCAGTATTCAACACTATTTTTAAAATAACATAAAAGTTTAAGGCATCCTACATCATCATTACGTCTCGAGACGACACTCTCATTATGTTACGCCAAAATTAGAACTTTCATTCGCCTAAATTAGAATATTAAAATATAGCTCACAACAATATATCTTGTTTTTTAGTCTTGGTATAATACGTATATACCTAGATATATCTTGTGATTGCAACCTGAACTTTAGCTGTTTCACTTGGTTGTTTGTATTTTAATTTGGGACTACGAAAGTATTTGCAAACAAGAACTGTAGTACATTATATATATATATGTATACACACACACATAACAAGTAGCAAGAAACACGGTTTCTAGCGTTCATATTTAGTTTTTTGTGATATCTGTATAAATAGAGATTCTGTATGAATCTCTCTTTTTTCCGTTTTTCATTAAGTGACAAAACATTGTTACTCGTGCTAACATCTGATAGTCAACATACAAGAGTAAAAGGCATCTAAAGATTTTTTTTTTAAGCTTAAGATAAGTGCAGAACAACACAATGTGCTTTGTCCATCGCAGCAATATAAACCTGATTTTAGCATTATGAGCCCTGACTTACCGTTGAGTCGCTTGGGTTTATTTGTTTGTTTTGAATTTTAGCACAAAGCTACACGAGAGCTATCTGCGCTAACCATCCCTCATTTAGCGGCATAAGACTAGAGGAAAGGCAGCTAGTCATCACCACCCACCATCAACTCTTGGGTTACTCTTTTACCAATAAATAGGGGGATTGACCGTCAATTATAACGTCCCCACGGCTGAAAGGGCGAACACGTTTGGTGTGACGATTATTCGAACCCGCGACTTTCGGATTACGAATCGAATACGTTAACCACCTGGTCATGTCGGGCTGAGTCGCTTTGGCACTTTCAATTTAGTGAAGTTTTAACGTGTCCGGAATTGTTTCGGCTCTATAAGCTTCTGATAAAGAACGGACATAAAACTAAAACATGAATATATTAGGAGAGTTAGTGTAATAATATTGTTTTGTAGTAAGAGACAGTTTGCTTTATTATTTTCACTTGTGAAGTCCATTTATTTTATTTCCCTATAAACATACACAAAATATCTCAAATTGTTCATATCTTGTTGTTGTTTTGAATTAAGCACAAAGCTACACAATGGGCTATCTGTGCTCTGCCCACCACGGGTATTGAAACCCGGATTTTAGCGTGTAAGTCCGCAGACATACCGCGGAGCCACTGGGGGGCATTTTTCATATCTTTCTAGACTGTTAAATATATGCATAAGAGTGTGTAGGTCACTATGCTTTCTGATTATGAAGTGTGTCGTAAACTACTATCGTGGTTCATAATAGGAATCGCAAATAATTTTACAAAACCCAAACAGAATCAAGTGAAAGCACTTTAAACAGTAAAGATTCAGTTCAAACAACGCTTTAAAATCTTTACTTTTGATTGCTAAGGCCGTACACATATAAAAATGCACAACAAAAGTGTCCATGTTAGACTTACACGGTAACAAAACTATTCGCTTGTAGTTATTTTTCTTATTATTTTACCAGCCTACAACAAAAACAGCTTGGTATATTGCACCCAAACCGTTTTTTTTAGAATGTTAAATAAGAAAAACGAAGGACTTACCGGTATTTAAAAAAAAACGATTTGTTTCTTCCGTATTTTGCATAAGCTAAAAAGCGTCATATTTCTTGTGCTATCATAACCCCTTGTAATTAGGTGTTTTTTACAAACATTTGGTGTTTCCTTAAAAACCTTAAGTACAGGGTTAAATTGGCATTACCAGCCAATAATACATCATCATTAGATAAATGTAACAACTAAACACTCAATGCTTTATGCAATATACAATAGGTGTAATCCCCCAGTGGCTCAGAGGTATGTCTGCGGACTTATCACGCTAAAAACCGGCTTTCGATACCCCTGGTGGGCAAAGCACAGATAGCTCGGTATGTAACTTTGTGCTTAATTCAAAACAACAACAGGTGTATTTAGAAAGCCAACCCCTATATTACGTATGAAGTGGAGGAGTAACAAAAAACCAATACACATAATATTAAAATTTATTACACATATTCGTAGGTAACATAATATTAAATCTTATTATAAACAATTCGTAGAATAATTGCTTTAAAAGTCACGAAAGTTTACTTAAAGCGATGTTTTAGAAGTATGTGTTTTATTTGAGAAGGTTACTTTTTTAATGGTAAAATTTTATACGCACGTGTTGAGGGTTGTGTCTTGATTTAGGTGTACATTTGTCAATTGCTATGCATTACATATAGAGAATTAGTAACAAAAAATTACAAATTCTCACTAAATTAAAAAAAATATCTCCACGACAATCTCCAGTTGCAGCTTAACATTCTACATCTCGAACTAATGCGATCAAATAGTGAACAGTTACAATGAATCATCATTAACTGTATCAATTAGCTACTAGCTTTGTTATTATCGTTACTATGTATAAAAATAGGCACCTCGTCAAATAATCCTTTGTCCATAGCGGAGCATAAAAAAAGAGCCGGCAAAGAAGATTAATAAAAAAATTGGGGATTTAAAAACGTTCAAGTAGAGATTATAAAAAAGTAAGAAAAAAAACGTTGGAGCCATCAGTTATTCAAACTGAAAATCCCTATTTTGATTCCGCCATATGTAATTCTAGGTAACAACCTGAAGTTTGTAATTTGAACAAACCATTTCTATAGTATATATATACATAGTATCTTCAATATTATTTCATTACTTTCTTCTTTTTTTACAATTCCTATTTTCAGATTTGTTAAATTTAATTTTTTCATTTATATTGTAAATAATAGCATATAAATGGCCTACTGGATACAGAATATATACATTTTTTTTCGTTACTTTGTTTATAAAAGTGATTCTAAAATGTGACTGACTAGCGAACAGTTTATAGACGAAAAAATTATTAGATATATAAATTTTAAGACACAGATACATATTTTTTAGTAATTTCGCCAGACACTATGTATAGTGCTACTTCTTATAATCATTACAACATAATTTAGCATGGACATACATTTCAAATACAGGCCAAAATAAATATTGTATAATGTTTCACATACGAAAGATATCAAAACAATATTAAATTAAAATGAATAAATAACAATATAACGAGACTTTGTTCTTAGAACTGCCAATAGGCACGTATCATTGTGACGTTGTTGTTGTTTAGAATTAAGCACAAAGCTACACAATGGGCTATCTGTGCTCTGCCCACCACGGGTATCGAAACCCGTATTTTAGCGTGTAAGTCCGCAGACATACCGCTGAGCCACTGGGGGGGGGCTCATTGTGACGACACAATTGTCGATATAAGTGTTGGTAATGTTACTAACAATAACATTTATTTAAAGTTAAACACAAAGTTACACAATGGGATCTTTGTGGTTTGCCTAACATGGGTATCGAAACCTGGTTTCTAGAATTGTAGACATTATTTGTGCCATTAATCAGTTTAACTGAACTCCATTCACATTAACCCTTTGCTTTCTTTCGTATGGCCACTCGTCTCTTCAATTTAATAACTTATCTCTCAAACCTTCGGGAATAACTTTTTACAAGCCTTTTGTGTGGCTTCTTGTTAAACGATTTCTGAAAATCCAGATACACCAAATCTGCACAATTACCCTCATCTACATATGCAACAATTATTCAAAAATGTCAATATTTATAAGGCGAGATTTTAGCTCAATGAAACTGAGGACCATGCGATAATTTTTTAACTTTTTAAAATGACTCGCAAAGTATCTTTTTACCAGACTTTCCAAAACGTTTCCCACTACTGATTAAAAACTAATGAATATATAATTACAAGGGCAATTTTTATCCCTCTCTTTTTAAACTTCGCCAAAAGCTACTCGAGGGCTATCTGTCCCTAATTTATCAGTGTAAGACTAGAGGGAAGGCAGCTAGTCACCCCCCACTAACTCTTTTACCAACGAATAGTGGGATTGACCGTCACAAAATAACTCCCTACGGCTGAGAGAGCGAGCATGTTTGGGGCGACGGGGATGCGAACCCGCGACCCTCAGATTACGAATTGCACGCCTTAACACGCTTGGCCATGCCGGGCCCTTTTAACAAAAGGAAGCAAATTGGTTAACTTCTAATCCTCTTGTACCTACCAGTTTAATTACTGAAAAAAAGAACAAAGAAATTCATTCAAATTTGGAGAGATCTTGATAGTGGACTGCCTCAACTTTGGTGTGCTAAAAATGGGATAGTTTAGATTAACATTGTCTGAACTACAAAAAACGCAGAAAATTGCTGAGCAATATAACGTATTTAAGATTACATATTTATTTTAATATCTATGTTTGTGTCGGTTTTATATATATTTAGAAATATATGCAACCTGTATTGTTAAATGTTTATTCACAAAAGTGCTGCCAACCGATCTTCCGAGAATCTTGCCTAAAGTTTATAAATCGACGCGCCAAGAGACAGTTTTCAGAATATTGGTTTGATACAGTTAGCATACTATAAACCCCGGAAGCCATAACTGTGATTAACGCTTATTAGTGTAAAAACTACTGATGCTTGATCAGTAATATTATAAATTCCAAACATTATCCTTTTAACTTCAGTGAATTAACTTCGTTCTTTAATATATCTACGACACTAGATATCTTCATCGGAAAAATGTCAGCTTGTAAACGGAATGAGACCAGCCAAAAATAGCGAGCTAGCTGTCCAGTTACTAAGCAAAGTGTAACAATAGCAACTCAAAATTAATTCGCTCATCGTACACCGTCGATAAAATATTCAATTCCAGACCAGATATAACACTCAGTATTATTTGTAGAACTATTGTAGATAAATTTTATAATAGCTATTCGTAATAACCAATATTATAAATTGTATTGTTGTCTGTATATTAAAATGTGTTAAAGTATCAATATTAATGGCAAATATAATAAATTTGATATATATCGAAATTCACTTTAAATAAAAATTTCTAACAATCTGAAATCGTAATACATAACGTGCATAACATAATAACGCCCGAAATAAATCATATGTAACAACTATTGTTCACAACACTGCCTCGCAGGTCGTTTTGGTTATACAATACACAACTGTGTGTCATGATAATTATCTTTAAATCAGTGTAATTTGTGCACATCTGCATATTTAACCAATGGAAACTGTTTGCCGTAAAAGAAATGTTACATGTAAATTACAGAATATGGATATTGGTGGCAGAAGTTCTTTCAAAATTGGCCTACGAGAATACTGATAAGCAAAAGTGATTTGCAACATACTTACGAGAAACTTGTCAAATGAAGCAATTAAAGTTTTCAAAACTCGTATAGTTTTGATGTAATGCCAAAAAGTTTCAAACTGGAATATCATGCAATTAGTAGGCAATCAAAGTGAAGGGGAATTTTTTTGACACATTTCATTTTTAGTTTTTTATCTGCTAGGTAACTACTAACTAGGTCACAGATAGGTTTATGGTCCAAAAGTACCTCCACTATTGGTTGTAAAAAGGCAAAATATTATAAAATGACTAAAATTTCAGATAAGAAACGATTTCTCAAGTAAACAAATGCCACAACGTCAAAAATGTTATTTTCTGTTTTATTACAAACTTTTTAAGAATTGGATAGTTTGTTGTTACCGATTTAAGGCTACAAATTATTAATAATTTTGTTCAGTGAAAATAATTCACGATTGAGGAAGAAATGAAAATAATTTTACGTATACAAATCTTTCACACAAATCCTAAACAGAGAACTGATTCTTAGTCTTCTATATCCTAACCTTGTTACATGAATATAATAAAAACATTTCAAAATTGGTATTTATATCAATTTACATCATTCTCTTTGTGTAACATTTTGGGTTTAGAGATAAAAGAAATCAAATCAACTCAATCAATGCAATAGCTAGAACATGTATTAAGTGTTATGTTCCAAATTATGCTCAAAAACTAAAGTAAATAATCCATTAGCTTTCACTTAATTTAACTAAAATCATTAATATGTTTCACAAATATGATGACATATTAACAATACAGATAAAACTTACACTTTTATAATATTTAATCCTGGTTAGTGTACATAAGGAACACAAAGTATTCTAAATCACACAAAGAAACAAGTTCTTGTCTATACTGTACAGCACGTTTAAATTTTACAAGACTATAAACAAAAAAAAAGTAATTTGTTTTATACAAGTTAAAAAAGAAAAATAATGAATGTGGAAAAGAGTTAGAAACTGAAAATATCCAAACACCATTACAAACTAATATTAAATCTGCATTTACAAGCAATGCTACTAAATACATTCAGGCAACTGCCACGAACAACCATGTCAGAGAAAGTTCAACCTTTACAACACAGTTTAAATGATAGCAACTCTTACAAGCAACAGTTTTTAGGAACAGCTTAAAATAAACATAGTAAAACCTAAACATTAAACAAATGTACAACATTCACAATTGAAAACTTGTTGCTATACTCAAGTGAAGCAGTGGATAAGTTTTAAAAACGTTCCTTTTTTTTAAAAATAACAGCATGCTTTTTAAACTACTTTTCACATGCAACAAGTTTGATAGCCTTTATCAAACTGATCATATAGTTCTGCTCTGTTTTTCAACTGAATTTATGAATGAAAATTTTGTCTGCTGTGGGGGAAAAAATGTAATTTATCAGTTCACAATTCTCAATATAAAGCTGCATATTTAAATAAAATTCAGTCTATTTATAGCTACTGACCCTAAAAAGGAAACCAACTGATATATATATATATATATTAAACAAGTCTGGCATGCTAAAATACCAGTTATTAAACTAAGCTACTGGGCAAGAACTTTCATGAAAAATAAATGACAAATTTCACTGAAGAATATTACTACAACAATAATGTTACACACCAAATTTCAGAGGAATGTGGGGGAAAATTGTTTTTATAACAACCTGTCATGAGAACTACTTAAAACGTAGCTGTTTCTGAAGAGTGAAACAAAATATAAATGTCTAAGTATCATGACTTTGTAAATTGAAGTTATTTATAATAAAAACTGTACAATATTAACATAATGAAACTTTACAATATTGTTACATTTACTATAAAACATTTTAAGCAGCACAAAAAATAAAAATCAGGTTTCATTTTTGTATAGGAAGAATTTAAAAAAAACGACTTTCTTTAATAAAAGCTATGAAAATGACTAAGAGTATATATGCCCGTATGCAACAAGTTATGTAAAAGCTATCAAACTGCTTAGATTAAAATTAATTTTAGATTTCTTTGTCATAAATACATAATTCCAAAGTAACAATCAAAGCAATAGGATGATCTGCAGACTATGAAATTAACAGAAACAAGCTCATACTTTGTTTAAAAAAAACAACAAAACAATTTGTGGTAAGTCATTTATCCAGCATGAACAAGGAACCGGTTTGCAATGGGAACCACACAAGAGCTTTCACTTCCTGGAAGTGAGCAACTTTGCCACACATTTTGGGTTGTAACACCAGGTGTTGCTGCTTCATCTTCCTCTTTATCAGTGGAACTATAAGAGAAAAGTTTAAAGTGAAATCAATAACTGTAAAAATCATTTGCCTTATTTATGAAAAAGTTATAAAAGTACTTTATTCCAAATTACATTACCAATATATTTTATTTGGTGATCAATTAAAACTTAAGTACAAGTCATACCTGAAAATTTAAATGTTTTATTAAGAGTTAAGCTCTTCTATTCATATTGTGATCACCTCACATTAAACCATTTCATTTCAGCCAACAACCTATTCTTTTATATACACAAACCCTAAATTATTTGTAGTTTACCATACTTTATTAATGTGCATCACCCACATTTTAAAACTCTGTAGATATAAACACTGATGCTTCATTATTCTTCATGAGTACATGATGTGAACATTGTGGTAAGAAAATACAGCTAGAGGGAGAAGGTGTTATCTGGTAAGTTTGCTGAATATATCAGTATATCACGACAAATTAAGGTGAGAGGTTCTAATTATATATTATAAATGTGAAGTTAAAGTCTGTAATTGGTTAGGCACTGTTAACATTTTTGGTTGAAGTAATAAAACATCAGCTGAACAACTTATAGCACAGACTTATTTGATACACACGAGTAAATACTAAGAAAGTTTCATTTAATTTTGAACAAAGAAATTAAATCTTACAAGTTTTTCATTGACTACATTTTGATTTCAAGTGTAATGAGAGAGATTTTGAATATAACTGTAAAAAGCCATTATATTTGGATTTTGACACCCACACATACACACAGAGTCAAACTTGGCATGATTGGGGATACAATTAACACTACAGAAGAGTTAAAAAACAATAATACAAGACATGGAAGAGTTGTAGCACAAGATAAGATATACGTTATGGGCTTATATGTTAGACTTTATTAAAATAAGTCTAAAAACCTCACTTTTGCTGTATCTATGTGTTTAGTTGGTACTACAGGCAAAAGTTGTGAAGAAATAAAACTTAATTGTTGAAGTTACTCAATCAAAAAATGAAAATCTTACTGTAACAAATATTTGTTAACAGGTTTTCTTGTAGAAACCATTATTTCAAGCTGAATAAATGAATAATTTCCCAACATTTTCTGCAAATTCTTAGAGGGTTGTACTAACTACACTTTTTAATACTTTCCACTTTTAAATTATTTTTAAACTCAAGTCTCTTCTGGAAGTGGATCTTTTCTCACAACAGTTTTCATATCTGCAAAATATGTTGAGAATGATATTAAAGCATCTGTGAAATAACAATAATACTTAAAAGATTTTTTGTCTTGAAATTGGATTTGTTGACAGTTGATAAGTTCCAGCAGCACAGATTCCCAGTCAATCCAATTATTGTTAATGAAATATCTGACACATGATACATATATACGTGTGTGAAGTATACATGCTTTAGTATTTACAAAAAAAACATCAGGTTCAACTACTTACAGCAAGAGTGGTGTGTCCATTTATGAGTAACTACATCGGTTACTTTAAGCAATTACTTATTGCTGTGCTTTTGACATAACAAGGACATAACTAGCATGGCAAACATTTCTTTGCATGTGTGTTTTCAGAGGCAACTGTGGTTCTCTTTAATTAACAAGCAATACCATCGCTGAGTTGTATATAAATTATTATTCAACTCACTTTGAAAAGTCAGTTCCAGATGAAAGTGGCTGATGCTCACAAATAGGAGCCAACTGACTAAACCGCCAGCGATTAAGTAATCTCAGGTGTCTCACTGTACGTATAGACAACTTCCAGGAAAGTCTTTGTCTTAATGGATCAGGCAAACAGCATTGTTGATTATAGATAGACAGTATTCTTTTTACAGTTGCATTTACAACTTTCATTTCTTTCTGTTTTATCTGTAATTTCAAACAAACTAAGGCTTTAAAAATTAATACAATCTTAGTTTCAACATAATTTCAATACACACACATTGGAGATAAACTCAATATACATACATTCTAACATTTACTTGTTTGTTAGAGATGTAGGGCACCAAGAATCACAGATCTTAAGGTTTCTTATTACATCCGTTTAAAATACACTTTTCTAAAAAGAGCATTTTAAATAACCGGTAGGTCAAAAAGAGTAACAAGACATACTTCTAGTGTCAAACTTTTAAAGTTTTGAAAAAGTTGTACTAGTGATCATTTTAATTTTTCATTACTACAAACGACATGGAATGATAGAGGAAAAATAAAGGTTTATAATGGCTTAAATCTATTAGCCACTCTGTTAACATGTATGAAATTTCTGTGATTAAAAGCTTTGAAAAAACAACAACAAAAAAACAGGATATTAGTACAGATATTACAGAAAAATCCTGATCTCTCCAGGAGACCTATGCAAATTTCCAGGACTAGAAACTGCCATACAGGACTAAACTTACATTTTAGTGCCTCAAACACTCCCAATCAGTAGGATTCAAATAGTCTCAAGATACACAATGGTACATTCAAAATATAAGCACACCAGATTCTAGCTAAACATATTATTTTGTTTATACAACTTCAAATAAATTTTGATTATGAACTTTTTGATATTATGACTTTTTTGTTCCTTGCATAAAGAACTTAAAAATATCAAAAAATGATCATGAGGGACATTTTCTAATGACATTTCAGTACTCTTTCAGAATCATTACTTGAAAAAAATTCAATATTTTTAGAACAAAAAATATTTCTGAGATCATTTCTAGGAATTCAAAATCATTAGAAGTACAGCAACTGCACAAGTATTAACAGATTAGTTTTATGCAATGTTTTTGAAAGATTATGTCTGTTACACAGGTTTATTTTGTAAAATGTTTTCAAATGTCTTAATCATGTTATTGCTTATTCATTTAATTTTTATAGTGAAGTACATTATATTTGTAATCACCTCAAGTTCATTCCTCTCTTTTAATTTCAATAAAATATAACCTATATTTATTAATGCACTTTGCATTCATGAAATCATATATACCTTACAGTATGTTCGAAGGTCTGCTATAAAAGCCTTCCAATTCCAAGTATTGTCTTCTTGATTTTCTATCTCACTGCTTAGGACAGCTAGAGCTACAATACTCCTCTAGATAGTAAGAGATAGATAGACAGAGAGGAAAATCAAAATAAAATGTTTAATAATACACAATATTATAAACCATCTGAAAACATTTCAAGCTTCATGGAAAACTGTAGTTATATCTAACACTATGTATTTTACTTTTATCTGACTGGTTAATTCACAAGACTTTCCCATGTTTAAGAATGAACAATACACTAAACTCAAAATTTGTATAACATGATACACAAAATAGTTGTTACACAGTTGTTACATTTTTAGATTAACACAGTCATTTTAATAAAAGCAGACTGATTTACCAATAAAAAATACACCATTTGCTTGCACTTACTGTATTCACACACTGTTAAATACATTAACAAATGTTTTCTTACATAAATAGCTTCTTTTGCTAGTTATCTGTATGCTTCCTTTAAATCAACTTCTGCATGCCATATTATGTGCAGATATTTATTGTATCCACCCATACATTTAAAAATTGTCATGTACAGCTAATACACATTTTTGTCAAACCATTTTCATTAAAAGAAACCTAAAATATTTTTAAACTGTTGATCTGTAAGAACCAAAGGGGTTCTAAATATCACGTTCTTGAACTTCACCTTGACTTAAGTAACATTTCCTGCTTGCCATTACTCTCAAACTCAAATTTCATGAGCTGTACCTGTTCACAATAAGGGGTGAAATGGAGAGCCAGAATCATCTGCATGTTGTTTAGCATAAATGTTTTTTCATTTTGTTACCTAAGGAGCTTCATTTGATAGTGCCAATGGCTTTCCTTCCACTTTAGTTATAATTTTTGCTAAATGTTTTTAGATTTTGTTGTCATCCATATACACTTTCTTCTATTACTAAACAACATATTCTTTCTTGAACTGTTTCTGAACTACTGTTAGCCTTATTCAGAATCCTGATTTAGAATTTACTTCACAGATGGTGTTAGAAGTGTTCAAGTGAAATGAAAAACAGAGGCAGGTGGATGTTGTAAACATACAAATGTTCAAATTCAAATATCAACCAATGTCCAAACTCCTTAATTTAGTCAATAATGATAGTAAGAGTTTGCTGTAAATATAATCATTCACAAATATTATATAACCAAACCTGTATGGGATTTGAATGACAGACATCCACACAAAAGCTGTAATCACAAAGCAACTTTGACATTAGTATTTGAAATGCAATGTTTAACAAGTATTAATATAAAATACTATGGTATTTGTGCATTTCTGAATATTTAAAGAATTTCCTCTAAATATGATTACTTTTTTAAAATTTTAAATTACTAGCTATAACATTAGACTTCTACTTCAGGTTTGGGCACTCAAAAACTGAGGCAACTCGGGATTAAAAATTAGTGGTGAAATGGGAGTCAATGGTCCTCAAAAAATGTTGCCTGTCCCATAAAAAAAAGTATAAATAGTTTGACTCTACACAAGTTGATTTAAGAGTTTCTTAACCAAACAGAAATTGTAACAGACCATAAATTGACCTTCCTAGCTTTTTGAATACTCAAAAGTCATGTATAATTAAAAAATGTCAATAATATGAATGTATCTCAGAATGGTTGTTATGGGTATTAACACTGTTATTGATCAGGACAGAACAAAGTTTTGACCTTCTTAGGTCATCTTCAGGTTAAGAAAAGAGAATTTGAATGTGATGGTTGATGGACACGTCACGTAGGAACGAGAGTATAAACGCGAGTACGGGACTGTAGGGGGCATTGCAGGTGGATGTTAGGTTATTAATTAGCATAGGTATAAAGATTCCTTTATATTGGTTTAATTTCAGTTTTAGTTGCTGTATAAGTAGAGCTTCTTTGATTTTACATTTGTTTACATTTCTTTCCAAACTTAATATCTGGGCATTTTCTATGGTTGTTTTTATTTGATTTGCAGTGTTCTAAAACGTGTGAAGATGTTTTTTTGAATCTATTTTCCATTTGCTTGTTTCTCCAATATATGTCATGGAAGTTATCACATTGTATTTTATAAATTATGTTAGTGTTATGTTTATCAGTGTAGTTTTTACTTAGTATGGACTTTAGTTTTGAACCTGGTTTTTGAATAAATTTTGGGTTTACTGGAATGTTGTGTTTTGTTATGTTTTTCAAAATGTTGGTGATTTTTTTGCTGATGTCAGGAACATGTGGTATGCAACAGTATAAATTTTTGTAGTTTGTTGTATCTTGGGATTTATTGTTTTTGTTTGTTATGTGCATATAATTTTTTCCACAGTTTTCTGAGGAAATTTATTGATGTTGATAAAGTGTTGTTTTATTTTGTTGATTTCATCGTTAATTTTGTCAGGTGAACATAGTTTTGTGGCTGTGTTTATTTGGTTTCTAAGTTGAGTTATTGTTCTGTTTCATGTGCTGAGTCCCAGGGAATGTATAATCCAGTACAAGTGATTTTTTGTGGATTTCTGTTTTGAATTATGTATCAGTTCTAGTGATTTTGAGGTTAAGAAATGCTTTTTGGTTAGCTTTTTGTTGTTCACAGGTGAACTTAATGTTGGGATGTATAGAGTTAACATGAATAAAAAACTAAATGTGTGTTCTGTAGATGTGAATCCAGCAGTTGTATCATCAACACACCCGTGCCAGTTGTTTTCTCCTTATTAATAACAGTGTTAATACATATAACAACAATTCTGATATATTTCAAGTGGGTATCTTGTCATCAAGAATAACACAAACGGCCGGGTATTCAAAGTAAATGCATTTTCATTAATATGAATACCATTACTTTGTCCAATATTCAAACTTTTTTTTCACGAATGTAATGGAATTGATATACAAAGGTGCATTTATAAAATGAGCTTTTATACAGATCAGTGCTATTTTCAATCAAAATGCTGCTTCAACTTTTCTTATATGACACCAAACCTACATCAAGAAAACATCTGAAAGATGTACACAAACTTTTTAAATTTAAACACTTTCCAAAAATAGGCAAGTGAAAACTGCAAACTTAAAATATTTGGAGAATCTACCTTACTGCACATACATTGTTTGTAAATGTACATACATTTGAGCAAAAACCTGAAATCAACTTTGCAGACTGCACTAGTCAAAAGTAGGAACAAAAAAGAACATTATTACTAAATTATTATGATTCACAATTGATCCAATTTCGATTATTTATGAAAAAATTGATGAAGTCATTGTGTAGTATTGTCATAATGTAAACATTAAAAACTGTAAAGATTAAAGATTATATTTTGAAATTTTATTGCATTTAAAATAATTGAAGTTATAATTAAATTTGCAATAAAGACTTCTCTCAAACCTACACCAACAGTTGAGCCCAAATTAAAAATACAGTTAGATTTCATAAACTGGTTCAACTTATGCAAATCATTGCAAAATTTTAAAAACTGTACTGTCTAGTGTTAATGCTTCAATTACACATAAAAGTATCAAATTTAACTGAATTGAAAACAGATCAGAAGGGAACCAATTTGATTTGGTAAAATCCATTACAATCATATACCAGAGCTTCATTCTAATTATACTTTCAGTTGTTAGAACTTAACATAATGCAAATTTCACAACATACTATGTTACAATGTACCTTGCCTTCCAAAAAAGGAGAGTAATATGATAGAGCTTTTATAGTGACATGGCAAAGGGGTGTTTAAAGTTAAGAATAAATTAGCTAATACTGTTCTCAGCTGCTAAGTCTTTTAGGAGCAGAAAGTTATAAATTAAGTATATCTTACTGTTAGAATGTTTTTTTTTCACTTTAACAATTTATAACTTACCTTATATATGCAACTCTTATGGTTGCATACCACTATTTCAAGTTTCTGAGTACATTCTTTTAGCGAAAATGTGCTAATTCCCTTGCTTGTTATTTGAGTAGCACAGCAATATAGTGCATAGAACAGCTCCAAGAAATCAAGGGATGTCAGAGGTTCCTGTTTCCAGTTTAGCTTCTGGATAATGATTCCTTCCATTCGTTGCAAGTCTCTCGGGCTACAAGTAATTTGGCTGATCCTGATTAATTCTGAAGGAGGTATCTTGCTTGTTTCTTCCACCCATCCCATACAAAGGTGCAAACAGCTTAGTGCAATACACGATAGATGCTTAGGTTGAGCCTGAAAGTTCAGTTTAAGTACATAAATTGAGATACAATTACATTTCTTAAACTACACACCAACATAAATAAATTCTTTAAATATTGACAACTCAAGTAGAAAAGTAAACACCATATGTCTTTATGATTAGACCAAAATAATTGAAATTTAACTAATATGAACATGAATAACCCAAGTTTATGCTCTGAGAAACAAAAACATATCTAAAGCTATTATTAATTGTATACTTTTGACAAGTTAGCAAATATTTAAATAAATACATGTATTATGGATCATAAAGTTCTTACTACCATAACACACCAAATATTAACAAGGGCTACAACAAATAGTAAACAACTTCAGGCCATGTAGTAACTAAAAAAATTTGAAAAGCAAAAATAAAAAACTGGTATTTGAAAGGTTAATAAAATCTACTGCAAAACAGACAAATACATAAAACTTAATAAAGCTTTCAATTATAGTCAATTATTTTCATGACTATTTCTTCCCATGTGTTTAAAACCAAGCTGAATCTCTTATGAATAATAACAGTGAATAGCTGTTTATTCAAACAAAATCATTTCCTACCTTAACTTTTTCGAGAAACAGGTCCATCGTCTGAACAGTTATGATGAATACCTTTAATGGAATATCATACCAAACCTTAAGACACTTCAAAACTTGAGTCACATTGTCCCTCATAGTCCCAGTGACCAGTTCTTTTCCCTACATATAGAAACACTGAATAATACTAAAAGCAAAGATATACTTGATATGTGACTCTTAAAGAGATATGGGACCAACTAGTTTAATTACAAATGCTGGGTATTAAAACCAGTTAAGACTAGCTCAGGTAGTATACTAAGTAGCAAAGACAATATAGTTACTTTTCTTATACTACTGAATCTTTGTATCCAAACTTCATTTTATGGAAGAAGTAACTGCCTAAAACTGGATTAACTTTTCATTGTATCTATAATATGCATCTCACAGAACAAATAGTCAAAATAAAATATATACAGCCAAAAACATTTGAAGTTATGAAATTCTATAAGGCAGTACTTGCTCCATCAATAAATTCATTCTGAGGTGTTATCTATAACTTTTACTTTATATTGCAGGCCCGCAGTAAAGGAAGCTGATGTTATGAGGAAAATGACTGCCATACCAGGCTGAAATATCTGATAATAATTTAGAATATCCATAGGAAATAATCTCTGCTAATTATTTACATGTAAAAAAATCTTATTTTTCTTGATCCAAATACAGCATACAGTCCATCTTCAGAAAGATGCAAGAGCATAAAACTGGTTGTTTAAGCTGGTAAGCATCAACTACAGCATGAAAAAGGTTAACTACAGTGTTTTGTAAAGCCTGCACCACAGGTTTCCATCTTCATCTTTTCATATAGACTTTTCCTGCACTAGTCATTGGGGCTTTATGGTGTTGGGCAGTTTCGACAATTCAAGTATGCATTTTCTGTATTTTGCACAAGGTTAGGACAATAATAATCAGGATACACACTAATAACTAGGATTTTATTACCTATGAAAGGAATCTGATAAGTGAAGACAACATCAAGTAATCACTATTGACTGATATGGCAAACTGATAGCCTTAGCCACTCAGAACATACTGGTAACCTACATTGATAGACTGCATTTTTAAACTGTGTTGGTTGTGAAACAGAAATAAGAAATATTGCATGTGTGTTATAACCAAAGTGCATCTCTAAACCCACAGCTTATAACATCAATATCACATGTTTACATCCAACTTTGTCATCAGCACTCTGGTATCATTTCTCTCATAAGCAATATATAGTCCAAAAACACAGTACTTTGACAAGCCTTAAATTCATCCTGTACATGGACATACTCTTGGCAGTTCTGCTTGTTTTGACATCTCTTAGTCTCAAAATGCAAGACAATTCTGCTACTGTGGACATTGTTTCTGACAAACTCACTGTTTGCAAAGAGAAGCTTGGCAATGTGAATCATGTTGAGAGATCCCAGAAAATTGTTAAAAAGCTCACAACATGCAAACAATGTTTAACATGTATACCAGGGGTAGAAATATTCTAAAATTTCAGCAGGACACATGTCCTGCTGGACAGTGAAACTTGCCAGCCATTTGAAATTTTAGCAGGATACCTCAAAATTGTCACCAGACATTACTGAAAACAAGAAATCAAGCAGAGACAATTATTATATAAAACAATCATTTTATTTATAGCACTGAAACATTATTTCAAAGCAAGTGGCAACAAGCCTTGTATCCATTAAAAATGACACATCAATGAAACTGGTAGATTTAGTCATCTAGCACTAAGACATCAGCTGATGTAGATTCAGTATCTCTATTGTCTCTACGTGTGCGAGTTCCATGTGGACTCACAAATCATCTGTCCTTTTTACTGTTCTTCCACCGGGATTCTACAGACTTGCGCAGTAGATCTGTGCTTGTAAGATCACAGGTCTTATTCTTAGCTAATTTTATTGTTATAAAGTCACTAAGAGAATCATTTATTAGTATGAACCTCCAGTCATCCTCAATAACTGCCATCTGGGAAAATCTATGTTCTGGTTCAGCAGATGACATGGAAATCACCTGCATGAGGCATACCAAGGCTAACACTGTTGAACCAGGGAAAGGTTTACAGTTTTCAACAGTAATTTGACTTAACATGTAGGCCCACAATCTACTTGCACTACTAGCCAGGGACTTGCGTGATTTGGGAAATCCTGTGGCTTTGAGCAGTGTTTTGTGAGTCAGCTTGGCAAATATCAGCTGCAATGTTGAAACCCTCAGCTTCTAACAGAACATCAAAGTGGTCCAATAGTGTCTGGAGCTTATTATGGCCATAAGATGACAATGCTTCCTTGCTTTTAGGCCAGTTGCTTGGATCAAAGATTTGAAAGGCACCAATAAAATCCTTATGAATTTCTTCAAATCTTTTATTCAGATATGTGACAATTTTAGCTATGAAGATGGCAGTTTCTTCAGTCACAGATTGAGCAACTGTCTCTTTTGTGGCACTTTTTGAGCCTCTGGCCCTTGTATGACCACTAATAGCAATCACCTTTCCTCTAAGTAACTACATGACAGTTTGTTCACATGTTGTGAGCTCTTTAACAATTTTCTGGGATCTCTCAACATGATTCAGATTGACAAGCTTCTCTTTGCAAACAGCGAGTTTGTCAGAAACAATGTCCACAGAAGCAGAATTGTCTTGCATTTTGAGACTAAGAGATGTCAAAACAAGCAGAACTGCCAAGAGTATGTCCATGTACAGGATGAATTTAAGGCTTGTCAAAGTACTGCATAATCCTGCAGCTTTCTACCCATGTTCCCCTTTGTCATGCAGCTTTACTTGATACAAATGCTCTGCTAAAGCTGGCCAGTTATGAGAAATTGACTCCAGAGTGAACTCTTTATAGGCTACCCACTGGGTTCCTGTCCCTTTTGTTGGCTTTCTAACAAGAATGTTGTTGACTTTACCAACTTTTTTGAGGCCAGCCCAGTTCTGTGGCAAGTTTTCATAATACTTCCATAGGTTTTCTAAAAAGGTTTGGATACTATCAAGGTAAGGGGTGTCCTTGATGGTCTTCTTAATTGCAAGTTCCAATCTGTGACTAACACAGTGGATTCCTATAAACAAGGTTTTTACACCTTCAATCTGTTGACAAGTCCTTTATTTGTCCCAAAATTGACAGCTGCCCCATCAGCTATCAAGCATACAATTGATTCAAGCCAGTCAGGAAACTTGCCATATATGGACAATGCTGCAAGTACAAAAATTAGTATCCAATATTAGTTACTTTCTATAAAAAAAAACAAAATGTAAATTTGTACTTTGGAAAATTCAATTACTCTGTTATTTATTACTCTAGATGTGCTAGGTTAAGCTCTAATTCTGTCACTGGTAAATACATGGTTCTTCTTGGTTTATATCAATTGAAAAATGCTGGAGTTTTCACTGATGTATATTAATAATGGAATGACAATGTGAACCTAAATTAAAACACAAATGTACATGAAATATTGTACATTTTAATTTTTCTTAATTAGGAATTCAGGATAAATCCAGAAAATTCTCATCCTGGATAATTAAGAAACCTTTATCTGAGCTAAGTGCCTGTAGCAAGTGTTTAGAATCAGCCTTCTCAACTAGCTGCAGACACAGGAAGTGGGTTACTGGGTAACAGTCACTGTCCAAGTATCTTGCATAGACTATCTCCTACTCAATGTTAGCAGTGTCTGTTGAGCTGTCTGTCATAATGCCAAAGAATGACGTGTGCAGACGAGATCTGACATTAATTCCGATTGTTTCTTCAATATATTTCGTAAAGATAACTGCTTGTTTGTCATTGGTACAATGTTCTGTTAAGTTCATACCAAAGTTGTGCTCCTGCAGCAACAGAAGCTCTTAAAGATTGCTGAATGGTTTGGCCTCAAAGTCATATAAAGGGCAATCCTGAACAGCACAAGCAAATGATCTTTCTCAGTGTGGTTAAGTTTGCTCAATTCTTTCATTACGGGAGTAAAATTAGGTATTTCTTTTGCTGTCTTAGCTTGACAACTTAGATTGTGGGCGTGACTGTTTTCATGCTCCTTAACTTGCTCTCAGGTTGGGAGATCCTGTTATGAAGGTGTTCTTCTGCCTTCCACTACTTTGGTCATATTCCTGACAAATTGAGCAAAAACATCAGTCTGATAGCATTATTATACTCCAGCCATAGTTGGCCTCTATTCCATTCATTCTGGAAATGACAAGTAGGCTTAGTGCCAGTACCAGCAGCAACAGTTTTTGCTTTAACACTTGGGCTTGGGTGTTTTCACTCAGCATTCCATAATATTGTCTTCCGATTCATTAGTCTTGCTCGTGAAACCAAACTGAAAGAGATCGCGAGACTTTCCCGTATTTTTACTATCAGATGCCAAGGTCAGATTATTGTGAATATCTGGCAGCCATGTGACTATCCGGGACAGCAGGGATAAGGCGACCTAAAAAGTGCATTTTGTGAGCATTCACGAAAGTTTTTTTTAAAATTTGCTTTATTTTTTTTGTCTTAAATTAAATCTTAAATTTTGCAAGTTATTTTCCACTCATTATAGATATATTTTTACACAATTTTTGGGCTGTGCATACACAGCTTTTGCTTCACTTATTTTTGAGGGGACAATGTATTTGTGTCCGATACGTTAAGAATATGACCACTGGTTACGATGTCTGGTGATAGATGGGAAACTGCAGGTCAAACTTGATTTTTTAACTGACATGCCTGGCTTTAAATAAAAAAGTTTGAACCCTGTATCCACCTGTAGATAAGTTATTTATGCTATAACTGTTTTATTGTGATGCCCAATTATAACATATATACCCACACACATACATCTGTAACCATTATGCAAAATAAATGTTGCCATATCACTTTCCCCAGTCTTTTTTTCACAAGACAAAAGTAGGTATTTGTAATTTCTCAATGACTAATAAGCTCAGATTCAAAATAAAATGAAATAAAGTTGAATACATAAAGTTTTCTGTATATGGCAAGAGAACCAACTCCAAATCACTGATAATGGTAATGTATTTATTTAACACACTCCACAAATGCAATCAGAAGTAATTACATAGCCAGCTAGTATTCATTCATTGGACAAAATAGATATTTAGTAGAGATTTGTGTTATCACAATATTTTGCAATCCTATACTTACTTAACAGAAATTTATCCAATTTTATAACTATATTCTACTCAGTTAAAATAACAAAAGAAACCTTATGTTTACAAATAACACAACACAATAAAACGACATAGTTATGCAAAATAATTTATTAAACTTTAAAACTCTTTTCACATAGGCTTGGTTCCTTTGACTAACTTCAACCATTTTGTGCTTGTTAATGTTTTCATGCTACAGCTTTTAAATTAGTAAACATAAGTTAATAAAATCTGGTAGATCATTGATAAATATTAGGATGCTTTCACATGCAAAATACCAATTTTTTATGTCAAGTCTTAAGGTATATTAAACAATGTTTCTCTTGTGCCTTTTTCTTTTTTTGCATGTTGCTTACCCACTAATAAATCTGTACAGATTCAGTAGATCTGACTAATCTCATTACCAACACAGAATTAGTAATTAAACAAACTTTTTCTTTTTTGTTCTGGAATGATAATAAATTAATGTACGAAAACAAATGTTTAGATCAAACAAACTTAATATCGCATAACATTGTACATTTATATATATATTTATTATATTTTCCTTTCCACTATGCCTGGCTAACACTACAGAAGTTATAATGATGCAGCATATGTGGACTCGTGTAACTGTATTCAATAACAAAACTGACCAAGGTGATATAAGCCATGTTTTACAATACTAGTATTTTGGAAAATACACTACAGTAATATTTCAAATATTATACATTAATATTATTCAGAAATACACTATTAAACTTATTCTTAAAACACAGAACACTAATAAAAGAAAATTATCTCTTCTTGTTACTCCATCTCATAGTTTGCTAATCCTTTTAAAATTTTGCACATGGAGGATACAACATAATTTTTAGATTTTACATGTATAGCTGACTAACCAAAAAATCAAATATTATATCAATAAAAAACACGAAACTTTGAGCAGACTAAAGACACAACCTACATATGAAATCTTAGTTTGAAAGAGTATCTTAGTATTTTAAAATGGCTGAGAAAGCCACTAGGAAGACATTCTGAACTTTCAATTGGTCATTCACATTACATATCTAAGTTTATATAACAATGTTTCCAAAACTAGAAAGTTGGACTGCCGTATTTGATTCAGTATATAAGCAATATCTAAGCTTATGGGAAAGATACGAGGTTCTTATTTCATATTTTAGCATGACAATATTAGTAATCCGAATTCCTATTTCATATGAAACATACTTAGTATTTTGACATCATAAATATCTAATTTGTATCACTGTTGCATGCAACGTGTGCAATGCAAAAACTAATGATTTTTAATAATTATCTTATATTAAGACACTGAATACTACATACAATACTACAAGTTGAATTATAATTACCATTTTATACCAAAACTTACTGACAAATCCATTTAGTAGTAGTTTGATAAAATTTCAAATGCAAGTCAATAAATGTGACGACATGGCCCTAGACTTGTGACTCACCTGAAAAGTGTTAAGTAATCTCCAGTCACTCGTCTTCTTTTCTTTTTATTAGTAAGCAAATTACTTGATGTGGCATCATATTAAGGTTTGAACTAAGAATGTAAAAACTAAGAGGCTTCAAAATCAAAGAATGAATAATACACTCTCAAGGAAGTGATTATTTTTACTAAGAACTTGTTATTCTTTGGATCAAGGGGGAAAATTCTTTGAAAAAACAACTACCTAACTTAACACTCCTATGAAAAAAATATTTACATCCACTAAAGTGATACCCTTAGTCGATGTTTAAAATTTTTTTTTTAAATATTATTTCGCAAATGTCTGAAAAGTCAATATTATTGCTTCTTAAAATATAAAGGGATAGGGTCAGTTAATGGCAATTTCATTTAAATACAAAATTATTAGCATAATATTAATAACCTTTCAAGTTGCTCTGGGGCCTATTAGGCCCCAATTTTCATAGGAGTGTTAAGAAGTTTATAATTTTCTCATTTGATTTAATTTTATTTACAAGTTGAGTACTGGCTTCAGTTTGAGGCTCCTTGGACTCTGATGTCATGCTTTAATAACCATACTTTTTTCTCAATATGCTGACTGACCAGACAATAATTCATAGAGCTTTCAAATATGTTAAAAAAAAGAGAAAAGAATAAGGTACAAAAATAGAATCCCCATATATTACTAAACTTTATCTGGCTTTATAAATAAGCTATAAACAAAAAAATTCCAATACTATTCAAATACTGACTTTACAAAACAAATGTTTTCTTCCAAACTATCATCTTTCACTATAAAACTAATTTTTCTTGTCAATACATTTAATCTGTGCCTGACTCTTTAGGCACATACTTTTTACAGTCATATCAGATCGAAATCAAGTAATTCAGGTTCAGAATCATTATCAACTTACAAAAATTAAATTGTCTTTTTAAACGTGAATACAGTGAAACACTAAACCATACTGGGTCCATTTTCTCATAAAATTAAACAATTTCCAACTAACTATAAGGATGTTTTGTGTGGCAGCTTATGTCAGGCTAGATAAAAGTCAGTAGCTGAGATCATCTATGCAGATTATGCTTAGTCTATTAATCATATGTGCTCAATTCCGATTTCCAGCAGGATATTCAAACTCCATTATGTAGTTGCTCTCTGGCAACAGGCATTTTTATAGTGGTTAACAGATTAAGTACTAAAGAAACTGTATGACTGAAACAAAAGTGATTAGAGTGCAAACCAAATACAGGACAAAAAAGTAAAGATTTAGATTTTCACATACTTCCTTTTGAACTAAAAGACAAACTTGGTATTTAAAAAATGCACCAGGAACTAGGCTTTGATACCAATTAACTGACATGTTTATAAAAAAGCTGTTTAATGAAATTGTGAATGCAACTCGGTAAAAGCTTGTGACATGCACTTTAACATTGTTCTCCAAGTGAATGGGGTTAACCACATAAAACTTGCACTCCGTTGCTACAAAAGACCTTTAAATAATATAAGAACAAGTAAGGTATCAAGTTGTGGGCTTTCTCTATAAAATACATACTGAACAACCTTGAGCATATGGAGAAACTACAAGATGGATTTGCCAAACAAGTAAATGGCTTACTTATGTACCTAAAAAATTGTCAAAATATTGTAATTTATGCACAAACCTTTTCTGCCTGAAAACTGCATGACTGGTGGCAAACACGCTCATCCTCCTTCAGAATCTTGTCTAATAAACTCCATGTCTGTCCAACTGTTCTTCCACAAATCTTCATTCCTCCACACATCTCTTTCCACTCCATTCCTTAGAGATTCTGGGCCTTCCACCCTCTCGAGTGCCTCACAAGCCATGCTCTCACACCAATCGTCTGTACATGGTACTCTTTATGGTAAAATCTCACTTTTCTAATACTTAGACAATTTCAAATCTAGATGAAATGAAAAAAAATTATTTCACTTTGGACAAAATAAAGTTTAACACTGTAAATCAAAATTATGTAGTATTCGTAGTGTTAAATTACTTCATGTCATAGCCTTAGCAGATAACTGATTTTCAAATATTCATAAAAGCAATAATGCATTTCTGTAGACCAATCTGATATGTACTACTGCTTTTTTTCCATTAAAATACTCATACATCATGCTATTAGAAATCAACTTTAGAAAAATATTCTTACTAATAAAGTCATGCATCATACAACCGTTATGTTCAGCAAAATTGTACTCTACTGCACGTAATCCAAATTAAATGTGATAGTGGAAACGTATCAATCTAGAATTTTTTACTACTACACTGCTTTTATTAATAACCTGTGATACCATAAGGGGAGAGTATATGCCAGAAGTGAGACATGACAGAGTGATAATGTAACGAAAAAAACAACAAAAACTGAGTTTGAGTACTTTTAATTACTGTACATTATTGATAAATATTATAGCCTAAATTTAATTTTTTGTGCTACTACAGAATATAATAGAATAAGGCTCAAGTTTAAAACTTGAAAAATTAGTAGCATTTACCATTTAGTGTACTTTGTTTGTGTAGATCTGAAGAAAGACTGTATAGAAGTTGCAATGCTGTCTACTTTTCTTTCCACAGGCATTTGTAATGAATTAACTTAAGTTTTCAAACCTACTATGTCTACTCTGATTAAAGTTCTGAGAGTGAAACAACTTTTATGATTACTGTTGTAATTACTAAATTTTTTGTTGTAAAAGCTCTTGTAATTGCTTGTTGAATGTACCATAGTACAGAATGCAAACACATGACACTTGTATGATTTGTGTACACAATGGTTAGGTTGAAGATGTACCAATATAAAACTATAAGCAAATAACATGCTTTTACCCATTTTATTAATAGTATGTTCCAGTTTTTATAATTTCATTATGTTACAGTGCTTAGAATAGTTCTTCTATTGTATATTTAGATAGTTTTACACTTATGAACTATATTTTGCATTGTTAATGTTGCATATGATATGGATTTTGGACTACCTTGAATCTCATGAGTTGGACAAACAACCATAAGATATGTAGCCTTTTGGTTATTTCTGAAAATATCAACAGTGATGGAACTCAACACAATCTCAAGTATTTTATTTATTGATTTTATATTTTAGTGTATTAACTGAAGTTATTTTAATTAATTTTTACTGGACTGATTTTCCAAAGGTTTAGGTTTTTAGTTCTAATTTGATCTACCTGTTTAACTATATTGATTCAAAACATCTGTTGTATAGTTTGTTTTATTAAACTGTGAAAAGGGATGAAATTGTATGAAGTTTTGGAATATTTCTACAGATCATGTAAATATCATTTCTTTTGTGATATTTGTTCAAATGTATAGCTTTGAAATATAGAATTTATTGTAAATGTTTAAGAACCAACTCAAACTGCTTACCTTTATTGTACAATTTAATTATGATTTTGTGCTTTCCTGTATTCTTTAAAAATATTCGAAATCAGCAGTAAATGGAGCAAACTGTCAGAAATCTAAGGAAACTAATCCTGACACGTGTGACCTGTTCAGTCTCATCTTTTCTTCTGACAGGAAAACAAACTGGTCAACAAATGTCTACATGATCCCTGATTTGCTCCGTTTACTGTAGTTTTTTACTGTTGCTACACAGTGTTCTTTTATGATTGTTCTCCAAGAAATTTTCTGTTAAGTTTATTTTACAAACTTAATTTCTTTGATTTGAAAAACAATGTAGTTTTACAATTTTTAAAACCACTGGCATGAAATATTTTAATATCAAACTGTAATGAAGCTGAATTTTTTGAAATTGTTAATTCATAGGTTTTATTTAATACATCAAGTTTCAAATCCATCGTATATACATATATACATACACAACACACAATTTAATATTTGATTTTGACAATTTTCCCTGTAGGAAAACTGTAGCCTCTGGATAAATCAGTTTGTACATGTTTTGTGTTCTAAGACTTGTATAGTAAAAAGATTACATTACAATATATTTAGATAATTACCAAACCTTTAATATATGAATTTTAAAACAAAAAATGTATACCCAACTAAAGTATAAAAGAAAAATCTGAAAACAACTTGTCTCACTAGCTATACCATATTTAGATTTAAAAGAACTATAGCACTATCATGAACAAAGCAGCCAACAATAGTACAAGTAGTTGCATCTATCCAGCAATGACAACTTGATGCCAATTTCAAAATAACTATTGTTGGATCAGTGTAAAATGAGATCTTTCTAATGATTATAAATGTGTCTAGTAAATACATGTAGTTTGTGCAAAGCTCAAGGCTAAATATAGAAAGTGGGCAAGGCATTCATGAGGGTTTTACAGAATTTATTTCTTGTTTCTTCTACTGCATTCAGCTAAGAAACTTTCACATACATAACAATATATCAGTTAAACATATCACAGTCCAGACACAAGTGCCAAAAAGTACAGTTGTATGACTTCCTAAAGTTTGAAATTGTTTGCTTAAGCATCTTGTGACAATAAAACTGCCAAACCTCCACTTACTATATCTTGCTTTCAAAAATTGTCATATATTCACCACACTTTTCTGTGATTTGTAACCAGTAAAAAGTGAAGAAAGTTGTGGTTTCTAAACATCTTAAACTAAGTAAAATTTAATATTTTAGTATAATTGTTTTGTTTGCCACTGTTAGAGTTCTACTTAATCAGGTATGGGTATTATGTTAAGTCCTTCTATCTTAATTATTTTAAGACATTTTATGTGCATGAAAGTATTTCATGTTAAAAACTGAATATTCAAATTGTTAAAAAATGAGATCCTATTGTAACTTTCAATCAAGACTAAGCTCTGATGTTATTTTGGGGTGTACAAGTGCAAAATACACACACACACAGAGTATTGATCCAATTATAAGGTGACACTTCTGATTAATAATTAAGCTGCAAGTTTCATAGTCACCTTATAACTGCAGTCAACCATAGGCTACTTCTTCCTACACTAGCCTGCTACATTCCTGAATATTCATATGGCATCTGACTGCATACATGCAAGTACAAGTGTCAGATACTCACTCAAAGTCATCACTAATACTATTCCAGCTGCATGCAGTTCAGTTATAGTACTGATATGGCAATCTTTTAAAAGGATGCTAAGGCACTTGATTTTTTTTCTTCTCTTCTCAAAATGGAGGTCACCTTATAAAAGATCAATCGGTAACTGCACTTACAGTGATTACTAGCTCGCTTGTTCTTACATAAATTTTTATCTGTCATGATAAAGATAGCTAAAATGTAAAAATTAGAAACTTAAATAATTTTAAATGAAATAAATAAAATACTTATGATAATTGATAATCACATGCCAAGCATGAGTACGGTTATGTAATGCAAAAAAGCATCCATTTTTCACACACAGTTGTCCAGTGTAATAAATAGCTATTTCTCTAATCTTGGAGGGTAAATTTCAACTTTAAATTAAAAAAAAACACCTAAAAACTATTAAGTTGTAAAAATTAATAATGTAATTTATACATAGTGCACATTCTAAAATGAAAAAATGTGAATTTATTTCATACTTTCTGGTGTGGAAACAAGATCGGTCAAATAAGCCAAGCCTATAGTGTTTGGACAGAGAAATAAAATTTAGTTTTACAAGAGAAAAAAATATATTTAGTGGGTTTAGAGGTAAGATATGAAATTTAAAGACTGGATGAAAAATTTATTTTTACAAAATAATTCTGCATTCAACCTAGTAAAAGTGGCATGACAAACTGACTACTTAAATTCACCCACAAATCTTCAGTAAACGTACTTAAATATTGTTTGCTTTTTTCTGTAAACAATGCTTGAGATATTTACTAAAATGTACTTGCAAGATTAAAAGTTACACGTACACTTTCCTGGTTACTTGTGGTTATCAAGTCGGTCATTTTGACCGACCATATAAAGATTGTGTTGCAGAATTAACTCATTTGTTCAACTTAAACAGTGTAAACTCATGAAAATAGCCAACTTATCAAAATTAGGGTTTCTTACTAGTTCTATCTGACTATTCCAACCATTCAAGGAATTGAAATGTAGCCTTGGCTTGTCAAACACAAAACTACACAAAGGGTTATCTGTGCTGTCATCTTTGAGTATCAAAATGTAATTTGTAAATTAAGGCATTTCTTTGAAATAATAAATTAGCCAAATATCTGTTTATTAGCTTATTGATTTTTAACAAATTACACTTACTGACTAGCTTTACTAGTAAAGTACAACTGTTAAAAAAACACTTCTACACTGCCAATATTATCTTTATATCCCATTATTGTACCATTCTCATAATTTAATATGAAAAAACATGACAATACTAGCAATGCTCTTAATAATCTTGAACATCTCAATGACAACCTTTAATGTCTTTAAAAGAAAATTTGAAAATAAGGTCAGTTTTGAGCAAGATCAATCAATTAGTTGAATGTAGTTCATTCAGTCACTTGTACATGTTACTACTTCCATCTTTTGCAATCAGAAATGAGTCCAGACTGAAAGTGCTGAATGTGTTTGATAATTCTTTTGAACCTGAAAATGTGAGATGTCACACTGAGTTATCGTAAGTATGTTGGTAGAAATGGGCCAGATGTGCCTTACAAATTAAAATTTCAAACAGTCTGTAAATAGCATGTAAATAAAACTCCATAAACAATTTATACACACTACTAAGTATCAAACAAAGTAAAAACAATTTTCACAAAACCACAAATTTGTCAACCTGACTTAACTAGCTTTGTTTGAAAGGTGAAAATTTCTCCTGCCTTCACCTTGTACAAAGCTAAATGAACATAACTGAATTATGCTATCTTGGCTAAGACATTTTTTCTCAGTTTTACTTAAAACTTTGATAATAACAATCATTTTACAACACTACTAATGAGCTCACAGTACACTGATAGCCATATTGTATGATTACAAGTATGATCTATGAATTACAAACAACCAGCTTTTACATCATGTGTGGGCTCACAGTTGCTTACTGCCATACACTGTGATCAGCCTACAGCTGTATCAGATAAACAGAAAAAGCACCCACTATATAAATTCTCTTGACCTACATTTGACTTGAGGATTCTGTAGTTGACTATATTTATATAAAATCATGTGATGATACAATACAATTTACAAGTGTAAATAATATTAAATAAAAAAATTATGAAATAGGAATAAAAGCACCAAAATTAAGGAAACAAGGTAGGAATGTATGGATAAAATAACACTGTTTCTTGACATGATGTAACCTGAAAATGGATATGGCCATTATCCTATCCATTTCTACTCTTGTATTACCTTGCAATTTGATTCAGTTGTAGGCTTGAATTGAGTTTATCTATAGCTAATATTTTCTAAACATTCAATAAAAACTTAAATTCCAAAAACAGTAGTTTTGATACCTTTTTTTTACCCACCCATTACCAGTCAGATAGCTATAATGTCTACTATAAGGAGGAATAGTACTCCGAGCAATCTTTAAGCAAGTTTAATATATCTGCCATTACAATAATAGCAGTACTATTAATAATAATTCTTGCAACCTTTCACTTTAAATTCTAAAACACTCAAGATTTGAAATAAGCACAGGGATCTCTAATTCTGATTGGACGTTGAGAAATATTTTGAATTTACCAATCAGCTTCTCTCCAGAACCTAGGCCTTATCTCAGCTGTCAAACTGTTAAGACTATTGTACAACCCAAATCTCGGAATAAAAACTGAACATTTAATTTTTAAAAAGTCAAAACGGACTAAATTAAAACATATACCGTCCACTTAATTATAAAAACAAAATACATCGATGAGGTTTATTTCTTAAATATTCTACTTACAATAGTATCTCACGTACTTGCTCTGTTCTCCACTTTCGAGTTTGACAATAAAGTCACCTTAAACACACAATCTCATTCCGCTGGTACCAATAGTTGAGTTATTCGGCAAATAACTGCGTCAAAATATAGTGCATAATTAATAACAATATTGTAAAACCATATACTTCACCAATAATATAATACTTAGCAGTTAAGAAGAAATTAAGTAATCATATCTAAATTGTGGGAGAACATAACTATTTCACAATATTTTTGATAAAACAGACAAATAAACAAAATATTCAACGAGCAGGTAGTCACGAGAGTTGACGTAATTTTTACTCATTGTGCACATGCGTACAAACTGGCAAGCAGAATTTTGCTGTAGATTGTAACTTCTATAATAATTTTTCGTTAAGGATGTGTTTGAACTACATTTATCATTTTTGGGTTGGTGGTGGTGGTATTGAACGCAGATTATGATAGAATTCTTCCTTGAAATGTCGCGTAATAACACAGTAATAGTCACTTGGAATTTGTTGTAAGCTTTCCATTCTTGGTTGCTGTTCAATCAGAATAACGTAACACCTAAGACGTATCTGTCAACCTTTTTGATTCTTAACGAACATGTAAATACTGAACTGAATACCAAATTTAGCGCTATCTGCTAAAGGATCTGAAATAGTTTATTATAACAGTCTTCATTAACTGGTAAAATATCTCAATACAAGTGTTCGAGATTCATTTACAAACTTATTTATTTATGAATTTATTTATTGCAACTGACTTGGGTTAGCGAATTTATTAATGTTAGTGTTGCATCTCCGTGAAATAAAAATCTGTATAAAGTAAAACAAAATTACGATATTAATGTTACAAATTCCCTCAAATTTGTTTTAAAATAGTTAAGATGTTCAGAGATTAAAGGCCCTGTCAAAAGTAGTAACAGAATATGATCAAAGCTGTCATAGTTTCAAATCTGCGGTTGCCTGAAATGTGGATCTGTAACTGTTATACAAATTCTAGGATTACACAATATTATTTTGGATTCATAGCATAAAATAGTCATTTTCAGGGGGCATATTTAGATAGGGACTAGAAGGTGGAACGACTCATGATTTTAAGGGGGGACCCATTAATAATTTTATTCTATGTAAAATTACTTGGGTTGTAAATCCTCAAATTTATAAGCCTCTGGGTCCATACAACTTTAAATCCGCCACATTGACTGTTTTTCAAATAATACAATTATGTTTAATGCATGTTCATAACAGACGTAGTAGATAAACTTGCTGATTTGATTGTGTATACACTGCAGTGATGGTAAATTATGCACTCGGTTTAACAATGTTTTGTCTCATGCTGTGGCGAATGCTTCCATTGGTCTTGCTTGTTATGCTGTAACAATTTTTTTTTTTATAATAGTATAACCGGTTCTTATTATCAATGTATAATTCATATACATGCACACTGACGTACGCAGAAAGCGTTTATATGCTGAAATTTGACTATCTGTTTATATTATTTGTCAAAATAGTCGAGTGGTTAAAGCTTCGAGACGAGTAGTATGCTATTCAACACAAGTCACATTATGATTGTACTTCTAACACCATACACTGTGTTGCGAATGGAAAATTGAATGGTTTTCACTGAGAATCGATGAAGAAACTGTGTCATAACTATTTTAGATGTTTTGTTAAATTGAATGTGGATCTCATGTTAAACTTCATTTATTCGTCCACTGTAATTATCCTTACAAAAATTGTTCTACATACAATTATCTATCTGTCCTCGGTGTATTATAATATTTGATAAAACCAGTAATAATCAGATACACATGATGTTTATAATTTTTTTATGTGACTGTTTGGAAATAATTTAATGATTATCACCGTACCAAAGCTTTTATTTAATTTTTAATAAACACTATCTAAAATGAAAACAATAATGTTGAAGGATTTTAACTCATGATTGTTGTACCCCTAGGGATAATGTATTTCAAAATTGTGTCCTTCAAACACTTCTAACAACCTTGAGTACGTATTGTTCTATTGATATATGTGAGTCTTCCACTAGTACTTCGTCGCACTGATTCGAAGGTCAGAACTGTTGTTTACACCTCTGAGCTATCTATTATGTGAAGCAAGTGACAACTGCTACTTTATCATTGAGGAAGAATTCCTTAAAACAACCACTTAATTTCGACTGATTCTGTCCATTAAGGTCAGCAAGAGGGCGGGGAGGCTGGGTTAACCATGAGAGCAGTAAAAATGTAGAAAATTAGCATAGGGCGTTTGAGCAAACATAAAGCTTGTCATAAAAGAAAAGTAATTTGCATAAATATACCTAGTAAATTGGTATCAAGGTCGAATATAGGGGCGAGTGGACGAGATCAAAATATTTTCTTTTTCAGCTAAAAAATAAGTTGAAGCTCTGAAATAAACAGTAATGATTGTATACCAATAATAAGATTTAATGAGTGTATCCATTTTCATTATTGATTTTAAAACAATAATGGTATATTTATTTTGTCAATTAATATATTATTTTTCATTTGTGTTTTTGACGCAAAGAACTACTGAGTGAATTATCTCTGCTGTGGCTACTATAGGTACCGTAATCAAATTTTTAGCTTAATAAGCCTTTAAACTTACTGCTGAGACACTGGACGGGATAATATGTTAGTAAAACGTTAACTTATCATGACGAATACATATGTAAAAGTTATTAAACTGTTATTTTGGTCGAAGATTCAAAAGGGAACCTGATCTTTATCCAATAAGTTTGGACTCACAACTTCAAACTCCAGTATTCAAAACTCTGCGGAAGAACAACAGCAATTTATGAAACTATTTTGGCGAGATCTTAATGCCACATGCAAAGTTAATTAAAAAAAAATCTATATATTATAAACTTTTGTAACTCAGCGCTACCGTTAAGGGTTCGCGTAACAAATTGTGTATCCCTCTGCATTCACGCTGATCCTCTGGTTCAACGATCTGGTTGTGTGAGCTTCACGTGACCAAGAAATAATTAGTATGACTTCCTTTCTTGAAAACATTTCGTGATGTTCTAACGTTAGGTGGGGTGAAAGAAGGTCACCGAGGTGTGTCATAAACCCACTGATCCAAGGAGAATTTTATATGCAAAAACGGCTCGTTTGGGTTGAGAAAATATTTTAAATAGAAGAGCGAACCTAAAATATTTTCTCAACCCAAACGAGCCGTTTTTGCATATAAAATTCTCAACAAGTGGGTTTCTCGACATCATTGATTGATCCAAGGACAGTTTATCGTTGAATCTGCAGTGGTCATATTAACAAACTTGGTATAAGCAACTTATACCAGAGCAAGCATGCAATCTTATATGATAGTTTTGTATTACTGATGCATTATTTTTGGTTCTTAATGTAGCCGGGAGAGAGAAAAGGTTAATGCATCTCAACATAACTTTCATGTTGTTTAATTCATGTTCTTCAAATTTAGATTTTAAACAGTAGGTACACAAGAGCATCACATGATAAAGTATATATTTAATTGCTTTCTTATAACATCTCATAAATACTAAACAGTTAGTTGTTGTTTGAACTCACATTATTGACATTACAGCACCTAAAGCAATCAATCAAATAAAACAAAATAAAACATCAGTCATTTGTTTACTTCTGAATTTTGCGCGAAGCTATAAGAGGGCTATCTGCACCACTCGTCCCTAATTAAGTAGTGTAAGACTAGAGGGAAGACAACTATTCATCACCACCCATCGCTAGCTATTGCACTACTTTTTAACTAACTAATAGTGAAATTCACCGCACATCATAACGCCCCCACGGCGTGGTATAACTGAGATTCGAACCTGACCACTTGGCCATGTCAGGCCTAACATTACTTACGTTTTGTGACTTCTTCTTAACACATTAAAATATAAATATAAATCACTATTTGAGAAAAGTACCTGTTTATATAACCACTAACAAGTGGGGAACCGATGGACTGATTTCCACCAAACTTAATATATGTACCCTTATGTATTCGTGGAGTGGCACGGAGGGGGGGTGAGTTTGGGGGCGGATCTGACTCTCCTCTATGTTATATCTGAGTTATCCTTTGTCTTTCGAGTGCTTTTAAAGAGTATATTATCCACTTTACAATAACCCCCTAGTGGCTCAGCGGTATGTCTGCGGACTTACACGCTAAAATCCGGGTTTCCATACCCGTGGTGGGCAGAGCATAGATAGCCCATTGTGTAGCTTTGTGCTTGATTCAAAACAACAACACTTTACAATAAATAAAAACCATCATATGAAAGTCGATTTATTTTCAACGTTTTTCAATGGATTTTTATTAGTTATCATAACAACTGAAGCAAAATATAAACGAACATCTCTTTTACATACCAAAAGTTACGTTATTGTATTTGTAACGAGCACAACTTTGCAAATTGTCAATCCAACTTAACGCAAACAATAGAGATTCACGTTTAAGCAATATCGCCATCATTTATGGTCTTACGTCTCATCTCCATTGATATTTTAGTTCCGAATTTAATGAATTTTACTTTTAATTAGTTGTCCTCGTAAGGCTTAGGTGGCTTTTACTTTCATAATTGAACACTGTGATACATAATCCACTGGCGTAACACACAATGCGACGTAAGTCAAGTGCCTAACTAAAATTTTGTGAATAAAAAAAATTCTTTGGTTTCTGCGCATAGATGTCACTAAAAGAAATAGAACTTTCTAAAAACTATCATTGGCAATGAAATCAGCAGCTACAACAGTGTGGTTTCATTTCTCTCTTTGTATACATATATATATATATATATACGATTTTTCATCTATACTGTATGAGTATATATTACTGTGGCATTATTACTTATAAACTTATAATACAAGTCATGTGAATAACGTTGTTTTCTACCAAATTCAGTTCACATTTGCATAGGGATGAAATATTTATAGTATAAATACAACATTTTTAATAGTAATTTTTATTCCAATATCTCACTACTTATGAGAATGCTTAGAATTGATTTACTTATCATAAAACTTTTTTTCAATTTAACATAATTCCATTATCTTTAGTTCTATTAAATAATTAACATTATAATAGGTACACTATGAAAATTATTTTTTTTTATATAGAGACAAGTCCTTTTTGTAAAATAACCGCAAATCACCTATGTTACAATGCTATTCAGCATTACAAACAATGATTTACAACAGAAATAGTATACATAGAGCTAAATATATGTTATTATTAAATTATGTGTTCAAATAACAGAAGCAAAAAGTTGTTTCATTTATTTTCAGAAATACCATTATGTTTTATATTTGGTCTCAATAATGAATCATTTTCTCCGTTCTTCACTAGATGGCACTACAAAAATAAATTATTTGTTTTTTAAATTGGCGCAAGGCTACTTGAGGACAATATGTGCTAGCCGTCCCTCATTTAGCAGTGGAAGACTATGGGTAAGGCAGCTTATCATCACCCTCCACCGTCAACAGTCACTTTATAACGCCCTAACGACTGAAAAGGCGAGCGTGTTGATTGTGACGGGGATGTGAACCCGCAACTCTCAGATTTTGAGTCGCACGCCTTAACCCACCTGGCCATGCCGGGCCTGAAAGAATAAATAAAGTTTCAAAAAAATAGAAGTATGTGTGAAAATATGTTTAATACAAAAGTGATTTGTAACCGCTAAAATGTGTACATGGTTTTATAAATCTATACATTGTTTTCAGCTACATTTTCAATGTTTTTATTTAGATGCTTTACAGAGAGTGCTTAACATTAGAGTCTGGGAAGTTCATGAATTAGTATTCAGTTAGTATAAGTTCAGTGTCAGTGAGTTGTTCAAAGTTCAGTTTTAGAAACGAAACTTATCGCATATATTCAGCACTCGAATATTTAGCGAGGAAATTTATAAAAGTAAATTTATTTGTGAGTTACGTGTATTCATTATTAGTCTCAGAATTTCTGTATAAACATTGGATGTACACTTTGTTGTACATACAAGAATAAGTATGTTCGTTATTAAGTACAATCTGTGCTGTGCCCGCCACGGGTATCGATACCGATATTTCAGAGTGATAAGCTCCTAGACTTGCTTCTGAGCTACAGAATTAATCGAACGTGGCCTTCAGTTAATGTTAAAGAAGAAATAAACTAATTTGCTATTTCTACATGGACTGGATTTAGCATAATTTTTATGATATAATTGAAATGAACTTACGCAAAGAAAGAATGCGTTACAGCAACTTGTGTCAGTAATGGGATTATTTTGGTCAAAATAAAATATAACTTTAACTAAACTTGAGCTTCAATTGTACAATGGAGGCATCACAAGCAAGAAGCGAGATGCAAGAAGAAGAACGAGACAGAAAATTTTGAAGAAATGTTTAAAAATTCAAGTATAAATGAAGCGAAATTTAAGAGAGAAGCTCAAAAAAGAGATGCCATATTTAAAGTATAATTAAAAATAAATATAAATCTGCTTGTAGACAAGATTCACGAAACTACTGAAGTCATATAGTAAGATTACAGCAATGTGTTTAAAGAAGACAAGATTCACGAAACTACTGAGGTCATATAGTAAGATTACAGCAATATGTTTAAAGAAGTGCAAAAGGATATCAACAACAAACAGAAAAGCTGTAATCACAAACACAAGATATCAAAAGATGTCAACAAGATGCGGGAGGACTGTATAATAAAATTTTAGAAGCAGAAAAACAAATAATAGAGGAAGAAAAAATGTGATGAAATAAAACACGAGGAAAAAGAGCTGGTAAATACAAAGATTAAACCAATTATGCTTCTTTCTGCATCTGCCCAAGATTTTAAATTTCAAATATGGAAAAAGAAAACCAGTTTGACCTACATGTATTATCACTATTGCTGTGACATTTGTTACTAAAGGACTTTCCTAGGCTACTTCAGCTATACCATTATCATATCCTGTTCCAAAGATGACCAATTGACCAATGTCTCTAAATCGAGAAACATATGGACTCTGAAGACAACGTTCCTATTTACGTAACGACAAAAAGTAATTTCTACATATGTATTTTTTCATCAACAATGTTATCTTGATACGAAGTTTTTTTCTTACATACGTCAATGGTAGAAATGTTGCATGTTTGTTTGTTTGTTTTTAAATTTCGCGCATAGCTACTTGAGGGCTATCTGCGCTAGACGTCCCTAACTTAGCAGTGTAAGACTAGAGGGAAGGCAGCTAGTCATCACCACCCACCACCTCGGATTACGAGTCGACCGCCTTAACACCTTTGGCCATGCCGGGCCAGAAATGTTGCTTTTGGTTGTATTACACATTTTCATACAACAAATATTTATGAAGACAAACGAAATCTTTGAGTTGAAAGTTCCTTCAATGAAGAGTTATAGGGTAGATTAATATTACCTGTAAAAATAATTCTATGAAAGAAAATACCTGATGTTTTTGACAAAGTGGATTTCTGAACATTTCATATATTTTTTAAATAAACGATAATAAATATTAAATGCAGAGACTAGGCCTCTTCATTTTATAAGATAACACTGCACGTTCTACTAAGTAAAAGGTGTTATTTGATGTTTTTGGATGGACGATCTGCGTTCTGTTCACCCTTGGGGATAAGCTAAACCATATGTTTAAAGAAGTACAAAAAGAATATCACCAATGTAAAGACAAGATGTAATCACAGCTTGTGATAAGCAGGTAGAATTTGAGTTTTCTTTAATTGCAGCCTCACAAATATGTTGTCGTAGACAGTAAAAAAATCCATAAATACTAGTTTTTATTTATTTATTTCCTACCTCTACTTCATTGAAACCTTCTAATTTAGACCTGAGACAAGAAAGTCTAAGTTATATTTGATATACGAATATAATTCATGTTGCGACTCCATTTTAAGTACAATGTTATTTTTAGTCATTTTATACGCTATTGTATACAGAAACCAGTTCACATAATAGAATAAAATAAAATTGAAGTGGAATATTTTAGAACCAATTTTATAATTTTGTAAGAATATTACTTTGAGGCAATATTTTATATTTGTGTCTTTCTTTAAGATTGTAATTTACATGTTACTTTAAAAACAACAACAACATTGAAATCTTATTTGTGTAAGTTTTTAGTCAATTGTATGCATTAAGAGTTGTTCAGACAAAAAATAACCCTCTAGTGGCAGAGAAGTTTGTCTAAGGACTCACACCACTCGAAATAGGTTTCGATACCTGTTGTGGAAAGAGCATAGATTGTTTGTTGTGTAGCTTTATGCTTAATTCCAAACAAACGAAGACATAAAACAACCTATTTGGTGGATGGAAGTATGTGTTTTCTTATAGCAAAGCCAAATTGGGCTATCTGTTGTGTTCATTGACGGAAATCGAACCTCTTATTTTAGTGTTGTAAATGAAAAGAGGTACTGCGTTCCCATCGGTATTGGTTGGTTAATGAAATTCTAGTTTGTAATTTGGGACTGCACACGATTTGACGAAATGAAAAGGATGTTTACCGAACTATGTTTGTAACATTTGCACTTCCAGTTTTTAAGTAAATAACAGTTTAAACCTCAGAATAAAGACAGCTGTAAAACATTTTACTTCCATTTGTTCATAGTCTCTCGTGATCACCTAATCTCTTACTAAACCTTCAAGATCATGCATTGCCAAAATTCTAATCGATACGATAACACCGGTGATAAAAAACAGGAATAAACAACATGCCTTTCAATTTGTTTTATTAGTGCTCAGTAAAAATCGAAACAGTACAGATAAGAACTCTGAATCAAAACAAAACATTTCATCTAATACCTACGTATACACATTTTATCAGTGTGTATTAAGTGCATGCGCCATTTGTTTCGTACATTCTTTTGTGACCCTAAACACAAAAGAAATTATCAAAATAACCGATAGAAGTCAAAGAGAAAGTCACACTATCAGCGATTTCCACTTTTCTTATGACCATTTCCACCTAATCGCAGTTTTCCTTTTATCACCGCACTTACACACGACTTCTCATTATGCTACAAAACTGCAACATTATATAACGAATCAACAACACACGATATTTTTATGAGCTGTTTGGAACAATAAACTAAATTAACTGACTTACAGTGAACCAGCGAGAAACAGTGAGACTAATAAAATTAATTATCAAAATAAAAATTATTAACTTATAAACAATAGCGAAAGCGTTTATTTGATCAAGATCAGGCAGACAAACATCAACCTATAACGGTTTAAAAGACAACTGAACGATTTGTATCGTTTGTTTCAGAATTTGTATGTAAAGCTTCACAAAGAACTATTTGCTTATTGCTTTCTCTAATTCTGAACTGATAAAATGGATGGAAGGTAGTTAGTAAAAAGTACCTATTGTTATCTCTTAGGATGCTCTTGTGTAACTAAACAATTAGGATTTGATCGTCACTCGAGTAATACAACTACGGCCCCAAAATTCGACACGCATCTTTTGCGGTCACAGACTGCGAATTACAAATCCTGGGTTACACAGTTCAAGCACTCTAACCAAGATGATGTTGTTTTTTTATGAAGATCTCTTTCAAATTTATCTTTAAATCAAAATGCTTAGCAGCCATTAAATGTACACAGTAACAACCACAGGTGCTTTTCCGTTTTGTTTGCTTAACTCGGTTATACAGTTGTCTATTTGTGGAGAATCGAACCGAAGATCTTTGTGTTGTGAGTTCGTAAACTTATCGCTGACTCACAGTGAGATATTACGTTTTCCATAGTTGTCGAAGGGAATTCTCAGTAATTTATTGCAATTTTTAACTACCTCCATTAAAAAATACTGCCAGATCTTTTTCTTTTTTTCGTTCTCTACAATGCTGAGATTTTATAAACATAGTATTTAAATATTTATAAACATCACAAAGCAATTTAATCCATGTTGTTGTTTAAAAATCACATAACATTGTTTATTAAAATGATAAAAATAAAAAAAATGATGTTGTTGTGTAGCACAGAGCTACGGAAAGGGCTATCTTGACACTGCCCACTTCGAATATCAAAACCCGGTTTCTAGCAGTACAACTCAATAGAAATATTACCACGCTACTAAAGGGGTGAAAATAAAAAATTGTTTCGAAACAAAAAATGGCATTTTTGAAGTGTTAGAGTTTCCTTGAGTATCGGGATGAAATGTTTATTGTAAGTCATACATCAGGTATTAAAAATATTTAAGTTATGATGACTAAATCAGTTTGAGAAGGTTAACTACTTGCTTTTTCCTCTTGCCCTGTTGTGTAGTATCAAGATAAAAATAAAGTTTTTCGCTGTGAAAACTACAGAATCAAGATATGAGTGATTGTCATGAAAACAGTAAAACTCGCGAATTAATATTTTAGTTTTTATTAATATGAGTCTTGCAAACATGCTAGTGTAGACAACTGTTTTTAAAACGTTGACAGGTAAAAAATAGAATGTGTAACTGAAACAGTAAGTGTTCAAACATTGAACAAATTGAGTTATATTTTCTTAATATAAGCTTCAACTTAACTATCTGTTTATAATGATGCACATTAAACTTCAATCCAATTAATCATACTTATGTCTATGACACATTTTATTAGTATTTAAACAGCCACAAATCACGATTTACGAATCACCTATGCAATATGGCACGATTGGCGAGGGTATCTCGTCACAAACATTTAATCTATGATAAAGTTTGTTCTATTGTTTACTAGTAATTAGGAACAAAACAACACAATGGGCTATCTATGATGTGCCCACCACAAGTATCGAAACCCGGTTTCAAAGGTTTTAAGGCTGCAGACAGCCACTAGAGAGCTTGCTCTTTTAAAGAATGAAAGACATTGTATCGGTTCAACAATATTTCGTAACCGCATTTCATATTTTCCTACATTTCAAACATAATATGAGTATCTATACTAAGGCTCACAGTTTTTAATTTACTGACGTACTGTAATCGAACTTTGAAAGCCATTTTAACAGTTCAAAATATATTTCATAACCGCACTTCAAATTTTCATGCATTATAAACATAATAAGAATATATACTAAATTAAGTCACTCTTCGTCTGGTACAATACTTATCAGGTTTTTTTTGTAGTTCTCACAATTATTCTTATTGTAAAAATATTAGTGTTGATAAACAGCATAGTTTGGGTCATGGGAAACACAAGACGGGTATTTGAGTCGCTTTGAGCTAACAAAATCAAATGGTTTGCTTGATGCACAATAATTGTGTCACAATTTATAAAATCTATGTACACACAATAAAAATTTGATTTCATAAAACAACAATGTACTTAAATATACAGAAATCTGAAAGGAAGATTCTCGTGATTTGTGTTTTCTAAAACAACAGATCCTATTTTAAATTGCTACAACAATCAGTTGTGTTGTAACTCACATAAGTGTGTGTTATAACAAAATAACACAATGTTTCCGTGAATTGATGATACAACTCTTTTCTTTTTTAAGTACTTTGATAGCGCATGTACAACGCCGTGTTTCTGATTAATTTCCGAATACTTAATGCTCTTGTTATGTTCAATACGCTTGGTGTTTGTTGACGTTTCGCTCTGTTACAGAAAAGTAGTTTCTAAGATATTTGTATCAGGAATAAACGCGATATTTACTTGGCCTTCTGAAATAGTTTTACATTCTATGTTTTCATCGTTTTCAAAACTACTTTTGGTGTTTGTTTCTGGCTCAAACATCTCTCTCGCTTTTGTTCGGTTCGTGTTAACCTCCTTGTTTTCTGGCAGGGGTGCTAAGTTGGAACCTGCACGACTTCTGGAGGGTCTAACAAATGGACCTTTCTCATGATTATTTTGAGAATTAAGAAAATTATTTGATTTAGGTACAACTGAAGTTTTTTCAGTTGAAGGGACAAACGACAGACTAATGGAGGGTTTTACTCTTGTGCCCAAATTTTCTAGACTTCGTCGTTTTCTTGGCTGATAGCTGTGACGTCTGCCCTCCAGGGCCAAAATGGACTGCATGTTACTAGAATATAAGCCTGCTATGTTCAAAGAGGTGACAACTGGCATCTCATGGAATCCGTGATGTGACACTACCCCTGCTATACTCAAAGCACGGTTTTTCTCTTCAAGCTCTTTTTTTGTTTCTGGAACGAGAGAAAATATTCGACTCAAGTTATAGTCAAACCATAAAACATTACTAACTTGAAGAGGGCTATTAGGTAGGTATTCAAAAAACGTTCATATTTTAATATATCTTCACATTTAACTTTGTTATCCCACTACGAGCTAGAACAAACAACCATTAAAGTACTCCGGTATTACCATTAGTCGTTATTCATATTTAACTTTGTTAATCGAATATTAATTAGTTTAAAAAAGCATCAAAGTACCACGGTATTATTATTATTAGGTATTCATATTTAACTACAAAGTAAGTTAAGCTATCATCAAAGTATTTTGGTACTATTATTAGTTGGTATTCACATTTCATTCTGTTATCTTACAGCTGATTTATTTTCAGATTTAATGCAATTATCAAAGAGTCACCTCATCTTCTTGAGATGTGTTGTTTGTTTTTGAATTTTCGAGTAAAGCTAATCTTGGGCTATTTGCGCTAGCTGACTCCAATTTAAGATATAAACTAGTCAACATCACTAACCCCAAATTTTGGGTTACTCTTTACCAATGAATAGTTGGATTGATCGTTCCATTCTAATGCCCCCACGGCTAAAAGGGCGATCAAGTCCAGAGACAGGTTTCGATCTCGCAACCTGTTGGAGAATTTTTCTATTGTGACTATATGGTACTTTGATCGTTGTTTAATTAATTCATATCAGTTAACAAAGTTAACTATGAATACTAACTAATGGTAATACCGTGGTATTTTGATGATTGTTTGATCTAGTTAAATATGAAGACTCATTAAGATTAGTTTGTACGTTTCTTCGATATGAGTCTATGAGAAGATAGGTTTATAGTGATATAGTATTCTAAGTATTACCTGGAGATGCATCAGCTGCTGTAGTAGACCGAGGCAGTTTTCTCAAATAAAGGATATTGATCAGGAAATAGAAAACACATAAACCAGCAGAAACGTAAGAATAAACGCGAAAAGTTTCTCGAAAGCCCCAGGCATCCGTCATGAAACCACCGCTGAGACTTCCAAAGGCTCTTCCTACGGGGATAAACAACAGTTTTAAAAAAATGTCTGTTATGTCTGATTACCCTATCACACGAAATTGTCTATGAGCCTGGGTAACTGACCGCTAACATTTCGGGTGACGAAACCTTAATAGTTGTGCTTTGTTTTAGACATCAGTTAAAGTTTATCGAAGTATGATAAATGTCACTTATTGTTTGTTTTTGAAATTCGCACAAAGCTACTCGAGGGCTATCTGTACTAGCTGTCCCTAATTTAGTAGTGCAAGACTAGAAGGAAAGCAGCTAGTCATCACCACCCATCGACAACTCTTGGGATACTCTTTTACCAATGAATAGTGAGATTGAACATGACATTATGACGTTCCACAGCTGAAAGGGCGAGCATATTTGTGCCACGGGGATCCGAACCCGCGAGCCTCATATTACGAGCTGAGTGCCTTAACCACTTGGCCATGTTAGGCCTATCTGTTTGTAATGTAACCGTATTTCAAATATACATTATCGTGATTTTGTTTATTGTTATATTGCAAATATCAAACCAGTATGGAAGGTGGCAAGAAAATAAGGAATATTCCTGAAAATGCTGCATAAAACATGTGGATTCAACTGAACGTCTTATTTTGTTGAAAGACATACGCCTTCGAAATACCTTGCTTAATGCAATAGAAATAAGAAATCACGAACGTATTCTAACAGTATTTGCTCATGCTTCACCAGGAGGTCATGAACCTATAGTCACAAATAGCGAAGATGCGGGTGTTTTTCTGTTGTGTCTTGCGTTATTTCTGCATCTATTGACTTGAATTGTGGAACACGGAACAGTATACGTTATATAAATGTCATCGCCATTGTAAATACTCATGGAAACGAAATATGAAAAATTTGACTTTTAATGCACGTATTTACAAATTAGGATTCTACTGAAACCAAAATGCGTTTCAACGATAAAATTTGTTTGTAAAGTTGCAGAGCTATACTTGTAACTTGTATAATACTAATAAGCGTGACGCTATGTTTATAAGCGACTTGTTCTGACAAAGGTTTTGCTCACAAAAGGAATGGGATCGTTTCATCCACTTTCGTGCTCTTGTGTTGGAAATCTTTACTAACAGATGTTTAATCTACTGATGACCACGCATTGGTTTGTGTTGTTTTGGATTTTCGTGCAAAGCTACACGAGGGCTATTTGCGCTAGCTGTCCCTAATTTAGCAGTGTAAGACTAGAAGGAAGGCAGCTAGTCATTGCCAGCTCTTGGGCTACTCTTTTACCAAAGAATAGTGAGATTGACTGTAACATTAGAATGCCCCCACGGCTGAAGGGGTGAGCATGTTTGGTGGGAAGGGGTTTTGAACTCAGGACCCTCGGATTACGAATGAAATGCCTTAACCCACCTGGCTATGCTGGGCCGCCTTATTTTGGATGTCTTTCAAATGGTTGAACTATTTGTTGGTGAATGTTTGTTGGAAGAAAAATGTGGTTTTGTATAAATTTTGCGCAAAGCTACACGAGGGCTATCTGCGCTAGCCGTCCCTAATTTAGTAGTGTAAGAATAGAAGGAAGGCAGTTAGTCATCGCCAGCTTATGGGCTACTGTCTTAACAACGAATAGTTGGGTTGACTGTCACATTATAATGCTTCCACGACTGATAATGCGAGATTGTTTGGTGTAACGGGGTTTCAAAATCGCGACCCTCAGTTTACTAGTTGAGCACCCAAACCACCTGGCTATGCCGAGTCAAGAAAGATATCACGTGCTTCTATTGTTTCGCTTTTGGAAATAGTAAATGTAATGATTTCATTGAAATTGGTTTTACAATATTACATTTCTGGGGCTTAATCTACTGCTTACACAATTCAGCACGTTGAAAACGTCGATTAAAGACATAAAGCGTTTTAGAAAGTTAAGTTAGAATTTGACCCCTTTATTGGTACTAATAGATCAGTTTTCACAGGCAGGCTCATGGACAAATAAATAAGGTGTTTGGTATCATAACGAACTTTTGAAGGTTATTTAAAGAAAGATATAAATTGCATTGCAGGAATTTTGTTGCAAATTATTGTCAATTTCAACAAATTAACGCACATCTTTATATTTGCTGCTGTTTCTTACAAATTAGAAAATTATTTTTGACATAAATAATGTTATTTAAATTTTTGGAAAATAATTGTAATCTCTTTAAGAATACTTTATAGGAGTAATAAATTACATTTTTTGACTGAGTTGGCAGTTAAAGAAAATCTCACCAGAAATGAAATGAAGGTTGTTCCAAAGTGTCATCATAGTTGTAAGCATCTCTAAAGGTGCTAAATGAGTGCAGTAGAGTGTAACACCAACTGTCAACAGTGTTACTGTAAAATTTTCCATCGTCTCATAAATTAAACATAAATATGGACTGGTCGCGTACGAATACCCTAAAAATCTTACAGTATAAGCTGCGAATGCTAAGACAAGAACGTTGACATGTCCTATTTTCTCAGTTATCCAAGATGAATAAATTGCCATGGGGACCCCAGTTCCTGCTCCAACAGTGAGAGTTAGTCCCATCAGCAGGGTTGAAGATTCTAGTTCACTCTCGAGAAACCAAAATAAAAAGTTTTCTAGAAAACCCCATGAAATCCCCAAGAAGAGAACATGAAATAACATGAAATCCACCTCAATGGTGCATAATAAAATCCATAAGTTTTTGAAAGCTCCCTCTGATGGAATCTTCATGCTGAGGTCAACAAAGAGTGATACAAAGGCTGCTGTTAAGTACAAAGCTGCGTAAAGATAAAAACATGGAGAATAATTCTTGGCGTTTACATCTTCGCTAATCCAATCCACCAACCCCCCGCTAAGTGGAGCAAACGAGCACATGGCTAGGGCTTGCCACATACGCTGGTAGCCAACATCTGCGTTGTATTTTTGTGTCACTGCCATCGAGACTGCATCGAAGAGTCCATTCACGAGTCCGATTCCCAGGGATACACAAAGTCGAATAGACAAATATATCCAGAAGGTTTTCAGTGAATTTCTTTCACCATCACAGAAGGACCCATTTTCTTGAGCCTCTATTTCACAAACAGTTAAACAGCTTGATGTAGTCTTCTCTTTATACTCCGGTATACAAACAATTCTTTGATAAAAATTTCCTTCGTATGAAAAATTGTTCGAAATAGTATAAGATATTAAGACAGTGTTGTTTTCATTATATCGTAATGAAGTAGCATTCAAGTTGAATATATGAAACACAATGCTTTCGTTTTTGCTAACACAATTCTCTTGTTTTATATTGTCGTTTTGAAAGCATAATTCACTATCCGAAACGATTCTGTTCCTCTCATCACAAACATATTGGCAATTTGAAAGTTTTACTGTCACTTCTTCCATATATGAAGAGTTCTTAGGCGCACAAGAGTTATTTGTGTTAAGTCTGACAATATTTGGAATGTTCGGATCGGAGTGACAATCTAATTCCAATGTGACATCGTGAAAACTTCTCTCCACTGGAGGTGTGAAGTACAGCGCGAGACAGGATGCAGCTGAGAAAGTGAGGAAAAAACAAAACAGAATTTTGAAATTCCCAATCCTATCAGCTAGAACTCCGATTAAAGGTGCCACGAACAAAGCTACAAGAGGTTGGACGGCAAAGACTATAGCGGTCTCCCTGATTGACATGCCGAGTGATTTAAGATGCACCGTAAAGTAAGGGTACAGCGTAGCCTGTCCTGTTAATAGAAAACAAGTCCAGTAAAAAAAAACTTTGATATCACTCAAAGTATATTAAGAACACAAAATTGAGAAACGTGATGAAAAAAGGAGGAATTTTTACTTTAGAACATTACAAAAGTAAATATTTTAAATCAGAACAAAATTACTCATTTACTAATATTTGAACATAAAGGTAACTTTAGTGGAATAATGGGATACGTTTATAAAACGCTTGAGTTTTAGTTAGATTGTGTATAAACAAATACAACAATATATAGAAAAGAAGAAAGCTAATAGGGTTTATCCTACAAAGGATCTTAACCTTTTTCATATGTGAGTGTGTATATATATATAGTATTTAACGATTTAATGAGATATAACTTGAGTTGGGTAAATATGGGGTTTGTTTGTTACATGTATACATCCCGCTTCCCAATTGTGTAGTATTTTTTAGTTTGGTATTCAAGCGATGAATACATTTTAAATTGATCCAAGTTGTACAAGATAAGAAAACTGTTCAAAAGTAATATTGATTCTGTTTTGCTTACCTCCATAAATGAGGAACATCAATATCTTGACAGGAATCAGCTCTTTACGAATAAGATCTTGCCAAAATGACTTCATGATTGAAGAGAATCAAACTGGAGTAAATGTAAATTGAGGTTCTCGTAACATGGATTCGGAAAATTATGTCTATTTGTTAAAGTTTTAAGATTGTGTATCGAAGATTTGTAAATCGCTAACACGTATACATGGATACAGATAAATAACAGTCACAGTAATATGTACTTTACCACACCGGGACAAAATTTAAGCGGGAAATACGTAACATACGAGTTGTTCTTGAACTTTGGAAGAGAGATAAGTGTTCATGAGGCATTGATAAAAATGTGACCTTAACCAATTCACATAAACAATATAGGTAAAGAGGTCCTCATTATACAATAGATATCGTTTTATACTTGATGAAGTATACTTTTTGTTTTTTCTTGATACAGATCTGGAAGACGACAATGAAAAGGATAATATTCCATTTCAGATTTTATTTCCATATGATTGGCTTCCTTTGAAGTTATATAAATATATGGTTTGTTTATTTGTTTTTAATATGACGAAAAAAATGAGACCAGCATATTAAGAGTATTGACAAGATAAAAGGAAGTTAAATAATATTTAACAATCTAAATTTACACAATGCTTAAAAATAAAACTGTTGACAAATTATGGTATATGATCGCTAACTTAGAAAGAAGAGAATAATCCATAAATTAATGTCAAATCATATAGTATGCTGTCAAAATATCAAATGGTTCAAATGCAGCTTTCTAATGATGAGTTACAAGTCCAGATAATATAATTGAAGGCCAAAATCTGTCGAAATGTTCTGCTGGGAACAGATTCCCTGGTAGGCTAATGGTAAGTTTATGAACTTACAGCTCTAAAATCCGAGGTTAGGCGGAAAGAGTTCATGCATTTCACTGTGCATGTTTGTGCTAAGCTATAAAACAAAACAAACACACAGACACAAGTTTTTAATTTCGTGTAAAGTTACACAAGGGTTCTCTGCACTAACCCTTCCTACTTTAGCAGTGAGAGACTAGAGGAAAGTGAGCTAATAACCACCTACCACCAAATCTTGGGCTAATCTTTTACCAACGAATAGTGGAAGTGGCCATCAAATTATAACGCCCCCAACAGCTAAAAGGGCGAGCATATTTGGTGTAATAGGGATTTGAACCTGCAACTCTGACATCGTTACAATCTGATTGCGTCGAACAGTAAAAACTTTAGTCACAACCTTCTAAATGTTTCCCATGTATATATATATATATATACAGTTCTGATTTCTATATATTTTTGTCACGAACTGGATGAACTTAATACTTGTTCAGAAAATGTCAACAAAACAAGTGACACTGACACATAAAGTGCTGACAATTATACTTTATGTATGTAATTAAATTATCACAAATAAAGTTAATAATATTCAAGCATCATTTGAACGATATGAATAAAATTTTAATTAACTTAATTTGCTATTGCAATTTTTATTCTAGATTCGGATCACACGAGGGTTGTCTGCGTTAGCCGTCCCCACTTTAACAGTGAAAGACTAAAAGGAAGGCAGCTAGTTGTCACCCCCACTGTCAACACTTGGGCTACTCTTTCACTAATGCATAGCAGAATTGACTGTTATATTATAACACCACAACAAATGAAAGGGCAAGAATTTTTGATGTGACGGGGATTCAAACCCACGACCATCAGATAATCAGTTGAGCGTCCTAACCACCTGAATATGCCGGGGTGACGTGTGCTTGAGTTGTTAAATAAAATGCTTCACTTAGTGTTTTTAAAGGATAATGGTTGTTATCCTAATATATAACATAATTAATTTCGTTTTAAGCTTAATTCCGGTACGTTAAAAAAAGCTACATGGCTCTTATGACCGTGATCACCTGACATAACAATTGATATCAGCATAATTCCTGGTTTTCATTCAAAATTACTTAGCTTACACGAATTAAACTCAAACACTCTTTTTAAAATAAAGATAATTCTAGGCAGAAATAAGCAGAAATATTTTAATCAGTTATAAAGATACATTTATATCGAATCTAGTGTTTGTTTGTTTGTTTAGAATTAAACACAAAGCTACTCAATGGGCTATCTGTGCTCTGCCCACCACGAGTGTCGAAAGCCGGTTTTTAATGTGTAAGTTTGCAGATATACCACTGTGCCACTGGGGGGCCGAATCTAGTGTGGTGAACTTCAAAATTTAACAAAGTAGATGCAAAAAGGTTGACAGCAAAATTATCTTCACATAGTAATTAACCCAGCTGACAATGTTTTACTAATACTACCATCTAAAGCTTATGAAAAGTCCGTTGCATCAGCATTTCACATATCACAACAAAACATTATCAAAACACATATAGTGACTAAATATAACATCCAATTATTAGAAACAGTGTTTGTAACCTTACATCAATTTATATTAAACATTCAGTACTTGGGTGGACCTCCTTATACTCTAATAAATTCATCAAGGCTATGTAGCATGCTGTTGATGAGGTTATTGATGTAACTCATTGCGATGTTATTCCAACTCGTCACCAGAAAGCACTGCACCGCAACTACAACAGGTGGTTTAAGGTCATGATTAGCAATTTTTTTACTCATTTCTGTCCAACGGGTTTCAGTAGGATTACAATCTGTAGACTTTGCTGACTATGGCAATCTTGTAATGTCTCCTTGGTCTAGATAATCTTCTACAATACATACATGGGCAGTGGTATTGTCATCCTAGAACGTAAAGTTATTACTAAGTCTTTGCCATAGCATACTGCACAAATATCGTCTTCATGTGATGCCTGTAGGATGCACATTGACGTTTTTGTTGAGGATATTAAGAGTATTCTTTTCGTGATGAATAGTTGCTCAAACATATACGACACCACCTCTTGTGTGTTTTCTGTGGCTAAAATAGTGTTCCCTCATCTGTTCTCCAGGAACGGCGATCACGAATCTTACCACCAGCTTTAACAAACCAAAAACTCTTCTGAAAAGGTCACATGTGTCCTAACTGTAAGTCGCTATGCTGTCTTGCTCAAGTCACACAGTGAGGGCAGTGAATTCTGTCTTATATCTCTTTACAGATAATCCTTTTTAAAAATTACATTGTTTGATTAGTTTTATTTTCACTTTTCTTTTGCATAACCTGGAATGAATTTCTTCATACAACAGCTGTTGTAAAATGGTGCATTACTTTTTTAAACCTTAAACATTAACCTGACCTGACATAGTCAACTCTCAGAGTAGTTTTATACCAGGTGCAAATATTCTTCTCTGGAACAACACTTTCTGGAGTCCAATGATGTTTCAAGTTTTTGAATATGTAATACTTAAGGTATCCTATTGTTCTGGCCATTTGCTTTATACCATTTTTTGGTAGTTGAACAATTTGATGCCATATAACTTATGGCATATGACGAGGGATCACTGAGCTATTTCGAAAAAGATTCTACCAAAAGGACGCCCTTTTATACAGAATAGTTATGTATGTTTGTTTTGAAAAGAAAATGCTAAAAATAACTTATATAGACCAGAATAGCAAGTCGTACACATATTTTCTGATTATACACTACCTTCACTGTTACTGTTTGGGTATTTACTCAGTAACTACTCCATGCATGCAGACAATAAACATCAGCATGAAACAGAATGCAAATATTTTGGCCAAGACTATAGTTATCTCAGAAAGTAAGGATTTCAATGCTCTTTCACGTATACGTTTTCAAACAACAGATTATCATAACTGTACAATAATTATTTGATTATTAGATGATGTACTGCATATACATCGCATCATGAAACGCCACATGATAGCTCAAATACTAAGAATATCACTTCCTTTCAGTCATTGATTATTTTCAGTCAACTAAGCATTTTAAAAGCTGGACAAACATTTTGTTCTTACCACAATGATTGAAAAGTCAATGTCAACATTTCAATCAATCATCAAAACAGATACATTATTCCTTCACTAGTGTTTCTTCATCTGACTCTTTTGGACAGTTTCTTCCTCCTCCTCAGTTAAGACAAGACAGTAAATAACAAAGTACTCTGATAATCAAAGTTAACTTTCCATCCACCTATAATTCTTAATTCAATCAGTTTTCAAGAGACTCATAATTGCTGATGAGAATTTGAGTTTGTTGACATGTTGTGCACACGTCAACAGTAACTCACAGTTAAATTCTTTGACAAATGAGGCATGGGCAAATCTAACCAGAACCAGATTGTTTTTATGCTACATGCACGTATCACAAATATAAATAGTCGCTAAAGGTGAGATTCTTTGCCATTAGTGTTTTGTTACAAAATATTTTTTGATGTAAAACTCTGTCATTCCTTTGTGGTATACAAATTCATATTTATTGCACCCGTTCCACATAGTCCTTTCCACACTGCAGAATTTCTGCATTGAGAAGAGAGCTAAACATGAGATTCAATTGTGTCTATAATTATCATAGCAACATCAGAAGATTCAAAGAACTAACCGTCACTGTTGCTCACTTGCATGATAACTAACACAACATACAGTAGGTGCTCATCCCAGTCAGTTTAGTTATGGTTAACAAACACAGTAAGCATATGCTTAATAATCTGTAACACCCATTTATTCAAAACACTAGATGTAAGAGAATCTGTGTCTTCACACATCCAGCGCTTGATATAAATGTGCAAATAGCTGGTAGTTGTTAGTTCCACGACTCATGCCGATCTCTCCATGTACATTGGAGTGTGAAATCAATTACCTTGTTTAGTTAGTCTCCTATATAACTTTAGTTAGTCTTCTGTATAACTTGGAATGAATGTCTTTATACAACTCCTGTTGTAAAATGATCATGATTTTTTCAACCTTAAGCATCAACCTGATCAAACATGGTCAACTCTCAGAGTAGTTTTATATCAGTTACAAATAGACTTTCCTGGGACAACGTTTTCTGTAGTCCGTTGATGTTTCAGAAATCCAGAATTGTTGATACCATTTTTGAGGAAATTTATACAAGCGTCAAACATTGAATGAACTTCACTCAAACTGGTGAAATAGTCGTTTATGATCAGCACACATTAATTACTTTTTCAGTTTTGGGCAAAGTATCAACAACATTTAGAGTAATAAAATAGAGAAGAAAAATCACAACTATCTAATGTAGATCTTCTTAGGATGGTTAACATTTCTTATGTGCAGTGCATTTGACCCAAAGTCTATATTTGCAATGAGTCTCCTACACAAATGTAATTCTTAGAAAAATAATTCTCATACATGATTTCACATTCCATGCCATCCTGTACGTGGGAGATAACTGTGCCAATTTTACTATGACTGGCATCTGTAAACATAATGAGTGAACAATACAGACAAGGTAACTGATACTTTAAGTACGGTGCACTTTAAACACTGGAATGCATCTCAACACTCTGACGTCAGAGACGGTGGAGAAACTGGTCACAATAAGCGATAATATAATGTAACTTCTAGAAAGTTCCAAATTTCGAATTTATCAGAAGACAGAAACTGGTTCTGGACTACTGGAATATCTGCAAAAACAATGCACTATCTGTGCTTACTTACTATTTGACCATGAAACTGCACTTCTTTATTCATGAACAAAGATATTTCTTCCTTCTTTTGAACAATCACCACTAGAGGTCAAAAAGCACTACACGAAGGTTGTAATGCTGCATACTTTACATCTGCTCAAATCAAGTATTGGATATATTCCCCGTGCACTTAAGAAGCTTTCACAGTTGTTATTATATTATGTACATTTTTATTTCACCTGTATCCATGGTATGACATGTGATTTTTGTCTGATTAAATAGGCTGCCTGGTCTCTTGATGTTATTAACAAAGCTCCCTGAGAAATTTGCTGAGTCCATGTCTATGTTATAATCTCAGATTTCTTGTACAATCTTCAAATAAAGACTTTAAACATTCGGGAAGGTGTTTGTTCATCCTTGAGCAATGTATTGTGAAGAATGACACAATGTGCAGAGATGCTCATTGTTGTACAGACAAAGCACAAATAGATATATATTATTGACTTCAACAACTGAATGCAGCTTCGGGTTATTGTCAATGTTTCATGACAATTTGAAAATCTATAGACTAACTTTAAGGTTCACAAGACCATGATTAAACTCTAGTTGGTCCGGGTTTACAAATTGTAGCATTTTACACTATACCTTACATAACGCATGCATTTTGTTGTTTTCATTAGCCATACGTGATTCGAATCAGCACCTCGATTATCTTAGCTTTTGAATATGTGCTTTAACGTCCCATAGCGACCATCTCAGTAGGACTCAGGACATACAGCTTGTTCGGTACCCTTCTCTATTGACGTTTAATCCAAATAACGATAAGAGATCTTTAGAGATTATGTTACAGCAACCTGAGTGCCTCTTAGATATCTATCAGCTCTTCATTCTCTAAGAAGGTACAATACTATGGTTGCATCTCTCTCCATTGCTGGTGAAAGCTCTTGGTAGAAGAATGTTTGTTCCAGACTTTGCCACATTCTTATATTGAGTTTTCACTTCATTTACTATTCACTCCTCTCTGACATAGCTTCAGTGTTGTCTCATAAATTACTCCTTCATGATAACATAACTTACAAATGTCACAAACACTTACAAGTAAAATAGAAAAATAAACGCATTCAAAACACACTCCTGATAACAAATAATTTGGTTAGAACACAAAACTTTTGTTTTTTACATTACCCTTGGTATTCAGATAAACTTTAATTTGCTAGGTAGTTAAAATCACTCATGAAAATGGCAGGGTTTTCATAAATAATGCTCATCTCAAGATCTTGGAACAAAAATGAGAGTCTGCCAACTGACAAGTCCTGTTATTGCACAGTAGAGAGTTTGCCAACTTTTCAGACACTCTTTACCAACGAATAGTGTGATTGAACGTTACATTCAATGTCTTACGACTGAAAGGACTTCATGCGCAACACTGGGCTTAGATCGTATAGAGTACGAATCAAGTGCCCAATCACCAACCACGCTAGGTTTGTTTGTTAGTCTTGAATTTCGCGCTTAGCTACACAAAGGCTATCTGTATTAGCCGTCCCTAATTTAGAAGAGTAAGACTAGATGGAAGGCAGCTAGTCATCACTACTCACCGCTAACAATTTTTTGATCAACAAATTATGGGGTTAATAGTCACATTATAACGCCCCATATCACTGAAAGGGCGAGCATGTTTGGTGTGACGGTGATTCAAATCCGCGACCCTCCAAGTACAAGTCAAGTGTCCCATTTATCTGGTCATGCTGGGCCTACCACACTGGGACTCATTCAAAGTAATTTAGAATTCATAAACATTTTAAAGGTCGTTGTGACTAATTCTATTTTTTTTGTTTTTAATCTCGTTTCTAATTTGTGTTGCATCTTTGAGAAGTCGTACTTTTTTACGTGAACTTGACAGTTAGCTTTTGGTAAAAGCTTCTGTTTCATGTCACAGCCTCTTTCAGGACGAAAGGCATTGTTTCGATTAGGATACTGCCATGATGTGCCTCCATTCGATAAAAACACCTGCACCTAAATGATGAATTAACATAATGTTAATAACATCATTCTTAATTTCAGATGCACATAGATGAAAATCAACATGACTTTGATAGATTCTTCTTTATTGATAAGTTTCAATAAATTATAATATTTTATTAGAAACCTACCACTTGCCCTTATGGAACTAATTTAATTGGTCAAAGTGCGAATCTTCTTGTGTACAGAACCGCCTCTCATAACTAAATATGTTAAAGTTAATTGTTTCTTTTAAGTACATAGCTACAAAATAGACTAGCTCGTGAGTATTAACAAAATTAAAACTTTGCTGAAGATGAAATTTCCATCTTTTGTAGTGAAGCAAGATTACGACAGATCGTGAAATGTGCAGTATTAATGTCGTAGAAGTTTGGTGAATACGACGTTTTAATGTTTTATAGTGAAGGAAGATGATGATAGATAGTGAAAAGTTTGTAAATTAACTCTATCAAAATTAATAATTGACTGAACTCTCGTATTATCAGAGTTTAGAAAGTTGAATAAAAATAGCAATAGTAATTCTACTTCAATAAGTTTGTTCTTAAGATATTTTAGAGTTGATGGTTAGAAACTATGCAACATTTTACGTGTTCCAATTGGAAAAAAAGAAATGTAATAGCTTTCATTTTTGCAAATACCTCGAAAAACTCTGGCTAATAATGGCCTGGCAGGGCCTAGCACGTTAAGGCGTGCGCTTCGTAATCTGAGGGTCGCGGGTTCGCGCCCGAGTCGTGCTAAACATACTCGCCCTTCCAGCCGTGGGGGCGTTATAATGTGACGGTCATTCCCATTATTCCTTGGTAAAAGAGTAGCCCAAGACTTGGCGGTGGGTGGTGATGACTAGCTGCCTTCCCTCTAGTCTTACACTGCTAAATTATGGACGGCTAGCAGAGATAGCTTTCGAGTAGCTTTGTGCGAAATTAAAAAACAAACAAACAAAAACAAATTTGGCTAATAAATGATACATTTATCTATTTGTGTAAAATTTGCCTGCCCAACCCAAACTACAGTATAAGTTTATATCACCTAAGAAATTATCATTCGTCAAGAATATACATATTCATGTCTTATTTTTCATGTGTTACTTTTCTTTTTAAAATATAGTATAAGTTTGTTTGTTTTTGAATTTCGCACAAAGCTTCTCGAGGGCTGTCTGTGCCAGCCGTCCCTAAATTAGCAGTGTAAGACTAGAGGGAAGGCAGCTAGTCATCACCACCCACCGCCAACTCTTGGACTACTCTTTTACCAACGAATAGTGGGATTGACCGTGACATTATAACGCCCCAACGGCTGAAAGGGCGAGCATGTTTGGGGCAACGGGAGTGTGAACCTGCCACCCTCGGATTACGAGTCGCACGCCTTAAGTCGCTTGGCCATGCCGGCCCAGTGTAAGTTTATATCACCTAAGAAATTGTCATTCGTCAAGATTATACTTATCTATGCCTTATTTTCATGTTTTTTTTTCCTTTTCTCTCATTAAAGCTCTTCTTTTCCGTTCTTATAATATATAGGCGGTAACTAGAAATCTTGAAAAGGTTTTATAATTATATAAAAATAAACATAATGACAAACATACTGTGTATGCGTACGATACAACTTGAACAAACATTAAGTCTACAATCTTTTTCATTCTAATGAAATCACAGCACGTAGTTTCAACAAATACTAATGAAGCTTAACTTTGAAAAATAGATATGGGTAACATTAAAATATCATTGGATATAATATAAAATAATTTATGCATATTATCCCTACTTTTACTTTAAATTTTTCCATTATCATTTGGGTAAATGTTCTAAATTTATTATACACTAATGACGGGGCTACAGGATAATTGGAGTAGTCTGTTGCTAAGTGTCAGCTGGTTTGATAATTAATGAATATGCTAATTTGGCGGTTTTTTATCTGAATAACGTAGAAAATAAAATTAGATTTAAGAATAGGTTTTGTCCACCAGTGTATGGAGTAATCCAATGACAATCGTTATTTGTTGTCTTAGGTGAATTAAGTGTTCCAACCGGGTCCGTCTGGCATTTTGTACATTACAGAAAAAAGAAACATAATTGTCGTGGGGATAGTTCTTTTTATTAATACATTTCAATAATAAACATAAATATAGTATGTGTGCTTTATTTTGGGTTAAGTGTCAATCCATTCCGTGACCGGCTGGCATGAAGGGTTTTGGGATATTGGATAAAAGGCATAAATAACTCTAGAACGATGATAATGATTGATATATTTTCATGAAATATTGGCTGTTGTTGGTGTTGAAGATAATTCACTGACATCTGGTGTATGTTATTTAAACTAAATTGATTGCTCATTCGGGGCTTGCCTGGAAAGTATTTTTTACCCTGTGTAAGCTAACAATGTATTTTTGTTGTTTGTTTGTAGTTAAGCATAAAACTAAAAAATGAGATATCTGTGTTCTCTTTACTATGGGTATCAAAACACGGTTTCTGGCATTACAAGCCTCCAGATTTACTGCTGTGCCACACGGAGGCTTATTTCTTTCTAAGACTACAACAGTTATCCAAAGACATACGACATTTTATTTAAGCCGATGTAACTGTTCCGTTCAGGCTTCTGCGGCAAGGTTTTCAGAAAAAAACAATCGTAGGCTGTTCAATTATAATCTTTTATCTTTCATGTAGGGATGCGGTGTTTAATTAATCTGTTGAGTGATGTAGACGAGATAACTCGTCCAAGCCGATTGGTGACACAGTGTCATGGACGAGTTAATTCGTTCTCAATAATACCTAACTTTGATGCTAGATGTCAGAACCAAACATGCATTTGACCTACTTACAAATTGTTTCACTTTCGATCCAAAATGGCGTCACGAAAAAGTTACAAAATGAAGAAGAATTAGGGTTGTACTTTTAACTTAATTCGGAGTTTGAAGATAGCAGTGGCGATTCAGAAGATTCGGATTTTGAAGATTCTTTGAAAAATACGGAAATACAAGGCTCAGATGTTAGTGAAGATGATGATAATTTGCCATCAACCACCACTGGTAAACGGGCGATAACACCAGGGAGTAAACGTAAAGTTGCAAGCCGTGGTAAGAACAGTTCCAAGAAAAAGTGCCCTTATGATAATGATTGATATGCTGAATCCTTTGCTGTTCTAGTTATAAACCCCTTCTCAGGAAATCATGGTGTTCAGTACAACGATTTGAGCCAAGACTCAAAGCCCCTTCATTGTTTTCAAATATTCTTCCCTTGCACAATTGCCAACCATATTATAACAGAGACATATAAATATGCAGAAACTATGATGGCTCGCGCTGATATTAAGGAATATTCTAGAGTAAAATCATGAAAGCCAACTAATGAGAAGAAAATTTATGAATTTATGGGTCTGATAATGCTAATGGTCATAAAAAGAAAACCAACTATATTTATGTACTTCAGTACTGACCCTTTGCTTGCCACACCCATTTTTGGTCAGTGCATGCCAAAAAACCCGTTTCTTTTTCTGCTATCGATGCTACACTTTCCTGACAATACCCATAAAAATATTGTTGACCAACGACAGCACAAGATACAGCCTACTATTGACCATTTACGGGAAAATTTAAAACCTCTTATGTACCAAACGAACATGTTTGTATTGACGAATCTTGGTACTATGGAAGGGTCGACTGGGATTTCGACAGTACATCCCATCTAAAAGGGCTAAGTTTGGAGTCAAAAGTTATAAGCTATGTGAAAGTGTAACAGGCTATGTTTGGGACTTTTTCATCTACACTGGTGCTACTACACAGTATGCACTAAAGAGGGCAGACAGGGCGAACGTGTTCTACGTACATTGATGAAACCATTGTTTGGACAAAATCACAAGCTATATTTGGATCGTTTTAAAGTCCCACTTTAGCGAAGTCATTGCTTGATCGTGACACCTATTTGTGTGGGACAGTAATGAAAAATCGAATTGGGAAGCCGAAATGTTTTACAAATATCCAAAAGGGAGAAATGAAAGTGGCACAAAAAGACAGCATAGGTGTTTTACACTGGAAGGATAAGAGGGATATTTTCATGTTGAGTACAATTCATGGCAATGCCATGCAAAACATTGGAAAGATCAACCATGCTACTGGTGCAGCTATTGTAAAAACAAAATGTGTCATTGATTACAATCGTTATATGGGAGGGGTTGATTTGTGTGACAGTGTGTTGCATGCTTATCCGAGTATGCACAAGGCTGTCAAGTGGTACAAAAAGTATTTTTTCACATGATGGGTATAGCAGTGTACAATGCTTTGGTAGTTTACATTTCACTGAGAAACAACCTGTCTCTCCTGGAGTTTGGACTCGGTGTCATCCGTACCCTGATTGAAAATTACCACACACAACACCAAAAATCCACCTGAGTCCGGCCTTCCTTGGAAAAAAACCCAGGCGAACCTTACAGAACGTCATTTTCCAACACTTATTCCACAAACAGAAAAGAAAAAGTACCCCGCTAGAAAGTGTAAAGTGTGCTCTGACATATCCACGAAGAGGGAAAACAGATATGAATGTACTGATTGGAAAGTGGCTCTTTTTCTTGACCCCTGCTTCAAAACATTTCACAATAAAGTGAATTATTAAATGTGTCATGTATTTCAATACCAAAAAATGAAATTTTGTACATTATTGTTTCATGTTTTGTACATATTTCTTCATTTTGTGTACAACTATAAGTTTGGCTTAGAGAAAAAAATAGTATTTGTTGCTTATTTCCATTGTTTTAAAAATTACCAAATTTTGCTGATAAAACCAGGCATAGGAGCTGCCGTAGCAGCTGAAATACTTGACAGTCAACAGGTTAATATGTGACGTGTTAATACGTTTAAGTTAAAAGTTTTATAAGTATACAACTTTCCCCTTCTAGTGACTTAGTAGAAAGTCTGTAGGCTTACGAAGCTGAAAAACTGATATTTATATCAGTGGTACCATACTGCGCAATCTTGTTCTATCATTAACCTCCTTTATTTAGAGTTATGATATTCTGTTAACAATGAGTTAGATTTCTATATAATACAATATTGTAGGCAGGTTTATGTTTAGTACCTACTACACTAGTACAGTTGTCTGTTTTAAACCGAAATCAGACGAATTATTAAAGGTTTTAATGAGATAGCATTCCATAGGTTTCATTGCAGCCACCTGTGCCTTTTTATTATTTTTGACATGTACAAAGTAGCCAAGCATCTTCAAAAGGTCTTACAATTATATCGGAAAATAGAAAGGATATAATTTGTATGTGTTTGTGTGCGAAAGAACTCACACGAATTGTTGGCTCGCAGTTTTTATTATTGTTGTTGGCATTAAGTTAATAGGTATACAAACAACTGAACATGTATATTTATAAACAAAGCGTTATACTGTCAAACGTGTTGATCGTATACAACACAGGAACGTATGCACAAAACAGTAAAAGACAGTAACACGACCACGAGCGCCATCACTCCGTAGCAAACACACAAATGAATAACGGAAAATAAATAGACGGTTTTCGCACACCAGTTATTTGGATCATGAAGAAGAGGTTCATAGTGAGGTTTATAAATTACGAGCACCCAATAGTTTCCCATGATAAACCAAACTAGTAAAAAAACGCTTAGTGCGTAGTGAGTTATGTTTGAGGATGTAGTCGCCAAAATCTCCTCTTCGCTTCCATCAACTAGAGATTCTGTTGTCTGTTCGTAGTTTCGCCTTCTTGTTTGCCGCCAACCCATCGAGATTATCTTGATCAGTCCAAAAGCGCCACCTACTAGAAGATACACTGGTATGTTGGGTTGTTTGGGGCAGTCTTGAAGGTACTGAATTCCTGTCAAAAATTGAATAAAATATTTTTAAAAATTATGCATGAAATTTTTTTAACGAATATAATCATATATTTAACAATATTTTGCAATCCTTATCCAATTAATTATTCTAAGGTAAATAAAGTTAAAATTATAATATAAATGAAAGATATTTCGTAATGCGATTCAAATTATTTGATTAATGACATAAGTTTATTTACATCGTTCTGTATAATGTATTATTATAAATATCAAGAGCCCAATACATAGTCGATGTTTTTATTTGTTGCCCCCCTCTAGTACAGCGGCATGTCTTCGGATTAACAACGCTAAAATCAGGGGTTTGATTCCATTTGGTGGGCTCAGCAGATAGCCCGAGGTGGCTTTGCTATAAGAAAATACAAATACATACTATTGTTATTTGTTTAGTGCCATCGAAATTCGGACCTAAGTGCAAGTGCAGAAACCAAAGCTAATACACCAGGGTACGCGACACACCTGTAATAACAGCTGAGTATTTTTATTTTATGTAGAATAATTTTTGATACAAATTAAAAAAATCTTTACCAATAGACTGTTTTATATATACAGCCTGGTGGTAAGAAGGTTGACTCAATCTCCAGGTCGATGACTGCGAGCATCATCGACATGTGTGCATTATAATGTTTCAGTCAATCCCACTATTCATAGATAAAGTGTGCTTAAAGAGTTGGTGGTGGATGGTGTTGATCAGTCGACAAAGAGTACTGAGAAAGTTGGCGGTGGGTGGTATTGACCAGTTGATAAAGAGTGCTTAAAGAAGTGGCGATTGGTGGTGTTGACCAGTTGTGATCTTTGTAGTCTATCACTTCAAAATTTATCACAGCTAGTGCAGATAACCCTCGAGTAGCTTTACACGCATTTCAGCAGAACAAATAATTCCCTAAAAGAAAAGGGAGTTTCAAAGTTATAAAAGTAAATCAGTAATTTTTAGAAGAAAATAAAGAATAAGCTATTCGAAGAAAGTGGTAAGAATGTTAGCGTATTTTAATGTATGCTACTTTATAATAACGGGCTATCGGATATTTCAATGTTTTAAAGTTACACAAATGTGTTGAACTAAAAGAACTTTTAAAATAACAAAATAAAAATCATTTTTACTTTTAAAAATCTTCCCTATGGGTCTGAGTGTATTACTGTTCGTGGCCAATTGCGTTTGTTTGCCTGTGGTTTCTTATAGCAAAGTCACATCTGGCTATCTGCTGAGTCCACCGAGGGGAATCAAACCCCTGATTTTAGCGTTGTGAGTTGGTGGCTAAAAAAAAGTCATTAGACTTCTGAGTATCTATTGAATAGAAGCGTTTAAAATGTGACTTTTATTTTATCCTTTGTTGTAATTTTCTTGGGCTTTAATATTAAATAGGCTTATAAATTAAAAAAAAATGGATATGGTTTCGATCTTTACAAAAAAAAACTTAGTAAACTTACTAAAATATCGGGCATTAAAATTTCACTTTTGGTATTGGAAACTGTTATTTAATGCTTAACTTATCACCAAGTTACAGAAATGACCACGAGAACAAAGGCTGCACACCTCCTGTATGTAACATTGGTTGTTGGATTTTTGAGAAACATCTCTGTAATTTTTCCCCAGACCACTATGATATTAATTACGTCAGTTATATATGACATGTTTGGAAAAGATTTGTCAGTCGTTTTTAATACTTACTGTTGCATGCGAACGCGCTGGCCTACGCGCAAATCTAATTACTTGTGATATTGTTGCATGTGTAAAAGCAAAGGCCGTATCTAGTCATGTGTCACATTAGAATTTTAAATACTCCTGAGAGTAGCAGAAATGTGTTATCTACAAAGATGCGTAAAGCGTCATAGTAATAGATCTTCGATTTATCGTGCTCATTCGTGAAGCAAACAGATAAGATTACAGTAGAACGGCAGCTGCAGTAGGCAATCTTCCCACCTCCAGCCCTGAAAGAAAAATATTCTTGTTTGTAGAGGGGTGAAAACGGATGTTTATGAATAACCAAAAGGCCAACTGATTTACCATTTGCGTAACTTACACTGTAATAACATGTTTTGATGTAACATTTGGAGAACAAACTTCTAGAACTTTTACTTAATGAATTTCTTTTAGAACTTTTACTTTACGAATTTATAATCATACTTTTGTTGCATGTCGTAAGAAGAAAAATGTCCATTTTTATAAACTCGAGTGTTCTTATACACTGATATTTTGCTTGCCAATGATATTATGAACGGTAGATTTAAAAGATGGATTCCGGGAAAGAAAATGAGGTTTGTTTTGAAAGTTTGCCATACCATTAGAAAATTCCTTTACAAATGACTTGGAATGCAGTCAAAGACAATAAAATTTAATTGAAAACTTTTCAAAGTTAAAGGAAATCGGGAATTATCATTATCAGAAGAAAGGAGATAGTAATTAACGTTTCTGAAGTGGATCTTGTAGGAAATAAACCAGATTAGTAATGACCCAGTTTGTCTATCAAGAGGTGTTTGAAAAATATTTTCTTTTTTGTTATTTAAATGTTTTCGTTAAAGGAGCTGAAAGCAGAAATATACAAACATGTTTTCTACAAATCGTTAAACTATCGTAGATATATTTCATTTTCATACACTCATTCTCTTAGTAAATTAAATGTTCCTGTGCATTTAGCACAAACTCTTTGTTTTCTTGTATTATACTTTTGAAGTTTCTGAAGGAAGTCCTCATTAATCTCCTATTGCACTCATAATAAAAATATGGCAGAAAAAATGTTTTCTCTCAATTTCTCACTTGAACAGGTCTATATTACACAAAAAATTTTGTGAACTATGTTTCGGTAAATTATAAATGGATACTTTATCGAGAAGTAACATTGTTTAATTGTTGAACAAAAAATGTTTTCATGATTTGGAAGTAAGAGCATTTCGTTACAAAACTGAAAGATTAGTATGTGCAATAAGCAACATTTAGAGATTTTTTTTACCTATACGGTACATTGTACAATAGAGAGTTAATTAAAAATGTATTATTCAAAAGGCACATTATCCTTCGAACATTATAAACAGAGGATTTTTGTCCTTAAGTATACAAGTGACTAACGCTGCTTAAATAAAAAAATATAGGTTATCTTGATCTGTATTTTATTTATATCAACTCGCTGCATCAGTTTTAATATAAATTCAATTTAATAACCTCAAGTATACAAGAGTAAAGATGATTAATTTTCTTGGATCGTATTGTGATTTTTTTCTCGAAGGCAATCGAAAGATTTTTATGAACTGATTTATAAAACTTCATTTAGAAACTACCGATTTCACCTTCTCTCATAAACAGATTTGCTGCACATCCTGTAAATTAGGACATATTGTTTAAAAACACGGTCTCAAGAAAATGCCGGCGAAATGTTTTATATTAATAACCCTTTTTATAACTCTAATACTAAAACAAGAGCTTACACTTTTTTGTAAAATGATCTGTGATATAAGAAAATAGCATCTTGGATTCAGTCTTAAACCTTTATTATTCTTACACAAAACAAGACTTTGATGTTCTTACGTGTGAACGAAAAGTTCAATAAGATCAAAACGAAAATCCGACAAACATGGTTAGTGTTCACTTTTTATTTACCTTTTTCAGATTCTGAAAATGAATAGTATATATGATTTTGAATATCTTTGCTTTTTTATTTAAAAGTGAATTGACTACAAACGAGGCCCGGCATGGCCAGGTGGGTTAAGGCGGTCGACTCGTAATCCGGGGGTCGCGGGTTCGAATCCCCGTCGCACTAAACATGCTAGCTCTTTCAGCTGTGACGGTCAATTCCACTATTCTTGTTTGTTTGTTTTTCTTACAGCAAAGCCACATAGGGCTCTCTGCTCAGCCCACCGAGGGGAATCGAACCCCTGATTTTAGCGTTGTAAATCCGACGACTTACCGCTGTACTAGCGAGGAGCTCCACTATTCGTTTGTAAAAAGAGTAGCCCAAGAGTTGGCGGTGGGTGGTGTGATGACAAGCTGCCTTCCCTCTAGTCTTACACTGCTAAATGAGGGACGGTTAGCGCAGATAGCCCTGGTGTAGCTTCGCGCGAAATTTAAAAACAAACAAACTAGATATAAATAACAATAAACTTTCATTTTGTAGATGGAGTTGGCTATAAAACAGAATAAGATTCAGGTAAAACTTGCTAATTCTAAATTTTCTAGTTTTATTAAGAACAATAATATTGTGATATATTATATTGATTTCAAGTTTTACTGATGTATACTTAAATAATTTTAGAAAATAAAGTGTTGGATTTGTTTATTATAACACACAAGGCTGTACAAAGGACTATCTGTGCTCTACCCACACGACTATCGAAATCCAGTTTCCAGCAGATATATCTCTGTGCCACTGGGAAACAAAGAATTGGGATCTGCATATTTATTATTGTTAAAATTGTGTTTAAAACTTTCTGTTCATTTAACTCTTACTTGTATTTCATTTTAAGAGTTTAATTAAAGCTTAGAAATTTGGTAAAAATTGAAAGACAGTTTACATGTAAATTAGCAGACTAAAGAGTTGTTTTGCCACGTCAAATACATATTTTTATTGTCAGATATTAATAAGAGTTTAATTTCTTCAATCAGAAATTGAATATTGTTTGTTTACGTTATAATCTTTGGCCGAAAAATCAAGCATTGTTAGGTGGTTAGAGTACCCAACTCATTACCTGAGAGTCGCTGGTTCTAATCCCCCTGTCACTCTAAACATGCTCGCTCTTTTAGCCATGGAAGTGTTAAAATTTGCCTTCAATCTCACTCTTCGTTGGTAAAAGAGTAGCTTCAGAGTTGGCGGTGGGCGGTAATGACCAGCTACCTTCCTTCTAGTCTTACAGTGTTAAATTAGGAACGGGAAGCACTGTTGTAGCTTTGCGCAAAATTAAAAAAAAATCAACAACAACAAACGAAATAGAAGTCTTTATGTCAATGTTATTTTAACCTACTACATTATATTTTACTTCATTTGATTGAATCAATTTATAAAGAAATACTTCTTAGATATATCAAACAAATGATTATGTATTATATATAATTAAAATTAAAAGACGTAAATAAACGGTCTCACCTATTATTATCATCGATGCAGGAAGCACAGAAAAACACACCAGAAACGTAGTACGAAGAACTAGAAACATTGAAATTGTCTTGTGAAATTCAACAAATAAAACATGATCTTTTAAGTCTTTACGTCAATAATTATCATATACCAAGTGTTTTTGTGGAAAATGTACGTTTTACTGCTAAAAACACTTTAGCTTCTATTTGAGAACATCTGAAACATAGTATCTTAACACATAATAATTATAATTATCTTTCCATAAAGTAAAATTTCATATACATCTCACAGTCGAAGTAACTATTAATTTCGCCATTCTATAACTAACTTAGAGATAACATCCGTTGTAAGACATATTGAGATGACTATTCTGAATACTTTACAAAAGTTCTGCTGGTAGGTAATGGTAGAACGTTGAAATGTTGCTTCGTTAAAGTTGCATACGGCAACAGCTATTCCATAAAGGCTTATACCAGTTTGATTCTATGTCTGTATTTACTCTTTGGGGTAGGATAAGCCCATCTGAGAGAGTGACATTGCTACCAGTACTAATTTGATAGGATTTTAGATTATCTCCCTTAAACATATCATTTGGAATAAGGTTAAAGTAGTTCACCCATGGATTATACGTTATTACACACAGGGACATTTCTTCTGACTTAAAAGTGCAGTATAAATTTTTTCTTACTGTCCTTTCTTGAGTAGTTGTGTTCTAAATCATTCTTCAGCCCATCAGTCAGTTTGAATGCAAACTAAAAAAAAGCTGACTGGCTTTGTTATAACAAGGACTTAGTTTTCTGAATAAAAAATACTTGGGTGTTCATATATTTGTTTTCCTTTGCTGTTTGTGTTCAATTTATTTTTCACTTAACTGTGCCGAAACTGCGTTTTACGTTAAACATCTTATCTTTTGGACTTCAATATATCAGCATATATATTTTTAAGAAAAATCACTATAAAAAAAACATTTAAAATTCATGTTGCCCTTTGGCTTAAACTGGACGATAATACATGCTCTATAAAAAGAAATAAATAGTTAACCGCCCAGGTAACAAAGATATCGAGAAAAAAGAATTGATGAAACAATTGCCAGGTTTTTCATTTCAAGTTTGTTTGTTTCTGTGTTGTTTTTTTTAATTTCGTGCCAAGCTACAAAAAAGCCGTCCCTAATTTAGTAGTGTAAGACAAAAGGGAAGGTAACTAGTCATTACCACCCATCGCCAACTCTTGGGCTACTCTTTTAGAAACGAAAAGTGTGATTGATCGTCACTTTATAACGCACCCATGGCTGAAAGTGCGAGCATGCTTGCCGCGATGGGGATTCAAGCCCGTGACCCTCAGATGACGAATTGGACGCCTTAACCACCTACCCATGGCGGGCCCAAGATTGTTTATTTGACATTAAACACAAAGCTACAAAATTAGCTATCTGTGCTCTGCCTGCTACGGGTATCAAAACCCGGTTTCTAGCGTTGTAAGTACGCCGACATTCCGATTTGCTATTGGGGGAGTGGCTTTTATTTTAAGAGGATGAATGACGTTTCGAGTTTGTGCTCATCGTCAAATCATACAGCTTACAGTAAAGACACATTTGTAAACTTTGAAAAAACATTGAATGTGAAATTCCAGTGCAAAATTGAAAAACAACAAGAGATATCAAAAGCGTCATCGTCTTAATATAAAAATATAAAAAATCTTGGTGACTGTGAAACCTATTTTTTAATTTTGATAACATATGTTCATACATTGTATTTTACGCAACAAAAAATTAGGGCTTTGTTAGTGAGTTATACACTCTAGGCAAAAATCTTCCAAATGTAATTGAATTTTGACTGTCACTCACCTTCGCCAACAGGTTTGTCATGGAACGGATCTATTTGTGACACGAAACTTATCAAAATATATAATGCTTATTTTCGGTTTTATCCAGTCACTCAACGTTCTATTAGTGTGTTCAGGATAGTCAGTAGTATTTGTTTAAGCGTGTAACTCCATTGAATTTTAAGAGTTTTAACCTTTAATATAATTTCATATGATAGGAACAAATATATTAATTTCTACAGTTGTATATGTCCTGAGATTTCTATTAGCCTAGACTTGTTTTATGAACTTTAGAATATTTAGTACATGATATAGTAGCACAAAGATCTATGGAAATTCTAAATTAATTTTCATCTACCTAATTAGATACAAATGCTTATTCTGGTTTAGACTGAAACGTACACGAAATATTGAGTACTAATTCACATTTTCAATGGAATCTTTATACTTTTCTAAGCTGACGAAGCATGATTATAATTTATTAATAGTATATTTGCCCCAAAGCAATAGTATCAGACCTTTTATATTTTTAACTGCAACATTTATATAGTATCGTAAGTATTTTCGATACTGTTTCCAAGTACTAATGTTTTTTGACAAGTATAAGTAATTAAAAGCTTTCATGTTCGGGCCCAGCATGGCCAAGCGTGTTAAGGCGTGCGACTCGTAATCTGAGGGTCGCGGGTTCGCATCCCCGTCGCGCCAAACATGCTCGCCCTTTCAGCCGTAGGGGCGTTACAATATGTTTGTTGGTAAAAGAGTAGCCCAAGAGTTGGCGGTGGGTGGTGATGAATAACTGCCTTTCCTCTAGTCTTATAATGCTAAATTAGGGACGGCTGGCACATATAGCCCTCAAGTAGCTTTGTACGAAAATAAAAAAACAAACAAACAAGCTTTCATGTTCATATACAGTGCCAACGATAGTTAGAAAATCAAGCTCTGACGGCGACCTTCATAGAATATTGTAAATTTGATATCGCTACTCTCGAGTTGAAATAAATCGATAGTCCCCGAAACTGTGACACATTAAGATACAAATATTTGTTTTTAGTGTTAACTTGATAAATATTTCTTGTTTGCTTATCAAACAAATTCCGTGTTTTGTTTTATATTTTTAAATAACAGAAAGCATAATCTCGTATTTTGTTCAGGTAATAAGTACTTATTTCCATTTTATTGTATTTGGAATAAGGAAGCTCAGTGTAATGCCATACAATAACTTGGAAACGAGCAACATTTGGGGACAGCTACTAAAGAATTTTACTTGTTTTTATTAAAGATGGTATATCGGGTCACAAGGCACTGTTGTTAGAGAGGATGTTGAATTACGTAACCCACGATGATGTTGCACATCTTTAGTCATTATCTAGTAATGTATACAGCAAGAAGTAATGTTAATAAATGAACATGAATTACCACCTTATGAAAATAATGAAGGAAAGAAAGAAGGAGAACATAAAGTTGGTACAGTAGATAACGTAAATAATTTATTATTAACCAAAATATTAACAAAAAATAGGATCTGCCTTTAGTTTAAAAGTAAACGCAATGGGTAAACATGTTAACATGTAATGCTAAGAATGCTGCCGAAATGGATAAATAAACAACAAGAAGTAACTAAACAAGCTTTGTATACAGTTATTAGATGTCTTGTTTGTCTATCTTTAAGCGTAAAGTTGCAATATGGGCTATCTTTGCCGCGCCCATTACAGTAAACAAACTCTACATTTTACCGTTTAAAGTCCTCAAGTTATCTGCTAGTGCTATTAAAGAACAAAGAAGACATACATAATCTGATAACTTTCGTTATTGAACAAAATCACAAGAGATTTTAAAATGTGAAAACAGATTTGTAAAGTTAAACTATTGAATTATAAGCTAAAAATTTATATGATTTAAAGCAAAAAATTAAATATACAGAAAGTGTTAGTTGTTTTCTTGTGGCGCACCGGGAGCGTGCTGCGTCCAAAACCTCAAGGTCCGTAGATTGAAACCACGCTGTGTTACATCCTTTTTTTGGCCCTGCATGGCTAGGTGGGTTAAGGTGTTTTTTTCATAATCTGAGGGTCGCGGGTTCGAATCTCCGTCCCACCAAAATGCTCGCCCTTTCAGCTGTAGGGGCGTTATAATATGACGTAAATCCTACTATTCGTTGGTAAAAAAGTAGCCCAAGAGTCGGCGGTTGGTGGTGATGAGTAGCTGCCTTTCCTCTAGTCTTACACTGCTAAATTAGGGACAGTTAGCGCAGATAACCATTGAGTAGCTTTGCGCGAAATTCAAAAAAGGGTCTAAAGTACACCTTTTCCACCAGACAGTTTAAGAGATTTAAAAAAACAAATTTGTTTTGTTTCTTGTTTTTAACTTTTTGTACCTTTTTCGTTTGTAACTTTTAATTACTTTAAATTATTTATAGTACATGAAACATTATACCTAAAAAGTGCCTAATCGAAAACAGATCTCATAAAAACTTTCTAGAGTTCAAGTATGCTTTCATTTCTGTACCGTTTTTTGTAGATATAACTTTCTTAAACATGTACTCTCTGGTTTAACACTTTTTTGAGCTTAGTTATTTAAGCAAAATTTAACGTACTGTTATAAATAATATCTACTATTTTATAAAGTTCATGAGGTTAAATTTATTTGTTGGTAAGCGCAATGTTACACAACAGACAATCTGTGATCAACTCATTGCGTATATTGCACCCCTAGTTTTTAGAGTTATGATGGCTTCGATTTACCATTTCGCCAGCAGGGAGAAGGGCCTACAAGTTTAAAAGTTTAATGACAATAGCGTACTGAATTGAATGTGTTGCTTTGTTTGATACTATAGTTTTGCCCAAAAACTAAGTGTAGTTCTTTACACGTTGTATTATAATTTGAAGTCTATTAAAGCAAACTGAGTATTTTGAATTCTTAAAATGATTTAAGTACATGCATGTTATGTGTGTCTTATTAGCATACCATGCAATATCAATAGAGATAGTGCTCATTTGTGGCTAACTCGCTGGTGGAAAACTGGTATTTCTGCGCATTTGTACTTTTATAAACCAAAATAGCTGTGGTGGGCAAAGCACAGACAGCCATTGTGTAAATTTATAATTAACAACAAACAAATAAACAGTTTGAGACAATGAGATAGTATTAGTAAACAGGCTGAAAAGAAGAATGTTTTTATGTCACCTTGAGGAAAGTTTGCTTCTGGACTGTAGTAACGAGAGATAACGTTTGATAGCAGGTTAAATCCGTATGACGAATATTATCAAAGTTTTTTCGTCTAAAAGTATGGTTAGTAAGTCTAGCCAGTTTAGATATTATTACATTGAACAACTATGAGAGAGGTTTTTTTTATTATTTTCCTACTAAATTTTAAATATTTCAATGCTTTATTACATCGGGTGTGGTGAAATGGGTATCGTGTTCGAACTATGAACTGTATGGTTCTCAGTTAGGTTTCCACTATCACATGAATAAAAAACGAGGTTTCGTGGCTGTTGGAGTGCGGTGCTTTGCCTTGAGTAACCACGATTAATCAAATAAAATTTAAGGACAATCGTGTACAAATCGCAGTCCTTGCGAAGCTTTGCGTGAAAATTCTAAACCAAACAAAAGTTACTGTTAATAATCATTCCAATAATAGTATATGTTTATTTTGTAATTTTAAGGTAGACTGTTAGCTTAACTAGATTTTAAATTCTTGATGATGAGGATCATTTTTCCAATAATCAGGTAAAAAATATTCAAAATAGAAAGAAAAGGTTTATAAATTTTAAAGAAAATGCATCTGAGGAAAATTTTAAAATAATATGTATATATATATATATATATATTAATTTTGTAAGACATTTTAATTTCGAATTACAAAAACGTGAAAGCCGTTAATGTTAACGTGGAAGGAGCTATTCAGATTTTTATTAGTTACATTATCAGTAGTTTCATTAATGTTACAGATGCAGTTTTGGAGATATTTGATTCATGAATGTCAGCTTTTATAACTAAGTTATTACACCTGAAGTTCGGTCTTTCAATGTTATTTTTATTTAATTAATAATTCATCTTTCTTTTGGAAGCACTCAGCGACAAGTTTGAGAGTTTATAACGTTAAAAATAGGTTTCAATAATCGCGGTGAGCAGGACACAGATAGCCTATTGAGTATCTCTGCTCTTAACAACAAACAGATAAATATTTTGGAAATAACTAATATTTTATCTTTCAATTGAATATATAAAACTATTATTAACGCTATTTTTTTTCATCCGAGTAAGATACAATTTAATTAATTTCATTTTCTGCTGTTATAAATTACATATTTCGAATTTTGTTTTCTAAACATTCGTTAAGAAATTACAAGTATACATATTTAAGCCTGAATTTTAATTTATTGTTATTATTATTTATCGTTTTACTACTCGTATAATTCACTATCTTTCACAGCAATTGTTATATTCATCCACCATCTTTTCTGGCTATCTTTGCAGCTTGTTATTGCATAGGCTAAAAGCAATGACCCTTTTGTTGGAATTAAGTTAAAGTATGATTATTTGAAAGTGCAGAAGGCACCTAAAACATATATCTTATTTTACAAGACTTTTTGGCACTACACGTCCTGTTTCATGATCATGCAAAATATTAGGTACGACTTCTTCGTGTTTCACCAAGAGCAGGTGTGATTCTAACATTCCATTGTGATCAAAATACAAACTCCTTTCGGAAACTTAAACAGAATAATTTACTTGAATTTAAATTTGTCTTCAAAAGTGGCACAAGAGAGTGTTTCAAAGTGCATAATGGAAGGACATATTACCTGTAGAAAGTTGTGTGAGTGATATTTGGCATGTGACAGATGAAATGTTTCGCAATATGGGACAAATCAAATAATGATTTAAGAGATTTAAACAAATTCCAAGCGAATTATTATTGTTCTCCCAGAGATACATTTCAAAATGTTATCCCCCCCAGTGGCACAGTGGAACGTATACGGACTTACAACGCTAAAAATTTGGGCAGAGCACAAATAGTTATTCTGTAACTTTGTGCTAAGCTACAAACAAAATATCAAAATGTTACAGGTAATGTCTGATAGTCGTGTGTTGGTAAATAGTAATATGTAAGTACAATTACTCTGTGATGACAAATAGTTTGTATTAAATTACTACTGTATCAGCATGATATGCTTTCTTACACAATCACGTCACGAGTTTACTTCAAGAGATTTATGAAGGTTGGAGATCAAAGTTACAATGGTAAGTTAAACACCAGGAGAGATGACAGAAAATTCCAGAATAAAGATAAAGCACCAATTAATACGTAGAAATCAACATGCCAGTCCTTCCACAAAAATTCAAACAGGAATTTGTGCTATGTTGTTTGTAAACATAAGAGCAAAACCAGAAGAACTTCTGAGGACTTGTTGATGGAATTGTCATAATAAAATTGTAATAATAAAATAATAATTTCATTAGTTTTGCCAAAGGGCTTAGTAAAGTACGTTACAATAGTTTTATGCCATTCTTAACGTCTAGTTTGTTACCCATATCAGAAACGCAGCATATTATGGCAGTAATACTATGAGGAAAGACCGTTATTTATCTATTAATGATTCGCCCGTACCCCTTTGTTATGTAAATGTCGTGTAAATATTCTGTAAACGACAACATGTCGTGTTGTGTTTAAGTTTTCATTTCTATTTATTATATTTCCATATTTATATTATTGTTTCGAAGTTTAAACTAATAAAATATGTTCTTATTCATTTAGGGTAACATTTATAATTTTCTTGAATTAAGTAGACCAATCATATGTTTGTAAATGAAATGCTGGCGACTTCGTGTCTAGACGTTTAGTCTCGTGCAAGAACGGACATGCGCAGATTGCTCTGGAGATCTGTAGAAATTTCGCGGTGTTTCGAGGAGTCTAGGCCTACAATATATAAACAGACGAAGATGCGAGAGAGAAAAAGGAGAGTCAGACATTAGAATTATTCAAAAGAAGAGAGTCAGTCATTTCGTTTGAGAAAGTTCAAGTGTTTGCTGTGATTTATGACTGAAGTTAGATCTACAGAAGCTGTGATTTTATTTCGTCAATCTCTACGATTCTTTCAAATTAGTGGTTACACTGTAAGTCAACACGTGCGGAACAATTTACGGGAGATCGGAAAATTTAAAGGCGACAATTTTGTGACGTTCATCGGAGGCATCGTGAAAAGAACTTATTGAACTGTGAACTGTTTCTGAACTTCTTCATTTAAACTTCGGAATTTCTTCGTGGGACCAAATTCACATCCTAGACTGGAATTTGAGACTTTCATTTTAGATCATTATATTAGATACAGGCCAGTACCATTTTGTATTGTGTTTAATTTTGAAGGTTGAAACTAGTATCATTTTGTTTTGTAATTAATTTTGAAGGTTTAAACTTAATATCTGTCATTGTTATTATATAATTTATGTTATATCTGTTAATATTTTAGTGTAATAAATTATACAAGTTGTTACCTGTGTCTTTCTGTTGCGTTTAGTCTACATAAAACATAAAAAATACGTAACACCCTTTCTTATTGATGTTGTCTTTTTATCATTATAGTTGAATATCATCCTGTAAAGAAAAAAATGAGGATAAAACATGGTTATACATCGGTGTATTTCGAGATCAAGGCTCACTTGTAGGCCCCCGGGTATGTCTGCGGACTTACAGCGCTAAAAACCGGGTTTCGATACCCGTGGTGGGCAGAGCACAGATAGCCCATCGTGTCGCTTTGTGCTTACTTCAAAACAACAACAGCTTGTACAACTGATGAATGTATCAAATTTTCTTCTTGAAGAAGTTACCACGGTAACCCCTTGTTTAAAACACGGATATCATTGTAGGCTATGTCCCGTGTAGACAAAGTCATTACTTCATTGCTTTTGGCTGGATGAACATAAAATGGAAAGGATTAAAAATATTTCAGATGTCATAGCAGCTGAGATCAAGTTAGTGTACAAACTGTGAAGGTAAAAATCGGCTCAGAAATTATGTTTTCTCTAATACCAGTGACTCCATTATTTGTAACTTGATCACAGTCGTTTTTATCCCATAACATATAAAAAAGCCTAATCTTGTGACAGGTTACCATGGAAACTAAAATTCGGTATGTCTCTGTTAGGCGATTACACGTGACTATATTGTTACCAAAGCATGAAGCATTACAAAAATATCGGGAATATCTGCGTGACATTAAACTACAACAAGACCCCACTTTCGTGGTCCAGTATAGGTTTCTATTTCAGTAAATCGTTATCTTTCATAAACTTAATCTGTTCTGTCTACGAAGAATGTCCTCTCGTAGAAGAGTGCTCTTAAAGGACGGATCATGTGCCTTGTGACGCTATAAGATTGCAAAAGAAGTTTCTGTTTGGCCCGTTAGAGGAATAAGAGCAATGTATATGTCTACCAGAAGATAATAATTCCACATTGTGCCACCAGAACGTTTGATGTTTCACACTGGGTTTTCCAGAGGGTGTAATAATATAACGGGTTGTTTACGTCATAAAATGTGTGATATGAAATCACGTTATTTTGACAATAATATTGATTTAGTTCAGGACTGTGATTTGATTTTATAATACTATTTTATAAAAACGATATTATCAGTTTTACGTAAAAAAACATGTTTAATACAATTATAGTTGGATTAGTTGTTCGACTGCTTTTTAATCTCTCAATCTCTGCACACAAACGTGCACATCATACAGATTTACAACTTTAAAATTCAGGGTTTGATTCTCCGCAGTATGCACAACAAATAGTCTAATGTGACTTTGCTTTAACATCGACATAATAACCTTTGTTTTGGTCTCAACTTCTGTCATCACGGTCAATTTTCTAACTTGTAATTTCCATATATATCCAATAATAAATAAAATGTTTTATGTTATACCAAATGTTTACAGTTTAATTTTATGAATAGTGTTTTCTTCATGTTGTATTCACATTATTATCTATATGGTAGTTTATCTTGCAACTTAATCTACGAGACCCTGACAAAGGCTGTTTTTCACGCTTACGCTAACGTTTACATTAAATATTTAAACATTGCATACCTTAAAATGATATCATACTAACTAGCAATAATACAATACAGTGACATTTATTCGTGGGATAATTATCCACAATCTTCCATCATATCAAGAATAAATTGTCATATGTGTGAACATGATTTGTAGAGCGATAATGGTTCAGTATATAATATTCGTACAATGTCAGGACCACCACGCATATGATTGCACAAATTTCTGAAAAGGAAGCATTTAAGACCTTTCTCAAAGTGATTGAGCTCAAGATGCCCACACAAAATTCTTAATTTGAGAAAGTGTAGTTCATACCCCAAACATTTGAAGTTTGCAGGTTTCAAAACCTAAGCATGCTAAAGTACACCAGCTTTATTTAAATACTACTAATAATAACTTAGTGTAAGTAAAATATTATGGATTCAGTGTGATTAAACAAGGGACATGTGACCTTTACCATCTTTATTAATTAGATGATTAATGATAAGTACATGTGTACAGTTATTAGTGTCACTGAATAATTCAACTTCCGTGTTACTGATTTATGTTTGATAGTCAATAATCAAATTAAGATTAACATAAACCTATCTCTGAACATTTATATTACGAAAGGAACTAAATGTAAGTTACCAAATATATTGATAAACATATATATGAATTAATGATAATGTGGCTGTAGTGCAGTTCTGATTTAGAAAAACGATTGTTTTAGCATCTATCAGCATCACTGCCGTTGATGTATACAGCAATTAATTTTCAAATGGCGCACATAATTAATTACCAAAGTGTCTGTCTCTTTGTTTCTTGGTTAATGTCGGCGTTTTGTTTTATTATAGTTGACATCTTTCAAGTCTACTTAACAGCTAAATGTGGTTTGAAAATATTATCTAAAACATAATCAATTGTCTACAATCTTTACGTTTGTAACCTCAGCAAATCTTTCATTACGTATGTATGACAAAGATCTTGTTCAGAACAAGTGATTTTAATTGCGTGCATTTATGTTTAACTAGGAAGATATCTGCTTTGAAAATTTAAGCTACGATAAGAGTATTAAAAACAAGGTATTTTCCACTAGAGTTTAAAACGAAGCTTAATTTAAATGTGTTAGAAATGTAGATAATCATCTCGTGAGGTCTATTTAAACAGAATGGTAAATATTGAAGTTTAATAAAAGCAAAAATGTAGACCCAGTCACAAGCAAACTTGTTTTTATGTTGATATTTATAATTACGTGAAATGGATCGCTCAACGACATGGTACGCTAGTCTAGTTAATGCTTAATATGTGTTGATTATGTTGTACAATTAATTTGAAGGCTCGACATGGCCAGGTGGATTAAGGCGTCCGACTCGTAATCGGGGGGTCGCGGGTTTGAATCCCGTCACACCAAACATGCTCGCCCTTTCAGCAGGGGGTTGGCGTTATATTGTACAGTCAATCCCACTATTGGTTGGAGAAAGAGTAGCCCAAGAGTTGGCGATGGGTGGTGATGACTAGCTGTCTTTTCACTAGTCTTACACTCCTATATTAAGGACGGCTAGCGCAGATAGCTCTCGTGTGGCTTTACGCGAAATTAAAACCAATCTTTAAATTTTTATCCACTTGGGCTTACACATACAGGTGCGTAATATGCAATTAACTGTGCATAAGTAAAAACCCCTGGACTATATATATATATATATAACTAAATACCTTTTTTTATAATAAGTTTTATTAGTCATTTTTGAGACACCATCTTACGTTTAAATATATATATATATATATATATTCATATCTAGCTTGTGTTACGTAAAAGTCCCCCGCAGGGACAATGGTAAGTCTACGGATTTACAACGCTAAAATCAGGGGTTCGATATCTCTCAGTGGACACAGTAGATACTTCGATGTGGCTTTGCTATAAGAAAACACACACACTTACGTCAAAAGCTCCTCAGCGGCACAATGGTATTTCCGCAGACTAATTCTGCAAGAAACCGGCTGTCGATACCCGTGGTAAGCAGAACAACGACATCGCTTTTTGTAGTCAACAACAAAACTTAGGTAAAACCATTATTGTTAAGTTAACACCCATAAAATGTTTGATTGATTTGATTAATCTAATATAGTATAGAGAAAAAGATCGAGGGGTGAAAGCTAAGAAAATGTCTTTTTGTGTCTGGTATTTGAAAATCAGTTATTTGTTCGTAATAATTTTGAACAAATAAAGAAATAAATTGAGCCATAAGTAAATAATCATTTATCAGAGTGTGTTTGAGTCCTTATAACTCACCATACAGTAGTAACAATGAATTTAGTTATGTGTGTGTAATATGGTGTTGCATATAATTTATTATTCAATATTATATGCAGTGAAGCTGTTTAATGATTACATAATTTTTATTATAAAACTAAGTTTGTAATAAAAGCATAATTTGTTCATTGTTACTCACTTTAGTATATTGTAATAAGTGCAAAATGTTATACTTTTTGTTATAAGTAGTAGAATTATATTTATTATAAGATATTAGTTATACGTCTATTACGTTTTTAAACTCTACCTTCTTAATTTAGTCTTATGGATTTCTGAGAATTAAAAGAGTGTGTAATAACAGTATTCCAACCACACAACATTTGGATTATCTGTTGCTGATGAAGTGTTTAACTTAATTCAGAACTCTTAAGGTAGATTGCCATACAATAAACACAGTTGTGAAATGAGCACTATGTAAGCCATTTGACACTCCAACAGTTGCCTTCTATAAGCCGATTACATCAAACTTGTCATAATACATCGGCATTAAGCCTCTTACATTTTTAAACACTCTATTCTTGAGTTTGTCCGTAAGGAAAAAGAGTGCAGAATGTGGTCAGTTTCAATGAGTTTACTCACTGGCGTTAAGTATTGTTACCCTTAACCCCTGATAGCGAAAGAATATTGCAATCAAGTCCATGTGTATGAAAATTTTACACGAAATCGGAAGCCAATATATGACAGTGTTTGCCAAATTTGGCCAGAATCTGGGAAGATATGGCATTTTCGCGATTTTGAATCAACAAATCTGCAAAGTGTGATCGGATTTGCACCAAATTTCATGAGCAATAGAAAAAAAAAATCCAGATCATTGATCGTTTTGGATCTGAAAATTAATTTTCTGTTGGTTTGAAGGTGAAATTTGGCATTACCCAAAATAAACGCGCGTAATCTCGAACAGAATCGGTGGGGTAAGGGCATTAATTCTCCGTAATTGGTCTTGTTTTACAAGTTACACTTTCAAATCGAATAATAATTTCTATTTAAACAAGTTACGATTATCGTTGGTGCATCATCTGCCAGTTACACAGATTTTAACATTAAAGAAATACTGTGTATCTAAATTAACACTAACAGTGATCAAATAATGTATTTGAATTAGATAATCGACAATGGTTATTTATGCGTGTATTTATAGATCAATACACATAGATTGATAGTCCATTTATTTATTTATTTTGATAGATAAAAAAGAAACAAAATATCTAGATGAGTTTAGATATATTGAAACATTTTATGCTAAAGATCTGGGCAAGATTAGGAATGCCAGACAAATCAACAAACAATACATATACAATGGTGCCCTGAGAGTTTGTTTATTGTAAGATTTCTGGATCTTTATTAATATGTTTTTTAAATATCAAAGGTTTTGCACAATTATTAATATTGTTGCTCCAAGTAAAATGACTTTTATTTCACTGATCTCTAAACAATACAGAGAACAATGTATCGATTCACTATGTTATGAGTGTTTTTAAATATCAAACTTTTTGCTTGTTTGTTTGTTTTGAATTTCACGCAAAGCTACTCGAGGGCTATCTGCTCCAAACTTTTTGCACTATTATGAATATTGTTGCTTCTACTAGCATGACTTTCATTTCACTGATCTCTGAACAATACACAGAACAATGTCCAGATTCACTATGTTATGAGTGTTTTTAAATATCAAACTTTTTATACTGAACTGAATAATTTTAATTACTCTCACATAATTATAAAACTGTTGTAGCCCTAGGGCTTATGCTGATCAAAGAAGCGAACGAAAATCATAAGTTTGGTATTAAGATATGGTGAATAACTATTCGTCGAGACTATTATACTTGGAAACAGATATTGCCGTGCTTATGTTATCTATAAGTTACATTTCTAAACACATAATCGAATGTGAGAACATATACAAATGGTTGAGCGCGTTATTTTAAAACCATGTTGAATGTTCAAATCAGCTAGTCTCGTGTCATTTACGGCCAATATGAAGTTGTGCTTGAGCGGCATGCATCGAAATTAGATTTTAACATCCTCAGGTTTACCTCAAATAGTGCGATACCACTGAAAGTTAACCACTACGGGAAGAATATCTAACAGTATGCTCCAATGCAAAATAGCTACGTACACTTAGGCTGTAACAGTATATTCAGATCGTAGTTTTTAACTTTTCAAGACTAGAATATGTCTTGTAATTAATGAGACTGGAAACCAAAGGAGTATAGAACAACTTGGGAACCAGTATCGTCTATAAACAGACCTGCAATAATTCGTACACGGACCTTGGAAAGCAAGGTTACTTGTAACAGGTAAGAATACAAGAGCACAAAGATCAGTAGGAAATGCTGTATTCGTGTCACAGTCTGCAGTACTCAAAAAGGATCTCCGCTTGTAAACGAGACCAATAGGATTAGGCTTCGAGTTGTATCTCCGGCTCAACCACTGGATACCTCAAGCAGTTAGTGAATGCAATGGGTTTAATTACCTCAGGCAGCTGAAGGACGTAACATATATTCATGACATTCTATACGAGAGATATACTACCCAAGTCACCGGATATCCGCTGATTTCTGTTGAAAAGGGTTCCAAGGATCTGTCGTTCTCGCAGATTAGATGTATTGTATAAAACAAGCGAGAGCAGGGGGAAGAGTGTTTGTTTGTTTTGAATTTTGTGCAAAGCTACACGAGGGCTATTTGTGCTAGCCGTCCTCAATTTAGCAGTGTAAAACTAGAGGGAAGGCAGCTAGTCATCATCACCCACTGCTAACTCTTGAGCTAGTCTTTTACCAACGAATAGTTGGATTGACCGTCACATTATATCGCCCCCACGGCTGAAAGGGCAAGCATGTTTGGTGCGGCCAGGATTCGAACACGCGACCCTCGGATTACGAGTCGAACGCCTTAACACACTTGGCTGTGACGAGCCCAGGGAAAGAGTTGATTTTGGATACAACTGCCTCAAGTCGAAGCTTTTTGTAATAAGATCCTTGTAACGACGACATTCAGACAGGGAGTGACTTACCGTGGCGACATCGACTGTAACGATATGGCGAGACTCCAAAGTCGTTTTAATACTGTACTCAAACTTTGTATATAATTAACTACTGGTTTCTTGATAATGAATATTACTGAAACGATAACAAAATATTATATTTCTACATATTTGTGTGAAATATCTACCTTTTTTTGGGTTATGTGTAATTTTTTTACAGTTTAAAAATAAAAATTTATAAATGTCATAATATAATCGATATGTTGAAAACAAAGGAATATCTATCTAAAAGCTAAACTCACCCATTGAGCCAATGATTCCTAAAGCTCTGAAGGTAAAATCGACTAATCCGGTAGCTTCTTGGTTAGCCTGGTGGAGCTGGTAACTCAAAGATTCGTAGAAACTGTATTTCAGGGAATCTTCCTTTGGTGATTTTAAACACAGGTGTCTCCTGTCACCAACTGAAATCTGTAAGAACAACACAACTGAATAAAAAGATTGGAAAACGGTAGTTTTCTTATTTGAATGTCTGACAATCAGATTAAAAGAATTGAAAGCTGCAGACCGCTCAGAAGTATTTATCCAAACAAACTAGTGGATTTATTGCATACGCAAAAACTGTGTATGTAATAGAGAATATATTCATATTAATTGTGTTTTACTCTAGTGACTAAAGTATTATCTTATTTAAAAAGCATGAAAAAATACATTCACCCTTTTTTTAACAACACCTTACAATCGCTTGTGGTATCTGGACAAATTCATAGCTAGTTATTAAAGGTAAATGAATCTAATTAATTAATTCTTACTTGATTACAGCGTAAATACTTCTTTTTTCTCAACTTGACGACTTCGTCAAAGACAGTGAAATATAAGAAACGGGTACAAAATTTGAAAGTGTAAAACGATATTGAGAAGTCGAAAAAGATTCAATAGGCCAGAGAAGACCTTGGTGTGAGCATGTGTACCAGCAGTTAATGGTTCTACAAAATATGACTAGTGTAGTAATATCTATGTAACTGATAACATACATATAGTTAGAACCAACAATCAGAATGAACAAAAGGTCAAGGCAAATTAAATGTGGAAGCTCATAATTTTAGATCATTGCAAAGGAGAATGGATTTTTTATTTGTTTATAGTTTGGTACAAAGCTACACAATGGACTATCTGTACTCTGCCCACCAAGGGTAGCGAAAACCTATTTATAGCGTTGTAAGCCCGCAGATATACCCCTGTAGGACACATAGAATGGACAAACATGACAATAAAATAGCATATTTTATTTGCAAAAGAAAATAAGGGAACGATACAATAGATGTTGATGGCAAAACCAGGAAAGATAAAGTTACACTGGTATAGAATGAAATACAAGCTGAAATTGAACACAGTAACAGAAATATAGGACAAAATCATGTAATGTAGCCGGTTGACCACAGTACAACAACTGAAAGTTGAACAACGTTAAAAACAAATTTCAGCAATGATAAACACAAAACTAAACATAAAATTGCATGTAAATCACAAAGACAACATGATAAAAATAGTAGAATCAGACTTGTTATTTTTCCATTTGCTTGTAACAAGTCTGCGAGTGTTATGGGAGGACATTGAAGATGTAAACATCTTTCTTCCAGATGTGCGAGATGACACAGAAATAGCAGTCAGTGGTGTATATTTCAAACACATTAATTTTACGCACACTCTTCATATGAATAGTACCTTAATTTAATGAATATATACAAATAGCTATCAGTTATTTATTTTATTTTCATAAATTTGTGTAGGAATTTTTTGTATATGCAGAATATACGCTCTTAGCAGTGTATTTGTTATTTCAATAAAACCACAAAAAAATGTTTCACACGACGACAACATTTGCTCTTGTTTCAATAACTGAAACAGAAATTAAAGTTTTTGATGCATATTTATGTATATTAATAATACTAATATGAAGTAAAAGTGTGACATCATGTGGCGTTTATAAACTAGATTGGTTATTTCTGGACACTTTCAGTAGAACTTAGCCCATTAATAAATATTTCTTCATTGAAGTAAATAGGATTCTGTCGTCTACACGTATTACATAAGGTAAAATTTACAACTTCACGAGTTATACTTTATATACACTTATACCATCAAACACAATGGTTTGATTTGAAATGAAGTTACCTTTTTTATATGTTATCCACAGATGAAACAGAGGGAATCAATTCTAAAAATTTAGCTACCACTCTACTTTTGTTAGGAGAAAATACATCATTATTTACGTAGAAATAAAATTGTCCTCAGAAAAAGCCTTATCTCAACATATACGTGATAACCACGTTACATTGGTAAACCTTATATATACTTTGAGCCTGCCTACAGGATAATTGTTGACGATAAACATCACTGAGTTAAAACATTTTCTAATAATTCCATTTCATCTGCTCAGAGCGTCACCGATGTTTTATTTTTCATACGTTAGCTTAATGTTACTTTATATTGGTTTTATCAACGTTTTGAGAAAAAGTAATATTTTCTTTGGGAGATCTCCGTGAGATATAACATTTCACACTTTAACCATGAGGTGAAATGTATTTGTATGTATCGAGATATATGTATGTATTTTTTTCTTATAGATAGATTATTTTACTTTCTAAGATGAAATTATCTTAAGCGAATAATTAAGAAATCAAAAGTGATGACAACTGTATTTATGATTTTCACTGAAAATTTAGAGTCGATGATTGTATTTACTCCTTTAAACGAGCATTTAGTTTGCTAATTATAGAAATTTTGCGCAAAGCCACGTAAGGGCACGCTTAAGTTTGAACCGATAGACTGGAGAGAAAGCAGACTGTCTGAGTACAGACACCCATAATTTTAAACTGAGAATAAAAAGAAGATAGTCCGTGTATGGGTAGCTATCTCTAACTTTGAACTGATAGACTAGACGAGAGAAAAGGTAACTTATCAACAGCATCCAACACTAATTCTTGGACTTCTCTTGTCTAATCTGATAACAGGATATGACCACCACTTAGCCACACTCAGCTCATTAAACAAACATGAATTCTATCAGATAAACAAGAAAGACGTAAACTGAAATACTTCTATGCAATTTATTGTTGATGAAAGTTTCAGAACTTTTCGCATTGTGAAAATATGCTGAAATTTCGAAATATTACTCGTACAATTAACTTCGATGTTGAGTTACTTTACAACAATATTATCTTACAAAAACAAACGTATAAGCATAATAATTAATTTGCGCATTAGCTTCATTTTTCCATTCTAGAAAGCTTTAATTACATGGCTTTTCTAATTTTACGTCTGCTTGTTGTTAAACAATCCCATTTTGATACATCAGAATAATCATAATCAAGTTGACTGTGGAATAAAACCAGAATCTGTTATAATGACTTTGCTTGTTGTTATGAAAAAAAAAAAAGGTAGAAGAAAGTTCAGTTGAATGTATAATACTAAACTATAAACCTTAAGCAAATAACGATTGGAAATTAAAACAAAATACAACGGAATTTCTCTTTCTATAGGCCCGGCATGGCCAGGTAGTTAAGGAACTCGACTTATAATCTGAGGGTCGCGGGTTTGCATCCCCATCGCGCCAAATATGTTCGCCCTTTCAGCTATGGAGACGTTATAATGTGACGGCCAATCCCACTATTCGTTGATAAAAGAGTAGCCCAACAGCTGGCGGTGGGTTATGACGATTATCTGACTTCCCTCTAGTCTTACAATGCTAAATTAGGGGCGGCTAGTGCAGATAGCCCTCGATTAGCTTTGTGCTAAATTTGAAAAACAAAAAACAAACAATAAAAACAAACCAAAAACACTCACACACATTCTATTTATGTATATTTCAAAAAGAGCATGTGTGTACTCATAGCATATACTCATATAAACAAAAGTAGTTCCGATCTCAGTACTTCGAAGTTCATTGTTTTCTTACATCTGTGTAGACAAAACAATCCTAATCCGAACATTTCGATATTCATTATTTCATTTATGTTTATTTCCGTAGAAAGTCGCGGCCCGAACGCTTTGACATTATTTTCGTTATGTCAATGTAGACAGGAATTTACGGTTCTTATACGTCGACATTATTGTTTTTTACATTTATGTCAACAAAAGTTTCTTTCCCAAGAACACGATTTTCATTGTTTTCGTTGTGTTTATGTTGACAGAAAATTCTGATCCAAGAAACTCAACGTTTATTATTTTTATTATGTTTATGTCGACAAACTTTTCTGGTTCCAACACCTTGCTATTCGTTGTTTCATTTCTGTCTAGGTAGACAAAAAATTCTGATCCCAACACCTTGAGGTTCGTTTTATCCTTTATCTATACCACCATCATACGTTTAGAAAGTGCTTCTGATGACAATTGCTATTGTTACACAAATCCTTGAATAAGAGTTGTTATTTCTTGAAGTAGTTAGACAGAACATGTGTCTATTATCGCTCAGCGTGTTCTATTGATGAGGATACCCGACTTATTAAATTATAGCATCATGATTATTTCACGACAAGCAGAACATAAACAAGTATTCGACAGCAGATGAAGAAAACAGAATATAATATTCTAAGTGTGTCAAGAGTAGATCCGTTCAAGGCTCGGCGTAGGTGGGTTAAGGCGTTCGACTGATTATCTGAGGGTCGCGGGTTCGAATCTCCGTCGTACCAAACATGCTCGCCCTTCTAGCGTTAGGAAGTGACGATCAATCCCACTATTCGTTGATAAAAGAGTAGCCCAACAGTTGGCGATAGGTAATTTGTTGATTAGCTGCCTTCCCTCTAGTCTTACATTGCTATATGAGGGATGGCGAGCGCAGATAGCCCTCGTGTAGCTTTGCGCGAAATTAAAAAAACAAACAGGTCCGTTTAAACAATGCGCATTTTTGCGGCATTGGTATGTGTGTGAGGGTAAGAGAGGAATGGGAATATAGGGAGAGTGACAAATAAATTTTACATGTAACTCGCCGCCATCTTTAAACAAAAATTACTGGTGCTAAATAGCTTTTCAATACACCTTAAAGATACGTTGACATTAGTGGGCCCATGTAGAGTTTGTTGACATTGCTTTCATATAATTTAGAGTAATAATTAAAAGTTGACAACAGAACTTAAAATATTAAGTATAAACGATCAGAGAGCGTTAAAAATACAATTAGATGGAATTAAAATAAAAATTAAAATTTGCCAACAGAACTTAAAGCTGAAGTCAACTTTTAATTATTATTTTAATTTCTATCATATATAATTGTTTCTTGTACGTTCTCTGACAGTCTATACTTAATACTTCGAGTTCTGTTGTTAATTTTTAATTATTATTTTAAATTATATGAGAGCATGTAACCGTTTATTTTATGTTCCCTGAAAGTTTGTACTTATTATTCAACTAATTCTTATAAACTTTTGATTACTTTTCCAAATTCTGTAACAATTTTCAATTATTCTTCAACTTCTAATTCATAATTTTTAAGTTTTGAGATAATCACCACTTATTCTACCAGGTAGTCAAGAGCTGTTCTTATGGCGTTTTGATTATGCCAAATTAGTGTTATCGTGTAAATAGCAGAGTTTTGTATTTTGTGTTTTGTATAGTCTTATAGACAATATAAATGCTTGTTGTTTGGCATTATAACAAATAAAAAAATAACAGTTTATAAGTACCACTAGTCTTGCTCAGTTTTGTTTTTACTTGGATATTTTTTCTGTAAAACAAATGAATGAGTAAAAATGGAGCTGCTTTGATACATTTATATCCATTTTAGCGCTAAGCTGTGTGCTATAGATAAAATGATGAAAGAAAATTGCCACAGTGATGTTTAATTTAACAGATGCTTTAGCTTTATATGATATAGATTTGGAAATTTTTGTTTGTTTTTTTAAATTTCGCGGAAAGCTACATGAGGGTTATCTGCACTAGCCATCCCTAATTTAGCAGTGTAAGACTAGAGGGAAGGCAGCTAGTCATCACCACCCACCGCCAACTCTTGGGTTACTTTTTTATCAACGGATAGTGGGATTGACCGTCATATTATAATGCCCCTACGACTGAAAGGGCGAGCATGTTTGGCGCGATAGGGTTGCAAACCCGCGACCCTCAAATTACGAGTCGAGTGCTTTAACCACCTCGCATACTGGGCCTGAATTAAGATTTGAACATCTTATAATGGTCTCAAGCTGTCTATGCACCATAAAACTTGTGTGAAATGAATAATATTAATGATAGTATCAATAAACTGGAAGCGTATTAACACATAAAAATAAGGCTTAAAATTATCTTTAAAATCATGTAAATTCCAAATACTCTTCAGTTCTCTTAACTTGTAAATTTCATGTTCCAAAACAGAGTTGTGCCAAAACAGCATTTCAGATCTATCTGCCTCCCCATCTAGGTGGCTTAGAGGTAAGTTTGAGTATATACAATGCTGAAAATAAGGTTTGATACTTGCGGTGGGCAGAGCTTAGATAATACATTTTTTTGTTTGTATGAAACAAACAGGCTTCTTTTTCACGTTAAACAACTCTCTATTTAAAAGACATATCGTTCAATATCAGAATTTGTCAGTAGAACTTGTTACGTACCATAATTTATATCAGATAAGCCTGCAGCTTATAATGTTACATATTACTGTTTCAAATAGCCGGAAACTGAGTTAAATTGTAATTTAAAGTTAGAAGTTAATTAAATGGCGAGATGTATCAAATTTATTATATTTACCAACAGATTTATAGACACAGTTTTCTGAGAAGAGCCGCGAGTAAGTGAAATGGGAGCTTTTAATCTCGTGTATCTCCAAATAAAGTATCACATAACATTAGACCTCTTGACGATTTTGGAGCAGATGGCAGTAAGGGTGTTTTTGTAGGTGCAATGCTTACTAAAGGTAAAGATCAAGTATTTGACAACACCTGAGAGCTAAATGGAAAATTATCAAGGTGAATGTTGAAGAGTTGAAATGACAAGACTTGGAGTCCCTATGGCTTAGACCAAACAATGTAGCTTTAGTTTAGAAGCTGTTCATTGAGAGCTGCCACTGGAAAAAAACAACGTGTAAAATTACTTTATTTAAAGCTGTCATAGTATAAGAAATAACCAGTATAACTGGGTGGGTCATCTGCAGACTGAAATGTGGCCCGGCATGGCCAAGCGCGTTAAGGCGTGCGACTCGTAATATGAGGGTCGCGGGTTCGCATCCCCGTCGCGCCAAACATGCTCGCCCTTTCAGCCGTGGGGACAATATAATGTGACGGTCAATCCCACTATTCGCTGGTGAAAGGGTAGCCCAAGGGTTGGCGGTGAGTAATGATGACTAGCTGCCTTCCCTCTAGTCTTACACTGCTAAATTAGGGACGGCTAGCACAGACAGCCCTCGAGTAGCTTTGTGCGAAATTCAAAAAAAAACAAAACTGTTTTGTAAAGTTATGTTGATGGTTTTGTGAGTAAATTCTTGAAAAAATCGTTTAAGATGTTGTTTAAAGGTGTTTTTGGAAAATGTTATTTTTAATTTTTTTCTGTGAAGTTTGGCTGTTGGATGTCAATAAAATTGTCGAAGTTGTCTTCTTTCTGTTGGTTGTTTTCAGTTGTTTTCTTTGGAAAGTATGACAAGTCTCCTGGCTTGGTCTTCTAAACACGTTTTAATTTCTAAAGTTGAAATGCACCAGTATAAAATACAATGTGATAACTGTTATGACTTCTATATTGGAGAAACAAGTAGAAAAATGGAAACCAGATTCAGAGAACACAAAAAGTGGTATGTTTTCGAACACTGCAAATCAAATAAGCATAACATAACCATAGAAAACATCCAAATGCTAAATAAAGAAACAAACATAAACAAATGCAAAATTAAAGAAGCCTAACTTATACAACAATTAAAGCCCAAATTAAAACAATACAAAGGAACACCTTTATACCCATATTAAAAATATGTATTCAAGCAGCCCGCCAGTGCTTTAGCGGTATGTCTGTGGACTTACAACACTAAAAACAGGGTTTTGATACCCGTAGTGGGCATAGCACAGATAGCATATTGTGTAGCTTTGTGTTTAATGCAAAAACAACAATATTAAAGCATCTAAACACGCCCTCTACATTCCTACACTCAGTTGCACAACCACCTTCAAACCTGTGGTCAGCTATCCGTCAGTTACCTCTTTCTTTCTTTGTGAATCTGACGATGACTGAAGAAGGTCGAAACGTTGTTCACTCCTCTACATAAAATATTTTCTCGACCAAACCAACCGTTTTTACATATATATTCTTCTGGAATTGTGTTCTAGTTTAAGTTTTCTTCAATACCATGTTTTGCTGGTCTTCCTTGTCTTTTGTCTTCTGGAATTGTGTTCTAGTTCAAGTTTTGTTCAACACAATGTTTTGCTGGTCTTTTATCTTTTGGAATTGTGTTCCAGTTTAAATTTTCTTCAATACTATGTTTTGCTGGTCTTCTTTGTCTTTTGTTTTCTGTAATTGTGTTTTAGGTTTCTTCAGTTCCATGTTTTGCCGGTCTTCCTTGTCTTTTGGCAGCTCTAATGTTTTCCTTAATGGTTCTTCTTCTCTTTACCTGACCAAACCACTTCAACCTCGCTTCTGTTACCTTTTCCTGTATTCCACAGACTCCTCCTGTTTTACTCTAAACTAATAAATCCATCGTTTTTCAAGGTCTTATCTGTGGCCATTCTGCTTTCTATACCTCTTATGATCGTCTTGTAATTCTGGATCGCTATACTTTCATATTAGATTTCCTACTTTATTTTTCGAAAATTCAAAATAACAAAGACACCACCTTTCCTACCGTCACTTCATGCTTTCATAGCATTCGTCCAAAGTACATAGAACAGTGCTTATCGAATTATGAACTTATTGAATTTGTCTGTAAAATATGTCAATGGAAACTCATTTCGCCTACTGAGTATCTTCTGAACATGCCTCAGATTTTTCTTTCAGTGGATGACTCAAATTTTGGTATTGTCATTTCTGGTACGTGTTTGATCTGCGATGGTATCACTGTTGTCCATTTTTAGTTCTTTTCCTATTTCTTTATTCTCATCTTTTCTAACACTGATTAAATATTGCTTCGTGGCTACAAAATCCAACTGAGTTGTAGTATTTAATGAAATGCTACTTATGTAGCGATTTGTGATAAACAAAAGATGAGTCTGATAGGATATTTTTACAAGTTTCCAATTTGCATCACAATTGGACAAATTGAGGACTTGAAAAAAATCTGTAGTTTGTACCATAAATTTTAGGCTTACTGGTTCCTAATACTTGCCTCCCAATGGTACAGAGATATATCTGTGCACTCACACTACTAGAAACCGGATTCTGACACCTGTGGTGGGAAGACCACAGATAGCCCCTTGCATAGCTTTGTACTTAATCCTAAACACTCAGTTAATCAACCAGTTCTATTAGTTGGACAGCTTTTGACATTAAACAATAATACATAAACATTGTTTTATTTACTAAAATATTTATTGTTTATTATAAGCTGAGGAAAATAAAGGATAAACATTTGCTATCGAAAAATTTAAAAATATAACCTTTGTTTATTATGCGCTGAAGACTTTGTTTTTGAAAAAAATATTATGAAATGCCAGAATAACTATCCTAGTCGTAGTTAGTGATGTAATTTCTACGTATAAATATGAGTTTGAAATAACTTATTTTTCCAAACTGTCGTGAAAATTTTCTGTGAAAACGTAGAAAGGTTACATTGGTCCTGTTAATCTTCAACAATTATTCACGCGTTTATTGCATAAACACCTTGGGTTTAAAATGACTGAATATTTGAAACAAGTTACCTAACTTAGGCATGGTATTATATGGAGATGTGGTGATAATTATGTATTTATACACATCTTATTGTAATATTACGATAATAGCCTATTCCTTTTTTTTTCTGTTGTATTGGACTAATTAGATTTGATGGACAAAAAGAGATACCAGTCTGCCTTTCTTGGACGTCGAGAGGATGATGGTCAAATGGAATAATAAGGCAATATACTGTGTTATAACAAGTAGATACATAATTATGGTTCACAATGTAATAAACGCAGACAGCTTTGTACGAAATTTAAAACAAACCACATCGTTATATAATAAAACTGAAGTTAAACACATTATTCTTATCCATATAATGTCGTCTTCTTGTCACTTAATTATGCCTCCACGGCTGAAAGTGCGAGCTTGTTTGGTCGGATGTGAATTCGAACCAGTGACCTCAGAATGCGAGTCAAACTCACTAACTGCTTGGCCATAACGGGTTAGAACACACCTTGATGAGCCGTACAAATACTTTACACCTCCCAGTGAGTCAGTGGTAAGCTTATAGAGTCATAACACTAAAATTCGGTGCTCAGTTGTAAGAATGGTGTAAAGAATGCAGATAGCTTATTGTTTAGCTCTGCGCTAAAAGAAACAAACTAAACTATAATATTAAAGCTTTTCATTTTATAGTATGTTTCATGCTTTAATTTGCATTTTTATTTACAAATAAGTAACAAACTAGTTATTTTCTTTTTGTTTGTTTTTGAATTTCGCACAAAGCTACACGAGGGTTATCTACGCTAGTCGTCTCTAATTTAGCAGTGTAAGACTAGAGAGAAGGCAAATAGTTATCACCAATCACAGCCAACTCTTGAGCTACTTTTTTACCAACAAATAGTTGGATTGACCGCTACACTAAGCGCCCTCATGGGTGATAAGGCGATATATTTGATATGACGAGAAACAGAACTCGCGATCTTCATACTGCTAGTCAAGCGCCCTTGCCACCTGGCCATGGTGGACCTTTGGTAAATTCTGAGCACGTTACTAGACTTGTTTTACCGAAAGAGGCCGAAGAGTGCCTGGAATTGTTACCTGTTTTAACCACTCTCACCAAATTACAGTAGTGTGTTTGTCAGTGTTTCAACACACACTAAAATGACGTCACATAAGAGGCGCATAATGTTGCAGCTTGTAGTTTCGCATCGTCAATAAAAGGTGCACCTACCATGAATCATGAGAAAAATTTTACACTCTTTAGGCTGCAACATATCATGACATGAACTTCAAATGTATGAACTAAAAACATTTATTATTCTTAATTTTGGTTTTACTTATCTTTGAAACAGAACACTTTTGGAGACCATGCGGAAGTTCCTCTCGTGTAATGACAGTTCATAAGTCAGAGTGGGTGATAACCATTCATGTCCACAAATATGAACGAGCGAGAACCAGGAGTGATGGCTTTTATAGGCATGTAATCGAACAATGGAAGAATACGCTAAGATAGTATTTATTTTCTAGCTGGTAATCAACAAAATAGCCCGAAGAGCTAAGACACAGTAATTATCATAAAATAAATCAATGAATCATATTGGTCAGACACACGCATTAACGTCACTTGTTTACTTCTGTTACAGTGACCTTTATCACAACTCGTCTCAATCTCTGCACTCTTGATACAATAGGCTTTAAGTACGCACAATAAATCATTGAGAGTAATAATGGAAGCATGTTATATTTAAGTTTGATCACATAAATCCAGATTTACTATACTGAATGAAAAATAAATGTACACATAGATAAACAGCATCAATCAGAAGGTAAGTAAGACCATCATACATTGAAGTAATACTCTACCGATGAGCAATATAAAATATATGTATAATCATCCCAAAAAAGATTCGAAAGTTTGAACTCTTTCAGAGTGTTGACGCTTTTACATCAGACGATGTGTTGTCCTAATTGGTTAGATGTTGCATTTCGTTTTTTCTTTCTTTATGTGATTTGTCACAAAGAAATTACTGATGTAATCGCACTTGGAATATACCTTTTAACTTGGCTTTGTTTTAAAACTAAAATGCATCTGTTAGATATGAAATAGCTTGGTTAACTCAGAGTATTTAAAAGACTTAATTTTGTTCATAGTCTTGTCACATGGTTTTATTTGATAAACGACATTTTAAACTTGGTGATAGGGGGGAAAAAGTGGATTTAAGAGATCGAAACATAAAGTTAAGTCCATGAATAATTTGAATAGAATCTTTACATAACAAACTGGTGAAGCCATAACTCAGGCTTCAAAGCTATCGAAGAATATCAAAGAATTGAAATAATTCTTACAATTAGTTTAAACTGGTTACAAAGAAGGCCTTTGTTTTGAATAATTAGTAATTTCTAAATTAATTTATAAAAATGATTCGTCAGTAATAAAAATTAGTAAAAGTAGCTTCAAGTTTCGTAGTAAGACAAGTACTGCTATGTTTTAAATAGTGTACCTTGAACGCATACAATTTTCTTCAAATGACAATAAAATGCACCGAAAGAAACTTATAACGAAATTAAGGCAAATAAAAATAAACAAACACACTTATTTTAGGTTTTATTCGTATACTAGCCGAGACCCGCAAAACATGTGCGTTAGTTTCCATTCTCTACGTTTGAATTTTCTTTATTCTATCATTTTCAGGCAGGTCATTTAAGCTATGCCAAAATATAACTGTAGGAATTAGGTACGTGTAGAAATTATGAATGAGGTTGGTGTGTTGAGTAGCTTTCAAGCAGCTCTGAAAAAGATACCTCAAAGTTGGTTTGAAAAATAGAATTAAGTACGTCAAACAACTAGAAGTTAGTATTTTAAGTAGGAAACCTATGAATTACGTCGAACTTACATAAATACGTGTGCATAAAAAGTAATCTAGACATATACATTATAAGGATTTCGATATAATCTTTTAAATATATTTATCGACATTTTTCTCACTACTATTTCATTTTCTTTTTACAAAGAGTACGTGAAAGAAACCCACGGTTGCTGATGTCTTTCTGTTATAAGTCTGTGAAATTATTCTCGACATATTCATTCTCTTAACGAGTATGTTTCAGACTAGCAGATTAATGTGGTAATTAACCCACCATAGCCTGGTTGTTAAGGCGCTCGACTAGTAATTTGAGGATGGCTGGTTCGAATCCCCATCGAACCAAACATGCTCGCCCTTTCAGCTGTAGAGGCGTTATAATGATACGGTCAATTCCATTATTCGTTGGTAAAAAAATAGCTCAAGATTTGGCGGTGGGAGGTGATGACTAGCTGCCTTCCCTCTAGTCTTACACTGCTAAATGAGGGACGACTAGCGCAGATAGCCCTCGTGTAGCTTTGCGCGAAATTCAAAAACCCAAAACCGATGCGACACTGAACGCTTACGTAAACCTTACGATAAAAAAACCAGTTTTAACAAGTTAACCTTCCATTTATCTAGTTTTTACCCTTTTATTTTCTTTATCTCACGAAAACCATAAATGAAATATTTTGTACACTGTGATAATCTGATGGAACTTATTCAAAATCCAGTTTTTTTTTTAAATATATATGACGTATTTTTGATTCTGACTCAGAACTAATAACTCGTCCAATAGTTTTAATTGTGTGATTAAGAAACTGACAGGACAACACTAATTAGTCGAATGATGCTGATTTGATTTCGTTACGTTATGATGTCTCATAGCAACAATACTAACAACAGGCTTGACTGGTGAAAATACTCATCATCCTTTTTTGTTGTGCGCTGGCAACAATAATCCTACTCGATGAAATGACAAGAAACGAAGACAGCCATTATTTGCACCCCTTAGCAACGATAAATTACTGGAATTTGATAATCCGTAGTTTTCAAACTTTTACGTGTTTTTAGCAACAACAGTATTCGCTTCTATCAAATTACAATAATTCTTATTAAGTCCACGTAATTTACTCATTAATATTAAAGCTTGGATATAAAAAAACAGCTTACTTATATCTTGTTTTGTTTTTCGTTTACTTCAACCTTTTAAAAGCCCTCAAACTTACCATTGAACTACCGGTGGCATCCTGGAGTTAAGCAAATAATTGTGGTATCCAGTTAGCAGAAAACATTTACCCTAACCTATTAATTAAAGAGCAACGAACCCAACTAATCGATTAATGTTCAATTATTTTCATGCTAGGACACATCTCGTTTAACCTAACAATACACAAAGTCATCTATGTAATTTAATTAAAGGGAACGCTCATGCTCATTTGAAGCATGATAATCGAGCAGATTTCAAGTTATCTAACCTTTATAAAAGCCAGTGTGTGTCACGTCCTCTCAAGCTTAATTTTTCGGAGTAGGAGGAGTCATAAAAGCTAAGATGAATTTATCTAAATAGAATAATTCGATTACTGTCTCCCCAATACCATTTCAGTGACGGATTTGCAATAGGGCCGTGATGTAGCCGTGAAACCTTATACGTGTAGTAAGTATTGACATAATAAGCTAAAAGTAAAAATATAGTGTGGAATGACTTAGCCTAGAGCTAACTGTATAAAATTTACTGTGAAATAAGAGTATCGATTCAATTTTAAACTAAAATTATTTCTGAATTAAGCTATTTTTTGTTATGTCACCAATGTCTTTAATTTAAAAAACACACACGTCTTTAATCA